>CM064422.1:28177500-28875857 GCA_032690845.1 Eleusine coracana subsp. coracana
TGAGTCCTCAATAAAGAGGGAAAAGCGGTTAGAATCTTTAGAATATAAAGAGTTTTTATCCAAGGTTTCGGCGGAGCCCCAACATATAGAGTTACATTTTAAAGAATTAGAATATGAAATTTATAATAACAGCTTCTTCTATAAAAAATGCAGGGAAGTTTTTCGTCATAATATGCCATTGCTACATCAAACAACTAAGTATGTAAAAATTGATGAGGAAGAGATGATATTACGAGACCTACTTAAGAGGCTTTTGGAAAGCCAAAAAAAGGAATACACCATTTCCAACCTTTGGAAACTAGAAAGGGATTTGGGCAACCCGGATAAGGCAGAGTCCATACTTAATTCATTTCTGACAAAATATTCATTTCTAGAAAAATTGCAAGGAAAAAAAAAGGAGGTTAATTCTGCGTGGTGTAAGTATTTCACTTTGCAAATAGTGTGACACCGAGGCCCCTCAACCAACCTACTACTTGATTGATGGGTTTGTTTGGGGGGGGGGGGGGGGGGGGGGAAGAAGAGTGGGTATGAGGTTCTTCTTTCATGTCATGGTGCGTACATCTCTTTCATCTAGCGGTGCACACCTTCATTTAAAGAACATTTCTACCACTCTATCCCCCTTATGACATTTTTTAATCCAAGCTAGACCGGTTGTGTTTTGCCGATCGGTTGCTTACTAGCTTTCTAGTTGACAGGGACGGGGGAAGGGGAGATGGTCTATGTCAATTTAGGGATAGGGACAAGTGACCAGTTACTATAGCTGAGGAGAGGAGAGTTTTGACTGCGAGGGAGGCAGGGGCCCGTCTACTGGTATCGTATCCGCATTCGCATCTTCTTCGGCTTTTGCTACGGTCTGTTCCTTCCTTCAGTCAGTCCTTATTGATGGGCTCGTGAGCCACGTATGTAAGTAATTTATAGGAGATGAAGTCAGGATAGCTTATTGCGGACGCATTGACTAAGCTCTAGACTTTACTCTAGCAGCCTCACCAGCAGCACGTAACTATGTTTTCTTAGTGGGATGCTTGACACCATTACTCTATAAGGTATAAGGTCCTAACTAAATGAAAAGACGGATTTCTGACAGGTATAAGAAATCTCTGTCTAGGGCTTCCCTTTTCTTACTCTTTACCAGAGAGAGATGGAGCACTTTCCCATTGAAAGCAGTCTGTCCATCTTTCGGATTACTCCAAATATTATATTATGTATGTCCATCTTTCGGAAGAGGGAATAGGATAGGCAAAGCAAGCCGAGTATTCAAGGCAGATGCATGTTCTCCCGGCTACCTCTAATTACTCAAAATATTATATGGGAAAGGAAGAGAGAGATGATAGAGGGGTAGATAGAACTTATAACTATATATTAAATATAAAAATAGGAATGAGAAGAGCTAAGACAATCAGACTCAACTGTAGAGTCTTGGATATGGATGGGTGAAAGAGATAAATCCTTTCCAATTTCTTCTCTTTTTTACTTATCAATATGTGCTTTATAGCAAGAAGAGTAGTGTGTAGCCCTGGGATTTCTAAGCTAGCTCTGGCCACTACTTCTTTTCATCCTTACCTGGCCGTCAAACTACACTGAAATCAATGTCTGGTAAAGCAACTGAACTTCAAAACTACCATCCTAAAGAGGCGAAGAGCAAAAGAAGAGAAAGGGGTACTTTCTAGGAAAGGTAGGTCCACGGAATGAGAGAAAGGGCACTCAAGAGAATACACGTGGTACTTGAAGACATGAATCCAGAAAAGGTTAATTAGATAGTAAATAGATTAGCCGTAAGAGAAAGCAGACTTTCAGACTAAGTAGCTTTGACTCACTTTCTTTTTTAGTGCTTACTTACTCTTTTTAATACCACCTTTCCTGCCTACTTCTTTATTCTCTGGCTACTTAACAAGTTATCCTTTCAGTATTCAGTAAGCTTTTCCATCCTCTTCATACTGATATTTCTATTGATTGCTTGCTGGCCCGTAGCTTGCTATATTGGTGGCGGTCAATCTGCTATTAGATATGACACATGCCATTCGACTGGTAAGACGGAAAGCTGGTAAGCCATTGGCTGGACAAGCTGCCCATTTCTTTCATCACCTTCTTGACAAAGATCTTAAGTGCTTTACATCACATTGCATTTGGTCAAAAGAAAGAGCACTGCACTGACTAGCCTGAGCTTCAGAAGCAATATGAGAACGTGGATGTCCACAATATGATTGAGGGACTCCGTGGTATGTTTGAGAACCAAGCAAGGTCTGAGAGGTACAACATCTCAAAGTCCTTGTTTGCGTGCAGGCTAGCTAAAAACGGTTCTGTCAGTCCTCATGTGATCAAGATGATTGGTTACATTGAGAATCTGGAGAAACTTGGTGCTGCTCTATACCCTGATTTGGCCACAGATGTGATTCTCCAGTCGCTTCCCGCGAGCTATGAGCCTTTTATTTTGAACTTTCAAATGAATAGCATGGAGAAGACATTGGTTGAGTTGCTTGGGATGCTTAAGACAGCGGAGGCAAGTATCAAGAAATCTGGTCCAAGTCAAGTTAACTTGGTTCAAAAGGATAGCAAGAAGCAAAAGCGAAAGCCTAAGGCTAAGGCTACTGATGAGATCTCTAGCACTAAGCCTAAACCTGCAGCAGATCCTAATCCTAAACCGACGGCTGGTGATCCTTGTTTTCACTGCAAGAAAACTGGTCATTGGAAGAGGAATTGCAAGCTTTATCTGGAAGAGCTGAAGAAGAAGCATGGAGACACTTCTAGTTCAGGTATCAATGTTATTGAAATTAATAATGTTGCTACATGTCCTTATGATTCATGGGTATTTGATACCGGATCAATGATTTATACTTGCAAATCGTTGCAGGGGCTTAAAGAAGCAAGAAAGTGTGCAAAGGGCGAGGTGGATGCTCGTGTCGGCAATGGTGTAAAGGTTGCTGCGTTGGCCATCGGAACTTATCCACTTTCATTACCATCAGGATTAGTTTTGGAGTTAAATAATTGTTATTACATTCCCGCCTTAGGCAAAAACATTATTTCTTCAAAGTGTTTGGAGGAACATGATGGTTATGAGGTCGTAATAAGGAACAAGTGTTGTTCCATTTATTTGAATAATATTCTCTATGGTAATTGCCCATTGGTGAATGGATTGTATTACTTGGATCTTGAGAATAAGCCTATTTATAACTTTGATGCGAAAAGGCTCAAGCCTAATGATTTGAATCTCACATATACTTGGCATTGTCGTTTAGGTCATATAAATGAGAAGCGCATAAAGAAGCTCCATATAGATGGTCTTCTAAGTTCTTTTGATTTTGAATCAATTGATACATGTGAGTCTTGTTTACTTGGAAAAATGACTAAGTCGCCTTTCATAGGAAGTACTGAGAGGACGAGTGAACTATTGGGACTTGTACATACGGATGTATGTGGACCAATGAGTTATATGGCCAGAGGTGGTTTTCAGTACTTCATAATTTTTACCGACGACTTTAGTAGATATGGTTACATCTACTTAATGAGGCATAAGTCTGAATCCTTTGAAAAGTTCAAAGAATTTTAATATGAAGTACAAAATCAATTGGGCAAGACTATTAAACTCCTACGATCTGATCGTGGTGGTGAATATTTGAGCCATGAATTTAGTGAACATCTAAAGCAATGTGGAATTGTTCTACAATGGACTCCGCCAGGAACGTCCCAATGGAATGGAGTATCCGAACGGAGGAACCGAACCTTGTTAGACATGGTTAGGTCTATGATGAGCCAAAGTGATCTTCCATTATCCTTCTGGGATACGCTCTAGAAACTGCCGCTTTCACACTTAATAGGGTTCCATCTAAATCCGTGGAAAGGACACCATATGAGATATGGACTGGGAATCGTCCCGGGTTGTCTTTTCTTAAGATTTGGGGATGTGAGGCTTATGTAAAATGTATGACATTTGATAAGCTTTCTTCCAAGTTTGATAAATGCTTCTTTGTAGGATACCCTAGGGAAACCAAGGGTTATTATTTCTACAACAGGGAAGAGGGCAAAGTGTTTGCCGCTCGCAATAGTGTTTTTCTAGAGAAAGAGTTTCTCTCCAAAAGGGTAAGTGGGAGAACGGTGCAACTTGAAGAAATTCAAGAAGCTCCAGAAAATGTTTCTTCTTTCGCTGTTCCACAATTGGATGAACAAATTGTTGTTGAACCAATTGTTGAGACACCAGCCCCGCGTAGGTCAAAAAGGGCACGTCGCGCTCCTGAAAAGTTCACGCTCCTAACCATAGGGCAGCGCGACATATTATTGTTGGACAATGATGAGCCTAAGACTTACATTGAAGCAATGATGGGACCGGACTCTGAGAAATGGCTTGGAGCCATGAGATCCGAATTAGAATCCATGAGAGAAAGTCAAGTTTGGAACTTGATAGATCCGCCTGATGGTGTAAAAACCATTGAGTGTAAATAGGTTTTTAAGAAAAAGATAGACATGGATGGAAATGTTCACATCTATAAGGCACGATTGGTGGTGAAAGGTTTTAAGCAAATTTAAGGGGTTGATTATGATGAGACCTTCTCGCCCGTTGCTATGCTAAAGTCTATATGGATCCTTCTAGCAATTGCCGCATTTTATGATTATGAGATATGGCAAATGGATGTCAAAACGGCTTTCCTTAATGGAAACCTAAGTGAGGATGTGTACATAACACAACCTGAAGGTTTTGTCGATCCACAAAATGCTAGGAAAATATGCAAGCTTCAAAAGTCCATTTATGGACTAAAGCAAGCATCTCGGAGTTGGAATCTTTGTTTTGATGAGTTAGTCAAAGGGTTTGGCTTCATTAAAAACGAAGAAGAGTCTTGTGTTTACAAAAAGGCTAGTGGGAGCGCGCTTGTCTTTCTGGTCCTTTATGTGGATGACATATTGCTGATCGGTAATGATATTCCAATGCTTGAAGCTGTTAAGACTTCTTTGAGAAATAGTTTTTCTATAAAGGACATAGGAGAGGCAGCTTATATTTTGGGCATTAAGATCTATAGAGATAGACCAAAAAGGCTAATTGGATTATTCCAAGACATGTACATCGACAAGGTATTGAAACGGTTCAATATGCAAGATTCCAAGAAAGGTTTCTTGCCCATGTCGCATGGCATTACTCTTAGCAAGACTCAGTGTCCTTCGACACCTGATGAGATAGAGAAGATGAGAGTGATCCCATATGCTTCGGCTATCGGATCCATCATGTATGCCATGATATGTACATGTCCAAATGTAGATTTTGCTCTAAGCGCTGCAAGCAGATTCCAATTAAACCCAGGAGAAGCTTACTGGGTGGCTAGTAAGAATATCCTAAAGTACTTGAGAAGAACTATGGATATGTTCCTAGTCTATGGAGGTGAGGAAGAGCTCATTGTAAATGGTTACACTGATGCTAGCTTCCAAACCGACAAAGACAATTCGAGATCGCAATCTGGATATGTGTTTTGCCTCAATGGAGGCGCGGTGGGCTAGAAGAGTTCCAAGCAAGATACAGTTGCTGACTCAACAACGGAGGCCGAGTACCTTACCGCTTCAGAAGCTGCAAAGGAAGCTGTTTGGATCAGAAAATTTGTTTCTGAGTTGGGTGTGGTTCCTAGTGCGTCCAGTCTAGTGGATCTCTATTGTGACAATAGTGGTGCCATTGCGCAAGCCAAGGAGCCTAGAGCGCATCAAAAGAACAAACACGTACTACGGTGTTATCACCTCATCCGGGACATCATCACTCGTGGTGATGTAAAGATATGCAAGGTGCACACGGATTCAAACATCGTTGATCCGTTGACAAAGCCTCTCTCTCAGCCCAAGCATGAGGCACATATGAGATCCATGGGTATTAGATATCTACTTGATTAATGTATGAGAGATTTTGTAATATCTATGTTTATGTGTGATTGAATAAAGTGTTATTCTGTTCCATGGATAATAATTATTGCATTGATTGACAAGTACGTGACTTGTTTGTGAAACTCATTATTTTTCATAATATTATCCTAAATGATCCCTAGTTCCTAATCATTATGTAGGACAATAATGATTCATGGACTAGCACATGTATTGGTTGATGATCATGTTTCACAGATCATTAATATGGAGATATCAAATCAATAATGTGGACATATGTTGGAGAACATAGTGTTGGATTGACCCACTAAAAGACTCTACCAAGATGTTATATTTGTGCCATTAGTCGTTGTCATGAATGATGTACCTTCGGGATCCTTAGACCTGAGATCGTTATTGATTTCCAGAATGCATAGTAGCGTACTTAGGGGTTACCAAACGCTACTGCATAACTAGGTTACCAAACGCTTTCGAGTATGTTATGAAACATGTCATGGGATGTGAGCGGTCAAGACGGAATTTGCCCCTCCTAATAACAGGAGAGATATCTCTGGGCCCCTCAAGTTAGATGGATTTAGAAGTGCATGGCCATGCTAATGTGATTAAAAGTTAATCACGATGACTAAGAGTTAGTCATGATAAATCCACTAGACGTTCGAGTGAATGGTCGAGCTATCACAGGGATGGCATGTATCTCGCCTTGAGCTTGACTAATATCTTGAGGCAAAGGGATCGCTGAATGCGTATGTCAAAGGTTCAGCCGATATGATCTTTATGTGTATATGAGAATCAGTATGTGCTGCTAGGTGCTGCTATTGATTTATGATTTGAAAAGGGGTTTTCACATCATTGTCGTGTACATATGAACCTAACGGATCACACACTTAACGGGTTGGAACATTGCTTGCCTATGTGATTGTCTCTAGTGCAAGTGGGAGATTGTTGGAGATATGCCCAAGAGACATTACGGATTTGATTCGTATGTGAGGGTCATATGGATATTGATTCATGAGGGATTAGTCCACTAATGGGCCAACTTGTCGAGGCCCATTAGAAGGGTCTATATAAGTGGAGGCGGGGCAAGGGGTGCGAGAACCCACCAATCCATAACCCTAGCCGCCACGCTCCTCTCTCTCTCACCCACAAACCCTAATCGTGTTGCCGGTGCTAGCACGCCGTGCATGGTGCTCCAACCCCATATGTGTGGATACTGCGAGGAGGCGCTACTGTTGCTGTGGTGCTGGACGACTGGACTAGGAGGAGACGTTGATCGACTACTTCCTCTACACCGACGCGCGACTACGTTGGACGAGCTGCTCCAACCCTCGCTTCCGCTCCGCCTACGCGTCTAGTGGTAACGATCCATGATCCCCTCTTGCAAGGTTTCCTGGTTGAATGGTAGAAATTTTATATGCTATCATAGCTTACCCATTCCCAACACACACAGCACGCCAGAAACCAAACATTCTCGGAGCTAGGGTGGACAGCTCATTGTGACGAAGCTTGTGGATTAGCGGGGGCAGGCATAGCGGTCATAATCACTTCGCTCGAAGGCGTGAAAATGAGATACGCCGCAAGGCTCGAGTTCAGTAGTGAAATGGACAAATGCACTAACAACATAGCAGAATATGAGGCAGTGTTGCTAGCACTCAAGAAACTCAGAGCACTCAGAATCCAGAGGTGCAAAGTCAAAACCGATTCCAAAATCATTGCCAGCCCACATGACAAGGAATTTACAATCAGGGATTCTCAGCTTGAGAAATACCACAGCATTGTTCGGGGTATGGAAAAATATTTCAAAGGTTTTGACATATAGTAGATTGAAAGAAAATTCAACACAGAGGCAGATGAGCTCGCAAAAATAGCTGCAAGGCAAGATTCGATGCCGCAAGACATGTTCTTTCAAACAATCACTGAGCCTTCGATCAAATCAGCCCTCCAAGACCCCAAACAAATCCACACAGTGATAGGTGAGGATTGGAGATCCCAAATTATTGCATACCTTTGGGGGTTTTACGAGCCAAACTCCGAATCAGAAGCAACGAGAATGCAGCGGAGAGCTAGGAATTATAAAATCATCGAGGGTACACTTTACAAATCCGGAGTATGTACCCCATTGCTCAAATGCATTAGCCGAACGGAGGGTGCAGAACTACTCAGTGAGATACATGAAGGTGTATGTGGAGCACACATCGGGTCTCGGCCCTTAGCTGCAAAAGCAATAAGGCAAGGTTTCTATTGGCCGTCAATGATCAAAGACGTTGTAGAAGTGGTAACCAAATGCGAAGCCTGCCAAATGATATCGAATAAGCAATCAGCACCTTCGCAACCAACACAACTCATAGCACCATCATGGCCTCTCCAACGTTGGGGGATAGACATTGTTGGACCCCTGCCCACGGCACCCGGGAATTACAGATGGGCAGTCGTAGCTCTTGAATACTTCACCAAGTGGATTAAAGCAAAACCAATCACAAACATATCAGTCGCAACAATCAAGAAATTCTTTTGGCAAAACATAATCTGCCGCTTTGGAGTCCCAAGAGACATAACCGTGGACAACGGAAAACAGTTCAAAAATGATATGTTCAAAGAATTTTGTCACACCATCGGAACCAAAGTTGATTTCACATCAGTATATCACCCCCAGTCGAACGGAGCCGTTGAGCAAGCGAACAGCCTCATATTCAAGGCAATCAAAAAGATACTCCTCGATGACAAGAAAGGAAAAATGGGCAGACGAATTACCAAGAGTTATATGGTCACATAACACAATCAAAACTAGGGCAACCAACTATTCACCGTTCAGGTTACTTTACGGGGAGGAAGCAGTCACCCCCGAAGAAATCGCCCACCAAAGCCCAAGAACAGCTACAACAAAGTCACCGCAACCCTCACAGGTAGAGTCAAAGGATCTCTTGGAGATTGACAGACTGGACGCAGCTGCCAACCTTGATAGGTATCAAACAGAAACACGAAAATGGAGAGACAAGGAGGTCTTACCTCAAGCATACGCAGTAGGAGATCTAGTCCTACTCCGAAGCCAAAAAATAGAAAGCAAAGGCAAACTTGAACCCAAGTGGGAAGGCCCATACATCATGGCAAAGTCAAGCAGACCCGGAGCATACAGACTCCAAAATTCGCAAGGAGAAGAGTTGCCACATTCCTGGAATGCGGACAACCTCCAAAAGTTCTACATCTAAGGAAGTAACACCCAACACATGTAAACAGCCAAGATAGCACAAAACTATAAGTGCTACCTTGAGCTTAGCTATTAGCTTTACTTTCCAAGTTTTTTCCTTCTTCAAGTTGTAAAAGGGAACGTACTCTTTTCCTCACAAGGGGAACCCTTCGCAGGGGTGAGGTTTTTAACGAGGCGGATCTGATGTAAACCCCAGCTAAATCTATAAAGTTGTCTTCCCCAAAGTGGAAAGCCTCGCTCAGCAGAACACGTTGAAACAACTCCCCATTGAGGAGATTGTGATATTCAACAAAGAGCAAAAGCTCTTAGGACATAACTACTGCACGGACTAAGCCCAAAGAGCTAAAAGCCGCACAGTCAGCTAACTTAGCGAAAACATGCTAAGGGGCTCGCTGCAGCCCAGACCCGTCAAAGGGCTCACTCAAAAACCTCGCCCCTAGCACTTCGAGGGGGAGGGTGGCGTTTTTTTAAAAACATAGCGAAAAAATGCTAAGGGGCTCATTGTAGCCCAGACCCGTCAAAGGGCTCATACAAAAGCCTCGCCCCTAGTACTTCGAGGGGGAGGGTGGCGTTTTTCAAAAAACTTAGCAAAAAAATGCTAAGGGACTCATTGCAGCCCAAACCCGTCGAAGGGATCATACAAAAGCTTCACCCCTAGCACTTCGAGGGGGAGGGTGGCGTTTTTCAAAAAACTTAGCGAAAACATACTAAGGGGCTCGTTGCAGCCCAGACCCGTCGAAGTGCTCATACAAAAGCCTCGCTCCTAGCACTTCGAGGGGGAAGGTGGCGTTTTTCAAAAAACTTAGCGAAAAAATGCTAAGGGGCTCATTGCAGCCCAGACCCGTCGAAGGGCTCATACAAAAGCCTCACCCCTAGCACTTCGAGGGGGAGGGTCGCATTTTTCAAAAAACTTAGCGAAAAAATGCTAAGGGGCTCATTGCAGCCCAGACCCGTCGAAGGGCTCATACAAAAGCCTCGCCCCTAGCACTTCGAGGGGGAGGGTGGTGTTTTTCAAAAAACTTAGCAAAAAAATGCTAAGGGGCTCATTGCAGCCCAGACCCGTCGAAGGGCTCATACAAAAGCCTCGCCCCTAGCACTTTGAGGGGGAGGGTGGCGTTTTTCAAAAAACTTAGCGAAAAAATGCTAAGGGGCTTGTTGCAGCCTAGACCCATCGAAGGGCTCATACAATAGCCTCGCCCCTAACACTTCGAGGGGGAGGGTGGTGTTTTTCAAAAAACTTAGCAAAAAAATGCTAAGGGGCTCGTTGCAGCCCAGACCCATTAAAGGGCTCATACAAAAGCCTCGCCCCTAGCACTTCGAGGGGGAGGGTGGCATTTTTCAAAAAACTGAGCGAAAAAATGCTAAGGGGCTCGTTGTAGCCCAGACCCATCGAAGGGCTCATGCAAAAGCCTCGCCCTTGGCACTTCGAAAGTGAGGCTCACCAAGCCAGCAACCAGAAAATTCATAAGTTCCTCAACAGCATAATAACAGATCCATACATTCAGAAATCATAATCCATAGGTTTCTTCTTTACAACAACCCCAGACGCTAAAAGTTGGGGAAACAAAACAGACCACTTATCTACGCTATAGCCGGGCGGAGGAGGACCTAAGTCACTACCCGGATTGTTGGTCTCAGCAACACCGGAACCCTCCGCTGCCTTGCACCGGGTCTTCGATAGAGTTTTGGCCCATCGAGCATTCAGCACAGCACTAATAGACCATTTAGCCACGGCGCGCCAAGGTTGCTGAACTCGAGGCATAGGAGCGTTGGGTACAGCCTCAACCTACGGCGCACCTCGCGGTGTGGCCGAACCTTCGCCACATAAAGGTGAGGATTGGGAAACACCCAGCTCGCGAGGGCTAGACAAACAACTACCCACGAGAGGGTCGCGCGCTGCACTCAAACCAATATCCCGAGGATTACGCCGGCTACTTGAACAAGAATCAGTACGGTGGTGCCCCTTAACTGACCCCAAAGATCAGGATCGACGCCCGAACAAATGAGAATAATCCCCTACACATACCACGCCAGTGTCTAGCGCAACGATGCCCCCCTCTCTAGCATCGGATCGTTCCCGACTTTGCGCCTCTTCAGCCACATCAGCTATGTCCATCGCCTTGAAGCCACTCAAGCTGGCTTCAGAGCTCGTAACAGTAATAATTACATTACATTCATCAGCTACATTCGAAGGCAAAGAGCCATCCAAACAACCAAGAATACGCATCGCAGAGCATTCACTTGAAGAAGTATCTTCGGCACCCAGCACAGGCGACTCAGCAGGCACCTGCGCAGGTCCAAAATCAAGCATTAATATCATTTTGTACAAAAATTGCATATTACAAAAATCAGCCTTTCCACTCTCAACTCAGAAATATCGCCTAAAAAGCAGGGTTTAAGCCGAGCCAGACTCTAAATCTCGTGTAAAGATCGCGCGCTGCTGTCTGCGGCCTTCCCTTGAGTCGAAAGTTCATCATCAGCCGGAGTAGACACAGTAGCTTGAGCAGCCTTACGAGCCTAGACATGTCGATAAGCGAAAAATCACCTTCGTAGCCTTTCAATCAGACAAAAGAAATTAACTAAAAACAAGTCGCGTACCTGAGCAAGCCTCTCAATCGCGACCAGTCGTGCAGCCTCGCGACCATGATCGCGCCAGAACTTGATAGCAAGACAATTCACGGCAGCGGAAGCGTCGTTGGATTAATTATCCCGAGCGTCGACACCGATCGGAAAGTCTCACTTGCCTATATCCCGAAAATGGTCACACCCCTTACCCTCAAGCAATCCAAACGCAGCCTCCGCGGTATGAAGCAAGCCGAAATTGCTGCGCTTGTCCATGACTCCAGGGAGTGCGGCGATCTTAGCTTCTAGCCACTTAAAAAAAGATTCTTCGATAACCACCAAACCATCAGTTAAGGACATAGGCACCACGCCGACGTAGCCCAGTGCCTCGTGATAAGAGACGCGACTTTAGACTCGGCACCTTTGAGGTGACTCGCACTCTCTTTCAATTTAGCCACCTCGGCTCGCAAGGTGTCAATCTCACTCTTAGCTTGAGCCACAGCAAGATCAACCTGATCTTTCGCTTCCTTCAGCGAGGCAACATTTTCTTTCAGCGTGACATTTTCCGTAATGTAGGAATCCTTCACCTCTTTAAGAGACGCGAACTCCCGACCAGATCGCTCAGCAGCAATGCGCGCAAACGTGTAGGCCTGGAACAAAAAAAAGATTAGAAAGAAAAGCCATCACAATCGAAGTAAAAAAGACCCAAGAATCGCCTTACATGTCTCAAAATATGAGCGAGATCATCCGGAGCAGAGCACAGCTCAGCCCACGCAGCAGGGTTAGCAAAGTCTTTGGCCCTCACAGAAAACAGCAACCTCGCGCCCTCGAACCCTCGGCCAGCACCGTCTAGAGTCAAGTGACTCGAAGAAGCCCCCATTTCGGTTCGAGCAACAACCCGCTCCTTCAGCCCAGCCAGAGTGTCAGCAACATCCACGTCAGTATAGTGGTCCTTCAAGACCACATGCGGAGGGCTCAAAGGGGAAAGCATAGCGTTGGCAACCTTCGCAGGAGGAGGAGAAACCACAACTACACCAGCACCCTTCTCTCCATCATCATCACTACCAAAAGCGTCCGGCCTGGCCCCAGCCGTCACCAGGGTCCCCACGGTGTGAAACCCAGGAGCCAAGGACCTCAAAGAATCATGACGAGGCATAGCGACATTAGCATGCTTGGAGGTTTCGACCGTAGCGATCTCCTCCCGTTTCCTATTGGGGCCTTGCTCTTGATCTGGACCAGGATTGGGGCAGGGGCCTTCCCCTTTCTGCTTTTCTTCGTTCCAATGGCTTTGGAACCAACGTTGCCAGGAGCCCGATTCTGTTTAGCACGAGGGCCAGGCGCCACCCGATCAAGATAAGCAATACCAGCCAAGCTCAGCACGCGGTTGAGTCGCCCGCTGTGCGAAGTCTTCTCGCAAGTATGCTTGTCTTCCTTACGAGTGTATGGACCAACCACCGATTCACCAGCAGCAACCAGAAACTCCAAAAACGCATCGTCACCAAAGCCCCGCTTGTCCACCGCGACTTCGAGAAAGGGTACCTTAATTTCAGGCCTCGAAGGAATCCTCTTTTCAGTAAAGCCCGGTATCTTACAGTTCTTGCTCAAAGGACACTTGTTAGCAGCGATGAACTTGATGAGGACATCACTCCTATGGATACACACAACACTCCTCCAAATCTGGACTTGCAAGGTCCAATGACCAGAGCTCGTGCACGACAACTAAATTTAGAGGTGAGCTCGTTCCTACGTTCTTCGCTATATGTTACTTTTGAGAATGGTTTGCTACCTAATGATTATTTTATGATTAGAAACCATGGAGAGGACCAGGAGATGATGGGAGAAGGATTTGGAAACGTGGAGGGCCAGCAAGGGCTTGGAAGCCAAAGTGGAGGCCCAATCAAAACCGACTTCGAGTCTGTTTCGGGGCCCAGGACCAGTCTGTACTAAAACGGTCGCCCAGGATGCATACGGACTCGGATTTTGAAGTTCTACATATGCACGGAAAGATAAGGAGAAGACCTTTCCAATGCCGCCGGCCTCATGTCAAAATTCATCCGGAGTCATCGGGAATCGTCAAAACAAGAGAGAGTCCAGAATCTGTGTCGGTGCTGCGTCGCTTATTTTTTGTCTTTGGGCCTTGTATCTAGTTGAGCCCAATTTGGGGCGCGTCCAGAGGGTCTTGCATGACCCTAGGGTCTTTATATACAGCCACCGCCGCACCATTAGGGTTTGGGTTTTGCTTAGATCAATTCTGTTCATAAACAGTTTCGCCGTTCATCGGTTTGTGAGACCCCAACTTCGAGAGTTTAATCATACATCTGCAATTGTGTTGTATTCTTCGTTGTTCTTGCTTGTGTTCTTGATTCGCAGGCAGGGATTAGCCTTCTCGGCGAGGTCAATCGTCTTTTGGACGGTTGATAACCAGAGGAGACGACGTGCTGCGATTGCGGGGTTTAGAACGTGCTGTTCTGAAGCCGGGTCGATTTGTGTGTCGCCTCCGACCAAATCAACTTACCAAGAACCTTTCGGAAGATCGGGAACCCTTGTCCACATCAAGTGGTAATCAGAGCTTCAGGTGCACCGTCAGGTTCATACTACCCTTTAGTTTTGTTTTCGTGTTCTTCCTATCGTCCACTGAAAATACCAAAAAAAAATTTTCCCCGCCCATAACCACGTGTTTAGCCTTTGCATATTTCAATTTCAGAGTCCGTAGTGTTGAGTTTGTGCCCTAGTTCTTGTTTAGTCGCTGGTTTAGTTTGTGTTTTTGTCATCAGTAGTGTTTCCCTTGCAACCCTAGCCGCCATCCCCCTCACCATCCTCGGTTTTGTCGGCTTTGTGTGCTAGGGTTGATTGATCAACACGCCCATCCTAGTCCCACCCTAAACCTACCCTCACCACCTCGGACCAATTTTCACAAATTCCACTTTCCGCTGCATCCACCTCGCTAAAAAAAAAATCCCTACCCGACCCCAAGCCCGACTCGGATTTCACTGAAACCACCGGGTTCTTCAAAACCGATTCCGACACCCCTTCGGTAAAAGAGCCATAACTTTTCGCTCGGTTGTCCGTTTTGGCTGAAATTTTTACAGGAGATACCACGGGCTATATGAATATTACTGTGCAGCGTGTGCTTAGCACACAAGTCCAGCAGCCCGAGATGATGCAGCGACATAACTTGTTCCAGATTTTCTTCGTCATCAAGAACCGTCGGGCACGTGTCATCATTGATGGAGGAAGCTGCAACAATTTGGTGAGTTCTGATGTGGTTAAGAAGCTTGATTTGACCACACGCCCACATCCACATCCATACTACATTCAGTGGTTAAATGACTCTGGAAAAGCTAAGGTAACACAAACTTGCAGAGTTCCTTTTTCCATTGGTTCCTATGTGGATTCTGTTGATTGTGATGTTGTACCCATGCAAGCTTGTTCACTTTTATTGGGTAGACCTTGGGAATTTGATAATGATGCTGTACACCATGGTAAAAGTAATAAGTACACTTTTATGCATAAAGGAACTAAAATTACTTTGTTACCAATGACCCCTGCTGAAATTGTACAAGCTGATTTAGAACGAGCTGCTAGTTTGAAAAATAAACGCCCTGAAATTCAGCAACCTGTTAATTCTGCTTCTACACCAAGTAATGTTAATGATTCTTCATGTTCTAAGGGTGCTGCAATTAAATTACAAGGTCGTTCATGTCTTGCCACAAAATCTGAGCTTGCTAAAATTTCTACTGATGATATTTGCTATGCTTTGATATGCAAACAAGCCTTGTTTTTGCTTGGTGATATTGCTTCTAGTGCTTTGCCTCCTGCTGTCACTAACCTTTTGCAGGAGTATGAGGATGTTTTCCCAGCTGAGATACCCCCGGGATTGCCACCTTTGAGAGGGATTGAGCATCAAATTGATTTGATTCCTGGTGCTACTTTACCAAACCGTGCTGCTTATAGGACCAACCCTGAGGAGACTAAGGAGATACAACGACAAGTCCAAGACCTTTTGGATCGTGGGTATGTTCGTCAATCACTTAGTCCTTGTGCTGTTTCTGTACTTTTGGTTCCTAAGAAAGATGGTTCTTGGCGTATGTGTGTAGATTGTAGAGCCATTAATAACATTACTATTAGGTATCGTCATCCTATTCCTAGGTTAGACGACATGCTTGATGAGTTATGTGGTGCTATAATTTTCACTAAAATTGATTTGCATAGTGGCTACCATCAAATTAGAATGAAACTTGGAGATGAATGGAAAACAACTTTCAAAACCAAATTCGGGTTGTATGAGTGGTTAGTAATGCCTTTTGGGTTAACTAATGCACCCAGTACTTTCATGCGTTTGATGAATGAGGTTTTAAGACCTTTTATTGGCAAATTTGTGGTTGTTTACTTTGATGATATCTTGATTTATAGCAAATCCACGGATGATCATATGATTCATTTGCGTGCTGTTTTTGATGCTTTGCGAGTTGCACGTTTATTTGGTAACCTTAAGAAGTGCACCTTTTGCACGGATCGAGTCTCTTTTCTTGGCTATGTTGTGACTCCACAGGGAATTGAGGTGGATGAGGCGAAGATTGAAGCCATAAAGAGCTGGCCTGTACCAAAAACTATCACACAGGTGAGGAGTTTTCTTGGTCTTGCAGGTTTCTACCGCCGCTTTGTCAAAGATTTCAGCACCATTGCTGCACCATTGCATGAGTTGACAAAGAAGGGCGTTGACTTCCATTTTGGTAAGGTACATCATGAGTCTTTTGATGCTTTGAAGGACAAACTTACACATGCACCATTGCTGCAATTACCCAATTTTGATAAGACTTTTGAGCTTGAATGTGATGCTAGTGGTATAGGCATTGGTGGTGTTCTGATGCAAGATGGTAAACCTGTTGCATACTTTAGTGAGAAAATTACTGGACCTGTTTTGAATTATTCCACGTATGATAAGGAACTATATGCACTTGTACGTTCTTTAGAAACGTGACGTCATTATTTGTTGCCCAAAGAATTTGTTATTCATTCTGATCATGAATCACTTAAGTATATTCGTTCTCAAGGCAATTTGAACCGTAGACATGCTAAATGGGTTGAGTTTATTGAGTCTTTTCCTTATATTATTAAACATAAGAAAGGGAAGGATAATGTGATTGCTGATGCTTTATCGAGGCGATATACTTTGTTGTCTCAACTTGATTGTAGAATTTTTGGACTTGAGGCAATTAAAGAACAATATGTTGCTGATGTCGATTTTAAAGATGTATTGCTGCACTGTAAAGAAGGTCGTGCTTGGCACAAATTTGTGTTGAATGATGGATTCTTGTTTAGAGCTAACCGCCTATGCATTCCAGTTGGTTCCGTTCGTCTTTTGTTGTTGCAGGAGGCGCATGGAGGTGGATTGATGGGTCATTTTGGTGCTAAGAAGACAGAGGATATTTTGGCCACACACTTCTTTTGGCCAAGGATGAGGAAAGATGTTGAGCGTTTTGTTGCTCGCTGCACTACATGTCAAAAAGCTAAGTCTTGATTGAATCCACATGGTTTATACATGCCACTTCCTGTTCCTTCTATTCCTTGGGCGGATATTTCTATGGACTTTATTTTAGGACTGCCTAGGACTAAGAGGAGGAGCGATAGCATTTTTGTTGTCGTGGATCGTTTTTCCAAGATGGCACACTTTATATCATGTCATAAAACTGATGATGCTAGTTATATTGCTGATCTTTTTTTCAAAGAAATTATACGTTTGCATGGTATGCCTTCTACTATTGTTTCAGATCGTGATGCAAAATTCTTGAGTCATTTTTGGCGCACACTTTGGAATAAGTTGGGTACAAAGTTGTTATTTTCTACAACTTGTCATCCACAAACTGATGGACAAACTGAGGTTGTGAACTGCACTTTGGGTACTATGTTGCGAGCTGTTTTGAAGAAAAATTTGAAGCAATGGGAAGAATGCTTACCTCATGTTGAGTTTGCTTATAATCGGGCAACACATTCTACTACCAAGGTAAGTCCATTCAAGGTAGTGTATGGTTTTGATCCCCGTACTCCACTTGATATACTTCCTCTACCTATTAATGAGAGAGTTCATATTGATGCTAAGGAGCGTGCTGAATTTATTTTGCAAATACATGAGACCACTAGACTTAGCATTGAAAAGATGAATGAAAAGTATAAAATTGCTGGTAGTAAGGGAAGAAAGGAAGTAAAGCTTGATGTAGGAGATTTAGTGTGGTTACACTTAAGGAAGGATAGATTTCCAGAATTGAAAAAGTCTAAACTAATGCCTAGAGCTGATGGTCCATTCAAAATAATAGAGAAGATTAATGATAATGTATACAAACTTGAGTTGCCTCCCGAGTTCGGGGTTAGTCCTATTTTTAACATTTCAGATTTGAAACCATACTTAGGAGAAGAGGATGAGCTTGAGTCGAGGACGACTCCACTTCAAGAGGGGGAGGATGATGAGGACATCACTCCTATGGATACACACAACACTCCTCCAAATCTGGACTTGCAAGGTCCAATGACTAGAGCTCGTGCACGACAACTAAATTTAGAGGTGAGCTCGTTCCTACGTTCTTCGCTATATGTTACTTTTGAGAATGGTTTGCTACCTAATGATTATTTTATGATTAGAAACCATGGAGAGGACCAGGAGATGATGGGGGAAGGATTTGGAAACATGGAGGGCCAGCAAGGGCTTGGAAGCCAAAGTGGAGGCCCAATCAAAACCGACTTCGAGTCTGTTTCGGGGCCCAGGACCAGTCTGTACTAAAACGGTCGCCCAGGACGCATACAGACTCGGATTTGGACGTTCTACATATGCACGGAAAGATAAGGAGAAGACCTTTCCAATGCCACCGGCCTCATGTCAAAATTCATCAGGAGTCATCGGGAATCGTCAAAACAAGAGAGAGTCCAGAATCTGTATCGGTGCTGCGTCGCTTATTTTTTGTCTTTGGGCCTTGTATCTAGTTGAGCCCAATTCAGGACGCGTCCAGAGGGTCTTGCACGACCCTAGGGTCTTTATATACAGCCACCACCGCACCATTAGGGTTCGGGTTTTGCTTAGATCAATTCTGTTCATAAACAGTTTCGCCGTTCATCGGTTTGTGAGACCCCAACTTCGAGAGTTTAATCATACATCTGCAATTGTGTTGCATTCTTCGTTGTTCTTGCTTGTGTTCTTGATTCGCAGGCAGGGATTAGCCTTCTCGACGAGGTCAATCGTCTTTTGGACGGTTGATAACCAGAGGAGACGACGTGCTGCGATTGCGGGGTTTAGAATGTGCTGTTCTGAAGCCGGGTCGATTTGTGTGTCGCCTCTGACCAAATCAACTTACCAAGAACCTTTCGGAAGATCGGGAACCCTTGTCCACATCAGAACTCTTCAACAAGGTCGCGGCAACTAGAGATAAAAGTGGCAACACGAAAGGCGGAGTCGTTCTTACAACCCTTAGGCACTCGTCTGTCCATGGATCGGGGCCTACACAAAACAAGTCGAGAGGCCAGGGGAAAGGTTTCAATCTCTTTTCCATCTATAACTGTAGTCTCAGAAGGAACCTTAACATACAGCCAACTCTCGTGCCACTTGTTGCCCCAATGGTTCCGGCTGCACTTAACAAACTGATCGGTCCATCGAAAGCGAGGCACGAAGGTAATGCAGCCAAATTCTGCTTCATGCGTCACACCGTCGATCTTGATAAGCTTCGGCTGGTAGTGAGCACTGTAGTACTTGCAAAACACTTCAATATCAGGTTTCCCTTGATAGCTCAGCATCCCCCAAGCAAACTTGCTAAGCATTGCTATACCGCTCGGGCTCACATGATGCAGCTGCACATCAAACCGGTCCAACACTTCCCCCACAAAAGACGAACAGGGAAAGTGTAGCCCGGTGGTAAAGTGCTCCTCACAGACCACAGCTTCGTCTCGCTGAGGACTGGGAGTCTCCTCTTGGCCAGGCAACAGGGCATCAGCAGCAGTGAAGCAACCCAGGTCGATGAGGCGCGAAATTGCGGCACGTTTAACACGAGAGCGACCAAACACAAAAGTTTGAGGCCTCTCATCTTTGCCTTCCTTGTTTTTCCCTTTTCGACCCTTACACTGATCTGGGTCGCCAGTTGGAAGAAGTTCGCTAATTTCAACTTCAACATCCTCCAAGTCCTCCTCGAGGGGATCGGAGCCTCGAACGCGGCGGCTTGAGCCTTGGGCTTGAGCGTCAGTAGCAAGCTTGTCCTCATCACGAGGGTGAAACTCCTTATCCTCGTCTTCCTCTTCGTCCTAGTCCTCCTCTTCAGCCCCTTCATTGTCGTCCTCCTCCTTGTCATCAGTATCCTCATTCAAGCCTCAAGGACGATCCTGAGCTTCATTGCCTTGATCGGTAATTAAGGTCTCCTCCAAGCCCCACGCAAAAGCACGATTCGCTTCGGCCTCCACGGCGGCCCCTTCGGGGTTCAAAGGGCGCTCCTCACCAGAAGAAATTTCATCAGGTCGAGCGGTCTGTGCGACTCGAGCTATGTCTTGAGATCCTAAAACAAGACCAACGAGTAAGAGCAAAAAACAAAACAAATGAACACGCAAGTAGCCAAGAAAGAGTGAGCAACTCCGCTATCGCAAAGCACACCTTGCGTTACACTTTGAGGCGGGCGCGATTCTACCTGTCGCGAATGCGGAACTCGAAGCCCAGAAAGCAAAGGCAGGAGGAAGCAAGCAAAGCCTATCGTAAGGAAAGAAAACATTGAACGCCTTGTTTCACCCCCTACCCCCCTCCCGTTAAAGCGAGGGTTTCGGCCTATCAAAGTTGGACCCACCCCTTGAGGGACTACTGTTGGGGGATCACCTCGTGGGCCACCCTTCGAGGACAGTCAAAGTCGGGCTGCAAACGAAAACCGAGGCTAACCATCATTATCTTTACTATTAACCATAATCTTTGAAGATAGGTACCCTCCGAAGGTTCTAGAAAGACTAGAACCCCTCCAAAGGGTATGTACCCTTCGAAGGGTTCTGAAAAGATCAGAGCCCCTGGACTTCGGAAGAAAGCAAGCTAGAGCGCTCGGAGGGACGCAAACCACTTTGAAGGGGACCATGACACCTTTGAAGGTCGAAGATCACGCCCGAAGCCAAAAGCGAGCGGATCAAGGAAGCGTATCGGAAAACCTCAAATGACCAGTTTACCCTTCATGACCATTTTATACCAAATATTCAGGGAATTTAGTAGGTAATTAGGGGCGAAATAGTCATTTGTATATGACCTAGGTACGGGCCTATAAATAGAGCACCCCTACCTACTTATAACGGGATGAATCTTTTTTGGGATATGTGAAGAACACCTGTTACATCACCTCTAATCCTTCGAGTATTTCATTCCCTTCATCCCCTCTTTTCTGTTTGGTGCCTCGAAGCCTGCACTTCGTGGCACCAACAAGTCCTACATGCTACATACACTACATGCACTCATCTTTTCAGCTAATCACGTTATCATAAAATTAAAGGTTAATTGGAACCATGCCATTACAATTTTCAAGGGTTGGAAATATACCACTGAACTTTCGGAAATCGGATGGGTGCCACTAAAATTCTTCCAAAGTTGGAAATATGTCATTTTGTACGTTTTTTTTGTGTTCGGGATCCATCTGCAGGCATACATATTTGCGAATGTCCACTTTTGCCCTTATCTTCAACCTCTCCCCCCACCCCTCCCCCCCCCCACTCTCCCTCCATGGCTAGCGTCCAACCTCTCCCCTCCGACTGGTAGCCCTCTGGCCGGCGACCCCCCCCCCCCCCCCTCAACTTCGTCAAGGCGGCGGCGGGCAGGCCTGCTTGCGGGTGCCCACTTCACGAACCACGAGTCCCTCCCCATGCTGCCCAACGCGTATGCTGAGTTTGCCGCCGTGTTCCCGCAGTACGATGCGATGGTGCGTGCGGACGCCGTGCGCGGGGAGGAGTACGGCCACCTGGACCACCACGTGTGCCTCGACTACACGGGCATCAACCTCTTCTCCCACGCGCAGATGAAATCCTCCCTCCCCTCCACCTCCTCTTCCTCCTCCGTTCCGTGGTGGCAGCCGCCCTTCTTCGACATCGCGTACAAGTCCACCAGTCTCTGTACGCAGGTGCAACAATGCGACGTAGACGACAGTAGGGGTGGGTCAGTGGCGATCGGACCGAACGACCGTCAGGGGCGGCAGCTACCCTATGCCATGGGAGGAGCAATGCCGCCCTGGTGGTGTCGGAGGAGGAGAGGGCGACAGAGGGCTAGAGGGGGGGGCGTCGGCCAGAGGGCTGCCAGCCGAAGGGGAGAGGTTGGACGCTAGCCATGGAGAGAGAGAGAGAGAGAGAGAGAGAGAGAGAGAGAGAGAGAGAGAGAGAAGGGGGGGATAGAGGTTGAAGATAAGGGTAAAATTGGACATACGCAAATACATATGCATGCAGGTAGGTCCGAAACCCTAAAAAATATACAAAATGGCATATTTTCAAGTTCAGAAGAATTTTAATGACACCCACCCGATTTCTGAAAGTTAAGTGGCATATTTCCAACCCTTCAAAATTATAATGACATGATTCCAATTAACCCTAAAATTAATTATGATGTGGAGTTTTGTTGCATAAATGGCTTGCCGACCGACGGTAGGACTTGGGGATGTGTGACATTGGCCAAGACAACTGTTAGTTGATTTTTCTTGTCGAAACAAATACGTATCTGGTTTTACAAAAGCAAAAGAGGGGCAACTATATCTATACTATAAAGGTTAAACTTCGTGTCTAATAACCTTTTTATATACTCATCCCTAAGCTTTGGGTCTATGATTCGAACTGAAATATGGACCCAAAATTTACTCCTTCTCCGCATGACTTTTGTAGTGTTGTCTGACAAATGGACCCAGACCCGATTTGTTACGCTGTCCATGCTTCGTAAAACTACGTGTCATCCAAAAATCGGTAACTTTTTCCACCAGCTAAGTTGCATACCCGCCTGCAGACAGGTTTCACACGTTGCCGGTTTCTTCGCGCGCAATTGCCGGATCGTGCAATTGGAAGAGATGGTTTTCCTCAAATCGCATTCTTTCCTCCTTTCAATCCTTCTCTGTGCTCCACCATCGCTCGGGCTTCTCCGTCTGTGGCAGTGGAGGCAGAGATGAGAGATGAGATCGATCCACGAGACGGCGACCATCTGCTGCAGTCGGCAAAGCCACAACACCGGTGAACGAAGTCTTGCCGGCAAACCGTAGTCGGCACCACCGCTGCATGAGGCGTCGCCAGCAAGCCCTATCTCTAGCACCTTCTTGATCTGCCCCTTCCCGCCATCCTCTCTGCCCTTTACTTTGCCAGAACCGAGCCGCCAATATCGCCCGCGATCGGTATCAGACATCATCTTGAGTAAGTGCGGTCTCGGGCGTGCATCGGCGGCATCCTCTAGCGGATCTGAGCCAGGGCACGGTGGCTCCACCCACCGTGGCTGCCCCTGTGGCGGTTGCCGTCCTCGACCACGGCAAGCGGCGCGGGCTCTTGCGTGCATTGGTGGTAGCCTCCAGTGGATGCCGGGCGCGGTCGCCCCTCCGGTCGGGGCTAACCCTATTGCCTCTGCCATCCTTGAGCATGGCTGCCTCTGTCATCAGCGAGCAGGGACAGGTACCCTGGCCCCTCCCCTTCGATTCATTCTTGATCTTGGCTGGACTCACGTTTTGGTTCTTGTTCCCCTGAACCCTACAATGCGTTGTCGATCCGAGTGTATGCTTCGTCACGAAACTAGAGGAGGATCAGGGAGCTTGCAACAGGTGAAGGATGTGTCATTTGAAGCTGTGCGCAAAATAGAGGATGCCATATTCTTCTGTAAAGAACATGGTGGCATGTGGATGTCTTGTGGACCAAATAAAACAACCTGGAGCTATCCAGAGCACCATGCAAGAGCTCGCACCCAAAGGCCTCATAACGCAGGTAACAAAAGACACCGTGTATTTCATTATACTGTTACAGTAGCCTCTCCTCAATTACTAAGGTTTATTGTCTGGCCATAGATTGTTCCACCACCAGTATTCCATTAGATGTCAGATGCTTCCTATTTTAACTGATTTCACTTTAAATTGTTTTTACTTTTTAAATGAAAAAAACAATGAATTATATGGTTCTTAGTTAATAAACTAAATTGATAAATAATAGTTGATAAACTTGATTCGTTAGAATTGTTCTTAGAAATTTGTTGAATGATATGATTATGATACATTGTATTTTTCTTACCTTGGATGTGGTTAGATTGTGTATATTAAGGATGGGCAACTATTGCCTCTGTCTTTGCATATCCTAGCAGATGGAATGGGTGTTGGCAAAACTCTAATGACCATTGCTTCGATACTTTCATCCTGGGGGAAGCATTCCAACTATTATAGAAAGAGATGCTCAAAAGACCATGCAACCAGAGCACGAACCTTGAGATCCTCTATAAGAGAAGGTACCTTGATTGTTTGCCCAATGGCATTGTTGGGTCAATGGAATATTATGTTATCTCATATTCAATGAATTTTATAAATAACCATAATATAATGTTTGTATAAAATATGAAAGTTAGTGCTAAGTTGCAGTGTACCCTATTTCCATGTAGCACATTTTGAAGGAACTTAATGCTTCTAGAATGGTCCTTAGTTTCTGCAAGAATCTTGGATTGCCCAAAGAACAGTAAAAACATCATGCTGATTGCTTAGCATGATGTTGTCTCAATGACGTATGGCATGCTTTCGGCTGCATAGAAAATTGTATATGTTTGGTATTTGGCCTCTATTACTAGTCTTATTGCTAGAAATGTACTTGTTTTGGAAACTAACAAGGTCACAGTTTAATTAATGAAAAGTGCTTCCTTGAACAGGATAACAGCAGCATCTTTCATAGGATGGATTAGTATAGGGTTGTACTTGATGAAGCTCACACAATCAAGTCTCTTAAAACAAAAGTGTCCCATGCAGATTTCATATTGACCTCACAATGCAGATGGTGCTTACAGGGACACCAGTTCAGGTATGTTTCCACATTCTTACACATTTTTATCTTCATGATAAGTGTTGCTCTACATTATAAGTGTTGTATTCTCCAATTCTGACGCTTTCATGCTTTTCTTGGTCTTTGGATGCAATGTGGGGAGCTTTATTTTGTGATGTGAGTTGAACTGAATGGTACAAAAGTGCCAAAAAAAACTGAGCTATTCTTGTAGAAGGAGTCGGAAGGCTTTTCTCCTAGGCTTCTTTCTAAGTTGTTCAGTGCTTAGTCATAGGGAATAATGACGGTTATGCATGTGATTTTCTGGTCAGATCTTTTTTTTTTCTCGAACACTCAGGAGAGCTGCGTATCATTCCATTAATAGAAGAAGAGGCTGGTTAGATCTTTAGTTTTGGCAATAGATGACATATACTTAGCACTAAACTCCAGAGACTTTCATTGAAGTGAAAACTTTGGAATATCAAAACTCCATGTTTACGCTGGTTCCCACCTAATAGTTTTGGCAAAATCCATCAGTGGTCAGACAGTATAATAATCATAACAATAACATGCTTATGTCTGAGTGAGTCAAGTGGCAGCCAGTTGCTAATTTAACCACTCATGGTGGGATATTATCTTAACTTTATATGTTCATAGCGATTTGAGAAACCAATAGAATTCTTTTGATGACGTAGCTGGCAAGGTGGTAGCTGACTTTGGATGTGGTTGTGGCACCTTGGTTGTGGCACCTCTTTAACCATCCCTTTACTTGCTTGGTTAGTTGCATATGATTCTGCACAAAGCTGAATGAACAAAAATAAAGAGTGGCTGCTTCTGCAACTATGTGGTGATTGATTATGCTAGCTGTTTACCTTATCAATCATATAATGTTCCAAGTTGGATGAACCATCGTTCGATGACATATATTGAATTTACATGTTGTACAATAGTTATGAATGCTTCAGGTGTAAGAGATTAGAAACCGGCCTGTATCTTTCGTAGCTTATTGCCTTGAGGTCAGCTTGGCAGTAAGGTAGACTATCCAAGAACTGATGCAGAGTTTTCCTATTTTGTATCCAGTTTATGTTTTTTTTTATTCTTGTACCTAGGTACATTTTATAGCATTTTCTGAAAGGATGATTATTGTTTGATCTGGTTCTTGTTTTAGTGACCTCCATAGTCTCTCAATCTCTTTGATTACTACAGCTACAATCGTATATCCTTATTCTGAAAATTGATCTCTCTATGTCCTCTTATCTTTTCAGTGTATGCTTTTGCATCTAAGCATACCATTCTGGATTTATTGATAGTTCTGTTCCTATTTCTCAGTATCTATATTCTATATATTGCTACTTGCATAGTTAATCGGATGTGGTGTTGTCAGCAGGACCTAACAGAGGTGATCTTGAAGATGGTGATGTGATGCCCAGGGTCCTCAGATTGGAGAAGTTAATACTGTAATAGTGATTATTCCTCTTACTACCGGTCTGCATACATATTCGGGTTTATTTTTCTGTTCTCTCAGTCCAAGTCGTATAATTTGTTTGTAGATTATGACCTAATAATTTGATTTTATGATTTTGCATAATACAGAGACCTTTTGTGCATGTCATATAGGATACACTATGATCTACAAAAGCAATCTTATACAGTTTTACAATGCTTATGGGTGCCAAATAGTACTGATGTTTTGCCAGCTGTCAAACATTCAAAAATCTAGAAAAACAAAAAGGAAGCTAATTTTCGGGCCATTTGCTAATCATCCTTTAGCATTTGTATTTTTTTAATTCAGATCCTTTAGTATTTGTTGATGCTTTCTACTTTCTAATGATGCCTACCTGCTTGGAGAAGGTAAGATCTCTTCTTATTTGTTCATGCTCATAATGTTTTTATCAGTAGATATTTAAAGTGTAAACAACTCTAAATATGTTTATTGTTGCGTCATCAGTAAAAAAATAGTTAGGACAACACTCATGAATCATGTGTTCTAAGACCTAATAAATTAAAATTAGAAACTAGTAAAGTTTGTTTATAATTGGTCTAAATCTCGTTTTTACATGTTTCACAGAATTAGATGTCTATAAAATAATGCATCAACAAATAGTTTATAAAATGATATATTGATTAATAAATAGTTTATAAAATGATGCATACTGGATGTACAGGGAACAATTTTAGGATTGTTTTTCACGATGGTTCTTCATGGCTTCCACTCATAATAGGGAAGGTGATGCAGGGGCTTGCCCGATCTTCTCGTCTTAGGACCTAAGGATAACTGACCCGTGAAACCTGACGAAACGATGGCACCAACAGCTGCTACAACAGCCACCTATGATAAATAATTTTGCCCAACAACACGCTTTGGTCGATGCCTAACCTGAACCACACAAAGGAGAGGCGATGCTCTTGCAAATCACAAGGAAACACAAGAACAAGTGGTAGAGAAAACTCCCAATCCTCAAGGGGGCACTTATGACACAAACCCTAAGGATAAGAGCAATATGCTTCTCTATTTTTCTGAGTTCAATTCATGGTTAGGGTTTTCACCAGGTGTACAAGGGTTATTTATACTAGGAACACCCCTCCTAGCTGGGCCAAACTGAAGTTACATGGGCCTCTTGCGAAACTAGCAAATAAAAGTAACATCTGTTCAGATCGGACAAGTCTAAACTGGAAAAAGGAACACCCTCAAGCAAAAGTAACGCGCACTAAGAAAAAGTAACATCCGTTCAGATCGGACAAGTCTGAACTGAAAAGGAACACTCCCGGAGAAAAGTAACACGCCCTGAAGTCTGGAGCAGTCTTCACTAAAATAGGCATAACTCTCTCTACAGAGATTCAATGGATGCACCATTTGTTGCATATGAAAGTAGACTTCAAGAGCTTTCCATCCATGTATAATACTTAGGGTGATACCTCTTAGAATGATACAGAATTTATCATGAAGTTGAAGGACAGAATCTGGACATCTTCAGAAACAGCTCTGATTAGAACGAGGATAAATCTTTTCATCCAGCTTCAATGGACATGATCTTTGTTGCAATAGAATATAGGCTTTATGATGCTTCTAGCCACATAGAATACTCTTATTGTACATTTATAGATTGATACAGTTCTTGTCTTCAATGTCAGGTATAGGACGTGTGCAACATCAGGTTGACAACAACTTGGATCAGCACTTGGATAATCTTCCATGACTTTCCCTTGGACACTAATGACAAGAAATGAACTTACATTAGGTAGTAAACAATTCATAGTAATGACATGTTCATAATCAATAAGGAGATAAAATCACCTCATGTCATAGTAGCTTCTCTCTTGCCCAAGTCATTGACCCCAAGTTAAAGATGTTGTCATGTTGAGCACATAACTTGGTAGTATAGCATGAGACAATGTCTTGATCAAGATGGACCAGCGGTGTATCATGAGGGATGTTCTCATCATCCTCCCCTTCTTCAAAAAGAGTTGACCTCGACTCTGATTTTTCAGAACCAATGAAGAATAGAAACAATAATCGAGCAACCTTGAATGTGTTGCTTGCTGTAATCTTTAAGTCACTATCATCAATTGTAGCAAAGACATTTAATGACCAATCTCCTTGATGCTTTGTCTTGTGAATTGTACCCATCTGATGATACTTGCAATTTAAATGTCCAGGGTCAAATATCATATTCTGAAAGTTCTCGTAGAGCTTCATAGCATAGGACCCTGATTTCTTGTCAATCTCAAGCTTTTCCTTGATGCAAATTTTCTTCTCATTTTCAGCTACCTTGGAGTGCTCCCTATTTACTTGCTCTCTTGGTGGAAGTGGCAGCCAATAGTGTGTTGTAAATGGTTGTAACATGCTGCACATTTGTAATATAGGGTAGACTGCCATACCAAGTGGAAACTTGACATGTGGCAAGAAATATCTCCACTCTTGGATCATTGCTCACAAAAGCATGGACAATGTGCAATTGGCCATTGTTGATTTTACAACACATTGTAGGTGAGATGTTGGTGAGAACAACAAATTTGCTCTGCGCTCGGTCCATAAAGTCGTCCAAGAACAGCTGGCATTCTTCACATCATGACCTGCAGCAAAGATTCTTGGCACTTCATGTAGCCTTGCAACTTCCCTAAAAAACAAGTCAGCTACACACGACACATTATCGCTCTTGCCATAGAGAGATATTGTTGCAAAATTCAGAAGCACCATAGCTGAAACGCTCTCCTTGTTCTAGACAATCCATTGATGAAATGCAAGAGTATGTCTTTTAAAAATTCAGGGAGTGGAATGTACAAACCATGAGAATTCAGTTTGCATTGAGGCTTATGACAAGTGGTCCATTGCTGCACTAATATATAGACATAATGTCTCACCTTAGGCCAATGGAATGGATGTGTCAGCAGCATGTTTGTCATTTCTTTCCTAATATGGCCAATCAATCTTCTCGTGTATGATTCCTGCAATAAGATCAAGGACAAGGGCGATTCTGGGACACACAACTTGTTAGCATAAAACAAGTACTCATCAATGGCACGGTAATTATTCCAACATTTTTCACTTTGACATTTCAAGTATGGAGCTAGAAAATTAGGATTAGTGACAAAAAGTTGCTCCACATTTTTCTGAAACATGAGCTCTATAAACAATTGCTCAAACATGTCCGCATGTTCAACAATGATGTAACCAAACATGCCAATGTTATCGAAGTAATCATGAGGAATCAAGTGTATTAAAGTGCACGACATACTAGTGAGGTTCAAATTATTTGCAATATGATGGCACCCACTAATGAAATCTGTCATAGAGAAATTACTAAAATGACATTGCTCATCACACATTGCATAAAATTCAAGAACAAGGTAAAGATATGTAATGATGATGATGTCATTTAAAATTCCATGAACAAAATATAATGCCCATGTTCTATTTTTCTCATGACCAAGAGCCATAGGGACAATGTAAGAGTTGAGGTTTTCATGTACATACCCTTTGTCAAGTAGCTTTGGCTTTTGTTCCTGAAATTCTCTTGCCTCTTCCAGATTGGTGAGGTACAGTGGCTGGTTGGGAGGTGATAGGTCTAGAATGAGGCCACTCGAATGTTCAGTGCAACAATGTGAAGGTAGATCAACAGGTACCTTCTCCATGTGGACATCATTATCAGTCTGCAACACACTAGGAATAACACTAGAAGAAAGAATTATTTTGTTAGTGGAAAGCAATGCATCTTTGGACAGTAGCAAATGCACTATTTCAGATGCATCTCTCACTTCTATCATTTCAGTTTTTATGTGGGTTGCGACTGGGTTGTGCCACTCATTCTCTCTTTTTCCTCTCAAGCTTGGCGTGTGCCACTCGCTCACAAATTTGTGGATGGCCCTCATGTTTTTATTTTCTTTATTTCCCTCACCCAACATCATTGGTTCAGTTTCCCTATGCTGCTCGGATGCTAGGAGCAGCAGCTCATCTTCCTTTCTTCCACGCCTTATAGCATGAGGGTTGTCATGGCCTTCATACATAACTTGTCCATCAAAATCCCATGACATCTCAAAAGGATAATGACAGTCCATCCTTGGCTTCTCATCACACTTGGACATGATGTAGTTAGATTTGCTGAAAGCTCCTTTTGTGCAATGTTTCATTTTAAGATACCAATGATTTCTTGTACAATGTATGTATGGAGGAGCAAGATGATTCAGCAATAGTGTCATGTTTCCATCACAAATTTTAATGCATTGAAGATGATTGCAACATCTACATTGCATAGTCAATTTAGCCAAATTTCCATTCAGCTGAGTCTTGTGATGCAATGTGTTCAACAATTGCAATTCTTCTTCATGGTTAATTTGAAGATGATTCAATAGGGCTGCTCCATGTTTGTCACAAATTTTCATGCTGTGAAAAAGATTGCAGCCACTACAATGGGTTGTCAACTCACCATAATTGATGTTTAGGTGAGATTTGGGCTGAGATGTGTTAGACCATTGTGCTTGTTCATCACTCTTGATCTGAACACTCAATGTTTTGGCATCCACAATGGTATCACCAAGTGCTGAATGACATAACATGTGTTTATTTTCTTCTTCCACTTGAGTAGCATGTGACCTGTCTTGTTCCATGAGAGACTCACTCACATCTTCAGTAGTTGTTTTCTCCTCATCACCTTCAGATTTAGTCACCAAAATATGTCTAGAACAATCCTTCAAAGTATCACTTTGTTCCACGGAATTGAGAAATGGATTTCAAAAAAATTTTGAGGTGAAAATTTCAGGGCTGCTTGTTGTGATGGATGATCCTATTGATTTCTCCTCACTTAGTGTTTGGATTGCCTTCACAAGAGAATCATGTTGATCATTTGACTCAGGGTTGCATTCAGCTGAAAATAAATTTCTTCCAAGGTCAAACTTCACATCTTTTGAAGTAGAGTGAACATTTGAACTTGAGCTTGTGCTTGTTGAAAATAAGATTCTTCCCAAGTCAAATTTCACATTATTTAAACCTTTGGGTTGAGCTTTTTTGATGCTAAGTGTTGGCTTGCTAAAAATAGGCCTCTTCCTAAATCAAACTTCACATTTTTTGAAGCACTGGATGATGACCTTAGCTGAAAGTTGCATTGCCGGTGCTTGAATCTTCAGCTTGCAATTTTCTTTCATCCTTTGGTGCAGCAACATTTTTATTTTCACAACCTCTCGTATTGTTGTGAGTAGCACCACTATCTTCAAGACGAAGCCTTGTCCCATGCAAAGGAGTAGCATGAGCAGCAGCCTGTAACTTAATTTCAAATCTTTCTACACTAGCACCTTCATTTCCATGACCTCGCACATGGTCATGGGCAGCAACATCATCACCTCCGCCGAGTCTTGGCCCATGTATTGCAGCAGCATGGGAGGCAACTTCATTGGCAAAATCATCAAGTCCTCTTCTCTGCACATCTTCTATCAATGCCTTCACAATATTTTCAGCAATGTTACTCTGAAATTTATTCATGTTTGCATTGAATTGAGTCTTGAATTCTTGCATCAATTGCTGCATTTGGACTTGAGTGACATAACTCAGTTCTTTCATTACATCACCTGCCATGGTTAGTGGAAGTAATAGACCAAATAAAGTTATGTGACTGTGTGAAAATCACTCAATCTCACCTTCTCTTACCACCAAAGTTCTTATGAATCCTTACTAAAATTGCGAGCTGCAAACAAACCTTGGTGGTAGTCGGCACAACAAAGGTGATATATCAAGCGAAATCAAAGTCACAGTGTATTCTAAACAGTAGTTTATTTGTGGATCTTGGAGGGTTATTTATGTAGTATGCAAACTGAAACTTCAAGCTATTGTCAAGCTAAGTAACAATCCAACCAAGATAACAAAGTCGAGTTGCTGAACTGAAAACAAATGGAATGTCAAATGTGTTTAGCAATCACGCACAAAGATGGTGGAACTTGTTGCAGCCAAGAAAATGAGCTAAACTGAAATTTCAACTCAAGAACAATGCTCAATGCTACACAAGTTATGGAGAGACGCTAGCTGATTACTTATATAAATGAGAGAGCTACAAGATTTGTACAAGTGCTGAATATATGATAAATTGAAACTATAACAAGCAAGTGAGTCAATGTGGTGATCTCAACACTCAACTTCTTTTTTTTAATTCTTTTCTTGCACTCTTCTTTTTTCTCTCATTTTTTTCTTCTTCTTTTTGCTACTGAAATCAGCACATCAGACTATATATAACGATGTTCAACTAATGTTTAGTTTCAGTAAAGTGCAAAGCCCTTAAGCAACAACCTACAACTAGTCTCAATAGGTTCAAAGTGTTCACAAAGGATGGCCTAGTGTACCACTAATATATACTATACTTGGTGTACACAAAGAATAAGCCGACACACAATATTTTAGTTTCAGCACAATCTAAAATTTTAATAGCAGTAGTAACTGAAACTTTTTGAGCTCAAATAAATATTTCACTTTGTGATTCATAACTTGAGCACCTAATATTCTGATATTACTTCAAATAAGCTTTTTAACGAGCTCAAGAATACCAAAAACAGATTTCAGATGCAAAAGTTATGCTTGTTTTGGTGTATGGTGTTCAAATTTCAGATCTGAGCGCGAAAATATTTCGGGATGAAACTAGACCTGAACAAGAACACAAAAATGAAGGGGAAACACAATCCTGATGGGGAACTAATGGGTAACACAAATCAGAGGTGGAAAACAGTGGGAAACATAAAGATTCAGCAATCCAAACTCGATCTATTGGACTAAAACTTAACAAAACTCACTGAAATTTTAGATCGGATTTTGGGTAGTAGAAGTTTTTGGTATTTTCAGTTTAGGATGGTGAACAATAGGGAAAAACAAAGGAAATACAAGGGGTAAAGATCTTACCGAGGAAACCCGTAGCTCTGAATACCAAGATGACGCAGGGGCTTGCCCGATCTTCTCGTCGTAGGACCTAAGGATAACTGACCCATGAAACCTGACGAACCGATGGCACCAACAGCTGCTAGAACAGCCACCTGTGACAAATAATTTCGCCTAACAACACGCTTTGGTCGATGCCTAACCTGAACCACGTAAAGGAGAGGCGATGCTCTTGCAAATCACAAGAAAACATAAGAACAAGTGGTAGAGAAAACTCCCAATCCTCAAGAGGGCACTTATAGCACAAACCCTAAGGATAAGAGCAATATGCTTCTCTATTTTTCTGAGTTCAATTCATGATTAGGGTTTCCACTAGGTGTACAAGGGTTATTTATACTAGGAACACCCCTCCTAGCTGGGCCAAACTAAAGTTGCATGGGCCTGTTACAAAACTGGCAAATAAAAGTAACATCTGTTCAGATCGGACAAGTCCAAACTGAAAAAGGAACACTCGCTAAGCAAAAGTAACGCGCACTAAGAAAAAGTAATATCCGTTCAAATTGGACAAGTCCGAACTGAAAAGGAACACTCCCGGAGAAAAGTATCACGCCCTAAGAAAAGTAACACACCCTGAAGTCTGGAGCAGTTTTCACTAAAATAGGCATAACTCTCTCTGCTGAGATCCAATGGATGCATCATTTATTGCATATAAAAGTAGACTTCAAGAGCTTTCCATCTATATATAATACTTAGGGTGATACCTCTTAAAATGATATAGAATTTATCATAAACTTGAAGGATAGAATCTGGATATCTTCAGAAACAGCACTGATTAGAACGAGGATAAATCTTTCCATCTAGCTTCAATGGACATGATCTTTGTTGCGATAGAATATAGGCTTGATGACACTTCTAGCCACATAGAATACTCTTATTGTAAGTTTATAGATTGATACAGTTCTTGTCTTCAATGTCAGGTATAGGACGTGTGCAACATCAGGTTGACAGCAACTTGGATCAGCACTTGGATAACTTTCCATGACTTTCTCTTGGACACTAATGATAAGAAATAAACTTACATTAGGTAGTAAATAATTCATAGTAATGGCATGTTCATAATCAATAAGGAGTAGAATCACCTCATGTCGTAGTAGCTTCTCTCTTGCCCAAGTCATTAACCCCAAGTTAAAGATATTGTCATGTTGAACACATAACTTGGTAGTATAGCATGAGACAATGTCTTGATCAAGATGCACCAGCGGTGTATCATGAGGGATGTCCTCATGAGAAGGCATTCGCTACTGCATCAAGCTCATGACAACGTTGATCGCTGAACCAAACTATATTGTCTTAATTTCCATGTGTATTGAGTTAAATATTATAAAATAATTGTTTATGCTATGAGTAACTTTTATGTTATCTTAATAAAATTAATCAATTATCATTGATTTTCATAGTAACATGTACCTTTATCAAATATTCAAACACATTCAAGTTTCACCAAACACAGTGCTAATCTAACAGATAACAAAATGCCCAGCACCGTGCTAATCTAACAGATAACAAAATGCCCAGCACCGATCATACAATATAAACAGGATAAAGAGTTGTGCATGCAAACAATCTCAAATTTCTGACATTTCTAACGGGTTCTCTTACATTTATTATGACGAGATAAAAAAGACAATTTAAAGGAGAGGTGTGGATGAATGGTACATGTCGGGCTTGCAATGCAAGCCTGCATTGATGTTTTTGTTGACGCCGTGCTATGCTGCTACTTCTACGGGCCCACGGTGCCAGAGGGAGAGGGAGTGCCGTTGGGGCCTGGTGGAGTATTAATTAATCGTTTGCTTGCTGATGTGGTTTTGCTGCCTATTCCGGACGTCCGGCTTTCCCGTGAGATGACGACGAAGCGCAGCAGCGTAAAACCTAGTCGCATCGAATATTGTGATACTAATTAGGAGTATTAAGTATAGATTACTAATAAAATCTAGTCCATAACCTCCTCTGAATGATAAGACAAATCTATTAAAATTAATTAGATCATGATTAGATAATGTGATGCTACAGTAAACATCTCTTAATGATGATTTAATTAAGCTTAATGAATTTGTCACGCTGACACATATTCAACTCTGTAATTAGTTTTAAATTTAATATATATTAAATAATTATATATAGTATTTTAATAATTGATATAACCCCACTAAAATTTAGACCCCAAAAAACAAACATATCCCAAATCAAACTGAGTGGACTTGCCACTACCCATGCTGCCAAGACTAGGGGGCTCAAAAGCTCTGCGAGGGTGGCTCTCTCTCTCTCTCTCTGGCCGTATGGCCTATACCTCCGTGTACTGAGGAGATTCTTTGGGATATGGATGAATCCTCGTGAATTTTATCACGATTAAAACAATTATTCCTGTTATGAAGAAGAAAGAAAGGCTCTGGGCTTGTAGGAATTCTGAGCTGATACACTCTTAAGTTTCTGCGTGCTATGGTGCATTTGGTGTATTTTATTTCGGTTGTTCTCGTGTGAAATGTGTATCGGTTGTTTAAGCGTATCCACATTGAATTGAATTGGCAGATTCTTCCCCAGTAATAATATAAAGAATTTAATTGAGTACACCAGGGAAACGTATCTTTAGAAATTCGGCACTTAGTCCCATTTTAACCGACACTTTGAAGTCTAATAAGAGCATCTCCAACAGGTTAGGTATAATAGTAGCTAAATTTAAAGATTTTTACCTCCTTTGTAAAAATAAAAACCCTTCTAAATCTATGGGTAAACCAATAGACTCTTTAAATATTAACTCTCTATCCATATTTTCAAATCCTCCTTCAAGTTGGACTGGATCAGTAATTTCTTTTCATTTTCCCCTACCATCAGTGATGCGATTATCAGTTCTGGCCGTCAATGATGAAAAAATTGGCGCGCAGTAGACCCCTGACCGCTGTACTGCCTTGCCCTGCTGCCTGATGCGATTATCAGTTCCTGGCCGCCGTGTGGCCTGCCCGTTGCACGCCGCTATGTCTATACGCTTGAGGGGCAGAGAAGCGAGATCAGAATTCAAGGCCGAAGCAACACGATGTACAAGCAGGTTGAAATAAACAAACACAAGCTACACCCCCACATTCACACGCTCTCACACACGACACACAACAACGGGGCGTATATAGATGCTGGTTTGAGCTTTTGCATCGGCTACCCTCGTGGACGGCCGTACGGCCGGGCAGCGGGCAGCGATGTTGCCGCGACTCGCGAGCATTCAAGTTACGCAAAGACGAACAGTCCACGCATGGTCTCGTGTCACGCTGCAAAGCGAGATGCTTCACGGCGTCCAGCACTGTCACTGTAATAGAACCATCTTATCATAAAGACGATTCCGTTTTAAATCTTTCTCAGATGGTGACATACGCTATAACACATAACAGAATAATATAGTTCTAACAAGAACATAGATAAAATATAGAGTTTTACATAAATCTAAATTTAAATTATAAATTAGAGTTTTTAAAAAGCGTAGAAGCAAAAATAGTTTAACAGTACTAAAATAATTTGACAAGATACTTAAAATACAGCCGTTCTCTCATGACGATACGTAGAAGAAGATCCGGTCTTGATAAGTGTCATCCCTATGACACGGTACCGGCAAATAACAGAGTACTCCTCTTATAAACTACAGGGTTCCCACTCGATAATCCAAAAGTCGGAAAACTGGCCATCCTAATCATCTGAAAAAACACAAAGAGCTATGTCCTGAGCAACTAATTTACTCAGCAAGACTGGCCCGTCAAAATGGGCAACTACAGCCGACTACTAGACATGTACAGGTTGAGGGTGGGGTTCATGTTGCCAAAAAGCCAGTCTAAGAGTGAATCCTTACTTTTCAAGTTTTAGCATCAAGTTATTATGAATAATAATAAATTTAGTTTACACTATAACTACAATAATCATGATTGCAATACAACATTATTAAATCAATACAGCAATATTCAACCCATTCATCATATTAATGACTTACAATACTGTTCTGACAGAGTTATCAAGTGGTACTCATTACTATGAGGAGCAGTGACTCGAATCGATTTACATCCTACAGGAGAAACCTGCATACACGATCTATACGTGTTTCATAGAAGCCGCATGGAGCAACCTTTCGCTTACGGTACCGTAGGGTCTTTCAAGTCTGGCTCCTCCGAGAAGGGTCCTCCACGCGATGCGTCATCCGTGGATTGATTCCTCCCTCCTCTCATCTCTAGTTCCACGTTAAGGAGTAGGGTATCTTTCGACCAAGCAGTAGTTAGGTCCATAACTCCAACATGCAAATAATACATTCAAACTTGATCTCATGGGCCGGACACAAGGCTTAGCCTTAGGTGACTCGGACAGGACTACCTCCTTAAAGACAAGTTATTTTTCCCATTCCACCTAGTTGCCCGTCCAATCTTCATTTATTATCTCTTTTCAACTTTCCTCCATCTGACATCATTCTCAAGTGATAATATTTCCTGATCTACGAGTGGTCTCCATATCACTTGATAAATGATCATCCTAAATTAAGCAGAGCAACTAATGTCCTGAGGCTATCATCGGATAAAGAGAACCTATTGCAATACTAGGTTTTCAAACAACTCCTATAAACTTAGTGCACAGACAAGCTTACATCTCTAATTAGTGATAAAATAAAAATGTAAAACTGGTGGAATGCACCAGGGCTTGCCTAGGTCCTGCCCTTGACTTAGCGGATCATTTCTTTCACCTTCTGGCTCCTGCATGGTCTCGACCTCCATGTTCTTCACATCGTGCTCTACATGATGCAAATGATATTGTGAATGAGATAGGATTCATGAAACTTTCTTAACAGAAATTTAGTGTGTTGTTATGATATATAAGAGAGGAGATTTAGGGTGTGTTCATTTTCACCCCTCTGATTTTTAGACATGTCCCATCAAATATTGTGATACTAATTAGGAGTATTAAATATAGATTACTGACAAAACCCAGTTTATAACCCTCCCTCTAAATGACGAGATAAATCTATTAAGACTAATTAGATCATGATTAGATAATGTAATGCTACAGTATACATCAATTAATGATGATTTAATTAAGTTTAATAAATTTGTCACTCTGATACGTATTTAACTCTGTAATTAGTTTTATATTTAATAATTATATATAGTATTTTAATAATTGATATGATCCCACTAAAATTTGGACAAAAAAATGAACACACCCTAGTTTGTATATTAGTGATAGCTCATATTGTGTGTTGCTTCGTGGATTTTGTTTGTTACGCTTGTGTGTGTGGGTGTAACCAATGTAAATGTGCAAAGTGCATGGACAGAGGGATGTACCGAGTGCAATAATATTTTCAACATGTGAGAGTGTGCTATGCAAGACAAACACATAAGGTAATAAGCCTAATTTATGACTATGTAGTTAATTGAAATGATAAACCTGTAAGTTAAATAATTATTTTAGCATGATTCTGAAAGTCATAAGAGGATGAGTGTTTTATTGTGAATGGAACGTGATAGGGGTGAGTTATGTGTGAATTTTTACTGACATGCATGGAGCCACTTATTTTAAATAATTTATTTAGTGTAAATTGTTACATAATTAATTATGACAAATATACTAAAAATTAGAATGTGTAACTTTGCAGGATGATTTGTTATGATACAAGATCGAGTGTGCCAAGTTTCAGGAATTTATCAACTTTATGGAACTATATATAATTTATTGGTGATTTTCCATTTATCTTTGCCTCTGATAAAAATAATGGCATGCAGCGGGATTTAGCATTTTTGATAATAATACATGACCAGAGGAGTCTAAAGAAATTAGTTTGATGTAGAAATTTTCAGTAATTACTTATTTATATATTTTACAAGTTAACAAACATTTTTGATGATTCGTTTTAAAGCGATCAAAGTTGTTGAGTCAACAACCAGGCACATGCAACAGGACTAATGGTTAAGTAAACTAACTAGGATTCTAATATACAGATACATGTTGCTAAGATACTTGCGCGTGCAAGTCATTAACTCTAAATTAAATGACTATATAATTAAATATGTTATTTAAGCTTATGAGTTAAACTAATTGATTTAATATGGTTTTAGAAAACATATGCCTATAATCAATTTACTATAGATAGAACATATGAGAGGTGACTTTTGGACCAATTGACATCCACATGCGAATTAATCTAACTATCTAATTTAGTTTAAATACTAATTAATTAGTTCTAGCCAATAATAATAAGAACTAAAATGCGAGTATTTACAGGGTGGTCAGGAGTGGTTAAAGAGGCTCACCAGCCAAAGAACATGAATTTATCGATTACACAAAACTATATATAAATTTATTTATGTTTTACTTATTTATTTTTGCTCTGGTGAAAGTATTGACATGCATAAAGTGTTAGCACTTTATTAAAATAGTACATAACTAGAGAAATCTAGAGAAATTTAGTTTGCCCCAAAACTCCTAGTAGTAATTATTTACTTACACGTTTTACAATCCAACAGCTAATCCTGTGATTTATTGAAACGCAGAAAAACAAGAAAATGTGCTGGCCAATCAGAACAAGGCTTACGCACAGCCAATCGGGGTTGGACAAGCACGAGCTCGTGCTGGAGCTCATGAGCTCGCCCATGGCGGCCCGAAATGCCTCTAATTCCACTGTTTTTTTGTTGCTTTTTGCACGGGAAAGGAACTACAAGGATTCATGGTGATGTGAGAAGGACACACGCATGAAGAATTGAATCGAGGCTCACCAAAGCGACGGCAATCGACAAAGTTGCGGCGGCGGCCGGAGTCGGAAACGACGGCTCGATTCGCCGTAGGGAAAGCTAGGGGATGAGTATGGTTGCTCGTGGTGTGCTCCTGAGGTCCTGGTGCTCCTCCTTGCTTGGTGGCTCGGCCCGGGAAGCAGCGAAGCAGCAGCAGCAGCTTGGAGCTGTGGCCATGGTGGTCGACGCAGGGTCATCAGAGAAATCTTCAAAATGCTCTCCACTCAGGCTCACGTTGGAGAAGAGATTTGTCCCATGAGGTAGAGCAGGGCCTCATGCGAGTTTGGGTGGCGGGATTTGAGCCATGGAGCAGGGAGCTGCCCAGGCGACGAGGAACAAGCAGCAGCAGCCATGGCGTGCGAGCTCTGCGCGAGTTGGGAGAGAGCAGAGAGGAAATAATGGGTGAGAGTGATGAGGATATCAACGACATACGAACAACGACGACGGAAGACGGCTCGTCAAACAAAGTTGTCATGTCTCCACCTCTCGTCGTTGCGCCTTCTCAAGTTATGGACCTATCTTTCGACGAGACGACGACGTACAAGGGCCCAATCACTAGAGCTCGAGCCCAGGAATTGAAGATGGTTTTGATGCTAAGGAACGATGGCCCAGGATGATGCCCGTGAAGGCCTAAATAGCCCAAGTCGCGCGACTACCTCTCTACCGCACGCCTCTCTACTTTAGCCGGCCCTAGATGCCGCGCTCCCCCTATTTAGTCAAGGGTTGCGCCCCTTGTAATCTTTGAGTTTTGTTTTAAGATTAACTTAGTTATTCATCCGTCTCTCGACGTGAATTCAGAACTCCACCTTCGTGCAATACATCAGATTGCTCGCCTCTAATTCTTACTCGTTCTTCGATTGCGCGTAAGAATTGATCCTCGTGATCAGGTTGATCTTGTTTACCGCAAGGTTAATATCCTCCGGAAGTTGGTTCAGCGATTGCATTGGCGCTTCGGGCTTGCTCGTCGTAGTCGGATCGTGAGGGTCGACATCCACCGAATCGAAGTTATCTACACTCGCCTTAAGATCGGGCACTCTACACCTATCAAGTGGTATCAGATTTCAGTGTTTCTCAGTGAGTTTATCCAAGTCCACATAAACCAAAAACTACAAAAAAAATTTTACCCCAGTACGGTTTTGAGCCTCGCACTTTCGTTCAGTAATTTGCGTTGTTGAGTTTTTGTGCTATCGCTTTTGATCGTTGCTAGTACACGGTGTTTCATCGTTTTCTCCTCATCATTGTTATATCCTTCCACCACATCGTGTGTTTTAGCCACCACAATTTGCTTTCCGCCGCATCTGTTCTCTCCGCCTCGCTCTCCTACTTGGCCGCACGTAACGAGTCTTACTCAGTTGCGTTTTGGTCAGCCGATCACTTGCCAAGTTTTGCCGCCGCACCGTGAGTCCGGGTCAATCACGTGACTCGTTGCATCCGACTCGGTTACGTGGTAAACCGCCCCGCCTCGCCTTGTGTTGTGTTCTGCTCATCCCTACTCTTTTAATTACCGTTTTACCCCTGTATCAAAAAAAAAGTGTGTATGCATTGTTTTTTCTTCACACTCCCCTGACATAGGTTAAAAAAAAAGAGGGGCAGAAGTAAAAAAAGAAAAGAAAAAAAAGAGCGCTTGAGCACCATAGGTGACACGTTACTGTTCTTTACCCTTCTTCGGATCTGTTTGTTTCGATTCTTCTTCTTCCTCTTCCACTTGTGCCGTCAGCAATCTTTTCGCGTTTAGCACCTTTATTCAGCTTTGCAGTTATTGTTTGAATTGTGCTAACCCTTGATTGAGTGCAGCCTCCTAGCTCCACAAATTTTCTACTACGAGCAGGTTTTTGTTTCACCACACAATCGCTCCTCCAATATTTCACCGGTTTTACCTGTGGTTGCAGTTCACACTTGCGTGCTTGGTAAGGATGGGTAAGGATTTGATAACAGCTTTTTGATTGAGCTTTTCATCCACCACTCACCTCTCGTCGTAGGATCTTTTTCTGTGTTGCTTGTGTTTCTATGGCAGAAAACAACTCGAAGTCGGAGGAGCTCACCCTCCAAGAAGTCCAGGCGCAGGTTAAAGGTCTACAAAATGACATGAAGACAATGCACGAGAGACTTGACTCCACGATTACTTCGTCGAACGAGTGTTTTGATCAGCTCGACCTTGCTGATACGGCTGCCCACACCACGCTCGCGACGATCATGACTCGTCTTGAGGCCATGTCAACGCAACTTGGGACCATGATAACGCAGCTCACGGAGTTACAAACTGCACGCGACTACGATGCCGACACCGAGCAGGATGACGCCAATCGTCATGGTCATGCTCGTAGGGTACGTGTTCCTACTAATGATTCTTTTGCCAGAATTAAATTTCGTATTCCCACTTTTACTGGCAAATATGATCCGAGTGCTTATCTTGATTGGGAATTAGAGGTTGAACAAAAATTTGCATGCCATGATATCCCTGCTAATTTACAAGTTAAGGCTGCTATTAGTGAATTTACTGAATTTGCTTTATTTTGGTGGCGTGAGTATAGACAAAAATATCCTAATAATGTTCCAGCCACTTGGACGGCATTAAAAGCTGCTATGTGTCATCGTTTTGTGCCGTCATATTATGCTAGAGATTTGCTGAATCAAATGCAGCGCTTTCAACAAGGTTCACAATCTGTAGAGGATTATTATCAAGCTTTGCAAAAGGGTATGATTCGCTGTGGCTTAGTTGAACTAGAGGATGCTGCTATGGCTCGCTTTAGGGGTGGGTTAAATCGTGAAATTCAGAACATTCTTGATTATAAGAATTATGATGATATCACCACCTTGTTTGAATATGCTTGTAAAGCTGAACGTGAAGTGCAGGATCGACAATCTTCGTTAAGACCTAACACTTTTGCAGGGTCCAAGGCGCCTTCAGCTCCACGATCGGCGCCTCCTTCCACGTCACGCGACCACACTGCGACCTCGTCCAAGTCGAGTACTCCACCCATGGCCAGATCTGTCTCGACCGCACCGTCCTCCTCGTCGTCTGGACGAGCTCGAGATACTCAGTGTTTACGTTGCAAAGGATTTGGTCATGTGATACGCGATTGTCGAAACAAACGAACTATGTTGATTCGTGATGACGGTGAGTATTCTTCTGCTAGTGATTCTGAGGATACTCTACATACTATGCTTGCCACTAATCATGCAGATAATACGGAGCTTCATGTCGACTCTAGTGCCGCCAACAGGTATGCAACTCTTGTTGTGCAGCGTGTTCTTAGTACACAGGTCGTGCCAGACGAAAAGAATCAGCGCCACAATATTTTTCATATTAAAGGCGTTGTGCAAGAACGAGCGGTCCGTATAATTATCGATGGTGGCAGTTGTAACAATTTGGCTAGTACGACCTTGGTGGAGCAGTTATCATTGCCAACAAGGAAGCATCCACATCCTTATCATGTTCAATGGCTTAATGATGGCGGCAAAATAAAGGTAACGCGCTCGGTACGTGTCCCTTTCTCTCTTGGTGCATATTCTGATTTTGTGGATTGTGATATTGTTCCAATGGAAGCATGCTCTTTGTTGCTTGGACGTCCTTGGCAATATGATGTTGATAGTGTTCATCATGGTCGCTCCAATTATTATTCCTTCATGTTTAAGGGTCAAAAAATTGTTATTCATCCTATGACACCTGAACAAGTTCTAAAAGATGATATTGCTAGAGCGGCAAAAGCTGCAAAATTGATTAAATCACCACCTGTTGCACCTGTTCAACCTGAGATCAAATTGTATAACCCTATATTGCTTGCGACACGTACTGATTTTGATGAGTTACATGATGCTAATCTGCCCTGCTATGCGCTAGTTTGCTCTCGTATGCTTGTTTTATTAGATGAGGCACCTATGTTGCATATTCCTCCTGCTATTGCTAACCTTCTGTAGGACTATAAAGATGTTTTTCCCGCTGAATTGCCACCGGGTCTTCCTCCTATTCGTGGCATAGAACATCAGATTGATTTAATTCCAGGCGCACAGCTTCCTAATCGTGCCCCGTACCGTACAAATCCTGAGGAGACAAAAGAAATTCAGCGTCAAGTGCAAGCATTGCTGGATAAAGGTTACATTCGTGAGTCTCTCAGTCCTTGTTCGGTTCCTGCTTTGCTTGTTCCTAAGAAAGATGGTTCTTGGCGTATGTGTGTAGATTGTCGTGCAATTAATAATATTATAATTCGTTATCGATATCCTATATCACGCCTTGATGATATGCTTGATGAACTTAGTGATGCCATAATTTTCTCTAAGATTGATTTGCGTAGTGGTTACCATCAGATAAGAATGAAATTAGGAGATGAATGGAAAACGGCTTTTAAAACTAAATTTGGCTTGTATGAATGGTTGGTTATGCCGTTTGGATTGTCTAATGCTCCTAGCACTTTTATGCGCTTAATGAATGAAGTTCTTCGGCCTTTCATTGGAATATTTGTTGTTGTCTATTTTGATGATATCCTTATATATAGCAAATCCATGAATGAACATTTAGATCATTTGCATGCTGTTTTTGATGCTTTGCGTGCTGCTCGCTTATTTGGGAACATGGAAAATTGCACTTTTTGCACGCAACGTGTTTTGTTTCTTGGCTATGTTGTTACTCCGCAGGGCATTGAGGTGGATAGCAGCAAGGTGGATGCCATTCAGAGTTGGCCACAACCGACGACGGTCACACAGGTTCGCAGTTTTCTTGGTCTTGCAGATTTCTATCGTCGTTTTGTGCAGGATTTCAGTTCGATTGCTGCACCATTACATGAGCTGACCAAGAAGGGTGCGCCATTTGAGTGGGGTGCACCACAGGACGTTGCATTCAACACTTTAAAGGAACGGTTAACTCACGCTCCTCTCTTACAATTGCCTAATTTTGATAAAGTGTTTGAATTGGAATGTGATGCTAGTGGAATTGGTTTGGGTGCTGTTTTGTTACAAGATCATAAACCCATTGCTTATTTTAGTGAGAAGTTAAGTGGTGCTGCTCTTAAATATTCCACTTATGATAAAGAACTTTATGCTTTAGTAAGAACTTTGCAAATATGGCAGCATTATTTATGGCCTCGCGAATTTATTATTCATTCTGATCATGAGGCTTTGAAACATATTAGAACCCAGACTAATCTGAACCGTCGGCATGCTAAATGGGTTGAATTTATTGAATCTTTTCCGTACATCACTAAACATAAAAACGGGAAGGAAAATATGATTGGCGATGCTTTGTCTCGTCGTTATACAATGCTGTCCCAATTAGACTTTAAAATCTTTGGTTTGCAAGCTTTGAAAGATCAGTATGTGAATGATGCTGATTTTCATGATATTATGATGCATTGTAAGGATGGCAAATCTTGGGGGAAATTTCATATGCAGGATGGGTTCCTGTTTCGTGCTAACAAGCTGTGTATTCCAGCTAGCTCGGTTCGTCTTTTGTTGTTACAGGAGGCGCATGGAGGTGGTCTTATGGGTCATTTTGGCGTTTTCAAGACACATGAGGTGTTGGTCGATCATTTCTTTTGGCCACGGATGCGCCGTGATGTTGAGCGCCTTGTTGCCCGCTGTACTACATGTCAAAAAGCTAAATCCCGTTTAGGTAATCATGGTTTGTATATGCCCTTACCTGTTCCCTCTTCTCCTTGGCATGATATTTTGATGGATTTTGTTTTGGGATTGCCTCGTACTAAGAAGGGAAGGGACAGTATTTTTGTGGTGGTTGATCGTTTCTCTAAAATGGCTCACTTTATACCTTGTCATAAAACTGATGATGCCTCCAATGTTGCTGAATTGTTCTTTAGAGAGATTGTTAGATTTCATGGAATTCCTAAAACAATTGTCTCTGATCGTGATGCTAAGTTTCTTAGTCACTTTTGGCGTTCTCTTTGGAATAAATTAGGAACTAAGCTACTGTTTAGTACTACTTATCATCCTCAAACTGATGGGCAAACAGAGGTAGTAAATAGAACTTTGTCTGCTATGCTTAGAGCTATTCTAGATAAAAATTTGAGACGTTGGGAAGATTGTTTACCTCATGTTGAATTTACTTATAATCGTGCTACACATTCTGCCACTAAAATGTGTCCTTTTGAGGTTGTTTATGGCTATGTTCCTAGGGCGCCTATTGATTTGTTTGCTATTGATGCTGAAGATGAACCAAATGTTGATGTTATTGCTCATATTGATCACATGAAACAATTGCATGAAGAAACACAACACAACATTGCCGTTGCTAATAAGAAGTATCAAGTTGCTGGTAGTAAAGGTAGAAAACATGTTTCTTTTGAACCTGGTGATTTGGTTTGGTTGCACTTGCGTAAAGATAGATTTCCTACTTTGCGTCGTTCTAAATTAATGCCTCGTGCTGCTGGTCCTTTTAAAGTGCTAACCAAGATTAACGATAATGCTTATGTTCTTGAATTGCCCATGGAGTTTGGTGTTTCCACTAGTTTTAATGTTGCAGATTTGAGACCATATTTGGGTGAGGATGATGCGTTGCCGTCGAGGACGACTTCGCTTCAAGAAGGGGAGGATGATGAGGACATCAACGACATACGAACAACGACGACGGAAGACGGCGCGCCAAACCAAGTTGTCATGCCTCCACCTCTCGTCGTTGCGCCTTCTCAAGTTATGGACCCATCTTCCGACGAGACGACGACGTACAAGGGCCCAATCACTAGAGCTCGAGCCCAGGAATTGAAGATGGTTTTGATGCTAAGGAACGACGGCCCAGGATGACGCCCGCGAAGGCCCAAGTAGCCCAAGTCACGCGACTACCTCTCCACCGCACGCCTCTCTACTTCAGTCGGCCCTAGATGCCGCGCTCCCCCTATTTAGTCAAGGGTTGCGCCCCTTGTAATCTTTGAGTTTTGTTTTAAGATTAGCTTAGCTATTCATCCGTCTCTCGACGTGAATTCAGAACTCCACCTTCGTGCAATACATCAGATTGCTCGCCTCTAATTCTTGCTCGTTCTTTGATTGCGCGTAAGAATTGATCCTCGTGATCAGGTTGATCTTGTTTACCGCAAGGTTAATATCCCCCGGAAGTTGGTTCAGCGATTGCATTAGCGCTTCGGGCTTGCTCGTCGTAGTCGGATCGTGAGGGTCGACATCCACCGAATCGAAGTTATCTACACTCGCCGAAAGATCGGGCACTCTACACCTATCAGAGAGAGAGAGCGAGGAGGGTCGACTGGGGGAGACAAAACCACGAGGTGGGGGCGTCCACGCGGCGTACGGTCGCTGGAGCGAGGCAGGCGGCACGGTTGTGCTTTCTCAATGCTGATGACAGGTGGGCCCGCCCGTGATTTGATTTTTATTGATTTTCTAAAAACGCTGCTTCTGTTTATTTAATTATCTTAAATTCTATAGCTCGTATGTAAAATCCAAAAATATGTGCATGTTCACAACGATACTGTCTTATTTTAAAAAATGAGTTTGCACCCTAAATTGGAATCAAATTTGAATAGGAAATTTCAAAGTAAAGTTGTTTTTAGACATTTGGATATTTATTTGGGCCAATAAACAAGGGGTAAAAATTACAATCTTTTGCTCAAAATTATATTTTGACTTTTACTACAATATATATTTTTGGGTGGCATAATATTCTATTGAAAATTTATGACATGTAGTTCAATGATATTTAAATTTGATCAAATTTTAATCGAACCATACTTAAAAGTTTTCGAAAAAATTTGGGAGGCCTCTTTTAAGCCTTGTTTGGATACTAAACAATACACTTCAATCCATATGATTTGAGGGGGATTGAAGAGGAATTTAATTTATTTTTCACTCCAATCCACTTCAATCCATATGGATTAAGATTACCCAAATAAAGCCTTAGGGTTACTCATTTTGTATAGTGTTTCCCTTTTTGTTTTATTGATACCCGGGGTGTCACAGTCACCAGCTGCGCGGCGGTGACAGAACGGAGTCCGGCGTTGACTCCTGCCTGCGTCGAGGCCGTGGAAGTGGAACTCGACTCCTCATTCGGGGACACAGGCTCCGCCGCGCCCACTGCCTCGCCCGCGAAGACCATGGTGCGCTGGCCGGTGGTGCTCCTGTGCGGCGACCTTGCCCACAGGCAAAACAGCGACAACGACCGCGGCGTGCCGGCAGGCATTCTCCCTGTGCCTTTCGGTGGAGGCGATTTGGTCCAAGGAATGAAATGGTACGCGAGGAAACACGCACGCGGCAGGAAGGGGAAGATGGCGAGCGACGTGTACTCGGTAAAGATGGAGAGCGGGACCGTCGGGGATATGGAGCGGAGAAAAATACAGAGGATGATAGTGATGCTCTTGGATCATTTTTTTTTCTATATTTAGCTAACAAGGTTAAAATAGAGAGGCTGTTAGAGATGCTCTAAAAGATAGATGCACAGAAAACAAGAACAAATAAAGAGAAAAGTACATCAATAAGGATAAGTGAAAATGACAATTATTTTAGAAAAACTGGCAAGAATTAAAATGACAATTATTTTGGGACAGAGGGAGTACCTCCGTAACCAAAATTATAACCAATTTTTAAATTTTAAATGAGCAAGGCTATCAAGCTATCAAAATTCAATGGCTCATCACATATGCGGAATAATCTAAAATAAGAACATTCTAACATTAGTACGCAACTGATGGTGATGTTCCGCAAGTGCTTCAGATATAGTACATGTATAACTAGGGACAAAAGTGAATCACAGTTCATCATAAACAGGAGGAAAGGCAGCAGGAGGAACGTTAGCTGGGGCAGGTCCCTGCTGGGCTTTTGCTACAATGTCATCGGCCGATAATGAACCTGATCTGATCGCTTCGGTCAATTTCCTTTGCAGTGTAAACAGACCAATACGTCTCGAGACAACATAAAGAACGGCCAACGAGAAAATGATAAAGCCAATAGTCAGGATGATCCTGAGAAATAGATCAAATTAGAAATTCACAAAAAAGAACTTGAATTGATTAGACAAGTAAAAAAAACTTATGGGTAAGAAAACGGCAGGCAGGTGGCATAGAACAAAAGCAGCTACTGTAGCATATTCACTCCAAAACAGTATTTTCATAAGCCAGATTGGCATGCCAACTGTTGAGGACGAGGTGTAAAGTACTTATGCCTGGAATATTATTTGCAGCCTCTATCTGTTTTCCTATTTAAGTCTCAAACTAAACGAACAACTTAATAAAATTAATGTCTGAAACCAGATTCCCTTTGTTCAAAAATCTATATAAAAATAGAACTACAGTGCTATTTTTGAATAGTTTGAAACCATTGAGCCTACCCCAACCTGCTTGGGAATCACAAAATCTAAATACGCTAATGATACAACACCATGGACATGAAATCCATATTCTTCACAAATTTGTTTTTTTTTAAGTATTCTTCAAATTTGTTAATTTTATTAAGTTGTTTGTTTAGTTTGAAACTTGAATAGGACGTGGATTTTACCACCTGGAATGCCGGAGCACCTTGTGACAATGAATTTCCCATCAGACATGTTATTAGCAAATAAAATGGAAGTGTGTTTCTTTGCAAGTCACTTATTATGCTATTTTCATCATTTATACTAACAAAGTAACAATATAAAAAATAGTCTGGCTGATGCGCTGTACTGAACCATGTATTTCCTACTTCATTATGAATATAGCATAAGAAGTTGTACTAGAATGATCCCGACAAGCAGAGCCAGGTATGTGGTTTAGTATGCAGATACTAACTGTGCAGATGCAGGACTGTTAGTAGGTGTATACATCATATAACGACATGTCTTTCAGTTACTTAGCAAGATTGGAAAACAGGAATCCAGGCTATATAACCATGTTAGTATACAAATTGGCAGCTAAACCAACTTAGAAGTGTACCGAAGATTGAGGTACCTACCTATCAAGAACATCTTGCCGTTGCATTGTGGAGAGCAAACCACGGGTACGCATCAGCAAAGAGCGGTGTCCCTGATATTCACCTTCAGCCTTCCGGAGAACACTTGTTGATTCGTCTGCATAATTCAATAAATTAGTCCGCAAATTGCAACTATGATGTTATGGGCCAAAAGGCCCAACTCGTCCTGGCCCAAAATGGCCCAGACGCCACATTGGTGCAGCTGTCAGGAGGGCTGCTGCCTTCCATAGGAGTAGTTGATTAGATTAGGCAGTTAGGATTGGTTGTTAGGAAAGATAAGATTGAGTCATTGCTTAGAGTTTTAAGTCTTAGGTTTCTTGGAAGTCAAGTAGCGTCACCTCTATATAAAGAGAGGTTATAATCAGATTTGAAACAAGAAGGAATTAGGGTTATCCCTATTCTCTCAGCTCTCCAGCTCTCTCAGCTCTCCAGCTCTTCCTGCACCTCCCTCTCTCCCTGCGCCTCCCTCTTCCTCTGCCCTAGCCGCCAGCCTCTCTCCCCCTACTATTCTATTGCCCGTTACATGATGGTTCTGAAAATATCAGCAAATAGGAGAAGTTCAAATAACTACAAAATGAAGTACAAGTGTTGTACTTCCTCAACAGTAACAAAGAACATATTATACTCAAATAGCAAAGCATTATGTGAAAACAGCTAAAATATAGATGTACAGAATTAACTACAGCCACTGATTGCTATCATCGAACAGCCTCTATTTTCTCCATAGCGAACCATTACATAAATAACCAAAATGAAGATGAAACCATCATGCTCAAGAGAATTAAGTAAATCAAAGGAGCTTAATTATTCTAGAAAATAATGATGTTATGGGTTATATTATAAAGATTACAGGAGTACATGTTTAACTAAGAGCATACGAATACATACCAAAGGTTGCCAGGGTATTTGCACTCCTTTCCACTTCCTATTCACATTTATGACAATCAGTTTCCAAGTTAAGAGAAATAGGTCATTAGCAGACAGAATATTAATTAAACACATGAACATGCTAACCTGAATCATCAACTGGCGAGACCGACGGAGGCTTTCGGTGATACTTTCAGCAGCAGATGTCATCCCAGCCTTTGTCCTGCATTGTTTAGTAGCCACAGTCACAATGCATACAAAACCATATGTTTCCTCAGCTATAAACGTAAGAGGATGACTTATTCATTAGTGCAATGCATGAACCTGATCTGACCATAACCATGAAATGTTGTTCCTTTGTTACTCATTAATGCAACGCATTAACAGTACAGCAGCTCTTTAATTGTGAAGCCACACTTCTTAGTTTTAAGACAAACTAGAAATTGCAAATAAATTTTCTAGATTTTCAGATTCAAGTGGTTCAGATTAAAAACCAGAGAGAAGGAATTCTAGAAAAACTAACAAAGGAGAGATGGCCTAAGGGAAATCAACTTACTGAAGATTACGCCTGCGGATGGTAGACTCTTCTCCACCCCCCAGAAGAAGCTCCCTCTAGAGAAAGACAATTAGAAAAATTGAGAACCTTAAGTTATAAGGGCATCTGCATTATTCTAAGGTGGAAAAGTTCCTATAGGTAGTTTGTTTTAACACATTTTAGAGGAAGGATGCAACAACTAAATCAAACAATGGTTGCATGGATGTCTGTTCACTTATCTGAGTACATGACTACTTACAAGAAGAAATATTTGTATATGAGGAATAGGTTCTCAAAATACATGATTTATTAAATGGAAGTACTTCAAAGAGGCATGTACTTCTCAGAAATAAACAATAAGGTCACAATCACATAGTCAAGACAAAATCACACCTCTTCTTGAGCAGCTTTTCTAATGTTCTCTTTCGCTTGTAGATTAGCATTCCTTAGGCTAGCACGCAACCTGCATACATAAAAGAAAAAATTGTACAAACAGAAACGGTGAACTAATAAGAAGGAAAATTACAAGACTATCTTACTTCTTGTATTGTTCCTCCCATGATTCTAAGGTTGCCTGGCCAGACTGCACTTCTTCAAAAGTGGGTAACTGCTGCGCTAGAAGATCAAGCCGGAACTGCAGTGACTTCAGCAATTGCAGAGCATCCTGTGCAGAACCATTCAACCTAGGAAGAGAATTAGCTTCCTCTGTCCCTTTGCCAGTTTTTCCGCAAGATTTGATTGCAGCAATGCTCTCCTTCAACTGTGTAACCGCTTGGCTCCATTCCTTCTTCAGATTCTCCACAGCTTGTGTAACCTCATCCATTCTAATACAGGAATAGAGCAGTTCATCAGACTCACCAAGCCAGTATGGAAAAATAGTAAAATACTACTAACACAAAGTTTGTAACAAACAGAGTACGCCTCGACACCTAGAAACCACAGCCTAGGTAAATTAAGTTCCTTACATGATACAACTACATGCAGAATTTGGATTTCTCACCAAACTAGAGTATGTCTCTATCTTTAACCAGAGGTGAATATGTCTGAACACCTAGAAACTACAGCATAAGGTAAATTAAGTTCCTTACATGATACAACGACACGTAGAATTCTTCGCCAAACTAGAGTATAAGGCTCTGCTTTTAACCAGAGGTGACTGAATAAGCTTCACATGTGGAGTGCATTGAGAACAGAACAACATTTCCATAAATGTTCTTCCAAAACTATGAACTCTAGCTAGTGGTAACCATCTCAAGGTCCAATTATAAGCCAATGAATGAAAACATTCTAACCCACAAAATAATGATGCCTTACTACTTAGTCACTGCTTCCGAACACCTAAGTTGAGAATGTAGTCTGCTGAGCACTTTAAACCTTAGAAATTGTTACGGTCTGATTCAGCCAAAAAAAAAAAAAAAAAGGTCTACAGACATACATGTCTAACTAATCACAACCATCAAAAAATTTCACAGCTACATGAAAACAGCTGCTACAACTTCAGTCTCAAGCAAGTGATCTGCAAGGATAAGCATCAGCTTATTTTTACAAATAAATTTTCAGAAGTCAAATAGTTGCTGATGAATTATCTCAAGTCAATTAAAGGAGTGCAGAAAAGGATGAATTATCACAGAGCAAGATTGTTATGGCAAGAAGAGCCTGGAGTGAAAATACCATCTAAAAGACCAAGATGGTCTGGAATACTAGACATGGGACATCTTAAATTGAGTAAATGGTTGTGAAAATTAGAGACAGAAGAGGGTTTTTGCAGAGTCTTCTTAAAAAAATCTGAATAAAGTTATTCTACACAAATTGAACTAAAAGAAGGAATTTCAAACTTTGGGAGGGGAATGATAGCGCTGAAAATTCAGCTAGTTGCATCAGGGTTCTGGGAAGATGCTTGGCTCAGTAGAACATCACTACCATCACAGTTCCCATGTCTTAATTTAACCTTCACAAAGAAAAGTATGGTTACTAAATCCGCAGACCCCTTGGCAGCAACAATCAAAAGAGAGCCACGACGATGTCCTGCTATGTGAGGGAACAGAGACAGTGGACTAAAATACTGAAGAACAGCATTCCTTTTTCTTTTTTTTTTTTGAACGAAATATTAGCATTCTAACAAAAGAAAACTTGAGTGACACCAAAAGCCACTTCTGTGGTGCAGAGAAACACTATGTCATATTTCCTTTCTTTAATGTCCACTAGTAAAGAACAAAGTATGCCACTGGATTGATTTTTGGGCGCAATTGCAGAACCAAGGAAAGCAAACACTTCTATAGGAGGGGTGGGAGGCGAATATCATGAAAGAGATGACCGCAATTCAAGCGGGATGGCACTAAGGGAGAAAAGCAATAACATAAGGATGATGAAGCGGGAGTGTCACAAGGATGTCAAGAAGAGACAAGAGTACCAGTTAAGACGAAGGCGGTGGCTAGAAGATACCAGGACTGCTTCCGGTCAAGGTGCAAAATACTTCTCACAGTTATTTTCAGCAAGCAGCAGAGCTGCTATGTGTTAGCATTGTGCATGTTGGATTAGCTAATCGAAGCTGGAGTCTCCCCGCAGTTACATCCTGAGCGCCACTGGAGTGGCCTAGTTGAGCTAAATCAATTTCCAGATCCCAAAAGCGGTTCTCGAACAAAAAATTTCGTAGGTGATTTAGGGATGAAATTTCACTCCCACAAACACCGTCACACAACAGCATTATAGCGAATGGCTAAATCCCAGCTCAGGCTAACATGGTTGCATACCTGATGTCCACGCAACGGAGATGGTTCGTTGCTCTCAACCCCCAACCGAGACGACGGAGTCCTTCCTGGTTAGGTGCTCGTCGCCGACTCAGTCCACACCGCAGAGAACGGATGCGGCACCGGCCGCAACCCTCAAACCCTAGGTGCAGGAGAACAAGGGAGATCGAAGTAAAGCGCTGCCTAATCAAGTTGGAGGGGGGGGGGGGGGGGGTGCTCACCGGAGTTGGAGATCCACGGGAGGAGGAGAAACCGGCGGTCCGAAACGGAGAAGCCCACGGGGCGGGATCGCGTGGCAAGGCCGAAGGGAGGGAGCGGCAAAAAGGCGGGGAGCAGAAAGTACGCAAGTCAAAGCGGAATCGGCCACTAGCGCCTCGAGGAACAGTTTCAGATCGAGACTTTTACCCATTAAAAAAGATGTTCTGATATATGAGTCACTAAAAAGTTCATTCGCATCTTGGTACTATCCACTTAAACTTTTTACCCATTTTATTAGCATTTTGTTTATTTTTCACTGTTAGCAGCTTCTGACAAATGGGATTAGACCTGAAAATATCCAAAATATCCTTGGCTATTTTTTTTAGTCACGACACATATATAAATAAAATAACAAAAACCACAAAATAAGTAATATAAGCTCACGGAGACAACAAAAAATTCAAAATCGAATTTAAAATTCTAAATCAAATTTCAAATTCGAAATAAAAATCCGAATTTCGAATTTTGAAAATAAAAATATTTAAATTTGATATTTCGAAATTCAAATTTTTTATTTCGGATTTCAAAAATCAAAATTTGATTCGAATTTTAAAATTCGAATTTTTATTTCGAATTTCTATATTCGAAATTTAATTTGAATTTTTTATTTTGAAATTCAAATTTGAAATTTGATTTCGAATTTCGAATTTAAGTTTTGAATTTGATTTTGAATTTGAAATCTGATTTCGAATTTTAAATTTGATTTCAAATTTTAAATTTTTTATAGTCTCCATGAGCTCATATTACTTGTATTATGGATTCTGTTATATTATTTGGAGCCTACTTATATGTCATGACTAAAAAAACGACCAAGGGCATTTTGGTCATTTTCAGGCCCAGTCCCACTCGTCAGGAGCTGCTAACGGTGAAAAATATATGGAATGCTAACGGAATGACGTAGAGATCAAAAAAGTTTAGGTGGATGGTACCAGGGTGCGAATGAACTTTTTAGTGGCACACAGGTCAGGACCATCTTTTTTAATGGCATACAAGTAAAAGCCTCTTTTAGATCGGAGCTTGGCGGTTGTGTTCAGCTCTTGGTGCTTGTGCTATCCAATCCATATGCACCGCTTGGTGATTTTTTTTATGTGTGTGATAATGAACGGTTTTATTAACTTAACGACAAGTTAGAGTCATTGAGGTGATTGATCCCCATGATACAAATTGTAATGCCTCAAAAACAGGGCATTGATAATGATGTACTAGATGGCTACACCGAAAAGTACAAGGAGCAGATGCAGTATTCTAACAGCCTGTTGAGCCAATTCATGTGCCATTGTGTTGCAAGAACAATTGATCTTGTGGACTTGGTAATCGATATGTTCATTGTTGGCTCTGAATTCATACAGTAAGGGACGCAGCCTCCAATCTCCTAGATCAGTAATGAAGTCATCTTTACGGAGAGTTGCAACCATTATTTGGTTGTCTGAAATATAGTCAATCTTCGTATGTCCTAGAGCCTTGTTGATCTTGGACGCAAGAAGGAGTGTTGCGGCCTCTGGAGAGGCGTCGTGGCTTGAGTGGTGACTGCTTTGACCTCAATCGCCAGAGTGATAGGGTCTAAGGAGTTGCAGAGGACTACTCCCAATCCTGCTTTTGTTTGTTGATCCTGTTGTTGGTGGTGGTGGAATGCAGCGTCAGTGTAGCAGCGGGTCCTTTGAGCCTGGCGTAGAGGTGCTTGTGTTTGTGGTTCGTGTTCATCAATTATTGTTATGGGTGGCATCGGGTTGTTGTGGTGTTCATCCGCTTCCTTCAGTGCTGCTCTGACCACCATATGTACCTGCAAAACAGTCCATTTTTTCCTGTCAAAACGGTGATCATATCTCGCTTTCCAGATGTACCATAGGATTAGAATGGCCTGGTGTAGTTTTTCAGGGGTGGGAGCTGCTAGGAGAGCCGTCAGTTGGGTTTGAACTCCCTGCGGCCCTTGAGGCAGAGTATGAGCCCTGACGGGTAGGACGCCAGAGTACCAAACTGCACGAGAAAATGAGCATTCAAAAAATAAGTGAGCATTAGTTTCAGTCTGTCCACACCTTTTGCATTTGTCATCGATGTGCTGTGAATATTTTCCAACCCGTTCTCCAGTTGCTAGAGCCTGACGAAGCAACCTCCAGGCAAAGGTCTTAAATCTTGGTTGTAGCTGCTTGTGGCTCCATAACGCTTTTAAAAGATGGAGCACTGGCATGGGGAGGGCTCGACTACCTTGCTACGGCAGTGGTTGCTGATTGCGCTCAACTAAGAATATGTATGCTTCTTTGGAAGTGCATTGGCCAGAGTTGGATGGCTTCCAACACAATATGTCATGTTCATCTGTGTGTGTATCCGGTACCTGCAAGATGATGTTCATAGCATATGTACCAAAGACCTGCTCAATTTTATTTTGGTCCCAAATTTTTGTACCTGGCACCCATAAATCAAAGACCACATTAGGGAGAGTGGGTTGTGGGTTTGGATAAACTAACAGATCATGAAGTTGATGCCAAAGGGGGCACCAAGGAGCGTTCCAAATGTTGGTATTACCTGCCCAATTTGATAAGAACACTGGGACTAGAACTCATCTTTAACAGCAAGAAAAGAGGACCAAAAGGCTGACTTTGGAATGTGTTTAGAGGCCATCCAAAAGGATTGATAAGGGAAGTATTTAGACTTGATGATGGCAGCTAGGAAGGAGTCCTATTTTGTAACAATTCTCCAAGCCGAGTTAAGGAGAAGACTCTTGTTTATTGTGGCTAGATTTCTAATGCCTAGACCTCCTTTGTCTTTAGGCTGGGTGGTATCTTCCCACGCTCTGAAATGGAAAGGAGTAGTTGTGTTGTCCTCTTGAACACCAGCCCACCAGAAACGACAGACTATGGCGTTGAGTTTTCGAAGGAATTTCCTGGAGAAGAGAATGTTGGCCATGTAGTAGATGGGGATGGAGGCAAAAACTGAGTTTATGTATGCAAGGCGGCCCGCTCGGTTGAGTCTATTAGCTTTGATCGTTGTTAACTTGGCTCTGAATTTTTGGATGATGAAAGTATAAGCTTGGGTTCTAGCTGACTGGGCTAAGATCAGGGGATGGCCCAAATGAATGGTTGAGGTGTCGATGGGTTGGATAGGAAATATTGTTTTAATTTGGGCTTTGAGGGAGTCATCCATGTTTCTGCTGAAAAGGATGGAAGATTTGGCCCAGTTAGGGATCTGCCCAGAAGCTTGACAAAAAGAGTTAATGATATTTTTAGTCGTGTTAATCTCCTGCATGTCAGCTTTGCCACATATAATAAGATCATCAGCATACATAAAGGAGTGAATTGGTGGACAGTTCGGCCCTAGAGATACACCTGTGAGTGAGTTGTCGTGAAGAGCCAGTTGCAGCTGTATTGATAATTCATTCATTACGAGGACAAAGAGGTACGACAAGGGTGGACAACCTTGTCGAATTCCTCTTTGCGATGTAAAGCTACCTTGTGCTTGTCTATTTATTAAAACAGAGAAAGTAGGGGCAGCAATGCATGCATGTATGAGGCCGATGAAATGACCATGAAACCCGTGGCGACGAAGCACGTTGAGGATAAAAGACCATTCTATTCGATCAAAAGCTTTTGCTAAGTCAATTTTAATCATAAATCCTTGTTGATTCCAGGAGCTGAGCCTGAAGGAGTGAACTATTTCCTGAGCAAAAATGATATTGGTGGTGATGCGTCGCCCTTTAATGAAAGCATTCTGAGACGCATGAATATAATTGAGCAAGTGCTCTTTGATTCTTTGAGCTAGAGACTTAGCAATGATTTTATAAATGACATTGAAAAGACTAATATGCCTAAAATCTTGGGGATAAGCAGGATTAGCATTTTTTGGAATGAGAACAATGCAAGTGGCTTTGAGCTCATGAAGTAACTGACCTGAGTTGTAGAATTGTTGAATAAGTGCAGTGACATCTTCCTTGATCCATGGCCATGCAGCTAGGTAGAATGCCACATTAAGTCCATCAGGTCCTAGGGAGTCATCCTTCGTCATTTCTTTAATCAGTGTGAAAGTCGTCATGTATGGCGACCTGATGGAGGTGAGTGTTGTTGGCTCCTGCATTGGTTAGCTAAGAGGTAAAAAGCTTCTAGAAATAATTAGTGAAGACTAGGGCGATGTCATTCGGGGTGGCTATCGAGTTGCCTTGTTTATCGTGTATGACGTTGATTCTGTTTTTCCTTGCTCTTTTTAGGATTGCCTGATGAAAGAAATCTATATTTTTGTCTCCCTTAGTTGCCCAAAGTTTCTTAACTTGTTGCTTGTGGTATTCTGAATTTTTTGTAAGGAGAGCCTGATGGTTGTGTTGGAGAGTGGACTGGAGGGTATAATTTTGCTGCTGAGGAGGAAGGTTCTGTTGTTGGTGGATCTGAAGTTCTATATTTTCTAGTAGGGTGTGGATGGGTTGTTTTTTCTTGCTCCAAATTTTGAGGTCGCGGGTTAGAGATTTAGTTCTGGCATTATAAGGCTCGGTGGTTGAATTGTGCCAGCTGATTTTAGCAGTAGTGGAGAAGTCGCCCTCTAGTAACCACCAGTTTTCAAAGCGGAAAGGTTTCCTAGTTTTTTGAGTCCAGGAATGTAATATAGCTAGAATTGGAGCGTGGTCACTATAAAGCATAGGCAAGTGAAAAACTGTTGTTCTAGGGAAGGTTGTGCACCAAGCTGCATTTACTAAACAACAGTCAAGCCTTTGGAAAGTTGAATTAGTTGCAAAGCGTTTATTCGTCCAAGTATACGCAGAACCGTTGTAGCCCAAATCAAAGAACCCACAGTTTTTTACCAAGCAACAAAAAATGCGAATTCTAGCAGTATTTGCAGTAGCGGGGCCGCAGTTTTCATTTACATGCATGTAAGGATCATGACCATTGAGGTCACCCCAAGGTATGATGTTTTGGTGATGAATGACGAACTATGAAATTGTGGGCTAATATCTACACGAGCGTTGTCTATGTAGGAATCATCTCTTAACTCTATTATAAATCATATGGATGATGGTTGCCTTGGTGATTGATGACAATGACCACAACCATGGAGGCTTGTGAACTTGATGGAGTCCAAGGGTTGATAGAGATAGATCAAAGCGGAGAACAAGCTATGGAGCAAGTGTTTGGTACACTTGTCTAGTTATTAGGGCTTTGAGTCCATAGGAAAAAGCGGACTATCAAGGGGGTCTAGGTCATTCTCTTAGGTCATGTCTAGTCGGTGATGTGCAAGATTGCTCGGTGAAATCACAAGCACTAGGTGACAGTGGACAGGCGAGGACGATGAGTTTCAGCTTCTGGACGTAGTGACTAGACAGAGGGGTCAAAGGTGACCGGACTGTACGGTCACTATGTGGAGTTGTTTGTGACTTACAGCGGGTAGCGAGGAAACTGTTTGTGTCTGGGAGCTATAAAGACCGGACGGTCCAGTCTGTGTGGCTCGACACAGAGCAGAGAGGAAGCAGCACCGCAAATGTTTCTGGACTGGAGAGAGAAACAGACTGGACTGTCCGGTCAGGTGACCGGACTGTCCGGTCAATACAGGTTTCAGCTGGATTGCAGTGACCGGATTGTCCGATCAGGCAGTGACCGGATTGTCTGGTCAGAAGGCCCAGGAAGCTGATTTTGTGAGGCAACAGCTAGTTTGAGGTTGGGAGCCTATATAACTTCGTTGTTGGGGTCTTGGAGACCTCTCTTGGCCAGTGGAATACCTGAGAGCATTTGATAAGGTCCAAGAGGAAAAGAGGAGAGCACTAGGAGGAGATATTGTATATCTTGAGAGTGCTAGTGGAGAGTAACTTTTGAGCATCTTGCACATCTAAGGCTAGGGTGTCATTGAGGGTGTGATCTAGATTGTTACTCTTGATCTATGGTGAGACCTAGACCAGTTAGGTGTCGGTGATCGAGCCTATCGTGATCAGTTGTGCAGACCATCACACGTTTGTACACGGTTTGAGCCCGCCGTTGAAAGGGGTATTGCTAGTGAGCGCCCGTGTCGGCTCGGGGAGTCAGGCAAGTTCTCAAGGGAGGCGAGCTTGTTCTTTGTGCAGCGGTGACGCACACCGTGTCTTCACTCTAGGAGTGATTGCGGGCTCGTGGGCGAGAACTCCACTTGGTGGCGGGAGGGACTGGGACTCCAGCCGGAGTGGTCCAACGAGGATTAGGGGAAGGCGCCATCCTTCCGAGACCTCGGGGAAAAAATCATGAGCCATCTCCTACTCCTCTCCTTACTTTGATGCACTACTTTCCGCATTTACATACCGTGCTAATCATGCTTGTGTGTTCTCTTAGTTCTAGTTGACTATCTTATGGACTTGCATGTTTAGGCTCCTTGGTTGCTAGTAGTACTTAAGCTTCCGCATTTGATGACTAGCATGAGTAGGAGTTGCATTGGTGTGCTTGATCACTAGAAGTGCATATGAGTTGCATTGACTTGTGTGATCCATTAGAATGCATAGGTTGTCTTTCTTTTTATAGGATTGTATTGTTAGTGTGATCAACTAGATTTGTGTAGGAGTTGCTTTGAGTGCTATAGGTGCATTAGTGATTGGCAAAATTGGTACATAGTGGTAGTTCCCGATTCACCCCCCCCCCCTCTCGGTCACTATGATCCTTTCAAGTGGTATCAGAGCCAAGTGCTCAGCATAAGGCTTAAACACCTTGAGTAGCGACCGTATTGAGTTAGGATGTCATCCCATTCGGGGCCGGGTCATGGCTCATGGAAGGATCGCTTTAAAAGCTACCTAAATGCCATGATTCCGGATGAGTTGATGGACACTCTTGTGGATTTTACCAATACTTTTACTGATGATCACTTGTATGATGATTGTGTGGATGTGCCTAGTACTAGTGAGTGCCTAGATTCTTCTAGTGTTGACTTGATAGGTTGCTCTACTAATATGCCTAGTGTGATGATCGATAATGATGTGTCTCTTAACCTTTCTTGCTCCTCTAGCATGACTAGTGTTGATGATGTTTGTGAGCCTCTTGTTAGTCTTGCTAGTAGTTGTCTTGTTGAGGAGTTCTTTGCATTTCATGCTAATGATAATGAGGACTTACTTGATTCTCTTATTCGCTTGCGAGGTATTGTGGACAAGATTGCAGCAACTTCCTTCGAACTCCCCAAGATTGTGATAATTAAGAAGATCCTCTCCTTGCTCCCGAGTAGCAAGCTCTTCTACGTCACCATTGACCTTCTCATGGAGAAGAGTCTCTCTGTCGAGGACGTGATTGGACTGCTCTTTGAGGATGAGAAGATCACCGCAAGTTGGTCCGGGGAGAGGACTTCCAAAGAAAACAATGAAGCATCTACAAGCAAAGGGAAAGAAGTAGCCTCAAGCTCAAACTTCTTTGGTCCCTCCACAAGATTGCCTTGCAACACCTTCTACAACCCCTTCGGAGCAAGACCTTCATCAAGATTATCATCATACACTTCGTCAAGCTCCACCTCAAGTGTCATCCCAAACTCTACACCAAGCACTTTGGGTGGACCAAGCATTGGCGTGGGGGGAGCACCCACAACAATGCTCGCTCGATCATTTGAAATGATCAATCTTGCGGCTTCGGCTCTGGCGCCTCCACCTCCTCCACCACAAGATCGTATTTGGCATCTTCATCGAGCTCACCAACAGGATCTTATCTTTCAATTTGGTGAATTTGTGAGAAATCCGAACGATGACCTGTGTGATACTCTCTTAAGCATCTACGATCTTGTGTGTAGGATAAACTCCTTCAGAGGACTTTGAGGGATTGCATCACATGGAGTAATTGACAAACTCCTCCGACAAATCACAACTCCTGAGAGGGGTTTCTTGCTTGAGGAGGTAGTCAACCGAAGGCATGAGCTCTCAATTAAGAGAGCAATGGAGATGATACTTGTGCTCCACTCTCAAGTGGGACATGTGCTTGAGCACATCATTGGCCTATGTGATCCTCCCCATTACTACATCAACCTAAACAATGTGCACATGGGGGATGATCATGGACATTGGAGGTATCATGCTCCTCACTATCCCATTAGGAGGAGACTTCAGGAGGGGATTGCAAAAATCTCTATCTATGAGGATGGTCTTGTTGCTCGATGTGATGAGGTTAGTACTAGTCAATCATGTAATGCTTTGGATACTAACCCCTCCTCCTCTAGTGATTGTCTTATGGCTACCACCAGGGTCAACTACAAGAGTGGAGGTACCTATTGGATCCTTGATAGTGGATGCAACACATGACCGGAAATCCAACCATGTTCACCAACATTGATGAAGACGAAGATAGTGAGAAGGTGACTTTTGGGGATAACTCAAAGGGGAGAATAAGAGGCTAAGACAAGGTGGCCATTGTAGAGGACCTCCATCTCTCCAAGGTCTTTCTTGTGGAAACTCTAAACTTCAACCTTCTATCCATTGGTCAGTTGTGTGACATGGGATTCAAGTGCACATTTAATGAGGATGGAGCAACCATTGAGAATGTCAAGAAAGGGCTAGTGTTTCATGGAGTGAGGCATGGAAACTTGTATGTCACGGACTTCAAATCCAGCAGCATGCCTCCGAGTACTTGCCTCTTCACATGCCTCCGAGTACTTGCCTCTTCAAATCAACCAAGGGATGGTTGTGGCACAGAAGACTAGAACATATTGGGATGAGTTAGCTCAGGAAGGTGGTCAAGAGGAATTTAGTTGAAGGAATCAAGGATGTGACATTTGAGAAGGATAAACTGTGTAGTGCTTGTCAACCAGGGAAGCAAGTTGCCTCTTCTCACCCCACCAAGTCATTCATGTCCACATCTCGACCTCTAGAGCTCTTACACATGGATTTGTTTGGGCCAACACATTACAAGAGTCTGGAAGGGAATCTATATTGCTTGGTGATTGTTGATGACTTCACGAGATACACTTGGACCTTCTTTCTTATGGACAAGTCTCAAGCTAGTGACATCTTCAGAAAGTTTGCAAGAAGAGCACAGAATGAGTTCAAAGCTAGCATTATGAAGATAAGGAGTGACAATGGGACTGAATTAACCACAATAGAGGAGTATTGTGACAAGAAAGGGATCAGGCATGAGTTCTTCGCTACTTATACCCCCGAGCAGAATAGAGTAGTGGAGAGGAAGAACAAGACGCTCATCACTCTTGCTCGTGCTATGCTAGATAAGTATGGGACTCATGAGAGATTTTGGGCTGAGGCAATCAACACGGCTTGCTACACTTCCAACCGCGTGTACCTTCACCGATTGTTGAAGAAGACTCCATATGAGCTAATCGTTGGACGGAAATCGAATGTTTCCTATTTTGGGGTGTTTGGCTGCACTTGCTACATTCTCAAGAAGAGGAGGAAGCCCGGGCAATTTGAGAGTAGGACGAATGAAGGGATACTTGTTGGATACTCTAGAACTTCTAGATCATATCGGGTCTACAACTCAGCGATAGGATGTGTGGAGGAAACCTATGATGTGCAATTTGATGAGTCAAATGGTTCCCACAAGGGGGATGAATTTCATGAAGTGCATATTGAGGATGAGCCTATGAGGGAAGCCTTGAGAAAAATGCCCGTGGGCGAGGTTTTACCCCACGAGGTCAATGATGGTGATATTGATGAGCCCTCTACTCCACCACCTCAACCAACCTCCTCCTCCGAGGTACAAGAACCAAACAAAAATGCCACAAGTACACCCTCTAGACCCTCCCAAAATTCCTTGAGAGTCCATCCACAAAAGAATGTGGAAACCCAAGTGAGAAGTGAGACTCAAGGCTCCACACATACACCACATCAAGCTACTTCTCCAAGCTCTTCACAAGACTCTCACCCATCCACATCAACCTCAATCAAAGACAAGAAGGCCTATGAGTGATTCCCCCACCTCTCTTAGAATTCAAGACACTCACATATCATAAGAGCAAGCGACCCAAGATGCACAAGATACATCACCTAGACCTCCTCCCACTCAACAAGAACATCATCCTAGACCCAAAGCCATAATCAAGGATCATTCACGTGACTTGATCATTGGGAGCCCATCTCAAGGAGTGAGAACAAGGAGAAACCAATATAAGCCCAACTATGTGAGTGAAGAAGATGGTGAGGAGGCAAATATTGCTATTGAGAACTTCTCTTTTGTCTCCATGATTGAGCCTACAACCATTGAAGAGGCAATGAATGATCACAAGTGGATTATTGCCATGCAAGAAGAATTGAATAATTTTCAAAGATGCAAAGTATGGAAGTTGGTTAAAAGACCCAAGAATCATAATGTGGTTGGCACCAAGTGGGTCTTCAAGAACAAACAAGATGAGAAAGGAGCCATTGTCAACAACAAGGCTCGCCTAGTGGTAAAGGAATATTCTCAAGTGGCGGACATTGACTTTGAATAAACATTCGCTCCCGTGGCTCGTCTTGAGGCAATTTGGATCTTGCTTGTTTATGCTTCACACAATGGCTTCAAGCTCTATCAAATGGATGTGAAGAGTGCCTTCTTGAATGGAGAGATCAATGAGAAAGTCTATGTGGAACAACCTCCAGGGTTTGAGGACCCTAAGCGTCCTAGACATGTGTACAAGTTGAAAAAAGCTCTCTATGGTCTTAAGCAAGCTCCTAGGGCATGGTATGAACACTTGAGAAACTTCCTACTCAAGAATGGATTCACCATTGGAAGCATTGATAGCACCTTGTTCACAAGGCATGTTGAGAAGGATCTCTTTGTGTGCCAAATCTATGTGGAAGATATCATATATGGGTCAACTAATGAGAAGTTCAATGAGGAATTCCGGGAGATGATGGCAAGAGAATTTCAAATTTCCATGATCGGGAAACTTCATGTATTCCTTGGTTTTCAAGTGAAACAATTGAGAGAAGGAAACTTTATCTATCAAGAAAAGTACACCAAGGATCTTCTCAAGAGGTTCAACATGGAAAATAGCAAACCCTTACGCACTCCTATAGCAACAAGCAAACTCTTGGACATGGATAAAAAGGGAAAACCGGTGAACCCCAAGCTCTATAGGTCTATGATTGGTTCCTTGCTCTATCTTACCACTTCGAGACTAGACATCATGTTTAGTGTGTGCTTGTGCGCACACTATCAAGCAAATCCAAAGGAGTCTCACTTGAAGGTCGTGAAAAGGATTCTTAGATAGCTCAAGTACACACCTACCATGGGGTTATGGTACCCTAGAGGAACAGGCTTTGAGTTACTTGGGTGTTCGAATTCAGACTTTGCGGGATGCAAAGTCAATAGGAAGAGTACATCAGGAGGTTGCTAATTCCTTGGAAGAGCTCTTGTCTCTTGGAGTTCAAAGAAGCAAAACTCGGTGGCTCTATCTACAGCCGAAGCGGAGTACATGGCGGTAGGAGCATGTTGTTCCAACTTCTCTACATGAGGCAAACACTCTCGGATTATGGCCTTAACTTCACCCAAATGCCACTCTATTGTGATAGTGAAGCGGCGATCAAGATGGCTCTCAAAACCGGTGATCATGGTCATGCAAAGCGCATTCAAGTGAAACATCATTTCATTCATGATCATATTGAGAAGAAGGACATTGACTTGGTGCATGTGCGTACTCATGAACAAGTGGCGGATATCTTTACCAAGCCTCTTGATGAGAAGACCTTCAACAAGCTAAGGGGAGAACTCAGTATTCTCGACCTCTCCAACTTCACTTGAGTTATCCTTAAGCTTGTCCCTTGTACATTTGTATAGTCTTGGTTGTTTGTGTCTTTGTTTTGTGCTTGTTTCTCTTCTCTTTGTAGGTCAACTTCGGACCTCCTTGAGATAGCAAAGGACATGGGTTAAGCTTGGGAAGGTGGTTCATGGTGTACCCAAGGCTTTGAAGAATGGTCCATTGTGAGTAAGCTCGAGAAGGGGACAACTCATCATTGTCACTTTGGTTTGTAGCGGTTCTCCCTCCTTCTTTTAGCATCGCATCATGCATTTGTATACTTATTGCATTTGCATTCTTTGCATTCATGCATTCTTGCATTGTGATACCGTACATGCTTCCAAGCATGTTTCTAGGGGGAGTTGCTTATTTACAATGTAAGTACATGACCCTCTAGATGATCACATAGTGATCTTTGTGCTTCATGCCCATTGAGTCATGTTCGACCGAGCTCCGAGGTTTAAATTACTCGCGCGGCTCAAAGAAAAGTGGCTCACACATTCCCATCACACTAATGACTAACACTTGCACTCTTGAGGAATTTGTTGTTGAGTCATGTGTGTAGGGGGAGCTATGGTGAAACACCTTCATTACCAAGGAGGAGCACCAAGAAAGGGGGAGTTTCTTAACTCTTGCCATTTATTATTTGCTCCTTAGTTCTCATGTATTTTGTCTTTGGTTTTTGGTGATAGGTGACAAAGGGGGAGAAGCAACATGAAGATCCAAAAGCCAAGCATAGGTTGACCACACAAAGGTGGAGAAGAACATGAAGATCATGAAGAAGATGAACAAGAGGAGAACACGAAGAAAATGGTGCATGTTCACTTGGAGTACACATTAAGATCATGTCAGGATGAACGTCTACACCAAAATAAAGAAGAACAATGACGGTGCATGTCTACGAATATCCACACCGACATGAACACCTACGTCCTTGGTGCGTGTCTACGTCAACAAGAACATCAACCACGACATCAAGATGGGCGCAAAATTCAATTCAAGAACGACATCATTTGCACCACATGATAAGGTAGTTCTCCCTCAACTTCTAGCACACTTCAAGGGGGAGACTACTTCCAAGGTAAGGACCAAGGTATGCTTTCCAATCCTTTCTTTTCCTTTGGTTCCTTTTTGCTCGTCCGTTTTTGTTCATCATAAGTAGTGGTTGTCATCATTCACCAAAAAGGGGGAGATTGTAAGGATCATGACCATTGAGGTCACCCCAAGGTATGATCTTTTGGTGATGAATGATGAACTATGAAATTGTGGGCTAATATCTACATGAGTGTTGTCTATGCAGGAATCATCACTTAACTCTATTATAAATCATATGGATAATGGTTGCCTTGGCGATTGATGACGATGACTGCAAGCATGGAGGCTTGTGAACTTGATGGAGTCCAAGGGTTGATGGAGATGGATCAAAGCGGAGAACAAGCTATAAAGCAAGTGTTTGGTACACTTGTCTAGTTGTTAGGGCTTTGAGTCCATAGGAAAAAGCGGACTATCAAGGGGGTCTAGGTCATTCTCTTAGGTCATGTCTAGTCGGTGATGTGCAAGGTTGCTCGGTGAAATCACAAGCACTAGGTGACAGTGGAGAAGCCAAGGAGCTGTTCGAAGAAGCCGAGAAACAAAGTCAAGCGAGGATGATGAGTTTCAGCTTCTGGACATAGTGATCGGACAGAGGGGTCAGAGGTGACTGGACTGTATGGTCACTATGTGGAGTTGTCTGGGACTTACAGCAGGCAACGAGGAATCTGTCTGTGTCTGGGAGCTGTAAAGACTGGATGGTCCGGTCTATGGACCGGACGGTCCGGTTTGTGTGGCTCGACACAGAGCAGCGAGGAAGCAGCGCCGCAAATGTTTTTGGACTGGAGAGAGAAACGGACCAGACTGTCCGGTCAGTATAGGTTTCAACGGGATTGCAGTGACCGGACTGTCCGGTCAGGCAATGACCGGACTGTCCGGTTAGAAGGCCCAGGAAGCTGATTTCATGAGGCAACGACAAGTTTGAGGTTGGGAGCGTATATAACTTTGTTGCTAGGGTCTTGGAGACCTCTCTTGGCCAGTGGAATACCTGAGAGCATTTGGTAAGGTCTAAGAGGAAAAGAGGAAAGCACTAGGAGGAGATATTGTATATCTTGAGAGTGCTAGTGGAGAGTAACTTGAGCATCTTGCACATCTAAGGCTAGGGTGTCCTTGAGGGTGTGATCTAGATTGTTACTCTTGGTCTATGGTGAGACCTAGACCGGTTAGGTGTTGGTGATCGAGCCTATCGTGATCGATTGTGAAGGTCATCACATGTTTGTACACGGTTTGAGCCCGCCGTTGAAAGGGGCATCGCTAGTGAGTGCCCGTGTCAGCTCGGGGAGTCCGGCAAGTTCTCGAGGGAGGCGAGCTTGTGCTTTGTGTAGCAGTGACGCACACCGTGTCTTCACTCTAGGAGTGATTGCGGGCTCGTGGGAGAGAACTCCACTTGGTGGCGGGAGGGACCGGGACTCCGACGGGAGTGGTCCAACGAGGATTAGGGGAAGGCGCCATCCTTCCGAGACCTCGGGAAAAAATCATGAGCCATCTCCTACTCCTCTCCTTACTTTGATGTACTACTTTTCGCATTTACATACCGTGCTACTCATACTTGTGTGTTCTCTTAGTTCTAGTTGACTATCTTATAGACTTGCATGTTTAGGCTCCTTGGTTGCTAGTAGTACTTAAGCTTCCGCATTTGATGACTAGCATGAGTAGGAGTTGCATTGGTGTGCTTGATCACTAGAAGTGCATATGAGTTGCATTGACTTGTGTGATCCCCTAGAATGCATAGGTTGTCTTTCTTTTTATAGGAATGTATTGTTAGTGTGATCACCACTAGATTTGTGTAGGAGTTGCTTTGAGTGCTATAGGTGCATTAGTGATTAGCAAAATTGGTACATAGTGGTAGTTCCCGATTCACCGCCCCCCCTCTCGGTCACTACAATCCTTTCGTTGCATGATGTTGTTAAGATCACCCATGCAAAGAGTAGGAGTGTCAGGATAGTTTTGAGCAAAATGGGACACTTCTTCCCAAATTTCTGTAGTACGGCAATGATGGGGATCACCATATATGCAGACTAGATTATAAAGTTTATTATTGGGTTTGCACATCATTGAAGCTAGGATAAGATGATGGCTAGAACTAATGATGTTCAAATCTACCTCATCATTCCACATAAGCCAAAGTCCTCTAGATTGACCAGTTGCAGGGACAACATGGCTATCTGTGACCGAGAACCTATTAACTAGTTGAGATTGAGATATTTTAGAAGTTCTAGTTTCTGAGACAAATATTACCTGGGCTTTGGTCGAGGTGATTAGGCGTGCGAGGTGGTTTACTATCGGATTGTTGAGGTTCCCACCTGAGCCACGGAAGTTCCAGCTGAGGTGGGCCATTGGTGTTCATGAGACCATCAATTGAGGAAGGCCGGAAGCCGACTGGCACCCAGCTGCGACATCCCTAGCTTCACGGTCATGGATGACTCGACGCGGTCTAGCCCGAGCAAGGTGGACTCCAGGGCCGGGGTCATGCATGCGCCTTGGAGCATCCTGCAGCATTTGTGCTAGATCTAGGACATTGCGAGCTAGAGAGGCGAGCTACCCAGGGCCTGGATATGGAGGCGGGGGTGGTCGTGGCACCGCCGACGAAGGGGGCAGCAGGGAAGGCGCTCCATGTATGAGATTCCTTGGGTCGGTGAGATCTCCGTCATTTCGGATGGCCGATTGGAGTGGATTGAGAGGCAAGGTGATGTAGATATGGCCCGATCTTCCGAGAGGTAAGGGGATAAACTCGAATTTGGGGAACTCGGCGTTGACGACTCGGCTCGAATCAGACAAGATCCAACCCCACAACCGTTACACCAAGCACAACTTGATTGTTCCTGCAAGCAAAATCAAGAACACAAGCAAGAGAGGATAAACACGCAATCTGAAATTGCAAATATGGATGAAGCGAATCACAAGAAAAGGTTTAAGCTCTAAACACAAAAGGACTAATCGCCACAGTGGTGTAGAACAAGAACAGGGGCCCTGGATTACTGTAAAAGGACTTGTCGCCACAGTTACAATAATTCGATCAAGTTTCTCTCTGGAAAACTGAACTAAACAAAACCCAAAACTAAAAGACGGCGGCTATTGAGTTTATGTAGGAAACAAAGACGTCCTAGGGTTGGGGGCGACCAGGGGGGGCGCCCACAACATGGGCTTAAGGCCCGACATGATACATGGCCAAGTTGGCCCAAAATAGGTGTCACAGCACCTTGTCATGGTCACATATTATGACTCACGACCGTTCTGGATCTAGGACCAGAACCAAAACGACGGCGTCATCGTCCCCTTTCCAACGCATCAAAGAACACCTCGTTTGGACGTCGGATGTGGAAGATATCATCAAAACCGTGAAGGGGTGTCGGCTGAATCCGGGACGAACGCGGCGACCGAGTTGGTGACGACTTGTAACTTGGGGAAGGCCATGATATGCGTGTATCCAGCATGGTGATGTCCTCATCACAAGGAGGCAGTGAGCAGCGATTGATGGCTCTGTGGGCGGAAGAGAAGATCCTCATATGATGGGGATCGATTGATTTCAGGATTGATTGGAGGAGGAGGATGATGAACAGGGGGAGGAGGGGAGAGGAGCGGCATTTCTCCCCCATGTATTCATGCGCCCGTTTCTCTTCACCGCTTGGTGATTCAAATTCGTCTGGCTATGAGGATGCAGCCGACTTCAACTACTTTCAAGGAGGGATTTCGGATACGGTCGCTTCATTACCGAAGCTGAGGGTGTTGTGGGCGCCTAGGGCTACATTGGAAGGGGAATTGCTAGGTAATTGGAGTTCTTGCCAAATCTTGGTGATGATGAATTTGGTGGAGAATTTGTTCTCTAGTGGGATTCCTAAGGGCTTGGTACAATGTGAGAATCTGAAGTTATTGAATTTGAGCACTAGCAAAATACCTAGCGCTAGCAAAATGATTACTCATCTGCCCTATGCCCCAATAAAAAAACATAAAATCAAAGAAAATAAGAAATAAACAAAGAGAAATTAAAATGAAACAAACTGAATGTTCAGCTTAAATTTTCAAGTCAAATTAAAAAATTTCAATCTGTTAGGTTTCAACTCTATTTCGAGGTGTTTCAACTCATAATAGATTTGTTTCAACTTAAGGGTAAAAATTTTCACCACAAAAATGCAAAGTTTCTACTTCAATTAGTGGCTGGTGATGGTGGTCGGTTTGGCTCCTTCCACCAAGGTTCGGTGTCAACATGTGGAGCCACAATACTTGTGTCACTATGTGACTTGCTTGCAAGCCTTTCTATAATTTTTTGTTTCATTCTTTCTTGGCTTATCATCCTCCTTTCCACCCATGGTCATGACCACCACCAATCCCAAAGTCAATGACATCGAATGGGTGCGGGGCACTACTAGAGCAAGTCTTCAAGTAAACCTCTCTCGTTGTCATAATATCTAATGTAGAAGTCGTTTTCACCTATCACATAGCACGTTCTACAATTGGCCCAAAGCGGGTGCAAGAGTCGAACACATTGGGTGTGATTGGTTGTCTTCCCTGGCGAGCCTGGCTCGCATCTACCATACAAGCCCAGCTCAGCCAGGCTGCACAGGTGCAACTGAGCTTTGTTTGGTTACCTGCATTAGATGAGACAAGCTGAGAGCAACAAGTGATTGGTTGATGATAGAAAACAAGAATCTTGCATGAAGAGATACAAGTTGATATGTTTGGTTGGCTGCATGTAAGAAAGTTTGAATACCATGCATATAAGAATGGTGAGGTTACCACCTCAGTTTTTGGTTTTTCATAGTATGTTTGGACATTCATTTCACATGTTATAATACAATGATGCAAAATAAAAGCACAATGATGATAAACTGAACAATTATAATTATATCTTTGCATGGGATAATTCCCTTCTTGCATTTGATTTGTTTGTAGTCCATAGTGGCATTTTTAGTTTTCACAACATCTTCAGTTTCCTGGTTGAAGGACTGAAGTGCTTGTGCCTTTGTCTTGTAACTTTCATAGCATGCTCCTAAGAAACCAGTCACTTGTGCATGACATTCTTTCCAGGTGCAATATACTCCAGGTTTTCGGCCACAATGAACAACATACCAAGTCATTATTAAGATCCTAAAAAAAACAAATGTGAGATTGGAAATAAGAGGGAACAGAATAAAAAGTTGCAGTGATGATAATGATCTTTGCAATAATCATTGGCAATGCAATTGTGCTGAGAATTGTAAGAAAAATCATAGGCAATGGAGTTGTGCTCAGATTATGTTGGGAAGAAACATATCATATCACATCACAGGCAAAGGAGTTGTGCTCAAATAAAAATTGGAAAGAAGCATATAACATCACAGCCAAGTTGGCACCAACAATTAGAGCACCCAAGTTCAAATTGTTCACATCATAGGCAATAACTGACTAATCAAATACATCATGAAAAGCCCTTTAACTTAAGTGATAGAACACCTCCATAGAACTTGAACAGACCTAAATGACCATACACCACCATTGCACCCAAACAGAAGTAAAGTATTGCACAACAAGCTTACTAGCATGTTGTACCAAACCAAAAAAAGAGAGACACTTGTTGCCAGCTCCAGTCAGCAGCCCTGCACAAAAGAGTCACTGCACAAGAAGAGGAAGCATCTAGGTAGAAGCTTCACTCCACAAAAGAATGATCAGTCAGTAAGCATGCTAGGTCGTCTAGTTATAGTAGTGCTTGGTAAGCCAAGTCCTGAGCCACAGAACGCGATGTGGATCAGTCATGTTGACAAATGCATATCACCCTGAGCCTTGTTGTCCACCAGATGAGAGAATGCATAGATCAGAGCCTCTTGAAGTGAAGCCAGGCATGTACATCACTGCACCACACAACTCTGGGTTCAAGACCTCGACCTTGGTCTCACGAATTGCAGCAGCCACATCCTTCACTGCATCAGTCATGCTGGCAAGGGAAGCACTGTCTTCCTCGGTCAGAACAGTCCTCCTTCTCTTCGGTGGAGGAGGACCATCACTAGTGGCCTCCTTAGATGCTTCACCCATGGCCTTGGCAATCCCTTCGACAACCTTGATAGTCTTCTCCTCATCAAAGGTCTCATACTTGAACACAGAGCTACCTGAATCAGCAAATGGGTTGCCTAAAGGCTCATTGGACTCCATAGCATACTTGCCAGTGGCTAACCCATTTCCAGATATGATCAACATGTCAATTGGCTTGTTCAAGTACTCAGCATCCTTAGGATGTGACTGCAAATGACAGTCAAACATTAGTAAGGATGTTATAGATCATGCAGAAGTAAAACATTATTAAGCTTTCAGCAAATGAAGTAAACCTTAATGTGGCCCTTGTAGTGCTTATCTTCAAGTGTGATCATGCACATCTCTGCATCCCAGTTAGCTCCACTCAACTCCCTCAGCTTGGACACCCTCATCCATCTCTGCCTCCACTTGCGCAAGTGGTTGTAAACCTGAATACCAGTGACCTTAGTGCCTGTGAACTCCTGCAGGGACTTGGCAACTTGGTTCAGATGCACCTCCTTGAACCCCTTATCAGTCCTCACACCACTGGAGATTAGCTCACACATACGACAAAGTGCAAACCTAGACATGGCACTAGTCCAGCGCATAGCACCCTTACCACGCTGCTCAATAGCAGTAGCATGCATAGCAGCAGGCACAATCTCAACATCACTGTCAAGATGCACACCCTCCTCAGCCATCCTAGGTATTTTTAGTCAGCCATTGCCTCAGTGATATGAAATAAGACAACCAATCATCACAACACAACTCCATTGCCTCAGTAATAAAGTAATAATCACCACAACACAATAGCACTGCGCATTAAGAATAAGTAGGAAATCATCATTGCACATGTAAAATGTCTCAGCAGATTAAGAATAAGTAAGAAATTAGTCATTGCACATGTCGATTGCCTCAACAAACAAGAAATAATCAGGAATTATTCATTGCACATGTCCATTGTCTCAGCAAATTATTATTACATCATGACACATGTCTCTCAAATAAAGTAGTGAATAGAAGTCAAACAACAAACCAACACTAGACCCTATAAGTTCCCCTGTTGTTCCACAAAAGATTGGCAATTTCATCCCTCCTACTTTATTTGACCAATGGCACAAAGGACCTCCCTAAAGTGCCTACTCACTGTCTCTATGGACCTCCTCCAGGTTTAGTGTATAACCCTAAATCTTTGATTGTGCCCAACAACATGTAGGAACATTGCCACTTGTTCTTCTATGGTACTATGTATAGTGTCCCTCAACAAGGTTCTTTGCCTTAGCAAGTTGCATAGATCCAAAAAAGGAGCTCGACGCATACGCAACATGTTAACACATTCTACATCATTGCAATTGTATATCATGTTTAGGTTGGCCTGACGCTCTGCATCCATGTTACTCATAGGGGCATAAGTGATCCTATCTGTTGGGCCGTCCCTCAACCTAAGCCTACTCATCACCCATGCATAAATAATAGTAACAAAAGCAGTTGCCTGAACAAGCATCATGCGTCTCTGCTCAACAGGGTCCATCTATTGCAGATATACAATGAAAACAGGATGTGTTCAGATTTAGAAGAAACCATGAAAGCAAGCTATAAGCATCAAAACGAATGAAAAATTAAAACCGACAAGGACATGTGTTCAGGTTTAGCCTTTTACTAAATGATATTGGATCATCGACATGAACATGTGCTCAATTTTCAGTTCATGTCCTCAGTTTTCACCTTTTACTAAAGCAAATAAGCATCATCAGCATGGACATGTGCTCATTGTTAACATTTCTAGCAAACAAGCATCACAGACAAATACATGTGCTCAGATAAAGAACCATATATCATCACCAAACAGATAGACGAGAGGGAAGGGAATGGGCGGTCATCGTTACCACAACATGCAAAAAACCGAACGCGACAAGAAGTGCATAGAACCTGTTGCTTGACCTTCCCTCCAATAAGAACCCTACAAAAGCAGATCAAATCCATCACCATTAGTTAGGGATGTTGGAGAGATGCCCAAGAGACATTACGAATTTGATCCGTATGTGAGGGTCATATAGATATTGATCCGTGAGGGATTAGTCCACTTATGGGCCAACTTGTCGAGGCCCATTAGAAGGATCTATATAAGTGGAGGCGGGGCAAGGGGTACGCGTACCCACCAGTCCATAACCCTAGCCACTGCGCTCCTCTCTCTCTCGCCCACAAACCCTAACCGTGTTGCCGATGGTAGCACGCCGCGCACGGTGTTCCAACCCCGTATCTGTGGATACCGCGAGAAGGCGATGTTGTTGCTGTGGTGCCAAACGGCTGGACTAGGAGGAGACGCTTGATGTGATCGACTACTTCCTCTACACCGACACGCGACTATGTTGGACAAGCTGCTCCAACATTCGCTTCCGCTCCGCCTGCGCGTCTAGTGGTAACGATCCATGATCCCCTTCTTGTAAGGTTTCCTGGTTAAACGGTAGAAATTTAATATGCTATCATAGCCTACCCGTTCTCCAACAGTGGTATCAGAGTCGATCTTGTGTAGTTTGTGATCTGGATCTTGTGCATATAGTTGATATGCTGATGTATTAGATGAGATCTATTACATGTTCTTGTGTACGGGTTGATTAGATCAATGGTGATAGGGAGGTTCACAAGGTAATGGGCGAATAGCGATACATGTATCATTGATTTATTTGTGTTCCTTCTCCGTGCGCGCGCGACTTGTCCCTACCGGCTGGAATCACCATCGGGACAAACTACATGCGCCAGTGGAGGAGCCAATAGTATCATGATCATGTACCGTAGTCTACTCATGAAAACCTAATTGGAAACTGAGGCATTGTGAATGACTCGAAATCGGGCAAATATGATTTTCCCGATAGGATTTCCATTGCGATTGCAAAGATACGAGCTGTGAAATCCTGTGAGGTTTCAGGGCGCTGTCCTGAGACCCGTGGGGGCGGCTCCCCCCTCGACCCCCCGCCCGCTGACCGGCTAGCGGGACCGCCGTACGGACACGCCTAAATTATTACACCCCTTTTTGGCCACACGTTAGCATTCGCTTCTCGCCTAACTCATTTTTGCAGAGAATGTTGTGAATGGTATGGCCCAAAAGATGCATGTGATGTATGTATGTGATTTGCATGGCCTGCGTGCCATGATTGTTACAACTGGGTTGAGGCTGTCATATTATTGTATAACGGCCTGCGTGTCGACCTGTGATGTTTCATATTCTCATGTAATTTATTACTAGCTATTAGTTGTAGTAGCTAAGTGTTAGTTCATGGAGGCCTCAAGCATGATGGTTGAAGGGATGGAAGACATGGCGATGACAATGGAGATGGAGATCACCAATTGAAAGGGGTCATGCTATTTCACAGTTAATATGATTGTCTGTGATGATGTTCCTGTCATCCTATTCTCTCATGTGTTTTTATATTGGATATGATTAACATGCTAGAATAGGTTCCTTCAAGAAAAATTAAATTATATGCCCTTCCAATAGCTGCACCTATTAAAATTATGATCGTTGTATGGTATGTCTGCCAAAGTAGAGTATCTCAACTATCTTAATTATTAGGGTAAATATCGGACATTTACATGCATAGTATTGGTTTAATTAACAAAGCTATCAAAACGGTTTTGGGCTTTGGGGCATGATGTTGTCGCCGGGGCATGTGATGCTACCCAACAAACAAGAGTCACATAGGGATGTGATTAGCAAAGTGTTGCTTACCTATGTCACTAGATTTCTAGCGGTGATGCCAAAGCTCACTAGGATCTAAGTTGAATATGGATCTTGAACCACTATATATCGTTTTGAGGGAAAATGGTTCCAAGCATATAGTGGAATAATGAATTTTTATAAAATGTTTAATAAGAGTTTTACATTTACATAGTGCTTGTATTCGCATAATTTCTATTATAGATCATGGCACCAACCGCTAGTAACACTTTCAATTTGGGCTCGATTCTTGAAAAAGAGAAGCTTAGTGGAACAAACTTTATTGATTGGTATCACAACTTGAGAATTGTTCTCAAGCAAGAGAAAAAGGAATATGTTCTAGAGCTTCCCTATCCTGATGATCTGCCAGATAATGCTACTGCCACTCAGAAAAGGGAGTATGAGAAGCATACCAATGATGCAATTTATGTTAGCTGTCTCATGCTTGCCACTATGTCCTCTGAGCTTCAGAAGCAATATGAGAACGTGGATGCCCACAATATGATTGAGGGACTCTGTGGTATGTTTGAGAACCAAGCAAGGTCTAAGAGGTACAACATCTCAAAGTCCTTGTTTGCGTGCAGGCTAGCTGAAAACGGTTCTGCCAGTCCTCATGTGATCAAGATGATTGGTCACATTGAGAATCTGGAGAAACTTGGTGCTGCTCTACACCCTGATTTGGCCACAGATGTGATTCTCCAGTCGCTTCCCATGAGCTATGAGCCTTTCATTTTGAACTTTCAAATGAATAGCATGAAGAAGACATTGGTTGAGTTGTATGGGATGCTTAAGACAGCTGAGGCAAGCATCAAGAAATCTGGTCCAAGTCAAGTTAACTTGGTTCAAAAGGATAGCAAGAAGCGAAAGCGAAAGGCTAAGGTTAAGGCTACTGATGATTTCTCTAGCACTAAGCCTAAGCCTGTAGCAGCTCCTAATCCTAAACCGGCGGCTGGTGAACCTTGTTTTCACTGTAAGAAAACCGGTCATTGGAAGAGGAATTGCAAGTTTTATCTGGAAGAGCTGAAGAAGAAGCGTGGAGACACTTCTAATTCAGGTATCAATGTTATTGAAATTAATAATGTTGCTATATGTCCTTATGATGCATGGCTATTTGATACCGGATCAATGATTCATACTTGCAAATCATTGCAGGGGCTTAAAGAAGTAAGGAAGTGTGCAAAGGGCGAGGTGGATGCTCGTGTCGGCAATGGTGCAAAGGTTGCTGCGTTGTGATGTGGACAAGGGTTCCCGATCTTCCGAAAGGTTCTTGGTAAGTTGATTTGGTCGGAGGCGACACACAAATCGATCCGGCTTCAGAACAGCACGTTCTAAACCCCGCAATCGCAGCACGACGTCTCCTCTGGTTATCAACCGTCCAAAAGACGATTGACCTCGCCGAGAAGGCTAATCCCTGCCTGCGAATCAAGAACACAAGCAAGAACAACGAATAATGCAACACAATTGCAGATGTATGATTAAACTCTCGAAGTTGGGGTCTCACAAACCGATGAACGGCGAAACTGTTTATGAACAGAATTGATCTAAGCAAAACCCGAACCCTAATGGTGCGGCGGTGTCTGTATATAAAGACCCTAGGGTCGTGCAAGACCCTCTGGACGCGCCCCGAATTGGGCTCAACTAGATACAAGGCCCAAAGACAAAAAATAAGCAACGCAGCACCGACACAGATTCTGGACTCTCTCTTGTTTTGACGATTCCCGATGACTCCGGATGAATTTTGACATGAGGCCGGCGGCATTGGAAAGGTCTTCTCCTTATCTTTCCGTGCATATGTAGAACGTCCAAATCCGAGTCCGTATGCGTCCTGGGCGACCGTTTTAGTACAGACTGGTCCTGGGCCCCGAAACAGACTCGAAGTCGGTTTTGATTGGGCCTCCACTTTGGCTTCCAAGCCCTTGCTGGCCCTCCACGTTTCCAAATCCTTCTCCCATCATCTCCTGGTCCTCTCCATGGTTTCTAATCATAAAATAATCATTAGGTAGCAAACCATTCTCAAAAGTAACATATAGCGAAGAACGTAGGAACGAGCTCACCTCTAAATTTAGTTGTCGTGTACGAGCTCTAGTCATTGGACCTTGCAAGTCCAGATTTGGAGGAGTGTTGTGTGTATCCATAGGAGTGATGTCCTCATCATCCTCCCCCTCTTGAAGTGGAGTCGTCCTCGACTCAAGCTCATCCTCTTCTCCCAAGTATGGTTTCAAATCTGAAATGTTAAAAATAGGACTAACCCCGAACTCGGGAGGCAACTCAAGTTTGTATGCATTATCATTAATCTTCTCTATTATTTTGAATGGACCATCAGCTCTAGGCATTAGTTTAGACTTTCTCAATTCTGGAAATCTATCCTTCCTTAAGTGTAACCACACTAAATCTCCTACATCAAGCTTTACTTCCTTTCTTCCCTTACTACCAGCAATTTTATACTTTTCATTCATCTTTTCAATGCTAAGTCTAGTGGTCTCATGTATTTGCAAAATAAATTCAGCACGCTCCTTAGCATCAATATGAACTCTCTCATTAATAGGTAGAGGAAGTATATCAAGTGGAGTACGGGGATCAAAACCATACACTACCTTGAATGGACTTACCTTGGTAGTAGAATGTGTTGCCCGATTATAAGCAAACTCAACATGAGGTAAGCATTCTTCCCATTGCTTCAAATTTTTCTTCAAAACAGCTCGCAACATAGTACCCAAAGTGCGGTTCACAACCTCAGTTTGTCCATCAGTTTGTGGATGACAAGTTGTAGAAAATAACAACTTTGTACCCAACTTATTCCAAAGCGTGCGCCAAAAATGACTCAAGAATTTTGCATCACGATCTGAAACAATAGTAGAAGGCATACCATGCAAACGTACAATTTCTTTGAAAAAAAGATCAGCAATATAACTAGCATCATCAGTTTTATGACATGATATAAAATGTGCCATCTTGGAAAAACGATCCACGACAACAAAAATGCTATCGCTCCCCCTCTTAGTCCTAGGCAGTCCTAAAATAAAGTCCATAGAAATATCCGCCCAAGGAATAGAAGGAACAGGAAGTGGCATGTATAAACCATGTGGATTCAATCGAGACTTAGCTTTTTGACATGTAGTGCAGCGAGCAACAAAACGCTCAATATCTTTCCTCATCCTTGGCCAAAAGAAGTGTGTGGCCAAAATATCCTCTGTCTTCTTAGCACCAAAATGACCCATCAATCCACCTCCAGGCGCCTCCTGCAACAACAAAAGACGAACGGAACCAACTGGAATGCATAGGCGGTTAGCTCTAAACAAGAATCCATCATTCAACACAAATTTGTGCCAAGCACGACCTTCTTTACAGTGCAGCAATACATCTTTAAAATCGACATCAACAACATATTGTTCTTTAATTGCCTCAAGTCCAAAAATTCTACAATCAAGTTGAGACAACAAAGTATATCGCCTCGATAAAGCATCAGCAATCACATTATCCTTCCCTTTCTTATGTTTAATAATATAAGGAAAAGACTCAATAAACTCAACCCATTTAGCATGTCTACGGTTCAAATTGCCTTGAGAACGAATATACTTAAGTGATTCATGATCAGAATGAATAACAAATTCTTTGGGCAACAAATAATGACGCCACATTTCTAAAGAACGTACAAGTGCATATAGTTCCTTATCATACGTGGAATAATTCAAAACAGGCCCAGTAATTTTCTCACTAAAGTATGCAACAGGTTTACCATCTTGCATCAGAACACCACCAATGCCTATACCACTAGCATCACATTCAAGCTCAAAAGTCTTATCAAAATTGGGTAATTGCAGCAATGGTGCATGTGTAAGTTTGTCCTTCAAAGCATCAAAAGACTCATGATGTACCTTACCAAAATGGAAGTCAACGCCCTTCTTTGTCAACTCATGCAATGGTGCAGCAATGGTGCTGAAATCTTTGACAAAGCGGCGGTAGAAACCTGCAAGACCAAGAAAACTCCTCACCTGTGTGATAGTTTTTGGTACAGGCCAGCTCTTTATGGCTTCAATCTTCGCCTCATCCACCTCAATTCCCTGTGGAGTCACAACATAGCCAAGAAAAGAGACTCGATCCGTGCAAAAGGTGCACTTCTCAAGGTTACCAAATAAACGTGCAACTCGCAAAGCATCAAAAACAGCACGCAAATGAATCATATGATCATCCGTGGATTTGCTATAAATCAAGATATCATCAAAGTAAACAACCACAAATTTGCCAATAAAAGGTCTTAAAACCTCATTCATCAAACGCATGAAAGTACTGGGTGCATTAGTTAACCCAAAAGGCATTACTAACCACTCATACAACCCGAATTTGGTTTTGAAAGCTGTTTTCCATTCATCTCCAAGTTTCATTCTAATTTGATGGTAGCCACTACGCAAATCAATTTTAGTGAAAATTATAGCACCACATAACTCATCAAGCATGTCGTCTAGCCTAGGAATAGGATGACGATACCTAATAGTAATGTTATTAATGGCTCTACAATCTACACACATACGCCAAGAACCATCTTTCTTAGGAACCAAAAGTACAGGAACAGCACAAGGACTAAGTGATTGACGAACATACCCACGATCCAAAAGGTCTTGGACTTGTCGTTGTATCTCCTTAGTCTCCTCAGGGTTGGTCCTATAAGCAGCACGGTTTGGTAAAGTAGCACCAGGAATCAAATCAATTTGATGCTCAATCCCTCTCAAAGGTGGCAATCCCGGGGGTATCTCAGCTGGGAAAACATCCTCATACTCCTGCAAAAGGTTAGTGACAGCAGGAGGCAAAGCACTAGAAGCAATATCACCAAGCAAAAACAAGGCTTGTTTGCATATCAAAGCATAGCAAATATCATCAGTAGAAATTTCAGCAACCTCAGATTTTGTGGCAAGACATGAACGACCTTGTAATTTAATTGCAGCACCCTTAGAACATGAAGAATCATTAACATTACTTGGTGTAGAAGCAGAATTAACAGGTTGCTGAATTTCAGGGCGTTTATTTCTCAAACTAGTAGCTCGTTCTAAATCAGCTTGTACAATTTCAGCAGGGGTCATTGGTAACAAAGTAATTTTAGTTCCTTTATGCATAAAAGTGTACTTATTACTTTTACCATGGTGTACAGCATCATTATCAAATTCCCAAGGTCTACCCAATAAAAGTGAATAAGCTTGCATGGGTACAACATCACAATCAACAGAATCCACATAGGAACCAATGGAAAAAGGAACTCTGCAAGTTTGTGTTACCTTAGCTTTTCCAGAGTCATTTAACCACTGAATGTAGTATGGATGTGGATGTGGGCGTGTGGTCAAATCAAGCTTCTTAACCACATCAGAACTCACCAAATTGTTGCAGCTTCCTCCATCAATGATGACACGTGCCCGACGGTTCTTGATGACGAAGAAAATCTGGAACAAGTTATGTCGCTGCATCATCTCGGGCTGCTGGACTTGTGTGCTAAGCACACGCTGCACAATAATATTCATATAGCCCGTGGTATCTCCGCCTCCAAGGACGAGGTCACCGCTGGTGGCAGCGACATCCTCCTCCTCATCCTCCACATCGGAGGCGCTCATGTAACCGCCATCATCTGTCGCCACATATGCCCGCCTACTTGGGCAATCTTTCTGCACATGGCCAAGACCATGGCAGCGGTGGCACTGAATCCCTGTAGTGCGTCCCGTCGAAGCAACAGAGGAGGCACTACTAGCCGGTACCTGCACAGAATTTTTACCTGAGCGCGTAGAAGGGGCAGGGGCTGATCTTGGTGCTGCAGAAACAACACTAGCTGGTGGGGGCGGCCGGAAAGATGGCTTGGGCAGCCCCGAAGTCCCCGTCGGCCGTGGTGGGTAGAAATTCCTGGACTTGCTGTACTCCTCAAAAGCCTGGAAAAGTCCCTGTGATTCTTTCTCTGCAAGCATAGCATACTGGAAACACTGGTTGAGGGTATAAAATTCTTTATAATCAAGGATGTCCTGAATTTCTTTTCTCAAACCAGAATAAAAGCGGCAAATCTGATCCTCTACTTTTTCAACCACAGCACAACGAATCAAACCCTTCTGAAGCTCACTAAAATACTCCTGAACAGTTTTATCTCCTTGATCTAAACGCTGCAGTTTATTACGAATTTCTCTATAAAAAGAAGGAGGAACAAAACGATCACGCATTTCTACCTTAAGTTCTTCCCAAGTAGTAGGCAAATCGGTTTCAGCAGCTAGACCACTCCACCAAACAATAGCAAAGTCCTTAAACTCACTAGTGGCTTGTCTAACTCTATGTTGTTCAGGAACAAGGTGGGCATTAAATTTTTGTTCTACCGTCATTTCCCAATCAAGGTAAGCATCACCATCGTATTGACCCGAAAACGAAGGAATTGAAAACTTAATTTTAGCATACGGATCATCTGGAGCATAGTTACCTTGTGTGCGACGGGTGTGGTTGTGGAAACCACCCATACCTTGAGGGTTACATTGCAAACGGCGTCGTAACCTTGCGGTCCTTGTAGCTGACCTATCGACGGTGCCATCAGCCTTATACACCGTTGCTTCATCATGATCGCCTTCAACGTCGTTGTTGGTGTTGTTGTTGGTGTTGTTGTTGTTGTTGTTGTTGTTGTTGTTGTTGTTGGTCTTGTGAGCGGTCTCCAATTCCACAACCTGATCGGTTAACTTAGAGACTCTCTTATCTAACGGCCCTGGTGATCGTTTCTGCCAAATCACTCTGAACCGCCTGCAAAGCCTTCTGTAACTGATTTTGGCTCACGCACTCATCCAATTTTGAGGGTGAAGCACCCTCCCCGTCGCTTCCTGACATCAGAAACACCAAAACAGGAAACAAAAAAGTGAAGGTTATCCCTACAAAACTACTAAGCAGTGGTGCCTCTCAACACAGCAAAAGTAAGCTTCTTGCAAAGCTCTTACAAAGTTCTGAAAACAACAAAGCGAAGGATACCAGGGAGAAGTGTTCCACGATTGCAAGGGTTACCAAATAACCTATGTGCTGTCCAGAAGAAGTATGTAGAGCTAGGAAGGCCAAATATGTATATATGAGTGGCACACAAATCAAAAACAGATAGTAAAGCTGAATAAGTGCCCAAGTAACTTGTCCCTAGTTGCTGGTCTAACTATGTCCTAGAACAGTAGTGAGAGCAAAGAAGAAACAAGGAGACAAAGGGACACAGCCGATAACAGGGGGCTTAGTGTAAAACAGCCAAACTCAGAAATTTCAGGGGGCTAGATGGAGCACTAGTAGGAATCCCAAATTTCTTTTTTTTTGATTTTATTTTTCTGATATTTTTTTCCAACTGACTAGCAAAGAGGGAGAAACCACAAAAAATTTCAGCTCAAACCGAGCTAGGACGTGGCCTACAGAAAATCTTAAAGTTTCAGAAAACGTCGGGTTTCAACTTGAATGAATTTTTTCTTTATCTTCCCGATTTTTTTTGAATTTTTTAACGAGGGCACACAGGGCGTAGCCTAGTGTGGGTATGCCCAACTTTTCGTCTAGAATCTCCTGTAAAAATTTCAGCCAAAACGGACAACCGAGCGAAAAGTTATGGCTGTTTTACCGAAGGGGTGTCGGAATCGGTTTTGAAGAACCCGGTGGTTTCAGTGAAATCCGAGTCGGCTTGGGGTCGGGTAGGGAGTTTTTTTGGCGAGGTGGATGCAGCGGAAAGTGGAATTTATGAAAATTGGTCCGAGGTGGTGAGGGTAGGTTTAGGGTGGGATTAGGGTGGGCGTGTTGATCAATCAACCCTAGCACACAAAGCCGACAAAACCGAGGATGGTGAGGGGGATGGCGGCTAGGGTTGCAAGGGAAACACTACTGACGACAAAAACACAAACTAAACCAGCGACTAAACAAGAACTAGGGCACAAACTCAACACTACGGACTCTGAAATTGAAATATGCAAAGGCTAAACACGTGGTTATGGGCGGGGAAAATTTTTTTTTGGTATTTTCAGTGGACGATAGGAAGAACACGAAAACAAAACTAAAGGGTAGTATGAACCTGACGGTGCACCTGAAGCTCTGATTACCACTTGATGTGGACAAGGGTTCCCGATCTTCCGAAAGGTTCTTGGTAAGTTGATTTGGTCGGAGGCGACACACAAATCGATCCGGCTTCAGAACAGCACGTTCTAAACCCTGCAATCGCAGCACGACGTCTCCTCTGGTTATCAACCGTCCAAAAGACGATTGACCTCGCCGAGAAGGCTAATCCCTGCCTGCGAATCAAGAACACAAGCAAGAACAACGAATAATGCAACACAATTGCAGATGTATGATTAAACTCTCGAAGTTGGGGTCTCACAAACCGATGAACGGCGAAACTGTTTATGAACAGAATTGATCTAAGCAAAACCCGAACCCTAATGGTGCGGCGGTGTCTGTATATAAAGACCCTAGGGTCGTGCAAGACCCTCTGGACGCGCCCCGAATTGGGCTCAACTAGATACAAGGCCCAAAGACAAAAAATAAGCAACGCAGCACCGACACAGATTCTGGACTCTCTCTTGTTTTGACGATTCCCGATGACTCCGGATGAATTTTGACATGAGGCCGGCGGCATTGGAAAGGTCTTCTCCTTATCTTTCCGTGCATATGTAGAACGTCCAAATCCGAGTCCGTATGCGTCCTGGGCGACCGTTTTAGTACAGACTGGTCCTGGGCCCCGAAACAGACTCGAAGTCGGTTTTGATTGGGCCTCCACTTTGGCTTCCAAGCCCTTGCTGGCCCTCCACGTTTCCAAATCCTTCTCCCATCATCTCCTGGTCCTCTCCATGGTTTCTAATCATAAAATAATCATTAGGTAGCAAACCATTCTCAAAAGTAACATATAGCGAAGAACGTAGGAACGAGCTCACCTCTAAATTTAGTTGTCGTGTACGAGCTCTAGTCATTGGACCTTGCAAGTCCAGATTTGGAGGAGTGTTGTGTGTATCCATAGGAGTGATGTCCTCATCACGTTGGCCGTCGGAACTTATCCACTTTCATTACCATCAGGATTAGTTTTGGAGTTAAATAATTGTTATTACATTCCCGCCTTAGGCAAAAACATTATTTTTTCAAAGTGTTTGGAGAAACATGATGGTTATGAGGTCATAATAAGGAACAAGTGTTGTTCCATTTATTTGAATGATATTCTCTATGGTAATTGCCCATTGGTGAATGGATTGTATTACTTCGATCTTGAGAATAAGCCTATTTATACCATTGATGCGAAAAGGCTCAAACCTAATGATTTGAATCCCACATATACTTGGTATTGTCGGTTAGGTCATATAAACGAGAAGCGCATAAAGAAGCTCCATACAAATGGTCTTCTAAGTTCTTTTGGTTTTGAATCAATTGACACATATGAGTCTTATTTACTTGGCAAAATGACTAAGTCGCCTTTCACAGGAAATAATGAGAGGGCGAGTGAACTATTGGGACTTGTACATACGGATGTATGTGGACCAATGAGTTGCACGGCCAGAGATGGTTTTCAGTACTTCATAACTTTTACCGATGACTTTAGTAGATATGGTTACATCTACTTAATGAGGCATAAGTCTGAATCCTTTGAAAAGTTCAAAGAATTTCAAAATGAAGTACAAAATCAATTGGGCAAGACTATTAAACTCCTACGATCTGATCATGGTGGTGAATATTTGAGCCATGAATTTGGTGAACATCTAAAGCAATGTGGAATTGTTCCACAATGGACTCCGCCAGGAACGCCCCAATGCAATCGAGTATCCGAACAGAGGAACCGAACCTTGTTAGACATGGTTAGGTCTATGATGAGCCAAAGTGATCTTCCATTGTCCTTCTGGGGATACGCTCTAGAAACTGTCGCTTTCACACTTAATAGGGTTCCATCTAAATCCGTGGAAAGGACACCATATGAGATATGGACTGGGAAGCGTCCCAGTTTGTCTTTTCTTAAGATTTGGGGATGTGAGGCTTATGTAAAATGTATGATGTCTGATAAGCTTTCTTCCAAGTCTGATAAATGCTTCTTTGTAGGATACCCTAGGGAAACCAAAGGTTATTATTTCTACAACCGGGAAGAGGGTAAAGTGTTTGTCGCTCGTAATGGTGTTTTTCTAGAGAAAGAGTTTCTCTCTAAAAGGGTAAGTGGGAGAACGGTGCAACTTGAAGAAATTCAAGAAGCTCCAGAAATTGTTTCTTCTTCCACTATAACACAATTGGATGAACAAGTTGTTGTTGAACCAATTGTTGAAACACCAGCCCCGCGTAGGTCAGAAAGGGCACGTCGCACTCCTGAAAAGTTCATGCTCCTAACCATTGGGCAGCGCGACATATTATTGTTAGACAATGATGAGCCTAAGACTTACAGTGAAGCAATGACGGGACCGGACTCTGAGAAATGGCTTGGAGCCATGAGATCCGAATTAGAATCCATGAGAGAAAATCAAGTTTGGAACTTGATAGATCCGCCTGATGGTGTAAAAACCATTGAGTGTAAATGAGTTTTTAAGAAAAAGATAGACATGGATGAAAATGTTCACATCTATAAGGCACGATTGGTGATGAAAGATTTTAAGCAAATTCAAGGGGTTGATTATGATGAGACCTTCTCGACCGTCGCTATGCTAAAGTCTATACGGATCCTTCTAGCAATTGCCGCATTTTATGATTATGAGATATGGCTAATGGATGTCAAAATGGCTTTCCTTAATGGAAACCTAAGTGAGGATGTGTACATGACACAGCCTGAAGGTTTTGTCGATCTGCAAAATGCTAGGAAGATATGCAAGCTTCAAAAATCCATTTATGGACTAAAGCAAGCATCTCGGAGTTGGAATCTTCGCTTTGATGAGGTAGTCGAAGGGTTTGGCTTCATTAAAAACGAAGAAGAGCCTTGTGTTTTCAAAAAGGCTAGTGGGAGTGCGCTTGTCTTTCTGGTCCTTTATGTGGATGACATATTGCTGATCGGTAATGATATTCCAATGCTTGAAGCTGTTAAGACTTCTTTGAGAAATAGTTTTTCTATGAAGGACTTAGGAGAGGCACCTTACATTTTGGGCATTAAGATCTATAGAGATAGATCAAAAAGGCTAATTGGATTATGCCAAGACACGTACATCGACAAGGTATTGAAACGGTTCAATATGCAAGATTCCAAGAAAGGTTTCTTGCCCATGTCGCATGGCATTACTCTTAGCAAGACTCAGTGTCCTTCGACACCTGATGAGATAGAGAAGATGAGAGTGATCCCATATGCTTCAGCTATCGGAACCATCATGTATGCCATGATAGGTATGCGCTCAGATGTAGTTTTTGCTCTAAGCGTTGCAAGCAGATTCCAATCAAACCTAGGAGAAGCTCACTGGGTGGCTCGTAAGAATATCCTAAAGTACTTGAGAAGAACTATGGATATGTTCCTAGTCTATGGAGGCGAGGAAGAGCTCGTTGTAAATGGTTACACTGATGCTAGCTTCCAAACTGACAAAGACGATTCGAGATCGCAATCTGGATATGTGTTTTGCCTCAATGGAGGCGCGGTGAGCTGGAAGAGTTCCAAGCAAGATACGGTTGCTGACTCAACAACGGAGGCCGAGTACCTTGCCGCTTCAGAAGCTGCAAAGGAAGCTGTTTGGATCAGAAAATTTGTTTCTAAGTTGGTTGTGGTTCCTAGTGCGTCCAGTCCAGTGGATCTCTATTGTGACAATAGTGGTGCCATTGTGCAAGCCAAGGAGCCTAGAGCGCATCAAAAGAATAAACACGTACTATGACGTTATCACCTCATCCGGGACATTGTCGCTCGAGGTGATGTAAAGATATGCAAGGTGCACACGGATTCAAACATCACTGATCCATTGACAAAGCCTCTCTCTCAGCCCAAGCATGAGGCACATATGAGATCCATGGGTATTAGATATCTGTATGATTAATGTATGAGAGATTGTGTAATGTCTATGTTTATGTGTGATTGAATAAAGTGTTATTCTGTTCCATGGATAATAATTACTGCATTGATTGACAAGTACGTGACTTGATTGTGAAACTCATTGTTTTTCATAATATTATTCTAAATGATCCCTAGTTCCTTATCATTATGTGGGACAATAATGATTCATGGACTAGCACATGTATTGGTTGATGATCAAGTTTCACGGATCATTGATATGGAGATATCAAATCAATAATATGGACACATGTTGGAGAACATGGTGTTGGATTGACCCACTAAAAGACTCTGCTAAGATGTTATATTTGTGCCATCGGTCATTGTCTTGAATGATGTACCTTCGGGATCCTTAGACCTGAGATCGTCATTGATCTCCATGCGTAGAAGCACACTTAGGGGTTACCAAACGCTACTCCGTAACTGGGTAGTCATAAAGGTAGATTTCGGGTATATTATAAAATATGTCATAGGGTGTGAGCGGTCAAGATGGAATTTGCTCCTCCTAATAACAGGAGAGATATCTCTAGGCCCCTCGAGTTAGATGGATTTGGAAGTGCATGGCCATGCCAATGTGATTAAAAGTTAATCATGATGACTAAGAGTTAGTCATGATAAATCCACTAGACGTTCGAGTGAATGGTTGAGCTATTATAGGGATGGCACGTATCTCGCCTTGAGCTTGACTGATATCGTGAGGCAAAGGGATCGCTGAATGCGTATGTCAAAGGTTCAACCGATATGATCTTTATGTGTACACGAGAATCAGTATGTGCTGCTAGGTGCCGCTATTGATTTATAATTTGAAAAGGGGTTATCATTGTCATGTACATATGAATCTAACGGGTCACATACTTAACGGGTTGGAACATCGCTTGCCTATGCGATTGTCTCTAATACAAGTAGGAGATTGTTGGAGAGATGCCCAAGAGACATTACGAATTTGATCCGTATGTGAGGGTCAAACAGATATTGATCCATGAGAGATTAGTCCACTAATGGGCCAACTTGTTAAGGCCCATTAGAAGGATCTGTATAAGTGGAGGCGGGGCAAGGGGTACGCGTACCCACCAGTCCATAACCCTAGCCGTCGCTCTCCTCTCTCTCTCTCGCCCACAAACCCTAACCGTTTTGCTGGTGCTAGCACACCACGCACGATGTTCCAACCCCGTACGTGTGGATACCGTGAGAAGGCGTTGCTGTTGCTGCGGTGCCGAAGGGCTGGACTAGGAGGAGACGCTTGACGTGATCAACTGCTTCCTCTATACCGACACGCGACTACGTTGGACGAGCTGCTCCAACATTCGTTTTCACTCCGCCTGCGCGTCTAGTGGTAACGATTCATGATCCCCTTCTTGCAAGGTTTCCTGGTTAAACGGTTGAAATTTTATATGCTATCGTACCCTACCCGTTCCCCAACAGGGGAAACAAAGGGAAAAGGGGGGAAAGAACAGATCTAGCCACGAATCATGTTTACCGGATCGAAATCGAAGCCTAGGCACCACCAAATCAAACCCTAATCTTGCGAAAATACAAGCTAAAAATCAACCTAGGGTTACACCTTGAGATTCACAAAGGGAAGAAGAGGAAGAGGGAGAAGGTGGCAGTGTGCATCACATTCTGCTCAGCCGTCGGCGGACGGACGACCGGAGAAGAAGACACGGACGGAGAAGACGGGCTCGATCTGGAGCGCGATCAAGAGAGAAGGCGACGGTGATTGGAGAGAATGATGGCGGCGAGGCAGGCGGAGGAGGATGGGGCGAGGGGAGGGGGTGAGATATAAGGCAAGTGGAAGGGCGTGACTTGGTGGGAATGGCAGGCGGTAACCCTAGCTTTCCCGCGCGTTGCCGCCTTGCATCGCGGGAGCCATTTTCGCTGCACGTGCCGAGCGCCGCGTGAGCTCGTAGGAGCCTGGCCGCGAAGAAACGAAACTGATTTTCATTTCCTGGGAGCCAGGCTCGAGGGAGCCTTTTGCATGCCCAGGGCTAGGCCCAACTCGCCGCCCAGGCAACCAAACAGCCTGTTACTGCACCCCACGGGCCTGGCCAGGCCAAATGCAGGTAGCCAATCACGCCCATAATGTCAGCTGCAAATGAGACTATCAAAATATAGTGAACATAAAATTAAAGACCATATATTCCTGCATTGCTCTTTTGCTAGCGCCATATAGATCACCACTTGGTCTACGTACACCACACAGTCACAGCGGCATCATCGATAGAACACAGACACTCAACTCCATCCTATCAATGCAGATACTATTCCCACACTGGCCGACAATTTAATTGTTGAATCTCACACGATACAATTGTTGCTTCGCCACCTTGCTAGCCATGTCAACTGGCATCACATTAATTCGCATACCAACAAGGGCAGTTCAACACTAAGACCCACATGTGTGACAATACGTGCGACCATGCTACTAGATGTTGTACTCGACTATGGGACACACAACATAAGAGTAGACAACTTAAGAACAAGCGAGACAAGACCAATTACAACTTACAATGTGTTGTCTAAATATTTATATTGCATTCAATCGTGATTTACATTGTCAAGTGCAAATGGCACTTGCAGCCTTGTTGTAATTGCCACAAAGAAAAAATAACAATATTTTTGTTTAACGTGGGAAATTTACTATTGATTAGATCATCCCATTTATTCCATATAAAGCCCTGCTTCAACGGACGATAACGATAAGTTATATGTTTTCGCTGGCGGAACTTCGAGTTCTATTTTTCATTGGTAGAGTTTCGTTTATCCATGACAATGAATTTCCTAACAAGTGGCTTTTGTCAGAATGCCACTCTTAAATTGATTCTAATTATTATGGCTTTTCAAGTTTGAACATAGAGCTATGACTGCGAGCGGCAGAGTTATTTGCATTGGAAGATGGATGTGTTGAACAATGTAAAACTGAGTGGAGAAAGTGAGAATTTTTTTGATGGCTTACGAATCTGCAATAATAAGATTGCTAGCAATAAAACAATGAACCAATACTGGGATAGTCTTTAAACATATCAGATTAACTTCTTGAGAGACTTTCCAATGTATGTTTTTTTAAACTTATATGAGAAAGCAAATAGAGGTATGGTTTTTAGATTAAAATATACTTTTAGCAAAATATCAGAAGAATTTACGAGAAAAGGAGATATAATAACTATTTAAACTGAGCTATCTAATAGCGGACCAAATTCGCCAAAAAATATTTTAGCATCTAGCACGCTTGCGCTCCCATAATAATATCTGAATCCAGAAGTATTTCTCAACTGGATGCAAGGTTTTAAATTCAAAATCATGTTATAATGCAGTGCTATTTTATAGACTGTGTAAATTGATTTTTTTTAGATAATACTTCTAGAATATAGTAAAAAAATAATGAAAAAATATTATTTTTAATATATAAAATAGTATACTAAGAAGCACCAACAATAATATAAATATGATCTTTTATATAAAAAATATAAATAATATTGTATATATCTAATAATTCTATTATGTAAATAATTTATATTTAAATTATAAAAAATATTTTGTTTTTTAAATTCATGGCAATACATGAATACTTTGCTAGTTATATATATATATATATATTTTAAAAACCGGATGCAGATACAATATGACATTGCACGCTACAAGAACAAATGTTGCCTGCTCAAAGCCCAAAACACGACTCAGAAATCCTCTACCTGCATTCCACCATTTCAACCACAACCCGCCGCATCCTCGCTTTTCGTTCGCCACTCGCAAGTCGTCAATGCTCACCTCTTTGCTCCCGCCGCCCACCATCACGGGCCCCAAGCCCGCCGTGGTCTCCGCCTATGCCTTGGCCTCCGCCGCGGTCTTGTCCACCGCCGATGCCGCCGGCGGGGGCATAGGGGGCGGCCGGCTCTCCGCGCTCATCCGCTCCCTCTGCGCTGCCGGCCGCACCGCTGAGGCCGCGCGCGCGCTGGCCGCCGCGGGGAACGGCGCGGGCGTTGTCGCCTACAACGCCATGGTCGCTGGCTACTGCCGCGCGGGCCAGCTCGCCGCCGCGCGCCGCCTCGCCGCGGCCGTCACCGTCCCGCCCAACGCCTACACCTACTTCCCCATCATTCGGGGCCTCTGCGCGCGTGGCCGGTTAGCTGATGCGCTCGCGGTGCTCAACGAGATGTCCGCCAGGGGGTGCGCGCCCATCCCGCCCATGTACCACGTTATCCTCGAGGCCGCGTGCAGGGGCGGCGGGTTCCGGAACGCCATCAGAGTCCTACAGGCCCTGCACGCCAAGGGCTGCAGACTCGACACCGGCAACTGTAATCTCGTCCTGAACGCCATCTGCGACCAAGGGTCTGTGGACGAGGCCGCCGAGCTGCTGAGGAAGCTGCCGTCCTTCGGATGTGAGGCTGATGTTGTCAGCTACAACGCTGTGCTCAAAGGTTTGTGCATGGCCAAGCGTTGGGGGGATGTGGAGGAGCTCATGGAGGAGATGGTCAGGGTGGATTCCCACCCAACATTGTGACATTCAATACCCTGATTGGTTATTTGTGTCGCAATGGGTTGTTTGAGCGTGTGCACGAGGTCCTCGCGCAAATGTCAGAGCATGGGTGCACGCCGGACATCAGAATGTATGCGACCATAATTGATGGGATCTGCAAGGAGGGACAACTGGAAGTTGCACATGAGATTTTGAGTAGGATGCCTTCTTATGGGCTAAAGCCAAATGTTGTTTGCTACAACACTTTGTTGAAGGGCTTGTGCAGCGCTGAGCGGTGGGAGGAAGCTGAGGAGCTCCTGGCTGAGATGTTTGACAAGGATTGTCCCCTGGATGATGTCACATTCAATATACTTGTTGATTTCTTCTGCCAAAATGGGCTGGTGTACAGGGTGATTGAACTTCTTGAGCAAATGTTGGAGCATGGATGCATGCCGGATGTCATCACATACACCACAGTAATCAATGGATTTTGCAAAGAAGGGCTTATCGATGAAGCTGTCATGTTGTTGAAAAGTATGCCATCCTGTGGATGCAAGCCAAATACCATAAGCTATACTATTGTTCTGAAGGGTTTGTGTAGTGCTGAACGGTGGGTAGATGCTGAGGAGCTGATCTCTCAAATGATTCAGCAAGGTTGTCTTCCAAATCCAGTTACTTTTAACACTCTCATCAATTTCTTGTGTAAAAAGGGATCGGTTCAGCAGGCTATTGAACTTCTGAAGCAGATGCTTGTGAATGGATGCAGTCCAGACCTTATTAGCTACAGTACAGTAATTGATGGACTCGGCAAGGCTGGCAAGACGGACGAAGCAATGGAGCTGTTGAATGTGATGGTCAACAAAGGGATGAGCCCAAACACAATCATTTATTCATCTATTGCCTGTGCTCTCTCTAGAGAAGGTAGGGTTAACAAGGTTATTCAATTGTTTGACAGCATCCAAGACGCCACAATAAGGACTGATGCAGTGCTCTACAATGCTGTTATTTCTTCGCTTTGCAAAAGAGGGGAAACAGACTGTGCCATTGAGTTTTTTGCTTATATGATTTCCAGTGGGTGCATGCCCAACGAATCGACCTACACTATACTCATCAGGGGTTTAGCAAGTGAGGGATTTGTAAAGGAGGCCCAGGAGTTGCTGAGTGAATTATGCTCTAGAGGTGCTCTACAAAAGCACTTGATGAGGCATTTTGGTGTTGTATAGAATACAAACCAATAGTTATTACTGCCAAATGCTGGTTTCCTCAACATATCCCTCTATCATGAAAGTGCCATCAACAGAATCTGCCTGCTATTCAGGTCGTGATGGTTGGGTATGCGTCATGCCGCCGGATTACAGTTTCTTTGATGGGTAGTGGATGTATAATGTTACACACAGGCTAAAAGACTTTCTATTACTCGTTTTAATGGGTAGCAGCATCTTTTGTCACATGAGGTACTGAAGATATTAAGAATCCAAAGTCATTCCAGCTGTTAGCTTAATTGACCTCCTTGTTAGAAGAATCTGTCATGTCAAAATTCATAAGCCTTGGTTTTTCTGTTATTTCAATAGATGTTAACATGGTACAATGAACTTTCCATGTAATAGCACGTTTCTTTATGGGGAAATAACTGTTGTGTATCACTCAGGAAAAAAGCTTGCGGAAAGAAATACCACTCTCTGGCATAGTCCCAAAGTACATACATTGAAACCATTTCACATGCTCAAATTGTTTATATAGTAACTGTGGATTACCTCCTATTACCTTCAAGATTTCTGATACCATGTACATAAGAAGGAAACTTGATTTTTACTGTGACATTAACTGGCACTGATTTGGCTAACTCCAGTCCACTTATAGCGCCGACAATGACATGCAGAATTGCAGACGAATGTAAGCATGCCCGTGAAGGAACTGGTTTCCAGTATAAATGCTCTGCACTTAAATTGGACTACGGTGCAGCTACAGGAGCTTATTTCAAACCGTTTGTCACACTAACTAATATAATGTTTTGGGGGTAAAACATTATTCATCAGGTGCAATGATTCAACCTTTAAAAAACTAGCTACATAAGCATATTTTATCTAGAATGGACAGAGTTGAACATTTTAAAAACTAGCACATTATACACATCATATTTCACAATTGGGTAAATTTAGAGCTTCCCCTTCAGTATGGAGCTCAAGACTTCATGTATTTAATCCTTTACCCATATGCCATCCTCAATTAGTTACCATAAAAATATCAGAATACAGGTGGGAAAAGGAACTGATAAAGCAGTTTTATTTGTTAGAGTATTTCAGGCCCATGTGTTTGGCCCATCCAGAGGCCCATGTATATTGACTATATGGTCACCCTTCTAGGGTTTGGAATAATACATTGACATTTTCTCCAACATGGTATAAAGCTAGGGTTTGTCCTCTCCTCCTCTCCCTCCCACCCAGCGGTCGCTGCCGCCTGCCACCTCGTCGTCGATCGCTGCTGGCCGTCGCCGCCGCCATGGTCGACCCCTCCTCCTCTTTCCCTCCTCTCCCTCCCTCTTACGCCGCCACTCTCGCCGCATCTGGCCCCACCGCCGTAGCTGCCGGAGCTGGACCCGCCGCCGGTGCTGCGCGGGAAGATCTGGCCGCCGTTGAGGTTTCAGCTGCCGCCATCTTCCCCATGGCCACGGGCCCCACTGCCGCCACCTTCCCCTCGGCCGCTGTGGGCCCTATGCGCGCAGGTGAGGCCGACACCACCGCCGCCCTGGGCCCGGCTGACCAGGCTGCCGCTATGGGCGTTGCCACCGTGGGCCCGACCACCATCGTGGGTGCCACCGCCGGGGCTCCGTGCGTTCTCACAGCGACCGACATGGGCAAACAGGTGCTCTCCGGGACTTCCCTCGTCGCCGCGGGTGGCCTGCCCCCTGAGCCTTACACTGGCCTGGGTATGCCCCCGTCGCTGCTGCCTGTGGGAGCCTCTCCTCCTACTGCCGGGGCCGCCTTGACCGACCCTGGCCTGGCCACCGCCCTCCAGGCCGCCGAGACCCAGGCCGCCGCGGACGCACTCTACTGTCGGGCTAGGGAGGTTTAGCACTTCCACAACATCGCCACCACCACCAGCCCGCCGCCCACGTCACTGACACCGCAGCGTCCTCGTCTCAGGCGCCTCCGCCCCTCCACCATGATGCGACCGATTAGATGGTCATGCAGCACCACCACTAGGCCATCGGAGTTAAGAACATACGAGCCCTGGTCTTCATCGTCCTCGACCCTAGGTCCTCCGCCTGCGGGCGCTGGAATGACTAGGCCCTCCTCGCCCTCCGCCGCTATGCCCTCGACGACCACGTCCTCGCTGACACACCTGCTGCTGCGCGGGATGCGCTCTAGGTGCGCCTTGACAACATCGCCATGTCCTGGATCTTTGGGACCATCTCCCTAGATCTCCAATACATCGTCCGGTCCCATAGTGGTACCGCACATGAGGCCTGGCTGGCTCTCGAGGCCCAGTTCCTTGGCAACGCCGAGGCCCGTGCGCTCCGCCTCGACACGTCGTTCCGCACCTTCCAGCAGGGCGATGAAAGTTGCCTAGAGGGGGTGGGGGGGGGGGAATGAATAGGCAAATCTAAAAATCCTGTAAATTTAGACTTAAACAAATTTATCAGTAGGACCGGCAGTGCCGGTGGCTAGGATCGGCAGTGCCGATGGCCAATGCCGGTGCTAGATCGACAGTGCCGATAAGATGGCAGAGAGTTGCCTAAAAGATAAACTAAGCTGGTTTCATAGTTACTAAGTTGATGATAGGAACTACAACAGATGAATAAGGCACTACAAGGTATTAGCAACAACTAAACAATCCTACACAAGTAGATCGGTAGAATTAAAGCTAATACAAGTATGAAACCTAAAACAATGAAAGGAACACCAAGAAAAATAAAAGGAGCACACGGAGACACAAGATTTGTTACTGAAGTTCAGGCTCACAAAGAACCCTACGTCTCCGTTGAGAAGTCCACAAAAGACCGGGTCTCTTTCAACCCTTTTGTCACTCAAGCGACCACAAAGATCGAGCTCGAGTTCTCCACTAGCAAATCCCTTGCGGGATGGGTGATACAAACTTCCCGAGACATCACCACATAAGTTGGGAGCTCTACAGGCACCGCTAACCGTCTAGGAGCAAAGCTCCAAGAGTAACAAGCACAAGTCACAAAGATGATTAAATCGAATGCTCAAGAGTGGAATAGTGCTCTTTTCACTAGGAAACAATGACTCACTCAAACCCTAGCTCAAGAAATGAAGTTTGGACTTGGAGAGGGAGAGTGAGGTGAATGGAGGTCAAAGGTGCCTTTTGATTTTTGGGTTGGAGAGAGTTTGCACAAAGTGGGGTGAGAGCATTTTATACAAAGGGCTCAAAAAGAGCCGTTGGCCTCTCTGGACGCCCCGCACCGACACCGCTGATCGAGCCATCGACACTGTCGATAGGGTTTCTGACACACTGTCATAGATTGCAGACCAAGGACTCGGCCCGCACCGGCACTGTCAATCAGGGCATTGGCACTACGGGTGAAGCAGGCACAAAGAAGACAAGTGGTCTCTGGAGACCCTGACCGGCACTGCCGATCAAGTAGACCGGCACTGTCGATCGAAGACAGCCAGAGACCCCGAGGAAAAATAGTCTCTATGAAGAGGGGACCGGCGCTACCGATTAGGAGATCGGCACTACCGATAAGCTATAGCTTGAGCCAGATAGAAAGAGTGACTTTCTAGAAGAACCGACCAGCACTACCGATGGGATCTTCGGCACTGTCAATGAGCTACAGCCAGAGAGCAAAAGAGAACTGCCTTCTCTGGAAGGAGAGACCAGCACTGCCGATACTGGCAAGACAGAAGCTAGAGAAGTGTCTGAGCATCACAGCGCCTCTGGGAGAGGGGATCGGCACCGCCGGTGAGGACCACCGGCACTGTCGGTGAAGGCAAAAACAGAGGGCGATGGAATTGGTATTTTTGGGAAGTTTGAGCATTTGACTTTACCAAAATTTTAAAGTATACCCCTCTTAATAGTACGATTTACCTATACTCAAGATTAGAAATAAAAACAACATTGACCCTTCATTCTTGAGTAAATTTTGGACTTTCAACTTGAGGTAAATGACCATCTTCTATTCTCTTTTTGTTTCATTGCATTTCATTCATCAATTGAGATAATCATCTACACACATACTCAATGAAAACAATAGTCCATTCTTAATTGTATTGCGCCAACCACCAAAATAAAATTAGGGGCCTAGATGCACTTTCAGGCGACCTCTCCATTGGTGAGTACTGTAGGAGGATGAAGGGCATGGCGGATGCTGTTCACGACCTCGACTGCCCGGTGAGCGATCGGATCCTGGTACTCAATGTCCTGTGGGGTCTCAGTAGCAACTTTGACCTCCTGCGGACATGGATCCCTCACCAGCGACCCTTTCCCTCTTTCCTGCAGGTTCTGGATGACCTCGTCCTAGATGAGATCACTAGCGGGCTCACGTCGGGACCTCCCTCCTCTGACTCCTCCACCGTACTCGTGGCTGCCCCACCGACCTCCACTGCCCCACCTGCCACCTCCCTCCTTGGTGCTACTCCACCTGCGATCGCCGGGGGGGGGGGGGGGGGGGGGGGGGAGGGGGGCATCAGGGTGGTCCTACTGCATCGGTTCCTTTGACCTTGACTACTGCTCCTGGCGGTGCACCATTGGCCATCCTTTAACAACCCATGGTCAAAGCGCATCTCCTTGTGGCCCTTCCAGGCGGGGGGGGGGGGGGGGGGGGCTCATCCTTAGTACCTGCCCGTGGCCATGTTCACTGGCCCTGCTCCCCAGGGTCCGGGCACCTGGACTGCCCCTGCTCCGCTCAGTTAGCCACCAACCTGGACGGGGGGGGGGGGGGGTGGACTCCGCTTGTGCACCCAGCCAGCCACCGACTTGGCCTGGGGGATGGGACCAAGCGGCTTTGGCTCAGTCCTTCAGCATCTTGGGACTGACCCCGCTGGTCAGCACGGAGTGGATCCCCGACTCGGATGCCTCGTTCCACACCATGTCGGATGCTGGTATTTTATCCTCCGTCCACCTTCCTCCTCCCTCGTGCCCTACCTCCATCATGCTTGGTGATGGCACTTATCTTCCAGTCACCTCTGTGGGATCTACTCCTGGTTCTTTTCACCTTCCGAATATTCTTGTTGCCCTGCAGATGGTTCATAACCTTTTTTCCATTCACCAATTTACTGTAACTCCTGCTCTGTTGAATTTGACTCTTCTTGTCTTACTGTGAAGGATTCGGCTTCACGACGTTCACTCCTCCAATGTGATAGCATGGGGCCCCTTTACACCCTTCGCCTTCCTGCTTCCGCTTCTTCGTCGTCGCCTCCTTCATTGGCTTTTGCGATCACCCCATCATCCACGACTTGGCACCGCCGGCTTGGGCACCCCGACCGTGATGTTTTGGCCCATCTCAGTCGTAGTGCAGATCTTCATTATACTAGGGATCCTGATGAACATCTTTGTCATGCGTGTCAGTTAGATCGTCATGTTAGACTTCCTTTTTTTTCTTCTTCTTCGCATGCGAGTCATGCCTTTGATCTTATTCATTGTGATCTTTAGACTTCTCCTGTCATGAGTGGGGTGCTATAAGTATTACTTGGTGCTTGTGCACATTTTCTCTCATTACTCTTGGACTTTTCCACTACGTGCCAAGTTTGACACCTTCCCAACCCTCCTCCACTTCTTTGCCTGGGTTTCCACTCAGTTCGGGCTCACCGTCAAGGCCGTCCAGTGTGACAATGGCAGTGAGTTTGACAATCAAGCCTCCCGTGACTTCTTCCTCTCTCGCGATGTTCACCTGCGCATGTCGTGCACACCCTTCTCTTTCAGGCCTCCCTTCCTGCCCGCTCCCACTCCTCACCATGCCCTTCATACAGCCACCTACCTTCTCAACCGCCTTCCCTCCATGGCCTCCCCTGCTCCCACTCCTCACCATGCCCTTTTCCGCACCCCACCTTGGCATGATCACCTTTGGGTCTTTGGATGCGCCTGCTACCCTAACATCTCCGCCACTGCTCCCCACAAGCTAGCGCCTCGATCGACTAGGTGTGTTTTCCTTGGCTACTCCCCCGATCACAAGGGGCATCGTTGCTTCGATCTCACCTCCCGCCACGTCCTCATCTCCCAGCACATCGTGTTTGACGAGTCGAACTTCCCGTACTCCACCTCCACTATGCCGTCACCTGATCCTGACCTTGAGTCCGTTTTTCTAACTGATCCGGTGGTCTAGCTCCCTGCTTCTGTTTACCCCTTTCCAACAGGTTCCCCGACGATCTCAGCTGCGCCACGCGTGGCCCCTGAGTCTTCACCTGTGACACACGCGGCATCGGAGGCCTCACCTGTGCCACGTGCGGCCCCGTTGCCACTTCCTGTGCCACGGGAGCCTCCGGGTTTTGCTGCCCGCTTCGCCATGTCGGTGCAGGTCTATAGGTGTCGTGTGGCGCTGATACTGGAGCCGGTGGTCTCTTCGCCACCACCGGCTCCGCTTGAGATGGCTCGTCCATCAGGATCCTGGGTACACTCATCCCATGGTGACATGATGGGCGGTAGGTGTCCTCTCTGCCGTTGAGGCGGAGCCGGGAGTCTCACCCATGCCCTCCTCCGTCCGCGATGCCCTAACTGATCCTCACTGGCGTCGGGCCATGGAGGAGGAGTATGCGGCAATTCTCGCCAACCATACGTGGGACCTCGTGCCACGTCCGTCTGGTTGCAATATGGTCACCAGCAAGTGGATCTGGACGCACAAGCATCGGGCTGACGGCTCTCTGGAGCGCTACAAGACTCGTTGGGTTCTTCGGGGCTTCACCTAGTGGTCTCGAGTGGATTACGACGAGACTTTCAGTCCTGTGGTGAAGCCGGCCATAGTGCACATAGTTATCTCATTGGCTCTCTTCCACTCCTAGCCCGTGCACCAGCTCGATGTGAAAAATGCCTTCCTCCATGGCACTCTGACAAAGACAGTCTACTGCAGTCAGCCAGCGAGGTTTGTAGACTCCAGTCATCCCGATCTGGTCTGCCGCCTCAACAAGTCTCTCTATGGCCTGAAGCAGGCGCCTCATGTGTGGTACTCTCGGTTTGCCACATTTTTGGCCATGTTGGGCTTCACTGAGTGCAAGTCTAACACTTCTCTATTTGTCTATCGCCGGGGCTCTAATGCTACCTACCTGCTGCTCTATGTTGATGATATCATCCTCACTGCTTCCAGTCAGGCCTTCCTTCAGACTATCATTTAGTCACTGCAGCGTGAGTTTGCCATGAAGGATCTGGGTGTGATCCACCACTTCCTGGGTGTCACTGTGGAGGCTCGTCCCTCTGGCCTCTGTTTTCACCAGTAGCAGTATGTTCTTGATATCCTGGAGTGGGCTGGGATGACTGACTACAAGCCCTACTCCATCGCTGTTGACACTCGAGGGAAACTCTCTGCGGATGTGGGTGCTTCGGTTGCTGATCCGACTGCTTACCGAGGCCTTGCTTGGGCTCTTCAGTATCTCACATTCACCAGGCCGAACATCACTTATGCCATCCAGTAGATCTGTCTTAATATGCGTGATCCTTAAGAGTCACATCTTACTGCTCTAAAGCGTCTATTGCGCTATGTTCGAGGTATTGTTGACTACGGCTTGGTTCTTCATCGGGCTCCATCCACCGAGCTCATCGTCTACACCAACACTGACTGGGCCGGGTGTCCTGACACTCCTTGGTCCACTTCCGGCTACGCCGTCTTACTAGGTGGCAACCGGGTCTCCTGGTCGTCTAAGCGGCAGCCATTGGTCTTCTGCTCCAGTGGCGAGGTGGAGTACCGGACGGTTACGAACGACGTGGGTGAGACGTCCTGGCTATGACAACTCTTGGCGGAGCTTCACAGTGCGCTGACCAGAGTATTTCAGTCCCATCTGTCTGGCCCATCCAGAGGCCCATATATATTGACTATATGGTCACCCTTCTAGGGTTTGGAATAATGCATTGATATTTTCTGCAACATTATTGATTACTGTCACCCTAAAAAAGAGAAACCTCAAACAACTTGAGCAATCGTCAAGCTAACAGTAGGACCATATTGTAAAAGCACGTCAAAAGTTTTTTTTAAAGAGAACTTTTTAAGTAAAATAATAAGACTGATTTACGACTTAAGTAGTTTCCATGACATAAAAAAGTCCTTGCAACAAAAACTTCTTGAGCAACGTAAAAATGTGCATTCCAGTTTTCCTGTTACAGCAGTCATACTAGTGTTCACTCTAGACATCTCAAATTACAACACAGGATCCGTGTACAAAGTCAAAGCAAATATAAGACAAGCAACAGTCCCCAAAATTTTCATGCTAATGCACTTAAGTTGCTATCTCAGTCCCAACCTCCTTATCACCAGTTTGTGACTGATTTCTCAAGCCATTCTTCTTACTGCAAAAAAAAAAAAAAAAAAAAAAGAAGAAGAAGAAGAAAGAATGATGCAGCGATTTTAGTTGCTGCAGAGCTAATCTACACAAGTTGTGCTAGAGCCTTGGAAATATCCTTAACCTGTTGTGGGGGCTGCTGAGGTGGTTGCTGTTGGTAATTTCCATATCCTGGATACGCTGCATAACCATACATGGCAGGATCTTGAAGACGAGCATAGCCGTAGGGATCATATCCCTGGGGATACCCATAATAGCCACCACTCCATCGATTCTGCTCCTGTTGAGGCTGGACCAAATAATCCAGCGAAAGATTCAGATTATTTTCTGTCCAACGGAACAAGAAGCAGAGCGCTACAACAGATACAAAAAAAATACCTGCTTGTTTGCAGGGCTACGACCCCATGAGAGCCTTATGTTCTGACCTCCCAGCTGGCTTCCATTTAGCATCCTTATGGCCTCCTCAGCTGATGCCCTGAAGACATAAAACTTCAAACTAAGATAACATCCAATGGGAGTGTCAAAAGTTATATTTGTACACAGTATCAAAAATCCATTTCAAATTTGAATTCTCTTGTTAAGTATATTGGAAGACATCTTCTACTCAAAAATAACATAACTGCAACCTCGAGAAGGCACCACTAAAAATCATCAAGGCTTACGCTTATATGTTTGTTTGCATACTTTCTTTTTAAGGAAAAAATAAACTCAAACCTGGTAAAATATTGTACAAATCCACAGCGTTTTCCTGCAGGTATCTTGACATAGAGAAGCTCTCCATATGGACTGAAGGTTTGCTTCAGAAGCTCATCAGTCACGCTAGGGTCAAGACCGCCAACAAACACCTAAAGCTACGAAAAATGCATACAGTAAAGATCCATTCATGGTTTAGCTTTAAATGGCAAAAACTTTATAGTATGTACCCACAGTAGTATTATTTGGGTCGTTATCAGAATCAGTTCCTTGTGCATTCTGATATGTAACTGCAGAAAAGATTGAAAGAAGATACTACATTTTAGCTATAGTCACACATTTATTATGAAGTCATGAATTAACTGTTATTTTCTGGACCATAAAATTTGAAAGAACATAAATCAACCACGGTTGGTAATATCCAAAAAATGCCAAATGTCAAACTGAACCGATAATAGACAAAAAAGACTCAACTAATAAATAGTCCCATCGCAACTTATAAGAATAAATGTTTGACTAGCATATATATACTACAAGTCTACAAGTTGAGAACGGTCACCGCTCCTACAGCTGCCCTAGTGATCGGCTGACGGTGAAGACTGGCTCGTGTATCTCGGTTTGGCGTCGCATCCAGCCAGCAGTTCCGGAGGCCATGGCATCCGAACCTGCTACGGACCACTCGGATGCGCCAACCATGCAGGAAGACGACCACGCTGGCCGGCGCAGGCGTCATCATCGGCGCCGGCGCTGTTCGGCCAATGGTTCGCTTGCGGACCAGCCCCCTCCTGGTGGCAGTGATGAGGAGCGTGGCTCTCCTACCCCGTTGGCAGCGGAGGCTACTGTGGAAGTCATCGTCAGCGAGGCTCCGGCGGCCAGGCCGTAGTCTATCATCGACCGCTCTCCCGAGTCCCGACATCGTAAGGACGGAGCTCGAGTTCCGGCGAGCCCTCTTCATGTCGGTGGTTAAAGATGCCAAGTCCGAGGAAGACCTGCTGGAGGAACTCGCTATGCGTTTCGACGTCCCGTCGGACACAATGTCCTTTCATCGAACTTCACCAACAGACTACATTCTCATGCTGCCCGACGAGGCGGCGGCCGAATGCGTCTTCAATGATGGTCGGCCATTCAGGGCCTCTACGTGCCTGCTTCACTTCAGGCGCAGGTCCCGACTCGCGAACTCCGTTGGGGCAGTTTTGCCTTCCCTCATCAACATCAAGCTTCGTGGGATCCCTGCACATGCCTGGGAGGCGGCAAGAGCGGCGCAGCTCCTCAACAACTATTGCTGGGTTCGTGACGTGGACTATGACACCTTGTCTCGTCGGGACCTTTCGGTGTTCCGACTGACGGCTTGGTGTTCACGCCTGGATCTCATCCCGCCGGATATTGACCTCCTCATCATCGAGCTGTTGACGGCGGTGGAGGAATGGCCTCCAGTGAAGCGCGTTCTCACCTACCTTGTCTCGGTTGAGATTGCCCTAGCGCCCCATCGCCGATCAGACGATGATTGATGCCCTCCCTCACCGGACTCTGGGCCTGATGGTGGCAGGCGTCATCGCCGACGCCGGTCCGTGTTGCCAAGGTCCCACGCTCCAGATTCGTCGGCTAGCGACCCTCAACGCGATGGTGGCTCTCGGGTTCCCGTGCACACGTGGCTGGGACCCCTGCCTAACAGCATGCGTCACGTGGTGGCCCATGCATCGCCAAGTGAAGGCGGTGCCTTGGAAACCGCTGATGGCTTTGACCGCTCTACAAACGGTTCCTTTGATTTGGATGCCGAGCCATCAGTTGCTGTTGTCTCAGGAACCGAGGCGACCAATGCCTTCACTAGGCAGCATGCTGCGCTTGATCTCCGAGCTACCAAGGAAGATTCGGCTGTCCCCAAGTCCACCGAGCATGCGCTGTACACTACAGGTCCACTGCCAGCGAGTGTTGCCGAACCTAGTCTCTGGGAGCCGGTTGATGTGCCTGCTTCTGGGCTCTCCCCTCCTATAGACTGTGTTCGCGATGGGCTACTTTCTCCCGAGGTGCAGCCCTGAAGGACCGAGAAGGTGACCAGAGGGGTGAGGAGGGGGGGGGGGGGGGGTGAATGGGAACCAATCAAAATTCTCTGAAAGAACTTGGCCTATATTCCCAAAACAACCTGTTGAGACTTAATCTCGGCAATAGACATAGAGTAGTTCATCTATGTGAATTTATATGTAGGACAGGGGTATGCGCGAGATTGAGAGACGATGATAACACAAGACGCCGATTTATACAGGTTCGGGTCTCCCGGAGGATAATAACCCTATATCCTGTGTTCTGTGATATTTATATTGATATGTCTAGATCTAAAAATCTAGACGAGAAGGATAGACCTAGATGATGATGTCTAGTTGTGTCTATTCTATGTTCTGTGTGGGATCTATCTAATTCAACTTGTCTATTGCTTGTCCAATGCTATGGCTTGTCCCTTGAGGAGGACCCCTGTCCCTCCTTATATATCCGGGGGGACAGGGTTACATGGCGGAGTCCTAGTCGGTCTACTGATATTATCCTAGTAGGAGTCTACCTCTACTTTCCTTCTATATGAGGTACCCCGGGTACAGGTCATCGACAAGCCCCCGAGAGTCTTGCAAGCTGGATGATAATCTTCAGTAGCTTTCTGACTGGTTCGTGCCATATATAATGCTTCAGCTTTATATCAGCGAGTTTGTAAGAATCTCAAAGATCTGAAAATGTCTTCGAGAAATCAACTGGTGCACCAAGTAGGTGCACCTAATTAGGTGTAGCTCCTGACTCTTGTATCATTTGAAAACTGCAAATAATGTAAGAGTCCAAAACAAGAATAGTTGTGTTGGCTCTCTTTAAGGAAACATTGCTCAAATCATCAAATCCGAGTGATAAATAACTCACTAGAATGACATCACTCATTACCGAGTGATATAAGACTTAATCGAGTGACTTCAATCACCGCTGAGTGGTAGATGACTCAAACCAATGCCTTCAATCATTGTCGAGTGCTATATGATATACTCGAGCGACATCAATCACATTCGAGTGAACGTAAGTTTATGACATCATAGCCAAATTACATAGTCTTTGGCCGAGTGGCCTATGAGTGATTTATGAATCAAATGGGTGACTTCAATCACAGCCGAATGATTATGTTCTAAACGGGTGACTTCAATCACAACCGAATGAATGAGGCTTTATGACATCAATCATAGCCAAGTACTAAGTTACCATAACTTCAATCATGATTAAGTAACCTTTCCTTAAGAATTGTAATCACTCATATCTTTGAGCTTTATTTTCACTATTATAGACAGACTTCAATCAGTCGAGTGATGCTCGATATTTCACGTATATGACCATCAAGTCATAGCGACATGATCATCAAATCATGCTTTGAATGATTATGGCATCAACCATTTTTGATAATGCACTTCTCATCAAAGAAGCACATTTGATAGAATAACCATCAAGCCACTGTCATAAGACCATCAAATCATATATTTATATATTATGGCATTAACCATAAAGTGTCTCTCCTCAAAGAAGCCCCCGAGACAATCGCCATTATGAGTGTCGGTCGCGCTCAACTCAGAATATCATGTCTGAGTGGCAGCGGTACTTAACTCATGACGATAAGGTCGAGTGAAGAGGACAGTCAAGGTTGTTGTAGCTGCCGACCGCTGATGAAGTAGGAATCACTCAAAGTCATGATGACCGACTGAAGCTGACAGTCTGACATGTGGCCGACCGATGGTGGCGGTCAGATATGATGCAGCAGACCGATGGCAGCAATCGGAGCTGGTGTAGCCGACCGATGAAAGCGGTCAGAGCTGTAAACCGACCGATGAAGACGATCGGAGCTGGCGTGGCCGACCGATGAGAGCGGTCAGAGTTTTAGGCCGGCCAATGGAGGCAGTCGGAACTGGCACGATCGACCGACGAAGGTGGTCGGAGCTATAAGCCGACCGATGAAGGCGAGGAAATCACTCTATGCCGAGTGGTGTATCCGCCTATCTATCAAAATGTTCCTGACAATAAAGGAAATTAGGATAATTAGTTATAATTAACATTGTTTGCTTGAAAACTTATTTTTATAAGCCAAACAAATCAGTCGACTAAAAAGTCAAGTGTGTATCCATTTTTCTCCTGTAGGTAGACCGACTGGCGCATAGCAGCGTATTTACGCGTTAGCAACCAGCCTGACCCACCGTAGGATACTTAGGAGAAAATATAAAGAGCTCGGAGCTCGGTCTGCCGCAACAATATCGCTCATAATTATTCTTGCATAGCAATCAGAACCAATAGACACATGACCTCTCGCAACTTTGGCTCTGTGTTTAGTGTAGTGGCAATCTGTCACGTAGCAAAGAAGTTTTATACCTTAGTCGCTAAATGGTGTAAGACCACAAAAAGACCAAATCACAAATAAAATGCAATAGATCGGTCGAGGCTGAAGCCAAAAAAAAAGGTAAAACTAGAACATACGACATGGATCATATGGTGTTAGGGCTGATGCACTACTGAAAGGTCACCGATCGACATATATACTGCTAGATTCATAAAAAAGTGGGAGAACACGTGTATAGGTACACAAATAGCCCCCTGGCTCGATTGTTTAATGTGAAGGATTAAAGAACCGAGGCAATAAAAAGATGAATAAAGTCACAAATAAGAGCATTGATTAAAAAGCCCACTTTATGCATCAAAAAACCTACGACCTTCTGCTTAGAAAATAGAGATAAATGACCGTAGGGAAAAAGAATGAAGGACATTAGCCCAAAACCTCGAAATAAATCGAGAAAGTATAAAGATACCTAGCTTTGTTATTTGGCGAGTTGAAGAGGAGCCCCTGAGCGTGTCGATGTGGTTGGCGAGTGGTCCAACATCAAAGTCGAGCCGTTATACCACCGGAACACAAAGCTCAAAGTGGTTGACCGAGACGCCGAGTCGTTGAAGGTGTGGCCGAGTGGTCGAGTGACCGAAGCGCCATGTCATTGCAGGTGTCGTCGAGTAGCCGAGTGGATGAAAACCCAAAGCGTCAAGTAATTGGTGGCGTTGCTGAGTAGATGAGTAGCCGTCGAGTCATAGCGATGTCGCCGAGTGACCGAGTCGAGGCGATGTCGCCGAATGACCGAGTCAAGGCGATGTCGCCGAGTGACCGAGTCGAGGTGATTACCGATGTGCTGAGTCGTCGAAGACGTCTTCGAGTGGCCGAGTGGCCAGGTGAAGGCGGAGTAGTCCCCGGGCATGTACATGTGGCCGTGAGCAGTTGAACCGTCAAGTCGCGACAATGTCACCGAGTCATCGGAATCCACCAAAGTATCGAGGCGTCGGAAGCATCATTGTAATGGATGATGTCGCTGAATAGCGGTCGTCCTCATTGAAGGTGTCGTCATGATGAAGATGTGATGATTTGAGCGATAACACGATGCTTCGACATCGGTCTGCTCGCAATTAGATCTTGAAGAAGAAATCTTTCGAAAACACAGCGACTCGTGCGCTTCAACGTCGTTCTGCTCGTGATGCCATCTTGAAGAGATAGATTGAGACCATCGAACTCGATGTACCGACCGTCGCGCTGGCCCCTTCCTGGCGCGCCAACTGTCGAAGCTTGAGATCGGCAGTAAAATATATAGGGCTACGTCGAGACTAAGAACTACGATGGTAACACAAGACGCCGAGTTATACAGGTCCGAACTGATCATCGAGACTACACACACCAACTAGTAGTGTACTAGTCCTAAAAGTGATCAACCACAGCAAAGACACAATGGAAACAAAAAGGAATAAGGAGCGCTTAAAACAAGTCAATTCTGGACTCTCATTGGCAATGCCGACCACAGCCATCGGCGGTGCCGGTTGGCACCATCGGCAGTGTCGGTCACTTCCATCGACAGTGCCGGTGCTGAAATCTTAGGACTTAAAGAAAAACAACTCAGAGCGCATCGGCAGTGCTGGTATTGGCCATCGGCAGTGCCGATGTGGGTTTCTCAGAATTCAAAAATAACCAATCGAACCATATTGGCAGTGCCGATCATAGACATAGACAGTGTCCGGTCGACCCCCAACAGAATAGGAAAACTTTTAGAATTTTGTCAAATCTTCTCCAAATCTTATTCAAACGAACTCCAAATGATGCGATTTTTGGATCAGTGAATCCTCAGCACATCACGACCCTAATCCTAGAAGATCAACTCAAGTGGCTCAAGGAATCATCACAAATTTCAGATCTTGTGCCAAGAACACCAAAAAGGGGAAACTTGAGAAATTCTTCCAATCGAAGGTGCTAGAGCTATTTCGGTCAAGCATCCATAGAGGATTGTTCTAGCTCATCCCAGTAACAAGTTTCTCAAGAAATCCGGGCCAAAAACTCATCCAAAAATAAGATCGAAAATCACCATGAAAATAGCTCCGAAAATAGGAAAAAGGGAATTTCGGGATTCAAGTGAAGAGGGAAATCTTGAGCACGAAAATACTTCTCATATCATAGAAAGGTGGTTACAAGATCCATGGTTACAAGGCTAGGAAGCCACCCTCTTCCTCCCACTATTTGAAAGAGCAAGAGATGTCTCTCACACACCCACTACTCTCCTCTCAAACATGAAGTCCCCTCCTAGCACTTTGAATAGAATCCTAACACAAGGCTAATGGAAAGAGAGGACCCTCTCCCACTAGCCACACCTCTCCTTATATAGGCCTAGGGTCTATTGTCCACGTGACCACTCTACCCTTGACCTACATAACACATCCACCTACCACCGGGGGCATAACCATTCATCTTTTTCTTCATCGCCCGAATGCCATCGGACGCTTCACAACTTTGCTTGCCCTTGACGCAAGCTCCATGATGGTGCCACGTGCACCTCCAATCGCCGCCACCGGTTTTGAGGTCCAAACCGGGAAACCGCCTTGCACGCTTCTCAAAGCGCGACTTCTCGATGTCGACGCGTGTCACCTTGTCCTGCGATCCTGACCACCGGCAAGTCTCTCCCAGTCCCTGTCCATCAGGCCCCCTTGTCACTTGCACCGGCATCCCGTTTGTCTTGACTTGGTCAACATGTCGTCTTCATGACCACCACGGTTTTGAGGCTCAACCGCGAAACCGTCCATGCTTCTTGCCTCTCCACGTGTACGGTGTGGATCACCCTTGACTTCACCCGGCATCCCGATCGTCTAGCCCCAAGTCCCCTACTTGTGCCCGATCCTCTCGCCGTTGACCGCCAAGTCGACTCCAGTGACCTATACATCATGAGACAAGCAAACACATTTCCCATCTCCTGCAATATCACCAATATCTCCACCAACTACGGTTAGTCATAACCATGATATGCAAACCCATGCAATCCCTGGATTCCCGCATTTCAAGTCAAACATCAAATCCGCTCAAGTCAATTACTCATCACATATATTGCAAACCATGGCACATATCCACATGGTTTCTCAATCTCGCCCTTGATGAGTACATTGACAACACCAAATGCACAAAGATTAGAGATTGAAATACGAAACCGAATAAGCACATCCAAATGGCCAAACCCAAAGAAAAGGTGAAAACAAGCCATCTAGCAAGTAGGGATCACAAAACCAAGAGTTGACAAAGAGAGCGACTTGAGATGCAAAGAATGTGAAAAGCGCAAGAAAATGCTCAAGATCATGATATGCTCCCCCTCAAGTTGTGGTAGGTCTCATGTAGTGCAAAATGGATCATACAAGTTTCTTAGCATTATTTGTGCATGACCTCAAAATTTTCTCCCCCTTTGGCAATGAACTCATCAAAGAGGCAAAAGAACAAGCAAACATGCAATGCATGAAAATGCAAACGTAAGGAGCTTCACCAATTATGCAAACAAGCATTTAACTTTGCTAACCATAACCATAGTGCCATGAAGTGTAAAAGCAATAGCTCCAATCATACAAAGATCAAAAATAGATAGCAAGGCATAAATACCATGAGCTATACAAGCTAAGCAGAAAGATTGACTAGCTTAGATAAAATCAAAGTTGCTTATCATGAGCAAAACTGCCACCACATGTGTAAGTACTCCCATCCAAGGCAAAACAAGCACCAAGTGAATCAAAAGGATACTAGCCAGTCTCAATCTCAACTAGGGAAATAAGCATTCGCAAAAAATGAGCTCTACAAATGCTCACATATGAAACAGAGACTCAGTTGATCAAGTGATTATTGTTTATCCTCATGTGTCCTCTTATCCATGCGGAGGGTCGCACGACTGGGTACGGCAAACACCCCGAGGCTTCAAGCTTATGCACAAGACAAAAGAGCATGCCTTTGCGGCAAAAGGAACACACGTTCCCATAATGTTCCATCATGAGCTAAACATTTGCAAAGCCTTCCATTTCGCAAACACAAGGTGCCAAAGCCACGACATCCTCTAGACTAGCCTTAATGCAAGTTCCAACAAGGATGAAAGCAATTATACATATGATGAGCAAGTTCTAGCAAGATTAGTTCATAAGGTTCTCAAGAAGCTTAGTTTACCTTTAAGATTAGCAAGTTGCTCACATGCGTCTATAACAGGCCATCTAGAAAATCTAAGCATGAGAGATTACCATCACATCCACACAACTTAGCTCAAGCTCAATCATAGCAAAGAGAAATGCAAGAAAGCATAAGAATCAAAGCTCATCTACCAACGCATATATTACATATGAAATGCAATGCGAAAATGGTACGTTACATATATACAAGTGAACACCAACTCCCCCTCAAATGATGCCATAAGGATGACACACACCAAGTTCCCCCCGAAGAAAAGCATGTCTCGAAGCATCTAGGGGCTTGGTGAGAAGATCAGCTAGTTGGTTTTTGGTATCAATGTGTTTGAGCTCAACATCCCCCATCTCAACATTGTCTCTCAGGATGTGGAATCACACATTGATGTGTTTGACCTTACCATGTTGGATTGGGTTTTTGGCTAAGCATATGGCACTGGAGTTATCACACATGAGTGGAACACCCTTAAAAGTTAACCCATAGTCTCTTATGGTAGATACAATCCATAGGATTTGTGAGCAGCAGCAACATACTCAGCCTCTATGGTGGATTGGGCAACACTCGACTGCTTACGAGAAGACGAACAGATCAAAGAAGCACCCAAGAAATGGCAAGTACCAGAAGTGCTCTTCCTATCAATTCTACACCGAGCAAAGTTCACATCCGAATACCCAATGAGATCAAGAGATGAAGATGCAGAGTACCAAAGACCAAACTCAAGGGTGTATTTGAGATACCTGAAGATGCGCTTGACAGCCTTGTGATGAGTCACCCTTGGGGAAGCTTGAAAACAAGCACAAAGATAATGCATGTCGAGTGTTGCCCAATCCACACTAGCTGCTAATTCAGTCGGGTCTTGTCACTGTCAGGTACAAGAGGGAGCCAATCATGCTCCTGTACTCCCTTTGATCCACCGCTTCATAGTCTTCATCAGGGTCAAGAGCCGTTGTAGTGGACATTGGTGTAGACAACGGCTTCACATTGACCATGTCAAACTTCTTCAGGAGATCCTTCGTGTACTTGGCTTGATGAATGAAAGTGCCTTGCTTGCACTGCTTGATTTGAAGCCCAAGAAAGAAGGTGAGCTCTCCCATCATCGACATCTGAAATTCACTTTTCATTGCTTTCTGAAATTTGGACACAAGAGCATGAGAGGAACCATTAGAAAGTCATTGCCATGCTTTAGAGTGAACAAGGTTTTATCAACACACCCCATGACATACCCACGCTCTAGCAAGAAGGTCTTAAGCCTAGCATACCATGCCCTAGGTGCTTGCTTTAGCCCGTACAAAGCCTTCTGAAGCTTGTACACACGGTTTGGGTATTTGTGGTGCTCAAAGCCAGGGGGTTGCCTCACATACACTTCTTCCTCTATGAAACCATTTAGAAAAGCACTCTTGACATCCATTTGATAAAGTCTAATGCCCTTGGAGGCAGTAAATGCAAGCAAGATCCTAATGGCTTCTATGTGAGCAACAGGAGCAAATGTTTCACCATAATCTAAACCCTCCACTTGGCTAAAACCTTGAGCAACTAGCCTAGCCTAGTTTCTCACAACCTCACCATCCTCCCCATGTTTGTTTTTGAACACCCACTTGGTTCCTATGACATTGACATTTTTAGAAGGCTCTACAAGGGTCCAAACTTTGTTTCTCTCAAAGTTTTCCAACTCCTCATGCATGGCATTAACCCAATGTTCATCAGATAATGCATGTCCAACATCTCGGGGTTCAAAGGTTGCAACAAAGAGAGAATTAGTAAAGCAAGCAAGATGTGTAGACCTTGACGTTGTTGTCCTCTCATAGAGATTACCGATCATGTGTTGAGGTGGATGTTGATGCTGAATGTGGTGAGGAGCCTCTCTCTCAGAGTGTACCTCCCCCTCAACCACAGCTAGAGCTCGCTCGACAGCCGCTGAAATCGATGTAGAAGCTACTGGATCCTCTGCTGGAGTAGTGGTAGCAGCAGGAACAAGCTCAGATGAGAGATGATGTGATTCATCGTCCTCATCATCAAAGCCCTGTAGGTCCTCTTCTACAAAGATGCTTTCCTTCAGCTCCTTGTCACCTGCAGACTCATTCACATTCCTTGCACAAGAGTTTGATTCATTGAAGGTTACATCGTAGGACTCTACGATGGTGTTAGTCTCCAAATTCAAAACTCTGTAGGAATGACCATGAAGAGAGTAACCAAGAAAGATGTCATCGCAAGATCTCGACTCAAACTTGTCAAGATTGCCACACTTGAGAATAAAGCACTTGCAGCCAAAAGCACACAAATGAGAAACCAAGGGCTTTCTCCCAAAATGCAGCTCATAAGAAGTCACATTAAGAATTGAGCGCAAGAAAATCCGATTGGAAACAAAGCAAGCAGTACAAATGGCCTCAGCCCAGAACCGTCTCAGAGTCCTATGCTCATCGAGCATCATCCGGGCCATCTCCACCAGGGTTCTATTCTTTCTTTCGACCACACCATTTTGCTGAGGAACACGAGGTGCTGAATACTGATGCTCAATACCATGCTCAAGACAGAAGGCATCAAAGGAGGAGTTCTTGAACTTGGTGCCATCATCACTACGGATTACTCGTAATGCACCAGGGAGTTCCTTGAACAACCTCAAAGCTAAGCTCCAAAAGTGATGAAACACTTCATCCTTGCTCTCAAGAAAGTAGACCCAAGAGTAGTGAGAATAGTCATCAACAATCACAAGAACATACCACTTCCCACCTGCCAAACGAACCCGAGAAGGACCAATAGTGTCCATGTGAAACAACTCTCCGGGATGTTCAGCCATCACCACATTGATTGGTGGATGAGAAGCAACAATCATTTTCCCATGACGACAAGGAGCACAAACCAAATCCTTATCATATTTGAGCTTAGGCAATCCTCGAATCAAGCCTAGGCCAGTCAAGCGTCATAACAAGTCCAAGCTCATGTGACCCAGTCTCCTATACTACTTCTAGAGCTCAGAAGAAGATTGAGCAAACAAGCACTTATGAGAACCAGGAGAACCAGCAAAATTAGCCTGAAAAACTCTGCCAATGCGAGAAACTCCACAAGCCAAGGAACCACTTGAATTAAGAACACAAGAAGCATTTGACTTAAAGCGCACTTCCAAACCAACATCAAGAAGCTGAGAGACAGAGAGGAGATTGTACTTGAGATACTCAACCAAACCAACATCCTTGAGAGTGAATTTTTCATTTACCTTTACTGCGCCTCTTGCCTTCACTCTCCCTCTGTTGTCATCTCCAAAGATCACATACTCCCGCCGCTTCAAGGGAGTGAGGCTAGAGAACCACTTTGCATCTCCGGTCATGTGGCGCGAACACCCGGAGTCCATCAACCATTTGTTCTCCAGGCCTCCACCTCCTGCCTACAAAGAACGAGAAGGAAAAGTCGATGGCTCAGTGCTGGGGTTAGTCAAAAGAGATTTGGGAATCCAGCACTTAACCATACAACCAATAGTAGTCATCATAGTTCTTTGCACATTATCATTCAAATGCATAGGACGAGAACCACAATGGGGAAAACGTGGCCTGTCCAAGCGTCTCGACTCAAACCTTGGGTTGTGAGGATAGAAGTCATCAGTGTGAAAGCCAAATCCACGCGAATGACGCTCACCACGATGGGGAAAACGTGGGGCACCATAACGCTGCTGCGCAAAGCCTCTATTTTGTGAATCAAAGCCATATGAGGAATGACCCTGTCCAAGATAGGCACGAGAAAAAGAGCGAGGCTGGAAGTCAATAAATTCATCATAAAAAGCATCCCTAGTCAGCTCAGCTTGCTTCCTCTCAATCCTCTTACGCCTATAACAGAATTCATCCAAGTGGCCCTTGGGACCACAAAACATGCAAATGTAGACACCCTTAGGATTAGGCTTGGTTTGCATGACAGGCTTGGGTTTTGGCTTCTCTGTTTGCTTTGGGTTGAAGGAGGGTTTTGGATTGGGTGGATAGTATGTGTCAGTGGGTTTGATGTTGTTTCCCTCATCCTTGTAGCTGGAGCTAGGAACAAACTTACCCACATTCTCACTCTCCTTGTCACACCTCTCAAATCCCAAGCCCAAGTTATAGATTGACCTAAAAGCACTCTCCTTCACTCTTGCCAAATTACTCTCAATCTTTTCCTCACTCACTAGGGTCCTTTGGAGCCTAGAAATTAGATAGTCATTTTCTTGGACTAGGACTTTGTTTTCCTCCCTAGTGATTATAAGCTTGTCCTTAAGAGACACACACACCTCACATGGTGGTGGAAAGACCTTAGAGCGAGTCTCATTGAGCAGCTTGGACTCAAGCTCTTTGACTTTGAGGGACTGAGCTTCCAACTCATCTGTGAGCTTGGAGCACTTCTGACATGCACCCAAAAGAGTTGGTCTAGCTTTGAATTTATCAAGCTCCTTGAGGGCACTCTCAAGCTGACTGGCAACTTGAGCATGCACACTCTCCCTCTGACTCAGATCATTCATCACAACTTGACAAGACTCACACTCTACAACCATGTCATCCTTAGCAAGCTTAGACCTAAGCGAAGCAATTTCAAAATCAGCACTCTCCAACTTAGACTTAAGCTCTCTACTCTCACGAACAACACTGCAAAGCTTATCATCTTGTAAGAGCAGAACATCGCGCAAATGATCCAGTTCAGAAGAGAGCTCATCAAGAGTGGGAGGTACCTCGCTTGTGTCGGAGTCGGATCCAGAGTTGGTGTCGTGGTCATTCTTTGCCATAAAGCAAAGCCCGGTGAAGTCATCCTTCCTCTTGACTCGTGGCTTTTCAACCTCCATCTCTGAGCTTGTAAGGCCTTCGCTTGATGTGAGGTCGACATCGCTCAAGGTGGCAACGCAGGCGTGTGCAATGGCCATGGCGAACTTCTTGGAGTTCTTGCCCTTCTTGTAGAAACGGTTCTTCTTCTGCTTGAAATCTTCAGTATTGTTGTCGCGGTACCCGACCTTCTTCTTCTTCTTGGGACAGTCAACAATGAAGTGTCCCGGGTCACCGCACTCGAAGCAGGTTCTTGAACCACCTCCTCTTCTCTCCTTCCGGTTGTTGTAGAACTTCCTGAACTTCCTTGTGAGCAAGGACAGCTCCTCATCAGGAATGCACTCCATCTATTCATCGGAAGCTGCAACAAGAGAAGACAAAGCAAACTCCAAAGAAGACTTGTCAAGTGAGGGGTTAGTTCCATAAGAAGCACAACTGTGATCACCCTTCTGAGAACTAGAAAGCAAAGCCATGCTAGAAGCAGGAATAGCAAGATTAGGACGAGATTTCCTAGATAGTTCATGAGATTTCAGCTTGCTATACAGTTGCTCACAGTTCAAGGTATTGAATTCAGCAGTTTCTTCTAGAGCAACAATTTTAACCCCCCAAACATTTTCATCAAGTGAGTACAATAGTTGCTTAGCTCTATCATTGTCATTGTACACAAGGTTACCACAAGCTCGCAAGTTGCACACAATTGCCTCAAACCTACAAAAGGTGTCATCTAGTGACTCGCCAGGTTTTTGTGCAAAGGTTTGGTACTGTCTATTGTAAGAATCCTTACGCATAGACTTGAATTGATTGGTACCCTCATGGTAAGTACATAGATTAACCCACATAGCATGAGCAGTATCAAGGTGTGCAACCCTATCATATTCACTCCTACCAAGTGCAGAGAGCAGAATATTGACAGCTTTGGAGTTGTTCTCATACCTGACTAACTCACCTGCAGATGCAGTGTTTAGGTCCTATGGTACAGCATACTCTTGCTCAACAATCTCCCAAATTGCATGTCCTTGACTTAGCAGATACTAGAAGTCCTCTTCATCAAACATCCACAGCTTAACATCATGCTTCTCCATGTCACCTTCGGATCACAAAGCCGGTGAAGGCCAACTAGTGATCAAATTGGCTCTGATACCAATTGAAGGACCGAGACGACGATCAGAGGGGGGGGGGGGGGATGAATGGGAGCCAATCAAAATTCTCTGAGAGAACTTGGCCTATATCCCAAAAATAACCCAAACCAACCTCCGAACCGATCACCAAGACTACACACACCAACTAATGCTGTACTAGTCCTAAGAGTGATCAACCATAGCAAAGACACAGCAAAAACAAAAAGGAATAAGGAGCGCTTAAAACAAGTCAATTCTGGACTCTCATCGGCAGTGCCGACCATAGCCATCGGTAGTGCCGGTTGGCACCATCGGCAGTGCCGATGCGGAAATCTCAGGACTTAAAGAAAAATGACTCAGAGTGCATCGGCAGTGCCGGTATTGGCCATCGGCAGTGCCGGTGTGCGTTTCTTAGAATTCAAAAATAACCAGTCGAACCACATCGGTAGTGCCGATCCTAGACATCGGCAGTGTTGGTCGACCCCCCGATAGAACTGGAAAACTTTCAGGATTTTATCAAATCTTCTCCAAAAATGTATTCAAACAAACTCTAAATGATGCGATATTTTAACCAGTGAATCCTCAGCACATCACGACCCTAATCCTAGAATATCAACTCAAGTGGATCAAGGAATCATCATGAATTTCAGATCTTGTGCCAAGAACACTAAAAAGGGGAAACTTGAGAAATCCTTCAAATCGAAGGTGCTAGAGCTATTGATTTGGTCAAGCATCCATAGAGGATTGTTCTAGCTCATCCTAGAAATAAGTTTCTCAAGAAATCCGGGCCAAAAACTCGTCCAAAAATAAGATCAAAAATTACCATGAAAATAGCTCCGAAAATAGGAAAAAGGGAATTTCGGGATTCAAGTGAAGAGGAAAATCTTGAGCATGAAAATAATTCTCATATCATAGAAAGGTGCTTACAAGATCCATGGTTACAAGGCTAGGAAGCCACCCTCTTTCTCCCACTATTTGGAAGAGCAAGAGATGTCTCTCACACACCCACTACTCTCCTCTCAAACATGAAGTCCCCTCCTAGCACTTTGAATAGAATCCTAACACAAGGCTAATAGATAGAGAGACCCCTCTCCCACTAGCCACACCTCTCCTTATGTAGGCCTAGGGTCTATTGTCCACATGATCACTCTACCCTTGACCTACATAACACACCCACCTACCACCGAGGGCATAACCATCCATCTTTTTCTCCATTGCCCGAATGCCATCGGACACTTCACAACTTTGCTTGCCCTTGACGCAAGCTCCGCGATGGTGCCACATGCACCTCCAATCACCGCCACCGGTTTTGAGGCCCAAACCGAGAAACCGCCTTGCACGCTTCTCAAAGCGTGACTTCTTGATCTTGACATGTGTCACCTTGTCCCGTGATCCTGACCACCGGCAAGTCTCTCCCAGTCCCTGTCCATCGGCCCCCCTTATCACTTGCACCGGCATCCCGTTCGCCTTGACTTGGTCAACACGTCGTCTTCATCACCACCACGGTTTTGAGGCTCAACCGCGAAACCATCCATGCTTCTTGCCTCTCCATGTGTACGGTGTGGATCACCCTTGACTTCACCCGGCATCCCGATCGTCTAGCCCCAAGTCCCCTACTTATGCCCGATCCTCTCGCCGTTGACAGCCAAGTCGACTCCAGTGACCTACACATCATGAGACAAGTAAACACATTTCCCATCTCCTGCAATATCACCAATATCTCCATCGACTCTGGTTAGTCATAACCATGATATGCAAACCCATGCAATCCCTGGATTCCCGCATTTCAACTCAAACATCAAATCCGCTCAAGTCAATTACTCATCACATATATTGCAAACCATGACACATGATGAGGACATCACCATGCTGGATACGCGCATATCATGGCCTTCCCCAAGTTACAAGTCGTCACCAACTCGGTCGCCATGTTCGTCTCGGATTCAGCCAACACCCCTTCACGGTTTTGATGATATCTCCCATATCCGACGTCCAAACGAGGCGTTTTTAATGCGTTGGAAAGGGGACGACGACGCCGTCGTTTTGGTTCTAGTCCTAGCTCTAGAATTGTCGTGAGTCATAATATGTGACCATGATAAGGTGCTGTGCCACCTATTTTGGGCCAACTTGGCCATGTATCGTGTCGGGCCTTAAGCCCATGTTGTGGGCGCCCCCCCTGGTCGCCCCCAACCCTAGGACGTCTTTGATTCCTACATAAACTCAGTAGCCACCATCTTTTAGTTTTGGGTTTTGTTTAGTTCAGTTTTCCAGAGAGAAACTAGATCGAATTATTATAACTGTGGCGACAAGTCCTTTTACAGTAATCCTGGGCCCCTGTTCTTGTTCTACACCACTGTGGCGATTAGTCATTTTGTGTTCAGAGCTTGAACCTTTTCTTGTGATTCACTTCATCCATATTTGCAATTTCAGATTGCGTGTTTATCCTCTCTTGCTTATGTTCTCGATTTCGCTTGCAGGAACAATCAAGTTGTGCTTGGTGTAACGGTTGTGGGGTTGGATCGTGTCTGATTCAAGCCAGGTCGTCGAAGCCGAGTTCTCCAAATTCGAGTTTATCCCCTTACCTCTCAAGAGATTGGGCCATATTTACATCAAGTGGTATCAGATTCTAGGTTCCCCGTGAGGTATTATCGTGTTCATCCCTTTAGATTCGTTTGTGTTTATCACCCTTTGTCCATGAAAAAGCCTACAAAAAAATATTTCCCTACCATCCCAGACATTGTTTAGCCTTTGCATAATTTAATTTCAGAGTCCGTAGTGTTGAGTTTGTGTCCTAGTCGAGTTCAGTTGCTGGTTTGAATTTGTGTTTTCAATTTGGTTTGTGTTTTGATCTCCGCTGCACACCACCATCACCATCGTGTTTTCCATTGGATTCACCATCATGTCACCCACCCACCATACCCATAATCCATTGCCAACAAAAAAACCCTACTCGATTCTGTTCCCCCCCTCCCCCCTTAAACCCTATCTTGACATACCTTCGGTAAAAGAGGCATAACTTTTCGCTCGTTGCTCCGATTAGGCTGAAATTTTTACAGCAGATTCTTGACTCAAAGTTTTGGTGACCCACGTGTGCCCTCATCAAAAAATTCAAAAAAAATTGGGAAAAAATAGAAAAAAATTTGTGAAGTCAAAAATAGCGCTTTTGGTGAAACTTTGTGATTTTGCCTACCCTTTGTTATCCCTCTGTTTGAGTTGAAACTTCTTGTGGTTCCTTCCTTTGTGTTCCTCTATCACAAAAAAATAGTGGAAAAATCATACAAAAAAAATCAAGATTTTGATTTGCACCCCCCCACCCCGCCCTAAAAATTCTAAGTCTGTGAAGTCTGTTTTGATCCTTGCTGCCTTTGCCATTGTTCTTTGCCATTGTTCTTGCTATCACAACTGTTTTTGAACATGATTCTTTTGCCAGCAATTAGGACACTACTTTGGACATTTATTCAGTGCTACTATCTGTTATTGAATTGTGTTCCATTGACAGACATATTAACCTTTCAAGCTATACATATTGCAGCACAGGTTTCTTCCTTGCAACTGTTACACCCAAGCTCAACTACAGGTTGTGTCGACCTGTTTGGCTTTGGTAAGAACACTTGCAAACTTGTGATACATTGCTTCTGATATTGTTTTCTACTTTCTACACCCTCTGCTTCCTGCAAGTTGATAGGGCTAATCTTTTTGTTTAGTCTTGTCTTTTGCTTTTAACCATGTCAGAGAAAGGGAAAGGGACACCTGGAGAGTTGGAGTTCCCTACAGACTTTAATGATTGCGTGTCCAAGGCCGAGCTCACGAAGCTTCTTGCGGACCAGCATACATTCATGGAAACGAAGTTTGCCGAGTTGATGGGTCACATCAACACTGTTGGCCACCGCATTGAGGATGTTGAATGATGACCTCCACCTCAACGAGCTGCTGATGATGATGATTTTGACCATGATGCAGACCGTCTTCACCGTAATCGACACGGTATGGGAGGTAATAACAATCATGGTAATACTGATATTTTTGTTAAGTCCAAATTTAACATACCACCTTTTGCTGGTAGTGCTGATCCTGAAACATACTTAGATTGGGAACTTGCTATTGAACAGAAATTTAATTCTCATTTAGTTCCTGCTGAGCATAGAGTTAGACTTGCTACTAGTGAGTTTACAGGTTTTGCTCTCTTTTGGTGGAATGATCTTTGCAATACTAATGCTGCTATACCTGCCACTTGGCCTGTTTTGAAACAACGCATGGAATCTCGTTTTGTTCCTCCTTATTACCAACGTGATTTACGTTTGAAATTACAATCTTTGACACAAGGTAGTAAAACAGTAGAGGAATATTATCAGGAATTGCTTATTGGTTTAGCACGTTATGATATACGTGAAGATGATGTTGAAACTAGTGCTAGATTTTTTGGTGGTTTGAACCGTGATATCCAGAATATTGTTGACTATAAAGAGTGAAATATGTTCAGCCAATTATAGGCTGAACGAGAAGTACAGGGATGTCTTCCACAACAATTTTCAGGTCCAACACTAAGCAATCTCTCCAGCAACGCACTGGAGTAGAGAACTTGAAGAGTCAGGTTGCTAAGCCACCAGCAACAATTCTTCCACTTGCGCCTACTTCTGAAGCGCAATCGTCTAGTGTGCAGCACCAACACCAGAAGAAGGTTACTACTTCCGGTACTAGGAGTGGCTCCTCCACCACCATTATTTGCCACCGCTGCAAGGGCATGGGACATGTCATGAAGGATTGCCCTAGTCGTCGTGCTTCCATCGCTACTGCTAATGGGTATGAAAGTTGTAGTGATGTTGAAGATGAATTTGCTCGTATGCCTAACCTTGTTGCATATTCGACGGAGGAGCAGGAGACTACTGTCATTGATTCCATTGCTGCCACCGCGGGTTTTCCTAGTCTCATTGTACAACGTGTGTTGACCACTCAGGTGGGACAAGAGGAAGAACAACAACGCAACAATTTATTCTACATGTACCTCATTGTCACGGACCGCCGTGTTCTCACCATCATTGATACTGGGAGCTGTAACAACTTGGTAAGTTCTGATTTGGTAAGCAAACTTGGCTTGACCACACATGCACTACATCAGCCCTACCACATCAAATGGTTCAACAATAGTGGTACGACACAGGTAACTCGATCAGCACGCATACACTTTTCAGTAGGTTCTTATCAAGACTCTGCTGATTTTCATGTTGTACCTATGCAAGCATGTTCGCTTTTATTAGGCCGTCCATGGGAATATGATACGGATGCTGCCCACCATGGTAGAACTAATACATATACATTCGTGCATAAGGACAGGAATATTACTTTGCGTCCATTATTGCCTGCTGATATTAGAAATCATTTTAAACTGTTTGCTGAAAATACTGAGAATAAACATGATAACAAACAACTTTCTGATGTTAAACATAAGGCTATTCAGTTAAAGGGAGGTGCTTTTCTTGCTATGATATCTACTATTACTGATCTTTGTGATAATCATGATGCACCTTGCTATACTATGCTTTGTCATGATATATCTTCTATCGATGATCATGTATCTTGTACTTTGCATTCTGCTAGTACTAACCTTTTGCAGGAGATTGATACTGAGATGGAGTCGAGGGCGACTCCAATTCAAGAAGGGGAGGATGATGAGGACATCACCATGCTGGATACGCGCATATCATGGCCTTCCCCAAGTTACAAGTCGTCACCAACTCGGTCGCCACGTTCGTCTCAGATTCAGCCGACACCCCTTCACGGTTTTGATGATATCTCCCATATCCGACGTCCAAACGAGGCGTTCTTTAATGTTTTGGAAAGGAGACGACGACGCCGTCGTTTTGGTTCTGGTCCTAGCTCCAGAAGGGTCGTGAGTCATAATATGTGACCATGATAAGGTGTTGTGCCACCTATTTTGGGCCAACTTGGCCATGTATCGTGTCGGGCCTTAAGCCCATGTTGTGGACGCCCCTCTGGTCGCCCCCAACCTTAGGACGTCTTTGTTTCCTACATAAACTCAGTAGCCGCCGTCTTTTAGTTTTGGGTTTTGTTTAGTTCAGTTTTCTAGAGAGAAACTAGATCGAATTATTATAACTGTGGCGACAAGTCCTTTTACAGTAATCCAGGGCCCCTGTTCTTGTTCTAAACCACTGTGGCGATTAGTCCTTTTATGTTCAGAGCTTGAACCTTTTCTTGTGATTCACTTCATCCATATTTGCAATTTCAGATTGCGTGTTTATCCTCTCTTGCTTGTGTTCTTGATTTCGCTTGCAGGAATAATCAAGTTATTCTTGGTGTAACGGTTGCGGGGTTGGATCGTGTCTGATTCAAGCCGGGTCGTCGACGCCGAGTTCTCCAAATTCGAGTTTATCCCCTTACCTCTCGGAAGATTGGGCCATATTTACATCAACACATATCCACATAGTTTCTCAAGCCTATCGCATCTGAAGACTTGACTACTGTGGAGACGGTTGATGGGCTATCTTCGGAGCCCTCCGCTCCAGTAGCCCAGCTACCAATTCAAGAAACTACCGCACAATCGCATATAGATGCAGTTGATGACTCTGTTGCCGGTGATGATCCGGCGCCATGTCCAGCTACCCCCGGCTGTGTGCCCCCCTTGACAACGGCCAATTCTAATGGGGTTCCCAAGATGATGGTGGCCAAGGCTAGTGTGGCTATGCCTGCACGCTTGCCGAGAAGCATTTCACGCTTCTGGCTGACTTACTCTCGTCGCCGAGCAAGACCAGCCTCCTCCTCTACTGCAAAATCAATTCCAGCAAGACTTCCATTCGTTGAACAACTAACTAAGTCTGTAGACTGCTTGCTTCCCCAACCGGTCATACACAAGAGATGGGCTTAGGCTCCACCTCCCGCCTCGGCGCCATGTCGCAGCAGACGTGTAGTTGGTGCTGCCTCGCGCTCGCCAGGGCGAGTCCTCACTGATGCACAGCGATGAGTGATTCGTAACCTTGGTTTCTCTCAAAGCATCGAGAAGGTTGATCAGCAAGCACATGATGCTTATGGGAAATTGTTTGACACACCACTCTCTGATCCTCACCTCACCGCACTGGCAGCGCTCTTTGGCTGGGCGGTAGAGTATGAGCAGTAGGTCCGTGCAGTGCATCTGGTCTCAGGGCAGTGACGCCTCATGAATGCCCCGATTGATGCTAATCCTGGTTGTAATGGATCCACAATCCTTTCTTGTGTGGAACGCGTGAGGGCTTAATAGGCCAGATTGCCGTAATTCAGTTCGAGATGTCATTCTGTCTACTAATGCAGACATTGTATGCCTGCAAGAGACAAAAGTTGCAGCATTGAGTCAAAGGCTTTTCCTTTTAGTGTTCGGCTCCTCTTATGACAATCACGTGGCTCTGCCGGCAGATGGCACGAGGGGTGGAATCATCATTGTGTAGAAATCTTCTTCTTGTCAAGTATTATGCAACCGGTGGGACTCTTATTCAACATCTATCCAAGTTGCAGCTCAAGACGGCAGGAAATGGTGGCTTACCGGAGTGTATGGACCTCAGAATGATGATGGGAAGCATCTTTTCCTTCAGGAACTCAGGAACGTCTGTGCTCTCTGTGCTGGTCCTTGGTTGCTTAGTGGAGATTTTAATCTCATTTATCAAGCGGAAGACAAAAATAATGATAATTTGAACCGGGCAATGATGGGCTGGTTTCGGCGGTTCCTCAATGACATGGAAATTAAGGAAATTCCCCTGCATGGCAGGAAGTACACTTGGTCCAATGAGAGGGCTTCACTGACTCTTGTAAGACTAGATCGCGCCTTTTCTTGCTCAGATTGGGAAGAGATGTATCCGGACGCCTTGTTGCAGAGCATGGCCTCAGTGGTCTCGGACCACTGCCCTTTGCTGCTGGGTTTAAAGGTTAATAATACATGGGGGAAGCGTAGATTCCATTTTGAAGATTTTTGGCCCAAGCTTCCAGGTTTCATGGACGCCGTTTCATAGAACTGGAACGCGCCAACCTCTGCTCCTTGTCCGGTAGAGCAGCTGTTCATTAAGCTGCAGCAGTTTTCCAAAGGCCTCCAAGGCTGGAGTCAAAGGAAGACAGGCAACATTAGAGTGCAGCTCAACATGGCAAAAGAAGTGCTTCATCGTCTTGAGATTGCACGTGACTCTAGAGTGCTCTCTGCTCATGTGGAATGGCTGCGCAAGAAGCTAAAGCATCACTGTCTTGGGTTGGCCTCACTAGAACGCACCATTGCGTGGATGTGCTCCCGTATCTTGCACTTGAAAGAAGGAGATGCGAATACAAGTTTTTTTCACCAACAGGCCAGATACCGCAAGAAAAAGAACTTCATTGCAAAATTGGTGGTGGAGGACCAAGTTATTACCGGGCAGCAAGAAAAACATGAAGCGATTTTTGATTTCTATGACAAACTCCTTGGTACAGCAGTCGAGAGGGATTATTCTTTGGACCTCTCTGCATTCCACATCGACCATCATGATCTTTCATCCATGGATACACGTTTCACAGAGGAGGAGGTTTGGGCCACAATTAAAACCATGCCACTAGACAAAGCCCCGGGCCTGGATGGATTTACCGGTCGTTTCTACAAGGTGTGCTGGGAGGTAATCAAGGGCGACATCATGCTTGCTCTTGCAGCAGTGCAGCGTGGGCATGTGTTCAAATTTCAGTTACTGAACTCAGGTTTCATCACTCTTCTTCCAAAAAAGCCGGATGCCACACAAGTGAAGGATTTTCGACCTATAAGTCTTATACAGAGCTTTACCAAGCTAGTTGCAAAGATCATGGCCAATCGGTTGGCACCCTTGCTGCCCCAGCTGGTATCGGTTAACCAAAGTGCATTTGTCAAAGGCAGAAATATCCATGATAATTTCCTGCTCGTCCAGGAACTCGCCAAGTGTTTGCATCGGTAGAAGGTGCCACACATTTTACTGAAGCTCGACATCTCAAAAGCCTTCGACTCAGTATCATGGTCCTTTTTGCTTGAGGTTCTGCAGCAGCTTGGTTTTGGGAGAAAGTGGTGTGACCTCCTCTGCTTGCTGCTATCTACCTCATCAACGCAGGTGCTACTGAATGGAGTGCCAGGGGACCTGATTTACCACCATCGTGGTCTTCGTCAAGGGGATCCCCTATCCCCCATGTTGTTCATTTTGGTAATAGATGTCCTCAACTCACTCGTCTCGAAAGCAACACAAGAGGGTCTTCTACAACCAATAGCAGCCCAGCGGGCAAAGCATCGAATTTCCTTCTATGCGGATGATGTGGTACTTTTCCTACGGCCAACAACAGGGGATTTGGTCACCATCCAACAGCTGCTGGATGTCTTTGGGCATGCCTCGGGTCTCAGCACAAACATCACAAAAGGTTCAGTAACTCCAATACAATGCAGCGAAGAGGATTTGGAAAGAATATCTGGGGAACTCCCTTATGAGATTAACTTCGCACTTATCTCGGGCTCCCACTTTCTAAGTGCAAACCAACCAAAACAGAACTCCTGCCACTAATTGACTAGATTGCGGATCACCTACCAACTTGGAAGGCTTCCCTGATGAACAGAGCAGGGTGGCTTGTGACAGTCAAGGTAGTACTATCTGCAGCGCCCATCTACCTCATGATCGCCCTAGACTTACCCAAATGGGCAATTAATGCCATCAACAAGCTTCAGCATGGCTTTCTATGGTGTGTCCATGAGAAAACCAATGGGGGCAGTTGCTTGGTTTCCTGGAACCGTGTTCAGCGGCCGCTGCAATATGGAGGCCTTGGCATTTGTAACTTGGAGTGGCAAGGGTGGGCTCTCCGCATCTGCTGGTTGTGGCTACAAAAAACGGATGCGTCGAGACCTTGGGAAGGCCTTCCAATCGACATCCCACGCAATGCGCAGGCCATGTTTGAGGTTGCAGAGGTTACCACGGTGGGAGACGGAGTATGGACCGTTGGCTGCAAGGCAAAACCGTTGCAGAAATTGCATCTCACCTATTTGGCATAATCCCAAGGAGAATAACAAAGATCAGAACAGTGGCACAAGCTCTTGTCAACCAGACCTGGGTGAAGGACATCACAGGACCATTGACAGTTCAGATCATACTTGAGTATCTCTAAGTCTGGGATTTAGTTGAAGGGCTCAATCTGCAACAACATATGCAAGATCAGCACACGTGGCGCTTCACTCAATCTGGAATCTACTCCAGCAATGTGAAGCTTTCTTCCTCGGCACGATCAGGTTTGCGCCTCCCCCCCCCCCCCCCCCCCCCCCGCTGCAAATTCTTCATGTGGTTAGGCATCACCAAGCGAAACTTGCCCCACCCTGCAGCTTGCCCGCTATGCGACCAAGCCGAAGAGACTATTGAGCATCTGCTGGTATCATGTGTTTTCGCAAGACAAGTGTGGGCCTTAGGGCTTCAGAAACTGAACATGCTGATGCTTGCTCCTCAACCCTCAACTGGCCGCTTCTCAAGTTGGTGGAGCAAGTCCCGCTACAGAATACTGAAAGAGATGAGACAGGGTTTCAACTCACTTGTCATTCTCGTGGCATGGGAAATCTGAAAGCACAGGAATGATTGTGTATTCAATGGAGTGCAACCAAGGGTTCCTACTCTGTTGCAGACAATAGGAGAGGAGTGCGCTCTATGGTGTTTAGCTGGAGCAACGCGACTTCAAGACCTACTCATTCAATGTCTTAGTGCCTAAGTGTGTGCTCTGATTGTGTGGCGCGCCTACTTTATATTAGATGTTCGCCCTGCAAAGGGCTTACATCGTTGTAATCTGTTTTCTTCTTGCTTCTTAATGAAATGACGCGCAGTTCTCCTGTGCGTTCGAGAAAAAAAAGAAAAACAACAAGTTGAAAAGCAAGGATAAATATTTTCTTATCACATTACTAGCTATTTCAATATGTTATTGACAACATAATAAGTCATTTAAAATTCTTAAAGTACTCAATTAAATATTTATTCAAAATGAGATTGCATAGGCGAGGGTAAGACCTGTCGCTGACACCCTTCCCCAGACCCTGCACAATGCGGGAGCTCTCAGCACTGGGTACGGCCTTTTAATGACTAAATGAGATTGCTCTAGACCATCTGATTTGGTTAGTCCTCTGTTTCAAGAGGGGATTCACCAAGATATTCTCATACTAGGTATCCTATCATTTTTTTACCAGTTTCCAAAGTTGCCGCACCAAGTGAACAATACTAAAAGTATTACTCATGGGTTCTCATAAGCAATCATGGTCAATCTGATTCCGATCAAACAAGAACCATGTTTTGACAATCACATCTGAAATCTAACATATATGGTAATAATAGATATAATTCATTTAAAAGCCACACATTACTATTAGTTATAGAAACTTGCATACCAGTTGATGGTTGTTGCTGGCCACCAGTATTCTTCTTGTTGGATGCTGGTCCAAGACGCATGGGCCTACTAGAGCAGTACTGTCCATTCATTTCAGTCATTGCACGAATCTGTTCATCCAAATCTCCAAATTTAACAAATCCACAGCCTTTTGAGCGTCTGGTACTTCTGTCAAAGACAACTTTTGCACCCTTAAGTGATGGGTAACGACTCTTGAAGGTATCTTGTAAAATGAAATCTGTAACATCTGAGGCCAGGTCCCCAACAAATACAGTAAAATCTGAACCATCATCACCACGTTTCTCACCAGCCCCACTTGTAGCCCAGTTTAATTTGAATGCTTGATTGCCATTTGGCATCATTTGACCATTATAATTCTGGAGAACTTGTTCAGCTAAAGCATGGCTGCCAAACTCAATGAAACCATAGCCTTCAGGTTGCCCAGTCTGGTTGTTCCGAATTATCTTCACTGAAATAACCTGACCATTAAACCCGTGGACAAAAAAGTAAATTGCCAATAAGTAAGAATATCTAATGGAACATAAGCAGGGCCGGTCCTGGAGGGGGGGCAAAGGGGGCGGCCGCCCTAGGCCCCCAAAATTGAGGGGCCCCAACCCATAGTATATGCATATACATGTACAAGCAAATTTGGCCCATATTTTGAGTTCAAGCAGAGCAGTCATTAGGACTAGATTCGAGTTCGATTGATTTGTTGTATAATTGGTTTAAAATTTATAATCAAACAAGAAGGTTATTTGACTAATTATTTTTATAATTTTTTAGGCCATGTCAACTAGAAAATATTCATTTGGACATGAGAAAAGGAGAAATAAGAAAAAAAAAGATGAGTTCTTCAAATCTAATGAAGGAGCCGTTGACAAATCATGTCAACTAACAAATATCCTAATATTTTTATTACATATCAAATCTTATTTACTATGTTCGTTAATATGGCATCAGCTAAAAGAAGCTTTTCAAAGTTGAAATTATTGAAGAACTATTTAAGATCTATAATGTCTCATAAAAGATTAAATGATTTTTTCACTGGATACATGAAGAAAAAATTGTTGGACGAGTAGTGATTTTGCTGCTAAAAATATTCGCAGGAACTTTTAAGATAATATACAATCATTTTTTATAAATTTAACTTTATTTTAATTAGTAATAATGTTTTTATTATATTGACAAAATTTAAGTGATATATATACGTATATATATAGGGTCTCAGCTTGCAGCTTCGCCCCCGGACCCCAAAATACACAGGACCGGCCCTGAACATAAGATTATAAGAATCGTAACTGCACAAATTCAAACTATGAGCCTGTAATTTCATCCTAGGAAAAGCTGTGCTACATGCACTGAATAAGTGGCAGAAGGCAAAGCTGTGCTACATGCCTGTAATTTCATCCTTTCAAGGTGAGCTGTACTACCATCACTGGTGCAGTAACTAACTTGACAAGAAAGATATGTCAATGACATTATCAACCCATTGATGGCTACAAGTTGATGATGAGAGTGAGGTAACACCTTCTGTCTCTTTTTTCAACCTTTTGTCAAGAAGTGAGGCATATAAGTTAATTTAATGATGTTGTGTATGTTTGCTTGCCCTTATTTGTTGTACTATCAGCTGCATTCATAGTTCGCATCTCAGAAACTATTCACTCATGTTTCCTAGGTAAATGCAACAATTTTGACACGGGTACACTTAAGTAACTGTAACAAGTTAATTATTAGATTCGTGAATGAATATTTTCATGATTTGTGCAACTCAAAAAATGTTAAATAAAAGTTCAATGTGAGTAACAAAAAAAGTGGTTACAAAGTCCCACCTGAATAGAACACATGAATATAGTATTCTCGGCAAGGATAACTAAAATTAAATTCATAATACATAACAAGCTATATCTAACCACTCTATAACACAGCACCAGCATCAGCAATTCAGCATAAGTTGTATTGTATCATTTGATGATCCATTCAAAAAGAAGTGGCTACAAACATTCAAATAGTTATTTACTCTGAGTATGACATCATGTCAAACTCATGAGGTTAAGATGATGCAATCACTAACATATGTTTACAAAAACGAAATCCATTCCACTTTTTAAAAAAAATAAAAAAGAAAAAGAAAAATGGTTGAAGATAGACTAAATTGAACAAAGAAGAAAAAGTTAGAAATAGAAAATGAACAACATTTTTTGATATTACTACTGTGATTAACTATTGATTTTTTAATCTTTTCCACAGCCAGATGTATGGAGTATAGCAGTGTCTCATTAACTACTTTTGGATTTTATGTTAGTGAATACAAGTAGAAGCAATGTAGGACATTTTGATAATGAAATTATAGATCATGATGTGTCATCAGCTAATGCATCCTTGAGCAACAATATAAAACATCTTGATAATCATTACTAATGGGTCCCATTAGACAAACTATTTCATCCCGTAGCGAAGCAAGGGCATTGGACTAATCTTAAAATTTAAAATAAAACAACACAGAAAGCCCGCACACAAAATTTTGAGTAAACGAAGACATAGTTTAGAAATTTTCAGATCAATAAATGCGTAATTTTAGTCAAGTAACCGAAAGCAGTATCTAGCTAATAGTCTAACACACTTTCAGTTCTACCAGCTAGAAATAAACACATACAATGTCATGTGGGGCCACCACTATAGCCGCCGTGGGCACACTCAAGCCGACGGCCAGGTGAATCATGGCTGAGAATTGGCACGATAGGAGATCGTTTGTCTCCTTTCTTTTAGGAGATTTAGTTACCATTTGGTTGGCCACGGGCCTATTTATCTTCCCTGTAATCAGACTTGAGAATCAAGAAAGATCAACCTATTCCCTACCTCTCTCTTTCTCAATCTCACCTCCTTCACCATTGGGCGCATGAAAGCAAAGACTGCCACCCCTATCAACTCAGGCTACGAGACCCGTAGCCGAGGCACCGCCGTCTTGGTCTTTACGCCCTTGGCATATAAAGCCGAATTGCAAAAGTGTAAACAAAAAATCTCCACAATCATGGTGGAAACAAAAAAATCATGTGAACCAAACCATAGAATGAACGAAATATTAATCATGTGAATAGATATATCAAAAGACACATATTTTTTTAGTAACGTAGTCAACTGTTTGAAGCACAACCAGCCAGCCCCACAAGAGCCATCAAGACTCAAGAAATGAACAAACGCATCAGAATGTACCTAAAAGAGACTAACCCCTATAGAGTATGGGCAATATGCATTATAATAGTGAGAGTTGATAAAAAGAAAATCATATTCCAGGCCTCTTTTACCTTTGGGGGTTCGCAAAAGGTTTCTCTCACTGTTGGCCAATGAAAGATGTTTGCTGTGATCCAAAAAGCTATATTGGATACATTACAAAAAGGACAATATCATTTGTGAAGAGGTGAACTCATTTTTTGGTTAGCTTAGTATATAAAAGTTATCGAATTTCACACCTCACGGGGCAATTTGTATTACTGACAATGAAATTTGTTGTTGTTAGTTGCGTAATAATATTATCATTATCATCTAAAATTACCAATCAGCACATCTAACCAAGCTCCAGGGTCCAGAATAAAAAGAACAAAACTTACACAAAAGAGGAAGAATTCCAAACAACCACACACCTAAGAAGAAAAATGAATGCAACCAATTCAAACAGACAAAGCGACAACATAAATTGGATAAAACATTGTCGGCAAGAACTCCAACGTGCGAACGCAGGGAGCTCAAGAACACTTGACTCACGCAAGAACACAGAGAGGAATTTTGGTGCTGCTAAAACAATGCAGCTTTTCTGTTGTATATTGCGGCAAGTATAAAGGCCTAACTGACTTGGTGGTTAAGCCACCCTACACACACCCCATGATCCACATTAACTAGACCACGACTCCTACTTGCGCATGCCGAGCATGTTGCCATGACGGTTAGCACGACGTGCAGGACTCGGACATACCCCAAGCTCCAGCTCACACACACACTGCACTAACTTAAAACACAACCTGACCACGCACAAGTTTATTCAACAATTCACCCCATAAACCTTGCGCTGGTATAAACTAGACGCTGACTCTAACAACCCCAATCTTCTCGCGCAGCTCTTGAAACTTCACGCCTCCGAGAGGCTTGGTCAGCATATCTGCAAGTTGCTCCTAGGTTCCAATGAACTGGACCTGGAGCTTCTTCCCATCCACATACTCACAAATATAATGGAATCTGACTTCAATATGCTTAGTTCGATCGTGGTCGATGGGGTTCTTCGCCAGTGAGATGACCGACTTGCTGTCGATGTTCAGCGCTGGCGTGGTTACCTCCGAGTCAATTATGTCGCCCAGTAATCGAACCAGCCAGGTTGTTTGACACGCTGCAGAAGCTGCAGCAATGTATTCAGCCTCACAGGAAGACAAGGCAACCACCTTCTGCTTGGCGGAGTGCCAAGTGATCACACTTGTGCCGAAGAAGAACAACACGCCGGTGGTGCTCTTTCTGTCATCCAGATCTCCCACCATGTCACTGTTGCTGTAGCCGATCAGACGAGGACGAGATGAACCCTGCTTGCCGTAGTGAACTCCATACTCCAATGTTCCGGCAACATACCGCAGGATCCTTTTTACAGCTTCGAGATGATCTTCCCGTGGGTCTTCCATGAACCGGCTCACGCATCCAACTGGAAACATGAGGTCAGACATTGTATGCACCAAGTACCTGAGGCTGCCGACGATACTCCGGTATGACATAGCGTCGACTTGAGGGCGCGCACTTGTCTTCTTCAACTTCAGGCGCACCACCATTGGAGCCTGAGACGGATTACAGCCCGCCAGTCCTCTGCGCTCCACCAGCTTCAGCGCATATGCCTTCTGTCCGAGCTTGATTCCATCTGCATCCTGGCGCACTTCAATGCCCAGGTAATAGGACAATAAGCCAAGGTCACTCATCTTGAACTCATTCAACATCTCTTGCTTGAACTTGTTGATGAGGAGATCGTCGAGGTAGACTCCCACCACTAGACGCTTCTGGCTATCGCCTCGTGTGTAGATCCCATGCTCGCAGCAGCTCCTCTGAAACCCAAGCTGGAACAGAGTGTTGTCCAGCTTAGAGTTCCAGGCGTGGGGTGCTTGGCAAAGTTCGTAGAGTGCTTTCCGCAGCCTCAAAACCTTCCCGGGATGATTGTCGTTGACAAACCCGGGCAGCTGAGCCACGTACACGTCCTCCTGGAGGTTGCCGTTCAATAATGCAGACTTTACATCCATATGGTGCACCTCCCAGCTATACTCCACGGCCACTGCAAGCCGCAACCTTACTGACTCGAGGCGCGCCACTGGAGCAAAGACTTCTTCGAAATCAATTCCTTGCCACTGCACATACCCTTTCGCCACTAGGCGGGCTTTGTGCTTAACCACGGCACCGCGCTCATCCCGCTTGACCTTGAATATCCACTTGAGCCCAATGGCCTTGTGCCCTGGTGGGAGGTCGGTGTAGAACCAGGTGCCATTGTCTTCAATTGACTTCATCTCCTCTAGCATTGCTTGACGCCAGTGCTGCTGCTATTCGGCTTCGGCAAATGATGCAGGTTCATCAGCACTGACGGTGTGCATTTCCGCATGGCGCTGAAGCGGACAGGGTCATCAGCAGTGTTCCCCGTCCAGCTGGTCGTTGGCATTTGGTGGCAAAGTCACAAATTCCACCCCCTGAGGCATTGGCCCGACCACTGGGGAATCGGCAGCAGCCGGTGTACAGGAGTATGAGCTGGTGGGACTGGATCTTGTGTTACCTCGACCCGGGTTGACACGTCGATGATGAAAGGTTCGCTTGATATCTCGCCGGAGGCCGCATCACTGTCCTAGTCCCACTGGGCAGCCACGTCAAAAATCACATCACGTGTGACATGCACACGCCGTGCCACCGGATCATAGATATGGTAAGCCTTGCTTCCTTCCTCATAGCCGATGAAGACCATCGGCTTGCTCCAGTCATCAAGCTTTTTCAGCTGGGGCCTGGTGTCGCGCACATGTGCCACACAACCAAACACCTTCAAGTAGTGCACGGCTGGCTTCTTCCCGCACCAAGCTTCATATGGAGTCTTGCCATCCAGACTCTGAGTGTAGCTGCGGTTGAGGATGTACACCGCAACCATCATCGCTTCTCCCCAGAACTCTCCTGGCATCTTCTTCACCTTTATCATGCCACACGCAGCGGCCACGACGGTCTGATTCCGCCTCTCAACCACCCCATTTTGTTGAGGCGAGTATGGGGCAGTGAGATGGCGAACAATGCGGGTATCCACACAGTACTCCATGAACTCCACCGATGTGAATTCACCACCGCGGTCAGTGCGAAACGCACATAGCTTCCGGCCCGCCTCTGCTTCAGCTCGAGCTTGGAACTGCTTGATTGCGCCTGCTGCTTGGGCCTTGGACTGCAGGAGCCTCAGCCACATGTAGCGGTTGTGGTCGTTGACGAGCAGTAAGAAGTATCAACTCCCGCCCGCCGTCGCCGGTGAGATGGGCCCGCAGATGTCTCCGTGCACCAGCTCGAGTCTTTGCTTGCTCTGTACTTGGCTTGAGGAGGGAAAGATGCTCGACGTTGCTTTCCCGCGAGGCATCCCTCAAAGAGTTGGTCGACATGGTCGATGTGGGGTAGCCCGCGCACCATCTCACCGTGCGCTAGCTTCCTCAGCCCTGGGAAGTTGAGGTGCGCGAAGCGAGCATGCCACTTCCAAGCTTCTTCTTCGCCGTGCATGGCCAGGCACACCGGCCTGGTCGTCTTCATCTCCAGCTCATACAAGCGGCCCGCAGATCACTGGATGCGAGCCATGAGTTTCATCCCCTTGGCACGAAGCATCAGGATGTTGGATCCAATGTGGATGTCGCACCCCTCTTCATCAAGTTGGCCGAGGCTGATTAGATTGGTTGTCAGCCTCGGGATGTAGTACACACCTTGGAAGACGCGATGTGCCCCGCCCGCCGCTGATGAAGAACACTGTATCACAGCCCTTGATCTGCACCACGAACCATCTCCAAACCGCACAGTCCCTCGGGCTGCATGATTCAGCTCGGTGAAGATGTCGAGGAGGCCGGTCATGTGGTTGGATGCACCAGTGTCAAAGATCCATCGGGATCGATTCCGCCCCTCAAGGTGGACAAGGGCACCCCCTGGCCTGCCCATGTCGGTGTTGAGACTTAGTACGCTCGAGACAGGCGAGCTTGGAGGCGGCAGGCTCAGTTGCGGTGGCGATCTGGAGATTTCGTGTGGTCGTGGAACGACCATCACCTCTTCAACCCTAGCCATGTACAGGCCGGGCTGGCAGGACTCCTCCTGGGTCTCACCCACATGGGCTTCACCTTTGGGCCGACTGCGACACTCCCTAGCCCAATGTCCCTTTTTGCCACAGCTGAGATATCGGTCCTTCTGGACATCCGAGCCAGGCCTAGAATGCCTGCCGCCGCTGCTGCGGCCATTCAACCATCCTCGGCCACGGTCATGGTTCTTGTCGCCATCGTTAGATCCTCCGGCGTTGCCACCAGCCTCTTTCAACTTGAGCCTGGCAGACCACTCCTCCTCGGTGAGGAGTGCCCTGATTTCTCAGATTGTCTGCGGTTCCTCCGTTCTTCCACGCTGCGAAGGTGGCCGGTAACCTCCTCCATGGTGATCGACTCGAGATCAAGCGTGGTCTCGATCGAGATGGCAACCTGTCCCAGATTTTCTAGCACCACATGCAACATTTTCTTCACAATTTCAGCTTCAGTGATCTTACCGCCGAGGATGACGATGTTGTTGGCAAGGCCGGTGATTCATATGGAGAAATCATCGACGGTCTCACCTTACTTGAAAGTGATCTCCGAGAATTCCTTCTTCAGCTTCTCGAGTTGGCTTAGCACACCCTCTGCACCCCAATGCGTCACAACTTGATCGCCTCCCAGGCCGACTACACGGTGCGCTTGGTCGAGGGTGTGGCCAGCATCTCGGGCGGCACCGAGCGTAGGATCACGGCGAGCGCCAGGCGATCGTCATGGTACTCGATCTCCTCTCCATCTTCTGGCTCGACAGCTTGCCACAGGCCTTGTGCCTGCATGTTCACCCGCATCAGCAGGACCCAATCATTATAATTGGTCCTGGTGAGCGTTGGGTACTGAACGGTGGTCGAGCTCTGCTTCACCACGCGTTCCACCATGATGCGACGTCTGTCGGCTTGGCGCCTGCCCCTTTACGGTGGCGATGGCGAGCGCGGTGTGCGGTGATTGCGCGGCAGCGAGGCGGACGTGAATTGGCTGGGCCCCTAAGACGTCGACATGGTCGTTGTGATCGTTGCTGGGTCCGATGCCAATTGTTGACAAGAACTTCACAACACTTGATTCACACAGAGAGGAATTGGCGGGGCCCCCAAGACGCCGACATGGTCGTTGTGATCGTTGCTGGGTCTGATGCCAATTGTCGACAAGAACTTCACAACACATGATTCACACAAGAACACAGAGAGGAATTTTGGTGTTGCTAAGACGATGCAGCTTTTCTGTTGTATATTACGCCAAGGATAAAGGCCTAATTGACTTGGTGGTTAAGCCACCCTACACACACCCCATGATCCACATTAACCGGACCACAACTCCTACTTGCGCATGCCAAGCATGTTGCCATGACGGTTAGTACGACGCACAGGACTCGGACATACCCCGAGCTCCAGCTCACACACACATTGCACGAACTTAAAACAGAACCTGACCAGGCACAAGTTTATTCAACAAACATAACGTCGAAATCATTTTTCTGCTCAACTTTCACATAAATTATTAAACTTTCCACACAAATTCTACCAAGGCATAAAGCACGTGACTTAGCATGATTTCAATCAAGCAACAGAAATCCACACATTGCTTAGAATAGGGAGATGACACACCACCTCGCCAGCCTGGGAGAAGCAGCTATATAGGTAGTGTTGGAGGAAAGCCCACCTCTTAGTCTCCCCAAGGCTAGAAGGCAGTCCATCAACAAGCAACAAAGCCCAGATGGATCAAAGGGCATTTGGCCCAACAGGCGCCCGAAGGCTAGTACGGCCGAAGGCCGTACGACACGGCGGGCTCCAGGCACAGACATCAGAGAGTAACAGCCAGGGGAATGTACCGGATAAAGATTGAAGTAGTAGAATACCCTTAGGTCAATCAGTAAGATATGTAATCTAAGGCTCGGGGGCAGATATGTAAACACACTGGGCGGCGGGGGCGGGGGGGGGGGGGGGGGGATAGGTGAGCATGGACCTATAAATGCTCACCTACAGCTCTGACCGGGATGAGACATGCCTCTGCCACTAGAACCTTCTTGTACGATTCTGACTATGTAATACAAGTTCATTGTCCGAAGGGCGCAATTCCAGGCCCTCCAGCTTTGTGCTATTACTCAGTCTTGTTCACTCTCCCCAAAGCTTGCCCGAGGGGCCTTCAGCCTAGCTGTCCCGCGCAGCCAGCCCTCGGCTCGCCCACTACATGTTTGTTCTGGACTTGTAACCACAACAGCTGGCACCATCCATGGGGAATTGAACATTAAAGCGTGTAGCATGACCGGAGGCAAGAGACCGCCTGCTTCAGGCCTATCGCAGCAGGCAACGACACGAAGCAGGGCAGCAATGGAAGTTGCTTGACCAGAGATGTCAGCAGCAGCTGGAGCACACCCGGTTCGGGAAGAGGCCAAAGGGATTGTCGAGGAGGCATCTGATAAGGTCAATGAAGCTGGGCAAGAAGCTATGGCCGAGGGAGAAACCGCAGAAGGACTGCTCACTCGAGAGGAAGCAGAATACGCGAGTCAGGTGGCCGAGGAGTGTATCAGAAAGCAGCAGGAATATGCATTGCAGGAGGAGGAGAACATGAGGCTGATGGAACAGGAGATCAAGAGGCAAAGAAGAGTAGCCGAAGAGCAGATACTGCGTGCCCAGGCTCTGCAAAATCTTGCACAACAAGAGGCTGACTATACCCAGAGAATTAAAGCGGCTAAGAGACGGCAGGAGCAACTGAGCAGCCAGCTAGAGGTCCTTTGAAAAGGTGGGATCCTAGAAAATCGGGCTCCGGTGTATGAGGAATTCCATGAAGACGGGGCGAGGGCACATTCGACCGGAAGCCTTCACCCGGTGCTGCCTATGGAACCTAACTCTCCTCTAGCAGCCGAGTTACAGGCGGTGCAGTGGCCCGCGAGGTTGGGTTTGGTCAAGCTTCCAATGTTTGTAGGGACCTCTGATCCGAGAGAGTTTTTCATGAGATATGAGATAGCTGTTGAGTCAGCCGGCGGCAACGATGCAGTAAAGGCCAAAGCTTTTCCGTTGGCATTGGAGGGGATAGTTGGAACCTAGTATGCTAAGCTAGTGCCGGGGAGTGTTCGATCATGGGCACAACTCAAGGAGGGAGTCTCGGTGCATTTCAGGGGGAATCACGCTAGGTTGGTGGGCGCCTGGGATCTAGCTGCGTGCGTACAGAGAGAAGGTGAAACATTGACCAATTATACTCGGAGGTTCGTACATTTGAAGTGCCAAGTGTCTGACATTCATGAAGCCACGGTAATTGAGTCTGTGGCTAAGGGGCTCCGGATGGGAGCGGCCAGGAGTGCTATACAGGTAAAGCAACCTCAAACTCTAGATCAACTATTGAGCATCCTGGAAGGGATGAGGAGGAAGAGCGCACTCAGGTGTAATGATGGGGCAAGGGCATGACAAGAATACTAGAGGTTGGCGTCCAAATTTGGGTGGAACATGCCGCGGCTTTACTCGGCGCGAGGTTTTCAATATCCAGCACGGGGGCCCCTAGGGTCAGCGCCCAGATGCCCTCAACTAGCTCCACAGTGACCGGGTCTGAGGCAGCCCCGGCCGGATCAACTTTTTTATTGTGCGTTTCATGGTCTGGGGTGCACGCACAGTTCCAATTATTGGCCTGATATTAAAGCATTGTCTGAAGCAAGAGTTCGATGAGAGGCTGAAAAAGCTAGTCCAGTGTTACACACTCAATACACACATGCTGCTGCCTTCTACCCGCCGCCTCCGCATTTTCACCACTTGCCGTGAGGTGCCCCTTCTCGGAGGATCGAGGTCCCGAAGGTGCTGATAATGCAAACACTTGATAATACAACAATGATCCAATTTAAGTTTAATTATTACATCAAAGTGCAGCGGAATACAAGTTCAAAGTTTTGAAAATAGCGGAAGCAAAATAACGATAAAATCTATGAGCTCGATGATACAACATGGTGATGATTCATGCCCAGAGAATCAACACCCTAGCAGAACTCACAATCACTACGGCGGCAGGTCAGACTCCCAGTGAGCAGTCCAACCCTCAGGGACTTGCACATCCCAAGGCAACACATCTACAGGCAATTCTATCTCTTCAGTACCTGAAAACCATAGAGGCACAAAGCCTGAGTACTAATTACTTAGCAAGACTTATCCGTCAAAACCTAGATATGCAATGGCTCTAATAGGTGGCTTGTTTAAAAAGGACTCGCACTAAGCAACCTATTAGTTCTATCAAGTTTTATTTTTCAAATTAAATGGGTTGAGCGGAATGTAACTTTAGTTGCAACAATAAGATAATAAAACAATACATAAAGTAAGAACAACGATAGAGCAATAATGGTAATCAGCAACAACCAACATAAATCCATATCCACAATATCATGTGCAACTATGTGATTGGCACGGTGAACAAGCGGTACTCATTCTTGCGAGGGACAGCAATTGCAATTGATTTACACCAGCTGGGAAAACCCGAATAACACGACACATATGCACCAATTAAGGTCGTATATGGCAACCTTTCACAAGAAAAACCACCCACATCCCAGCCCGGGTGTGGTGACGTCGAGTCTGCATGCCGTCCGACCAGTAGTACTTCGTGGTATGGACCGCCCACTCCAGCAGCCGAGGGGTCCTAAGACCAATGCACCTTAACCGTCCTTGATGTAAGCAGCCTTTAATACTACATCGGTTTACTAGTGCCCATGAAACTAACATGCATTCGGTACTGTTCAAAACTTGATCAAGGGGCCGACCATGGACGGGTCCTAGGGTGGGCAAGACAGGGCTACGCAGTCAACACCCATGTGTTGCTGCAAACCTACACATGCATAATCCCTGCCCCGGCCATACATCAATGGTAAACTTCTTTTATAAGTTAAATTTTAGTGATCAAGTTTATTCCATAGTAATAATTTCTACAAAAACTATTGATTGCTAAGCATAGCAGTTTAGTACCGAGCCTACCAAGGTTCTAATAACAGTAGCATAGGTCATTTGGGGTAACATGCAAGGTGGGTTTTAAGCAACTCCTATGACCTAACGCAACAAATAAACATAGACACTAGTAGTGATATAAACTAGCAAAACTAGTAAAGAGGCTAATACAAACCGGGGCTTGCCTGGATCCACACAAGTGTTAGCAACTACGGTCTCATGCTATTTAGGCTCTTGGTCCTGCTGGACGTCGGGCTCCTGCTCCTGAGTGTCGTTACCTATCGATGAACAAGGGTGTAATGGTAGTGTTGAAACACCGTTACATACAATGACATGATAAATGCAACAAAATGATGGATGCATATTGCATTAGTGTTTTGGTGCTAAGAACCTTATTAACAAGTTCTCGAAGCCATATGCTTCAAAGAAACAAATTAGAGTTTCATCATTTTATGTGTGTCAATCATTTGATTAGCGTTGTTATAGTTTTGAAAACAATTAAGCAATTGAAATAGTAACCAAATGATTCTGGACTTGAGTGATTTATCATGTACAAAGACATGTATGAATTGCATTGTCACCAAGTTACAGCCTCTGGATAGTATTATTTCATTTACTAGCATTTATTCAAGTTAAAGCATTACTTAATTAATAGAATATCAAATACTGCAGATTTAACTTAACCAAAAAATCAGGGTGATGTATTAGTATGAAATAACAGTACATGCAAAAGATTGGAATTAAATTGCTTGTGCAAAATTAATAAAGATTAAATTAATGTTTACACAAGTTATTTAATTAACTAAAATATATAAACAGAGGCAGCTGGTTATTATTTTACTAAAATAAACCACCTCAATATGAGTCTAACAAAATTGGTTTGAGGTCAATTAGACTTAAAATGAATTTACTATGCATTTTAGAAGTTTCACCAGTTTTCTATAAATTTTTCTGGTATTTCTGTTTTAAACAATGCCACGCAAGACCAGGTCAGTAGCTACGTGGCGACACATCAGCGCCACGTCGGGCCACACAGGAGCCAGCTGTAAATGCCAGTGGCGGGGGGGGGGGGGGGGGGTTGCCGGAGAAAGGTGGCGCGTGGCCGGAGGGCTCGCCGCAGGGCACTAGGGTGGCCGAAAGCTCGCCGCGGGAGAGGGGAAATGATGCGCGCGGCGAGGCGGGGAGGCTAGGGGGGTTTGCGAAGTGGAAAACTCACCGGAGGGTAGTCGGCGACGAGCGGTGGTGGAGAGACGAGGTTCGGCGGCTTCGCGTTTCTGCTTCGAGGCACGAACTCGGACTCTGACTTCCCTAGAGCTTCACGGGGGCATGGCGGGGATCAGCATCCAGTCGGTGCTCATCGATGATGGCCGGGAGGTGGAGGTCACCGTTGAGGCGGCCCGAACACAGTGGCACAGAAGGAGTCGGCTGGGGAAAAGTGTAACGTCGGCGTCCTTGTGCAAGAAATCAAGGCAACGAGGGGTCAGAATTGATCGCGAGGAGTTTGTGATTTGCTACGAAGAGGAGAGGGGAGACGGGGCTCACCAAAATCATCGGAATCCCATATTGCGTCGACGGCGGCCGACGGGGAGCAGAGTCCGGAGAATTTCCAAATTGGACGAGCTTTACCAGAAGGTTGTGCGAGCCATGGGGTGGAAGTGCAGTGGGGAGGCAGGCGCGTGCTTTGGTGCCTTTGGCTAGGCTCGGGGGGGGGGGGGCTGTATAGACGGCGGGGCTCAAGCTCGAGTCTGCTCGGTTAATGGCAGGGCAGTGAACACGAAAGAAGAGCAGACGGGGGGGGGGGGGGGGTTCTTATAGGCGGACGGGGTCAGGTTTGAGTAGCACGGGTTCGTAGAGGACTCGCGAAGGGTTTGCGCATTGGCTTACGGACTGGTGGTGCCAGAGGGAGCCGTAGGTGCGCGGGGAGTAGCGCGGGAGCGTCAGCAGAGGCAGAGCGCTCCGGGCAGAGGCGAAAGTGACACAGGTCAGTGGCTGCTAGCGGTGTGCGGGCGGCCGAGCTGCAGCGGTGAAGCGACTAGGCAGTCACGCGCAGAGTTTTGAAGAGTATCAGGGCAACGGGAGCTGTCGGAGGCCGGGAATCACGAAACTTGGCCACTGGTCATGGCGGCATGGGCAGAGGAAAAGCGACTCGGTTAGGTGTCATCTAGCAGCGTGCCGCGGCTGAGGGAGCAGCTGGATGGGCGCAGCGAGGTGACGCTTCAACGGCGAGTGCGGCTCCGCAACCCAAGGCGGTAGGGCGAGTGCGGCGGGATCGGCTTTGGCCAGGAACAGAGGGCACAACATCCTTGGGCAGAAGGAAAGAAACGCACGTCGGTTGCAGCTAGCGGCTGGCGGCAGCGATGACGCGACGACGGCGAGTGAGAGCGCGCGGGAGTGCGGTGGTGAGTTCCGAGGCGGCAGCGGCAGCAGAGAATCGTGTAGGCGTGCACGGGTGGCCGATTCGCGCGGGCGTGCGCGACGGGAGTTTTTGCAGAGGGGTCCTAAAGTTTTCAAAAAGCTTGCAAAGAAGTCCCTAGTTTTGTTTTAATTGATTAAAATACTTCCTTAAGTCCAATTAAGCTGAAATTTAAAAAGGGGGTTAATTAGGATATGGACAATTTATTAGTGAAGTCTGTTTGGCTAGAAAAGAATAATTTAATTAGAATTATTAATTAAGTTAAATTATTTCTAGGTTTAATCAATTGATTTGATTGACTTTTTAATGGAATAAAATTCTGGTTTTGGGCCCAAAATTCTATTTTGTTATTACCATAATTCTGATGCAATTATTTGGCCCATGATTTATAGAAATTTAATTTGCTTCAAAGTTTTTATTTGTAGGGTTTTATTTTAGCTTTGAGGAAATTCCATTTTTAACTTGTCCCTATTATTTTATGCTCCTTACTTGAGCTCAAAAATTGTGGCAATTTGTGCTTAAGCAAGAAAAGAGACACCTGGGTGTCACAACCCTCCCTCCTTAAAGAAATCTCATGCCGAGATTTAGAACAAGGCAGACTAGAGAGGGGCAAAAATTTACCTGTGAATAAAGACCAGAATTCCGAGTAATGAGTACTCAGAAATTCTTCCAATTCCCAGGTGGATTCATCCTCTGAGTGATTACTCTATTGCACTTTATAGAATTTGATGGTCCTTTTGCGGGTTGTGTGTTCTTTCTCATCAAGGATTTTCATTGGGTGCTTGGAGTATGTGAGGTCCAGTTGAAGATGATCGTACTCTTCCAAGACAATATCAATGGGAGGTTTGAGACACCATTTTAGTTGAGACACATGAAATGTATTATGAACTCCAGATAGATTAGTAGGTAATTCCAGCTTATAGGCGACTTGACCACATCTTTCCAAGATTTTAAAAGGGCTAATATAGCAGGGTGCTAATTTTCCTTTGATTCCAAAATGCTAAATGCCTTTCATTGGTGACACATGGAGATAGACAAAATCATCCTTGTTGAAAAACAGTGGCCTATGTCGTCGGTTTGCATACTTTTCTTGACGACATTTGGCAGCCTTGAGATTTGCTTGAATTGTCCGAACCTTTTCTTCTGCATCCTTGACAAGGTCAGGACCAAAAGTTACTCTTTCTCTAGATTCAGACCAATTCAATGGTGTTCTACAACTCCGACCATAGAGTGCTTCAAAAGGGGACATTTTTACGCTCTCTTGGTAACTGTTGTTGTATGAGAATTCTTCATACGGTAAATACTCATCCCAGTTACCACCATGTGTTAAGACACATGCTCTAAGCATGTCTTCCAAGATTTGGTTGACACGCTCAGTTTGTCCATCTGTAGTGGCATGATAAGCAGAACTTTGAATCAACTTAGTACCCAGAGATGCATGCAGTTGCTCCCCGAAACGAGCGATAAACTACGAGCCACAATCTGTAACAATGGTCTTGGGTACTCCATGGAGACACATAATTCTTGCTATGTATAGTTCTGCATACTGCCGTATGCTATATCTGGTGTTGACTGGTAGAAAGTGAGCAGATTTTGTGAGTCTGTCAACAATGACCCAAATCGAATCATGCTTTCGAGATGTGAGAGGGAGGCCAACAATAAAATCCATGCTTATATCTTCCCATTTCCAAGCGGGGATACTCAATGGCTGAAGTAGTCCGGCCTGTTTCAAATGGTCGGCCTTAACTCTCTGACAGGTATCGCACTCCATGACATATCGAGCAACTTCTTGCTTCATTCTGGTCCACCAAAAATTTTTCTTCAGGTCCTGGTACATCTTGTTACTTCCAGGATGAATGGAATACTTAGAGTGATGTGCTTCATCCAATAATTTGCAAACACAGCTCGAAATCCTTGGGTACTACTAATCGGTTATTGAACCACAGAGTACCATCAGAATCTTGTGTGAAGCATTTTGCCTTGCCACTCTTAATGTTCTCCCGAATGTACTTCATTCCAACGTCTCTTTTCTGTGCAGCAATGACCTCATCACGAATGGTGGAATGAATACTGAGATTGCTGATCACTAGGGCAGGCAATATATGTAGGCTGGGTTCTGTGATACTCGCTTCAATGCTGCTGCCTACTATCAAATTATTGTAGTGTATCTTTCGACTCAGTGCATCGGCAACAACATTAGCCTTGCCTGGGTGATAATGAGTCTCTAGATTATAGTCCTTGATTAATTCTAGCCTCCAGATTTTTAGTGCAAGGACAACGACAGCTAGTTCCAAATCATGAGTAGGATAGTGCTCTTCGTGCTTCCGCAGTTGTCGAGATGCATAGGCAATGACACGACCATCCTGCATGAGCACACATCCAAGTCCTGTCCCAGATGCATCACAATACACGTCAAACGGCTTGGTGATGTCTGGTTGAGCCAATACTGGGGTAGTAGTCAACAATGTCTTCAATTTCTGAAAAGCTTCTTCACAATTGTTGCTCCAATCGAACTTCTTATCCTTTTTCAGAAGCTCGGTGATGGGTTTGGTCAACTGAGAGAAATTAGGAATGAACATCCGATAGTATCCAGCTAGTCTGAGGAAACTACGAACTTGGTGGACAGTTTTCGGTGGCTTCCAATCTAGCACATTTTGGTCCTTGTTTGGGTCTACCGAGATACCTTCGGCTGATACTATGTGACCAAGGAATGGCACACGGTCTAACCAAAATTCACACTTGCTGAATTTCGCAAACAACTTGTGATCTCGTAGACGCTGAAGAACAATACGAAGATGTTCGGCATGTTCTTCCTTGGACTTCGAATAGATAAGAATGTCATCAATGAATACTACCACGAATTTGTCTAGCTCTGGCATGAAGACTGAGTTCATGAGATACATGAAATACGTAGGCGCATTTGTCAATCCAAAAGACATAACTAGATATTCTAATAATCCGTATCTAGTAGAGAATGCAGTCTTTGGAATATCTTCCGCTCTGATCTTGATCTGATGATAACCCGACTGAAGGTCAATTTTTGAAAAGACGTTGGCACCAACCAATTGGTCAAAAAGAATATCAATACGGGGCAGCGGGTATTTATTCTTGATGGTGACTTCATTAAGAGGCCGGTAATCAACAACAAGACGCAGAGACTTGTCCTTCTTCTTCACAAAAATAGCGGGACAGCCCCAAGGTGAAGTACTTGGGCGAATAGATCCTTTCTCCAGCAACTCATTCAACTGTTTCTTCAATTCAGCTAGTTCATTTGGAGCCATCTTATATGGACCTCGGGATATGGGAGAAGTTCCTGGTTGAAGCTCAATCTTGAATTCTACTTCACGATCAGGTGGGAGACCAGAAATATCTTCCGGAAATACGTCGGGGTACTCACATACAATAGGGATGTTCTCAACTGATAATCCTTCCAATTGATAGAAACCAGATCCCTCAGTGACGTGGTACTAAGAGAAAGAGTGTCTAGACCATGTAGGGGAGAGTTCAAATGAACCACACGAGGCCCTATATCAAGCATGGCTCTATGGGTTTTCATCCACTTCATGCCAATAATTAGGTCAATCTCCTAATTATGGAGCATGATAAAATCAGTGGGGTAGATTCTATGGTTGATTTCTAGTGGAGCCTTGCATACTATTTCATTAGATAGAATTTGTCCAGCTAGGGAACGGACAGTAAAGCACTAATTTATAGTGATGGTGTGGAGATTATGTTTTTACACACAAGTTCTGCTAATAAAATTATGAGTAGCACCAGAATAAAAAAGAGTGAGAAAAGGCTAGCAGTAAAGTGAGAGCATACCGGTCAGCACGGGATCTCCCTAAGGATTATCTTCAGCGCTGGTGTAGTTCACTTGGGCACCACAAGATGGTGCATTCATATTCTTGTTCTGTGGAGGGCGCTGATTGTTGTGGTTATTGTTGCGCCTAGGTGTTGTACATTCTCTGGCAAAGTGGACGGTGCGACCACAGTTGTAGCACGGGTAGTTGCCTCCACGACTGACAGGCTAGGAAGCACGTGCATTCTGACTTCCGTGCTGCTGGTAGGGTGCACGGTACTGAGTGTGCTGCTGCTACTGATGTGCACGGGGCAGAAAGTACTGCTGCTGCTGAGGCCTCGGGCACTGAAACTGCTGCTGCGGAGACGTTCGGTACCGCTGTCCAGATGGTGAAGTGTACACCAGGCGATGCTTCGCCTGTGGGGCAGCAGAGGCACTAGGGGCCTTCCTCTTGCGCTCATCTTCCTCAACTTGGCGCATGGCACCCTCCTGGACAATAGCAGCATTGACCAGGTCGTTGTAGGTGCCGGTCGTCTGCCAGGTCAGACGCTCCTTCAGGGTGGTATTCATACCACGTAGGAAAGCATACATCTTCTTCTCCACAGTGTTGACATACTCAGTGGCATACTGAGCAAGATGGTTGAACGCCTCAGAATACTGGAGGACATTCCTCCCTCCTTGTTTCAGGTCCATGAACTCCTGAAACTTCCTTTGCACAAGACCGGCTGGAATGAAATGAGCTCGAAAGGCAGTCCGGAACTCATTCCACTCGACGCGGGTTCTAGCGGGTAGTGAAGTGACGTGGTTCGCCCACCAGGCACCAGCAGGGCCCTGGAGTTGCAGGGCGGCGAATAGCACCTTCTGATGCTCAGTGCAGTCAAGCAGACCGAACTTAGACTCGGTCTGACGTAGCCAGTGGTCGGTGTCCATGGGCTCTCTGGCACGCTCGAAGGTCGGCGGGTGCGTACCCAGAAAGTCTAAGTAAGTGCACTATCGGGGCTGGTTGTTGTTGCGGTTGCCCCCATGTCCAGCCAAGTGGGACGTGATATCAACCAATCGGCAGAGCAACTCGGAGTCGTTCTGCTGTCGGTTGAGCGTGGCAGCCAAAACATCTGCTAGCGAATGCTGAGCATTAGCTCCCTGCTAAGAGCTCTCAGGATCATCCTAATTCCGAGTTCGCACCATGCTGCAATTTACAATCTACACATTAGTCATTTCTTAAAATTTTTCCATAAGACATATGTGTAAAAACTTGCAAGGGAGCTCTAAGGATTTAAGAATTGACAACCAATTTCACAAATTAAAGTTGGGTACATGGTTGTTAAAAGGATAATCACCACACTAACTCATCCATACGTGCATCGACGCCTAGCTATGGTATTGCGGACGCACTATGGCTCATACACGACAAACTCATCTACTCCTAGTCTATGACTATCGGCTCGTTGGGTTCTGGCGGTCCCAACGGTTCTTCTGGCTCTCCTGGTTCTATTATCTCTACATCAACATTTCCTGCTTGCTCCATCTCTTCATCCACTTGCTCTCCATACTCTATAGGGATCTCATCCTAGTTATCTATGATGGGGAGGTGGGTAGCTTTGAAAGCGTCAAATTCGACCTGAAGCTCCTGCAGTTCAGATTCCATGATGGCTGCATCTCCAATAGCTTGGTCATGCTCCTCGATGATCATATCCATCTCTTCATTCTTCGCTTGGACCTGCTGGTTCAATTCTGCCATCTCCAGAATCTTGGCGTGCTTTTCGGTTTCGGAAAGCCGAAGTGCAGCCTGAAACATGTCCAACTGATGGTACAAGTTCTTGCATATGCCAAATAGGGAGAGTTCATAACACTCTGCCACATGTAGCACTGGATGATACAGTGGGTGGTTTGGATCAAAGACAAAATCCAGACGATGGTTCCACTTAGGATCTTCCATATTGTCAATGGGTATCAAGGTTACTGGTGTTCTAGTGACCTTATGCTTGTGGAGTTCGCAAAACAGAGTGAGGGCCTTAAGGGCAGCAACACTCCAAGTAGTGAGTAGGTCCAAGCCAGTGACACTGATAGTCCATGACTCCCATGCCGGTAAGAAGGAATAGTTGGTGGGAACTGCGACATGGACTACACAGGAAGTGATTCCATTCTCCTCAATGGTCTTTCCAACATAGGTGGGAGGGATATTATGTCCATAACCCTGAAGGACACTTCAAAAGAGTTGAGTCATCCCAGGGATCTCCAGACCGTCGGTGATTTCCCAACCCGGTGGAGCTTGGAAATTGTTTTCAGCCATCTACAAGGGTGAAATCTGAACGAGTCAGAATCTTCCTTAAAGTAAGGTGCACTTCATGTACAACTTCATGAAATATAGAATTAAAAATTTTTAATTCGTATTTTCCAGCCTCAAGGGGCAATAATACGGAGATGGGTTTTCCAACAGATTCGGTCTTGACTGTGCAGCAGTCAGAAATTAAGTATTGTGTCCAGAAAACAAAATCTATAGAACTGGTACTTGGCACCACGTTATAGTAGACTTTCATAGCTTTCCAGATTGTATTTGTACTCCCAAAAATTCTAAGTAGAACTGGACTTATGATTTTTACAAGTTCAGGCTGACAGATTCAAATTCTGGATGACAGAGGTCTAGTATTTCGGCTCTACTGGACAGAGGAAACATTATTAGAGGTTAGGTCCTACTGGAAATAAAAATAGACTTCTAGTACTTTCCAGAGTGGGTTCATACACCTCCAAATTCTAAGTGGAACTCCAGTTATGAATTTTGCAAGTTCAGGGATGTGTTGAAAACAGAGAGTTGACAGATTGTTGTTAACTTAACAATTTAGGCTTGTATTTTGAAATTTTGTACTTAACAAACTTGTAAATTTTTATTTCAGAGGTGGGTAAGTAAGGAGAGAACAAAATTTTAGTTAAGTTATAAAGGGATGCATGATGCAAAATTTAATATATTTACCTATCGTTCCTCACAACACACACCTATATTGCCGGTACTTAGCGGCACGAAAATCTGGTGACAACCCGCACTCATCACGTAGTCACTAAGTGTTGTACTAATGGTGTTAGTGTACCTGCAGAAAAACTCATTGCAGAAACATTATATTAAATTAAAAGAAACTACAAAAATAAGGGTAATTCTACAACGGTTCATGGAATGAACCGCCTTGCGAAACCACGGTTCTCGCATGCGAACCAATGCTCGTAAACCTACCATGATGAGCGTTACTAAGAAAAGTTGGCACGATTTATGGAAGAAACTGTCTCACAAAACCATAGCCCTCACGAGTGAACTCTACGTTCCAACACTTGTCAAGGAGCCAAAAATGAAAAAATGTTGGCAACGATTCATGGAAGAAATCGTCCCGCAAGCCATAGTCCTTGCGAGCGAACTGTAATTGCCAAAGAAAAACCAAATTAAAGCCAACTCAAGCATAACCCGTTAGCATTGTCACCAACCCTAATAACTACTAGGGGCAATACAAACATATCCTTACACACATTGTCGTAGTTTTTGAAAATATGTTTTAATTGTTGTATTATCATGGACCATGGCTCTGATACCAGCTGAGGCGCCCCTTCCCGGAGGATCGAGGTCTTAAAGGTGCTGATAACGCAGACACTTGATAATACAACAATGATCTAATTTAAGTTTAATTATTACCTCAAAGTGCAGCGGAATACAAGTTCAAAGTTTTGAAAATAGCGGAAGCAAAATAACAATAAGATCTACGAGCTCGACGATACAACATGGTGATGATTCATTCCCGGAGAATTAACACCCTAGCAGCACTCACAATCACTGCGGCGGCAGGTCAGACTTCTAGTGGGCAGTCCAACCCTCAGGGACTTGCACATCCCAAGGCAACACATCTACAGGCAATTCTATCTCTTCTATACCTGAAAACCACAGAGGCACAAAGCCTGAGTACTAATTACTCAGCAAGACTTACCCATCAAAACCTAGCAATACAATGGCTCTAATAGGTGGCTTGTTTAAAAAGGACTCGCACTAAGCAACCTATTAGTTCTACCAAGTTTTATTTTTCAAATTAAATGGGTTGAGCTGAAAATGACTTTAGTTGCAACAATAAGATAATAAAACTATACATAAAGTAAGTACAACGATAGAGCAATAATGGTAATCAGCAACAACCAACATAAATCCATATCCATAATATCATGTGCAACTACGTGATTGGCGGGGTGAACAAGCGGTACTCAGTACTGCGAGGGACAACAATTGCAATTGATTTACACCAGTTGGGAAAACCCGAATAACACGACACATACGCACCAATTAAGGTCGTATATGGCTACCTTTCACAAGAAAAACCACCCACATCCCGGCCCGGGTGTGGTGACGTCGAGTGGGCATGCCGTCCTGCCTGCAGTACTTTGCGGTATGGACCGCCCACTCCAGCAGCCGAGGGGTCCTAAGACCAACGCACCTTAACCGTCCTTGATGTAAGCAGCCTTTAATGCTACATCGGTTTACTAGTGCCCATGAAACTAACATGCATTCGGTACTGTTCAAAACTTGATCAAGGGGCCGACCATGGACGGGTCCTAGGGTGGGCAAGACAGGGCTACGCAGTCAACACCCATGTGTTGCTGCAAACCTACACGTGCATAATCCCTGCCCGGCCATACATCAATGGTAAACTTCTTTTATAAGTTAAATTTTAGTGATCAAGTTTATTCCATAGTAATAATTTCTACAAAAACTATTGATTGCTAAGCATAGCAGTTTAGTACCGAGCCTACCAAGGTTCTAATAACAGTAGCATAGGTCATTTGGGGTAATATGCAAGGTGGGTTTCAAGCAACTCCTATGACCTAATGCAACAAATAAACATAGACACTAGTAGTGATATAAACAAGCAAAACTTGTAAAGAGGCTAATGCAAACTGGGGCTTGCCTAGATCCACGCAAGTGTTAGCAACTACAGTCTCTTGCTCTTCAGGCTCTTGGTCCTGCTGGACGTCGGGCTCCTGCTCCTAAGTGTCGTTACCTATCGATGAACAAGGGTTTAACGGTAGTGTTGAAACACCGTTACATGCAATGACATAATAAATGCAACAAAATGATGGATGCATATTGCATTAGTGTTTTGGTGCTAACAACCTTATTAACAAGCTCTCGAAGCCATATGCTTCAAAAAAACAAATTATAGTTTCATCATTTTATGTGTGTCAATCATTTGATTAGGGTTGTTATAGTTTTGAAAATAATTAAGCAATTGAAATAGTAACCAAATGATTCTGGACTTGAGTGGTTTATCATGTACAGAGACATGTATGAATTGCATTGTCACCAAGTTACAGCCTCTGGATAGTATTATTTCACTTACTAGCATTTATTCAAATTAAAGCATTACTTAATTAATAGAATATCAAATACTGCAGATTTAACTTAACCAAAAAATCAGGGTGATGTATTAGTGTGAAATAACAGTACATGCAAAAGATTGGAATTAAATTGCTTGTGCAGAATTAATAAAGATTAAATTAGTGTTTACACAAGTTATTTAATTAACTAAAATATATTAATAGAAGCAGCTGGTTATTATTTTAATAAAATAAACCACCTCAATATGAAGCTAAAAAAATTGGTTTGAGGTCAATTGGACTTAAAATGAATTTACTATGCATTTTAGAAGTTTCAGTAGTTTTCTGTAAATTTTTCTGGTATTTCTGTTTTAAACAATGCCACACAGGGCCAGGTCAACAGCTACCTGGCGACACATCAGTGCCACATTGGTCCACGTAGGAGCCAGCTGTAAATGCCAGTGGGGGGGGGGGGGGGGTTCGCCGGAGAGAGGCGGCGCGCGACTGGAGGGCTTGCCGCAGGGCACTAGGGTGGCCGAAAGCTCGCCGCGGGAGAGGGGAAATGATGCGCGCGGCGAGGCGGGGAGGCTAGGGGGGTTCGCAAAGTGGAAAACTCACCGGAGGGTAGTCGGCGACGAGCGGCGGTGGAGAGACGAGGTTCGGTGGCTTCGCATTTCTGCTTCGAGGCACGAACTCGGACTCCGACTTCACCTAGAGCTTCACGGGGGACACGGCGGGGATCGACATCCAGTTGGTGCTCATCGATGATGGCCGGGAGGTGGAGCTCACTGTTGAGGCGGCTCGGACATGGCAGCACAGAAGGGGTCAACTGGGGAAAAGTGTAACGTCGGCGTCCTTGCGCAAGAAATCAAGGCAACGAGGGATCAGAATTGATCGCGAGGAGTTTGCGATTTGCTACGAAGAGGAGAGGGGCGACGGGGCTCACCAGAATCACCGGAATCCCAGATTGCATCGACGGCGGCCGACGGGGAGTAGAGTCCGGAGATTCTCCAAATTGGCCGAGCTTTACCAGAAGGTTGTGCGAGCCATGGGGTGGAAGTGCAGCGGGGAGGTAGGCGCATGCTTTGGTGCCTTTGGCTGTGCTCGGGGGGGGGGGGGGGGGGTCTGTATAGACGGCGGGGCTGAAGCTCGAGTTTGCTCGGTTAATGGCAGGGCAGTGAACACGGAAGAAGAGCAGAGGGGGAGGGTTCTTATAGGCGGATGGGGTCAAGTTTGAGCAGCACGGGTTCACAGAGGACTCGCGCAGGGTTTGCGCATTGGCTTACGAACTGGTGGTGCCAGAGGGAGCCGTTGGCGCGCGGGGAGCAACGCGGGAGCGTGAGCAGAGGCAGAGCGCTCTAGGCAGAGGCAAAAGTGACGCGGGTCAGTGGCTGCTAGCGGTGGGCAGGCGGCCGAGCTGCAGCAGTGAAGCGACTAGGCAGTCACGCACGAAGTTTTGAAGAGTATCAGGGCAACGGGAGCTGTCGGAGGCCGGGAATCACGGAACTTGGCCACTGGTCATGGCCGCATGGGCAGAGGAAAAGCGACTCGGTTGGGTGTCATCTAGCAGCGTGCCGCGGTGGAGGGAGCAACTGGATGGGTGCAGCGAGGCGATGCTTCAACGGCGAGTGCGGCTCCGCAATCCAAGGCGGCAGGGCGAGCACGGCGGGAATCGGCTTTGGCCGGGAACAGAGGGCACGACATCCTTGGGTAGAAGGAAAGAAACACACATCGGTGGCAGCTAGCGGCTAGCAGCAGCGACGACGCGACGGCGGCGAGTGATAGCACGCGGGAGTGCGGTGGTGAGTTCCGAGGCGGCAGCGATGGTAGAGAATCACGCAGGCGCGCGCGGGTGGCCGATTCGCACGGGCGCGTGCGACGGGAGGAAGACGATGGGTGTTTTTGCAGAGGGGTCCTCAAGTTTTCAAAAAGCTTCCAAAGAAGTCCCTAGTTCTGTTTTAATTGATTAAAATACTTCTTTAAGTCCAATTAAGCTGGAATTTAAAAAGAGGGTTAATTAGGATGTGGACAATTTATTAGTGAAGTCTTTTTTGGCTAGAAAAGAATAATTTCATTAGAATTATTAATTAAGTTAAATTATTACTAGGTTTAAATAATTGATTTGATTGACTTTTTAATGGAATAAAATTCTGGTTTTTGGCCCAAAATCTATTTTGTTATTACCATAATTCTGATGCAATTATTTGGCCCATGATTTATAGAAATTTAATTTGCTTCAAAGTTTTTGTTTGTAGGGTTTTATTTTAGGTTTGAGGAAATTCCATTTTTAACTTGTCCCTATTATTTTAAGCTCCTTAATTGAGCTAAGAGTTTGTGGCAATTTGTGCTTAAGCAAGAAAAGAGACACCTGGGTGTCACACGCCGTTCCCGCAGTACCACCATCCTGCCCCACCACCACAAATGGTTGCATTGCCATCCCCTCTGGCTCAGCTTGCGCTTCCGACCCCTCTGGTAGAGCAGTTACCACCTCCACCGCAGCTGAAGCCGGAGGATCGTCTGGAAAGGGCGCAGTCCGTACAGTACATTCAGAATCCGGGGGCATCTCGTGGCACAATCTTTGCTATTACTGGAGAATCGGGTCATGAGTTCCCTTCCAAGAGGCAGCGCTGAGAGCACGTGCGGTAGGTGAATCACGTGGTTGCATGCCCCCCGGTTGGGGTCACACAATGGATGGATGTACCGATTTCATTCTCTGTGACTGGTTTGAGGCCAATCATCTTTCTGCATGACAATGCATTCGTGATGGCTATCAATATCAATGGCTTTGATGTACATAAAGTCTTGATTGACGGGGGGAGTTTGGCTGATGTTATTCTGTGGAGCACTATTGAGAAGATGGGATACAACAGATCTGACTTGCTGGCCTCTTCAGTTCCATTGCAATTGTTTGGAGGTGAGCCAATTCATGCGATAGGCAGTATCGTGCTCAAGGTGTCATTCTCCGGACTGGGGGGGGGGGGCACCGGATAGAGGATATTCGATTTGATGTGGTAGAGATGAACTATTCCTACAATGCTCTGTTGGGCCGAAGGGTTATCAACAAGTTTCCAGCTGTACTTCATCATGGCTATTTGTGCATGAAAATGCCCGGACCGGAGGGCGTCATCAGAGTGTACGGAGATCAAGCTGAGGCTCGGAGGCTGGAGTTTGGGTCATCACCAGGGCAACATCACATACATCTTATAGCTGAAGATTGCCAGAGCAAGGGCCTTGCGGTGGAACCACCAGCGGCATCCAAGTGGGTGCCGAAGGTCACAACAGTTGAGGGTACTAAAGAGATTGTCGTGTGTGCCAATCGACCGGACAAAACAATGCTGATTGGCAAAGAGTTATCGGAAGCGGTAGAGGTGCAACTGATGCAGTTCCTGAGAAATAATGCAGATGTCTTTGCGTGGTCGCCAAAGGACCTCCCCGGTATTAACAGATCCATTGCTAAGTATTGGCTGGATGTTGACCCGAAGGCATGTCCGGCAAACAGTGAATTAGAGTCTGGACGGAGGAAAAGGCTAGCATCTTGAGGGCTGAGGTGCAGAAGTTACTGGATTCGAACGTCATTCGGCCTATTGACAGAACAACTTGGCTAGCAAACCCGGTGCTGGTTAAAAAACCAAATGGCCAGTGGCATATGTGCGTCGATTTTACAACATTGAACAAGCATTGCCCGAAGAATGATTTCCCGCTGGGTCATATAGACCAGTTGGTGGATGCCACGGCAGGATGTGCGCTGATGAGCTTTCTGGACGGCTACTCGGGATTTCATCAGGTGTGGTTGGCTACTGAAGATCTTCCTTTGATAGCCTTTCAAATACCAGGGGGGACTTATTGCTACAACCGAATGCCCTTCGGTTTGAAGAATGCCGGGGTGACATTTTCTCCTACTGTTAAAGCTACACTAGGTATGCAGATGGGCCGCAACGCTGCAGCTTACATTGATGACATTGTTGTCAAAAGTGTTGAAGAGGGGGATCATGTGGCAGATTTGGTAGAAACATTTGCCAACCTCTGGCGAGTCGGTATGCGGTTGAATCCGACGAAATGCATGTTCGGGGTGTGTTCGGGCAAGTTGTTGGGTTACCTGGTGTCAAAGGAGGGAATTAACCCAAACCCGGTCAAGATCAAGGCAATCATGGATATGCAGCCTCCGGCCTCTATTCTGGAGTTGCAAAAATTCGCTGGCCGCGTTGTAGCATTGAGCAGGTTCATCTCTAGACTGGCTGAGAAGAGTTTGCCTTTCTTTGAGGTGCTTCACAGTCCTTGGGCATTCACATGGGGTGAAGAGCAACAACTACCGTTCGAGGTGCTCAAGAAGTATTTTGTCGAATTCACTACCCTCAAGCCGCCACCACCGAAGGCTCCTTTGCTATTGTATATTGCTGTGGCACCGAAGGCAGTCAGTGCTGTGTTGGTCTATGAAGCACCAAAGGGCGGTGATGCTTTTTAGCAATTGCTGGTGTACTTCGTGTCTAAAACGTTGACGGTATCGCGTTGTAACTACACTGTAGTAGACAAGATGTTGTATGCTTGAGAAACCATGTGGATATGTGCCATTGTTTGCAATATATGTGATGAGTACTTGACTTGAGCGGATTTGGTGTTCGAGTTGAAATGCGGGAATTCGGGGATTGCATGTGTGTGTGCATGATTATGGTTTTGACTTACCAGAGTTGGTGGAGGAATTGGTGATCTTGCAGGAGTTGGGAAATGTGTTCGCTTGTGTCATGATGTGTAGGTCAGTGAAGTCGACTTGGTGGTCAACGGCGAGAGGATCGGGCACAAGTAGGGGAATTGGGGTCAGATGATCGGGATGCCAGGTGAAGTCAAGGTTTATCTACACCATACACGTGGAGAGGCAAGAAGCACAGACGATTTCGCGGTTGAGCCTCAAAACCATGGTGGTGATGAAGATGGTGTGTTGACCAAGTCAAGGCGAACGGGATGCCGGTGCAAGTGACAAGGGGGCCCGATGGACAGGGATTGGGAGATACTTGCTGGTGGTCAGGATCACGGGTCAAGGTGACACGCGTCAACATCGAGAAGTCATGCTTTGAGAAGCGTGCAAGGTGGTTTCCCGGTTTGGGCCTCAAAACCGGTGGCGGCGATTGGAGGTGCACGTGACACCATCGCGGAGCTTGTGTCGAGTGCAAGCAAAGTTGTGAAGGGCTCGATGGCCTTCGGGCGACGAGGAAAAAAATGGACAGTTATTCCCTCGGTGGTAGGTGGGTGTGTTATGTAGGTCAATGGTAGAGTGGTCATGTGGATAATAGACCCTAGGCCTATATAAAGAGAGGTGTGGCTAGTGGGAGAGGTGTCTCTCTTCCCATTAACCTTGTGTTAGGTGTTCTATTCAAAGTGCTAGGAGAGGACTTCATGTTTTAGAGGAGAGTAGTGGGTGTGTGAGAGACATCTCTTGCTCTTCCAAATTGTGGGAGGAAGTGGGTGGTTTCCTAGACTTGTATCCTTAGATCTTGTAAGCACCTTTCTATGATATGAGAAGTATTTTCGTGCTCAAGATTTCCCTCTTTCCTTGAATCCCGAAATTCCCTTTTTCTCTATTTTTGGAGCTATTTTCGTGGTGATTTTCGATGTCACTTTTGGATGAGTTTTTGGTTCGGATTTCTTGAGAAACATGTTGCTAGGATGAGCTAGAACAATCCTATATGGATCCTTGACCGAATCAATAGCTCTAGCACATTCGATTTGAAGGATTTCTCAACTTTCCCCTTTTTGGTGTTCTTGTCACAAGATCTGAAATTCATGATGATTCCTTGTGTTTTTGGAGTGGATCTCTTTAGAGGAGGGTTGTGATGTATTGAGGATCATCTGGTCCAAATTTCGTGATTTTTGGAGTTTGTTTGATAGGGTTTTGATAATTTTCTTTCTCGAACAGAGCTTCTATTTTTCCCAGGACAGAACTTCCATGGCTATGATAGAACTTCCATCATAGTGATGGAACTTCCATCAAGAACGATGGAACTTCTGTGAGTGATAGTTCTCCCGTCACCCGGAACTTCCATGATTGACAGAGCTTCCATCAGGGACTACGGAACTTCCATCGAGCACCACGGAACTTCCGTCAGGCTCAGTTTTGTGATCTCTCGGATCTTCCTCAGTTCCCTTTTTTTTTGTTCCTCTTGTGCTTCCGCTATGTGTCCTTTTGGTTTGAGTCATTCCTAGGGTTAACATATCACAAGTTGGTGTGTGTAATCTTAGTGACTCGGTTAGAGGTTGGTTCGGGTTGTAATTGGGACATAGGCCAAGTTCTTAAGAAGAATTTTTGGCTCCCATTCACCCCCCCTCTGGTCGCCTTCTCGGTCCTTCAATGCTGTGGTTACGGCCTCACGTAAGTTGCGATAGTATTTTGATGATCATGCTATCACCATACCTACCAGATATCCATTACGGGACGTGTTGATGAATGATAAGGCTTCCAGTGCTATGTTGAAATGAGCGGCTGAGCTGGCTCAGTATAGCATCACCTTTGTTGCTCGTAAGGCCATCAAATCCGGAGTGTTGGCGGAATTTGTGGCAGAATGGACTCCTCACGGTGAAGCTAAAGAGTTAGCCCAAGCTGTTCCCAAGGACCCAGTTTGGACCGTGTACAGTAATGGTGCCTGGGGAGCCTCTAGGGCAGGATGTGCTATAGTTGTTACATTAGCCGAAGGGCAAACCATGCGATTCTCTGCAAAGTTGGCTTTTCAAACGACGAACAATGCTGCAGAATTCGAAGGCATATTGTTGGGCCTTCGGCAGGCTCGAGCCCTTGGGGCTAGGTGATTGGTTATCTACTGTGATTTGCAGTTGGCTTCGGCTCAGTTGGCAAAAGGGTATCAAGCCAGGGATCCGGAGATGGCTCGATATTCAGTAAGGTGAGAGAGATGGACAAGTACTTCTTGGGCTTTGAGGTTCATAACATTCATCGCACTGAAAATAGGGAAGCAGATGCATTAGCTAAGGCTAAGGCCGGGTAGCGTCCGGTTGCTGGTGATGTGCTTCACGAGGTTATGAACGAGTCAGCAACGACACAGGAGGCGAAAGGCCGAAGGGTTTTGGCCATCATGGTAGATGATTGGCGAGCCCCTATTCGGGCATGTATCGAAGGGCGCTATGTCTCTGATGACAAAGAGGAGCGGCAGATGATCTTGCATCGTTGTTGGGGTTACACTATTGTTGATGATGTCCTATAGAAGGGGGGTGTCTGTGCTCCTCTGCTTCATTGTCTCAGCAGGCCCGAGGGGCAGAATTTGTTATGAGAAATCCATGAGGGGTTGTGTTCGTCACATTTGGCTCCGAGGGCATTGGTTGCCAAAGCGTTTCATCAAGGGTTCTACTGGCCTACTTCTATTCGGGATGCCGAAGACCTAGTCAGGATATGCGCTGGTTGTCAGTGGATGGGCCGTCAATCTCATCTGCTTGCCACGATCCTACAGCCAATCCCTCCGATTTGGCCGCTCGCCCGGTGGGGGATCGACATTGTGGGGCCGCTGTCCACGGCTCCAGGGGGCTATCAGTTCGCTGTGGTGGCCCTAGATTATCTCTCTAAGTTGGTGGAGGCCCGAACCGCTGGTGCAAATTACAACTGGAAATGTCAAGAAGTTTTTCTGGAAGAATGTGGTCTGTCACTTCGGGGTTCCGCTGGGTGTTGAGGTCAAGGAGTATTGCCTCAGTCTGGGGGTCAAGAATTGTGAGGTCTCTATCATTAACCCAAGGGCCAATGGGACTATTGAATGAATGAACGGTAATCTGTTTTACGGGATCTTTTGTTCGTTGGTTGGCTTGCCGAAGGGTAAATGGGTCGAGGTGTTGCCAAACGTTCTTTGGTCCATCAGGACAACCGTTATAAGATCCACTGGTTTCTCACCTTTTTGGCTGTTGTATAGTGCTGAGGTGGTCACGCTAGAGAAGATACATATTGGGTCATTGCGCACACTCAGGCCACACGTCAATGAAGATGATGCAGCAAAAGACATGTTGGAGGAAGTGCGCATGCAAGCAGTCGCTAACCTGCACAAGTACATTGCATCCTTTGAGAAAATGTACAATCGCAAAGTTCACCCAAGGGAATTTGCACCAGGCGATCTGGTCCTTCGGCGCAAACCTAACCCCATCAGCGTTGGCAAACTGTGCAGCAAGTGGTTGGATCCCTTCATTGTGGATCACTCAAATAGGCCGGGGGCCTATCATTTGCTAGAATTGGATGGCTCTTCGATGCATTATACTTACAATGCTGATGCCTTGAAGAGGTTTTACATGTAATAGGACAAAGGTCGGTTTGGTAGTAACAATGTTTGTTTTGGTGTAACAAAGTTGGTGTTTAGCATGTATCCTTCAGGTGCAATGTTTAGCCCGGTCAGTGTTGTTTCGGGCGGGGTCTCGAGGAGCCATTCAGGCTGCGTGTTAAGAGGTTGTTCCGGGCTGCATCCCGAGGAGTCGTCAGAGCGGAGTCCCGAGGAGCCGTTCGGGCTGCGTCCTAAGAGGTTGTTCCAGACTGTGCCTCGAGGAGTCGGTCGGGCTGTGTCCCACATCTTTTTGTTTCAAAGTGGCTTAGTTTGTGTCTTGGTAGGATGCTATATTTGGGGTTGGTGGCACGGAAGGTCGGCAATGTTTCAATGCCAAGGGGCTGCAACCCCTGTCTTGTAGTCCGACGTTTTGTATGCCATGTTGTCTATAATAGCCGCTCGGGGGCTGGTCCTACAGTCGATGAAGGTCAGTGAAATTCTGTAAGGTAAGCATAAAAGATCCTGGTATTTGTGGTGAGGTGCGTTGTTATTTTTAGCATTCTTTATCCTTGTCATGGCAACTATGGCCTTATTCTAGGCAACTACGGCCTAAGGGTCCCGAAGGGACACGTCATCTATATTTACTGCAAGGGCAACTACGGCCCTCATCCGAACAACTACGGTTTGATGCCGGAAAACTACAGTCTGATGCTCCGAAAGGGTATGCCCGGAAAGCTGGATGCGACACCAACCCGATGCTGAACAACTATGGTTCGAAGCTTGCCAAGGCCTGATGAGGTGCTTGGCACGTAGAATAGCATGTGGTATGCAATTTTCTAGTCCAGTGCACTTTGGCATAATCCGAGTTATGTGTAAGCTTAAAGTTTATGTATAAAACAAGAACCCAAGGGCACACAACTACATGATTTGCCCAACGGTGTTAAAATTACAAGAGCCTAAAGGCAAAGGAATACATGGTTTGCTTGAAGGCATAAAATTTACAGGAGCCCGAAGGCATAAAGCATATAATAGCCCGAAGGCTTAAGGCACTAAGGAGCCAGAGTCCTTTGTCGTAAGCAAGGTAGTTCGTGGTAAGCGTTTCAATTCACCTAGCATGTCTGACAGCTCACGATGTTGCTCGGCCCAGTCGTGAAGCACAACACTAGATGATTGTATTCGGCGGCTGGTTCACGTTATGCTTTGCCGGTGCCGATCCATATCGGTGATAATGTGCAGACGACCGAAGTGTGTCTGTGCGGCTTACCGGAGAGCCTCAATGTCCATACTAGATGAGCTGCTAGAGGAGGCATCATCCCGGGAAGGGCTTGGACTGCTGTTTGAAACCTCAATTGGCTCTACCTTCAGCGTGGGCAGCAGAATTGTGGGTTCATTTGCACTGGTACCGCTTGCCCTTCGGGCGTCACACGCTACGCACTGTCGGAGTAATTCCTCCAGGGATACACGCTGGCATGCTGCATTGATTCGTTGATTCTCCGCGTCCATGGAGGATAGGAACTCGGCAAACCCACCTTCGGGGTGTTCACGCCTTGAATCAAGTAATCGCTAGGGCACCTTGATAGATACGGAAGTTATGTCCAGTATCATGGTGTCCCGTGGAATGGGCGATGCATCTTCAGAAGGCGTGCTCTAGAGAAAATAAGAGTCATAAGTTATATGTGAAAAAGAAGTGGACACAGTAACTAATAGATAACTCGATATCATTCAAAATAAGCACCTAAGTTACAAAGGCAATGCTGTCGGAGCACTAGACGCTTACGATGGCAATACAACATTCTCTTTCTAAGTACTAGCTAGCCAAAGAAGGAGTGGATTCCGGTGATAAGGCGAGTTCACACATGGGTCTCCTGAGGCGTCGATGAAGGCTGCCCAAGGCTGTGTGGATCGGCAGCACCACCGGAGGTCGGAGCAGCAGTGCCGGAGGGGCGGATGGCGGCCTCTTTGGTTTCATCGACTTCAGCAGCGGCAGGATGGCTCAAGTCACCAGGGGCTCCGAGGGCGGTTGTGTGAGCATCAGGCGCCGCCAAGGTAGGCTCCCTCCAACCGCCGGAAGTAGGAGTGGTATCCGCGGCTGAGGTAGAAGCGGCTAGTTGAGTAGCCGCGTCCCGTGCGAGGGCTTCGGCAAGCTCGGTGCCGAAGGGTTGCCAGACCTCTCAACCCAAGATGTTGCCAACAGGGCCCAACCGTTCCTGCAACTGGGTGTTCTCCGCTGTATTCCCTTGACATGTGGATAGGAGTTCACGTGCCGCTTCACGGATGTCAAAACACCAAGGGGTGCCCAATTATTCCAAGGTGGCATAGGCCATCATCCAGCCTATTCAGGCGCAGATAGTGCCATAGGCGCGAAGCCCGTCCTTGGCCCGGTCAAGCCCCTTGGCCAGCCAAGTAAGGCGTTTCATTCTTTGCCCTCAGCATGCCCGGGCTCTCTGGATGCCAACCCCATCCGGGCGAAAAAGTGTCGCAGTTGCCCTATCAGACCGAAGAGGCCTCGGCTCATGGCTTCAAATTCGACATAGATGCTAGCCTGCTCCAGAGCCTTTTTTAGCTTTCGATTGTCATTCTGTAGCGACAAGTTGTCGGCCCCTATAGTCCTGTTGGCCTCGCATAGCTGCTGCAGCTCTTCGTTTGAATTTTTAGCCTCTTCGGTTAGTTGCTGGATATGCTTTTCCGTGTCACTATCTTTAGGTCCACTGCTAATGATTGGGCTTGACCTTGGCTTTCGGCTAGCTGCTTCTTCAGTCCAGACACGGCGTCCTCCAGAGATAGATTAGCCTCGAGATGGCAGGATAGCTATGTGGTCAGCGCAAAAGCACTCAGGGTTAGTGAGTTTGCTACTGCATTTTAGATGGAAAAAACGACTTCAACAATATGCTATACCTGGGCGGTAAGGCGTGCCAAGTAACCGATCGCTGTAGTCGCATCAACACCCTCCAACGCCTTTTCGCCGTCGCAGAGGTCGAGCATCCGAGAGGCATACCCCAGGGCCATTGAAGCTTCGGGGCGGCCGCTAAAATCGGCCGCGCGTAGGTTTGCCCCAATGTCCTCCGGCTGCACGCTCAAAGGGAGCACACCCATGAAACCATTGCCGCCGCCAGGTTTCCGTGTTTGCATTAGGGGCAGCTCCTCAGACTCCTCTTCCTCGTCGCTGCTGATATCTTCGACTTGTTGGGCCCCCTCCTCCTCAAAGGCTTTTCTGCCCTCGATGGAGCTGCCGCTTCGGCTGCTCGATGCGGAGCCTTGGCCTCCGGATTCTGACTTGGAGCATCACTTGCGGCCGGTTCCTCGGTCCACTACTGTTCGGGGGTATCTTCGGCACCCCCTCATGGTGCCCTGTTAAAACCAAGAAAGCAGATCGTTAGAACACTAGAACAAGTGCAGAGGCGCATAACAAGTTGTCAGAAGGATCAGAGCACCTGTGTAGATCAATGGACTGTTCGCACCAAAGTCCAGCGAAGGCATCTGGATGCCGGGTGAGGGAGGCAATGGTGACAGTGCTCCCCCCGAGCCCCCCACATTCTCTCTGCTGGGCCGCTCCAAAATGACGCCCAACAGCACATCAAGGAGAGGTGCGCCTGCTGAGCCAGGAGTAGTGGCTGCCAGGGGTGTATAGATCGGCGTGGCGGCGCTAGCCTCGCGATCGGCTATCGCCTCACTGGGGGTCGCCGACCTCCGAGGGGTCTCCTCATATTGCTTTGGTAGGCCACATCTAAAGGCCTGTTTGGTAGGACTTCCAAAATAGGTTCTGAAACAGATTCTATTGCTACTCCTCAGAAGCCAGTCAAACAATTTGTTAAGAATGGATTTTATTTCTAGAGGCGAGAAGCGCTTCTGCCAAATTGAATTGGAAGCCGAAAGCATCAAAATCGTAGCTTTGGACAGTTCCTACCATTGGTTCCTGGATAGGATTACGTATTTATCCCTATAGTTGGTCAAAATTACAAGCAAATTGTCACCACTACATATCTTCTCTCCCTATCGATTTCTGTCTGACTCCATCGTAGCGGAAGGGAAAGAGGAGGTGATAGCTGCTGGAAGTGACGGTAGCGACTGGAAGAGACGATGTCGACAATCGCTCCCCCTCCTAATCTCGGCGCTACTCCCCCACATCCCGCCACCCTGTTAGCCCTTTTCCTCTCCCCTTGAACCCCCCCCGCCATCCTCTTGACGACACACTTGGCAAGCCTCCATGCCCGATGGGGAGAGGTGGCTCTGGCGTCGGGGGTTGCAATTTCTCTAGCTCGACAGGCGCATGTGATTAGGCCAGCGGTTCCAACGCGGCCACGACGGCTGATGGGCAGGATGGCTCGGCAACGGATTGGTATGGCGGCTCTCTAGCACAATGAAAGCACTCATACTATGGAATGCTCAATGTTTCTATTAGCTCTTGATCTCCAATTGATCCCTGTGGCTCTGAAGAAGAAGAAGAAGAAGAAGAAGAAGAAGAAGAAGAAGAAGAAGAAGAAGAAGAAGAAGAAGAAGAAGAAGAAGAAGGTCTAAAATTTTCTCCTTCGGAGTTGCAAGTTTCTCGTTAGCTCCGAAATTCTAGCGGTACATAATAACGAACTATAGTATGTGATCTTACATACTGATAAGAAATTTTGTTTGTAATTAGGAGTGCTTTGTTACTAGATGCAAGGGTAAAACTATCCATAAATCACTACATTACTTTACCAACTCCAGGTACAGGGGATTCATAGTGCCAGTAGTTTGAACCAAGAGATAAATTTGCCAAGGAAGGAGCACAACTGCAAACCACCATAATTAGCGAAGATTCTTTCACAAAAAACATGGTGTAGATTCACTCGTTCATCCATGTGCAATGCAGTGCCTCTTATATGGTAGTGTATTCATCTCTTCTCTTTTTGGGTGATGTAAATTGACAGGACATACATATTAATTTAGTTGATGCATAGCAGGGTGTTGAGAATCCACTTTACCAAACACCTAAAAAATATTTCTTGTAGAGAAGCTATTTTTTGTGAAGAATTTGTTGCATGGAGAATCCGTTTGCTTATGGTACTATTAACAATAACAGGAAGTTTTGTTCTTTCCTAGATACTCATATCACAAAGCCTCTAGAAGTGGCTTTTGTTCGACATCAGGTGCTTCTGTAGGATCAAGATCGCCTAAAGGCTCAAATTCCTTAAGGTTACTTTGTGCCGATCGACATCTGCTACATCCTGACATTTGTCTTTATTGTCTTCTTCTTCAAATAACTTATTCAGAGGATCGACATATTCAATGTTAACTTCTTCGTCCTGTTCTGGGAGAATTTCCTTCAGGGTGGGAGGGTTGGGTTGAAAATTAAAAAGAATTTCCTCTCCTTCCAATGTGAATTTGAGGCGTTCTTATCCCAGTGCCGATCAGATCATCGGTAGTGCCATTCGAGTACAGCCGAGACACAAAGCTCTATGGGAGAAACAAAAAACAATTGAACTTTAAAGCAAGAGCAAAGGAATATGAAGGTGGATAGCCAAGACACAAAACTATAGAAGAAACGCACTCAAAATAGAGCAGTTTTGTCTGAGCATCGGCAGTGTTGGTCTAGGCCATCGGCAGTGCTGCTCAGGTCATCAGCAGTGATCATCGGCACTGCTGGTCCATCGACAGTGGCTATCGGCACTACTGATCGAGCCCGACAGGGTCAAAACAGCAACAGAGATTCGCAAAGAAAATGGAAAAACCCTATCAAATGAACTCCAAAAATCATGAAATTTGGACTAGAGGTGCATCATGGTAGGACGCATCTCACCCAAGTGGAATCATACGAAAATCTGAAGAAATCATCACGAATTTTGGTTTCTACCGAAAAGTCTTGGGTTTGGAAGAACTTGGAGAAATCCATGAAATCGAATGTGCTCTTGCCTTGGATTCAATCAAGGATCCATTAAGGATTGTTTTAGAAAGTCCTAGCACCAAGATCCCCTAAGAAATCCCTCCCAAAGCCCACTAAAAAATGAGATAAAAAATTTCCATGAAAATAGCTCCAAAAATGGGGGAAAACACAAATTCGGGATTTAGGGAGAGATGATGAACTTGAGCATGAATTTGAATCTCATATCATTGACTCATCCATTCAAGATACATGGATACATGGCTAGGAAACCACCCTCTTTCTCCCACTCTTTGGAAGAGAAAAGCTTGTCTCTCACACACTCTCTTCTCTCCACTACAACATGAATAACTCTCCTAGCTCTATAGAATGAAATCCTAACACAAGGCTAATGTAAAGAGACCCCCTCTCCCACAATACATTGCCAACTATCCTTATATAGGCCTAGAGATTGTTCTAAAAACTAGACTAACCTTGACCTACAATACATTGCCACCTATCACCAAGGGCAAACTTCTCCATCTCTTTTTCCTTTACCCGAACGCCCTCGGGCCCTTCATGTCTTTGCTTCACCTTGATGCAAGCTCCGTGATGGTGCCACATGCACCACCAATCGCCGTGACCAGTTCTGAGGTCCAAACCGGGAAACCACCTTGCACGCTTCTCAAAGTGCGTCTTCCTTGATGTTGACGTGTGTCACCTTGTCCCGTAATCCTGACCATCGGCAAGTCTCTCCCGGTCCCGCTCCATTGGCCCCTCTTGTCACTTGCACCGGCATCCCTCTCGCCTTGACTTGGTCAACACGCCGTCTTCATCGCTCCCACGGTTTTGAGGCTCAACCGCAAAACTGTGATACCCCCACCTGGTGTAACCCGTGATTACCGTACCAATCCCTGGATTAGTTGTTGGTTCACACGTACAAAGTGATACAAAGTCAATTCAAGAGCTCTATTTAGTCCACGTAGGGATGATACAATCATACAAATTTTAAATTCAAGCAAAAGGGATTGATCATGCTAATCCAAACTAGAGAGAATACAAGTAAAGCTTCAATGACTCCACATGCAAGGGATATATTCATGCATTTGGGAGAGTGGTCAAGGAATAGGGTAAGGGTCAGAGTTTTTCAGAAAAGTGTGGATGCAAGGGCTCACTACAGAACCAAAGGGGTTTTCTAATAAGGAAGACAATTTTATAACTTTTAGTTGGTTGGACCTGAGGGAGATTATGATCGATCCCAACAGTTCCCATATTTTAGTTGGGCCTTCTGACACACATTCATCACAACTCTAGCACACCTTGCCGACACCTTTTACCAAAAACACGGGTATTACTACACCCACTCACACATCAAGGAATGGACCACAAAACCTGTATGGGAAGGACTAACACAAAACCTGGGTTACGCAGCAAGGAAGTGTCACCCGGTGAAGTAGGAGCGGACTCGGGGGTTGGTTTTGGTGCAAGTGGTGCTAAGTCCAGTATTCAGTAAGAATATATGGTGAATGGTGATATGACGCATGTGTCGTAGTCATCGAACCCCTAAGATCCGTGGTAGGCTTGTGGGCGTGCCTGGGTGAAGTGGGAGCGTTATGTGTCTCCACGCGCAAAAGCGCATAGCCTATGGGTACAACGTACTAAGCTCTACAGAGTTATTAATGAACCATTCGAATTCCCATTGTCACTGGTTATGACACGCCATATCATTGGGCTCTCAAGTTTAGCCATAACAATACTAAAAATATCAACAAGTTGAGGTCTCACTACTCGGTCCCTATGCGGCAGGGCAAGCACTCATCCACGACAGGTGGACCTACACCGAAGACACCATCATCAAGTACTCTAGAGTAGTACTAAGGAGGGCCAAGTATAACTCACCCAGCTTCACCTTAACACACTTGGTCTAACACTGACCCACTAATACACACACCACCAAACATATTTTCACACATTTTGTAAATCTTGGTAGTGTAGATGTATGGTGATAATCATCACAATTCCTAAGCATATACTAGCAAGGGTGGCGTTACCATTAGCATTGCTAATAATAACTTCCTAGGGTTATCAAGGTAGTGGGATATCAATTGTGGCCAATCAAGGATCTAACATTCATATCTTATATAGGCAATACGAATGCTAGTTTTCACACAAGTGGGTTTTAACTAAGAAATCATAAAGTGATAAGGAGTAATGCATATATAAGAAGTAGGTTCCAAGTTGGGTGCAGTTTTGCAATCATAGGATCAATCGTGATCAAGGAATAAGTATAGCTTGCCTCAAAATGCTATCCTTCTTGACTAGTCTTCGCGTTCTAGGCCTTTGAGTCCTTCCTTGCGTCTGGCGTCGTAGACTCATCCGTAGATCCGGGTCTTCTGGCTCCTTGTTGACGGTCACTAAGTACCAAATCTGACCGTCAAATACCCGCATAAAACTATAAAAGTAAATAACCAATATAGTGGTAGGAGTTTATTACTAACGAATTTCACAAGTGTTGGTAAATATTTGCTTGCAGGTGATATACCCACGTAATTGAGGGAAAATCCATGTCATCAAGGGAGAAAGCACACTTCCGACCAATAAGAGCAGAACACAAGGATCCACGGGCCCATAAATAGAGCAAACCGACGTTCCATGGGGTCTAACGGGGATAACTGACAATGGGACCCAGCTATCAGTGCCCTAGAAAAAGTGGGGTACGAAAGGAGCCAACTCATGTTTGGTCGAACACCCCTATTTGGCCGAACATGGGGTGGGCCCTCTCATCCCCCGCTTCCATGTGTCACCCGTTATCGCCTTTCTAAGGTTGGTTGGACTGGTTACGGCGGTAGTTACCACCTCAGGAACCGCCTTTGGGCCCTATATAAGGAGGACACTCTCCACACACTTCAAGATTAGTTTAGTGCTTCATTTCCTAAAGGCTTTAGCACTGCTAAAGTGCTTAGAAAATAGGGAGAGAGTCAGGGGAAGACCGAAGGAGGAGTGGGCCTATCCACCTCTTCTCCATGCTTGTACCTTAACGGATGCATGCCATATTTAGTAAGTCTTCATGATTCCTTTTTCTTGGTATTTAAGTTTCCTTTTTATGTAAGTTTTATAATTAGTTGCTTTGCTCGCTTAGCTCTCTATTTAGTTAGAGACCTTTGTCTTGTACCATCGTAGCTAGAGATTAAGGGAGTAATTGAAAGCATAGACATGGTGTCTAGGCTATAGGTTACCTTTATTTATCGCATAGCCCACAGACTCCTTGAGGTAGGCACTAGGTGATGGCAGCCCTATCTGTCCTTTGAAATCCTCCATGTTCAGCTATGTAGTAGCCTCTTGGCTGGAATCGCACTATGGATGCAGGGGAACATCGGATGCCCAATGCAAGCAACCTAGTAGTACTCTTACCTTGATTAAGACCTTATACTTGTTAGTAATTCTCTCTACCCAAAGCCACATTTATCTTGGTGTCCTTGGATGATATAGAACTGAAGATTAGGCACACACATTCCCTGTGGATTTGATACCTTGGAATACTCCTAGGTGAAAGCTACTTCGGTACCCGTACGCTTGCAGATTTATTCTGTTGTCATTAAAATACCCAACAAGCTTTCTAGCGCTGTTGCTGGAGAACGGTTGTTGTTTGATCTTTGAACCTAGTACGCCCTCGTATCTTTTTATTTTCTTTATTTCTTTCCCCTTCTCTACCATGGAGTGATTATCAATTCAAGATCTGTCTGCTCCCAACTACGAGTTCTTCGAGCTGCCACTTTCTGCGGAACCTATCCATTCATCTAGCTTTGAACTTCGTCCAGGCTTTATAACCATGGTTCGAGAACAATCATTCACAACCGATCACGATAGGCTCGATCACGGTAAGGACCGAAGGTGTACCGAGAGGGGGGGGGGGTTGAATCGGTAAGCCGCTCACGAATCCAAATACTTCAATTCCACTACTTAAGTCTAAAAAGATAAGCAACCTAAACAAGTCTACTAGGCCAAGTCCCTACACATGCTAGTGTTCATGATAAGATAAAGTGCGGAAGCCAATCACACTAGCCCATGCAAGCCACAAGTCACTCTACTCACTAGAGCACACAAATGCGGAATAGTAAAGAGAGGGTCAAGCAATGCTCATGATTTTTTCCCGAGGTCTCAGAAGGATGGTGGCTTCCCCTAATCCTCGTTGGACCACTCTCGCCGGAGTCCCGGTCCCTCTCGCCACCAAGTGGAGTTCTCGCCCACGAGCCCACCATCACTCCTAGAGTGAAGACACGGTGTGTGTCATGCTGCACAAAGCACAAGCTCGCCTCCCTCGAGAACTTGCCGGACTCCCCGAGCCGGCACGGGCGCTCACTAGCGATGCCCCTTCTAACGGTGGGCTCAAACCGTGTACAAACGTGTGACGGCCTTCACAACCGATCACGATAGGCTTGATCACTATTGGTCATAGTTACGCACCCACTTATATACCACAAGAGGACGGTGTACAATTGTAGCACTTTTTCGCTTAGAGTATTCCAAGGTTTAATCAAATCCACAGGGATCAGAAGAGAACCGTGTTTAGAGTTTACTATTTTGTCTAACAAATCAATCCTAGCATGAAGTACATATTGCACATACGTGAGCATGAAAAGAGGTGAAAGTTGATGGTTGCACCGATCGGCTCAATAGGTGCGACGATCAGCGTGAAGGATTACTTGGTAAAAGGGGTTATAGGAGCATACACATCAACCAAAGAGGAACACCTAGAGTTAGCCTATATGCATCTAGTATTTGGAGAAAGGATGTGTCGATCGACACAACTGGTGTGCCGATCGGCACTGAAGCAGTAATCATTATCATCTTAATCCTAGCGTACTTGGCACTTCATTGACTTGAATGATAAACTTAGTATTCTATAAGACATGGTGGTTTCATTTACCTCGGCTGTCACTACAGAGGCTATTAGCTCACCATTGATTTCTTGCACTATGCGATGAGCAAAAGCGTAATTGCAATTTACACTAATGGGAACAGATAGATATTAAGTACACCATATAGACTGAATTCACCGAAAGAGATTCAACAAGCGACCAAGGACAGAATCAAGATAGATAACATAGATATAGATAACTGTACCAATATTCATCACCGTCAGAGGAGCGCCGATCGGCTCAACAGGTGCGCCGATCGGCGCTGTACTTGTTGCAACATTGACGATTCCTAGGGTACATGACTCTACTTCTCCTAGCTCGAATGTAGTGCACCATGCAGGGTCCCTACCCGACTAGACTACGTCTCTCAATTTGGTGGCTCTTCAACTCCGGCGGCCTCCCGACGATGTGCAGCGGCTCATATGTCTTGATCATCTCCCTTTTCTCCATTGTTCTCTGGTCTTGGATGTCATATGGATGTTTATATAGCCTCTGGTCACGTCCTCCCTTGCTTGGCCTCCAAGTTTAGCTCATAGAGATTGAATCCAAGTCGGTTTCGTACCCTCCGTAAACTGCGCCGACTTACTTTAATCATAACCGATGCTTCCAGAGTTCAAATATAGCAAACCTGGACTCTATCTCGTAGCCCTTGAAAGGATATACAACGTTGGTATTATTTCGATCCTCAGATTCAGAAAGTTAGATACCCAAAATTGCGATATCAAAATATCTGTCCTGATTTGGATTCCTCTGTGCAGCCTGCCTTGCGGGGCCTGCAATAAATGCAAATCATATATGTTTCGGAAAGCACTCGACGAGATCTTCAACTTTGGTATTATGAGATTTCTCATTTGACCAAGTATTGGACTCCGAAATCGCATGACAATACAGTGCTGTTTCTAGACTCCGTGAATTGAACTTTCCTTCTGGATAAACCTTCTAGAAATCCTTAGGCATTGGGCCACGACCTTGGTCTTGCACATTGGACCTCATGGACGTCCAGGTGTATCTTGTAAGCTTCATGGGCTAGTGAAAAGCCCTCCTTATATGGCAAGTCAGGCTTCATGTTGGTATTTCTCATATAAGAGCCATTTTGTCGTCTTTTCACCTGTTTCTACAATAAAGCACTAAAACGACACTACATGTGGAAATCATCAATATTAAAGATAAAACACAAGATTATGATGAGAATATGGTACGATATTGGTGGTTTTTGGCATATAGAAGTGGTACATAGGAACCACCAGCAGTTCCCCCATGCTTAAACCTTTGCTCGTCCTCGAGCAAATAAATTACCCTCAAGGAGAGATCAGCATTGCAATCATGTTATATTCACTCATATTCATCAAGGCACATGCATATCTAACCCGCTTTAAGAGTGTAGCACAAAAAGTTTTATGTTGCACCAATTCTACTACTCAAAGATATAAGTGGGGAATAGAAAATGACTAAGAACTGACCACAATGATCAAATGAAGTAGCTTCAACTCTCAAATCAAATTTCTCCTCAAACTAGGCCTTAAACGATAAAGCTTTTCCAAAAATTTAGTCTCATTTATCCAAAAAAAAATGCTCTCTTGCAAAGAATCAAGGCAACACTCATCTTACAAATGTCACAAGCCAAATAACTAGAAGTGATCCTATCTATGAATATTTGGTAAAAGGCTTTATGTGTAGCTTGGTAGAAAAACAACTAGCAACAATATAACTCAGAGTATTATCAAATCAAGAGATAGTTCTAATTGGTTTTACAAAGACTTGTCAAAAGGGCCATTAGAAAACAATATGAAGAAGAAGAGAAACACATGCTTTAGAAAGGTGGACTTGTGCAAAAGGCAAAGAATGATCTCAAGACACAAATGAAGTTCTTGAAATCGGATTGCACATGGTTGGAGTGATAGAGTTTCAGCCAATTGAATGCACTTACTTGAAAATTAATGGTTTATGCACAAATCTTGTATGAATTCCTCTCTTGCAACTTGCTTGAAACATTCTTGATCTTTCATCAACAATATTTGAAGTCCATTAGCTAGTGCCTCAGAATGATGAATAACGTCCATCCCCCATGCTTAAACGTTGCTCGTCCTCGAGCAAAGGGAGTGGCAAAAGATAAGCACTAGCTAAATCCTTTATTTCTTCTCTTCGACCATCTGGAACACATATAATTAATTTTTGGAGATAACAGAGCACTTTTTATTCCTTACGCTGATCGGCACGACACCTGCGCCGATTGGCACACATATGATTCTGCCTTGTCTTCTCCTTCTATTGATCCTTTGCATTTCAAAGAGTCTTCAGAGGTGTTTATTGATGAAAATCGTCGTCTTCAGCAAGAGGTCTTGATAATTTGTGCATAAAACCATAGAAATAGTGCAACAGCTCGACGAGAAACTCATATCATAGGTTGTGGACAGGGAGAGACCTCACCAAAAGAAATATGGGTTTACAGGTGGGAATATTCATCGAGCATTGCTAAATATGAAGAGGCTAGCAAACAAGTGATAGTTACGCAAAGAAAATGGCCAACTTCCAAGTCTCATACCAAAAGAACACAAACTTGAAACGACTCACCAAATTACATGTCGCAATCTACAGGTTTATCATATAATTGTAGCATATTTGGCTTTGGTAGGTATGATTAATACAAGAGAGCAAAATTTGCAAGGATTAGAGACAACATGTAATAGTTTTCCAAAAATTATTAAGTACACTAGTTATGTTGGAGTTTTCTTCTTAGAGAGCAAACCATATTGTCATGAAGAACAATTCAACCATATAGGGTCTTTATCAAAACATCTATCAACAAATACCACCACTAAAGCAAATAGAGTTCATAGAATTGGTGCTTAGTTGAAAATTCAGCGGTGGACAATTATGTGCAATGAATCATGCAACTTCTAATAACAATAGCAACCTTCATCATATCTCTAGCAAAGATCCTCATCATAATTATGCATTTATTCATTGTGAAAGCATTATAAGACAACGGTGATGATACAGGCAAGCTCCCCTAGATAAATTAATGACATTTGGTCACCCTAAGGTAGCTGTTAGGGCTATGTCATTGTCCATTCTATGTTCTAAGTGATAAATTACAAATAACCTTTCACATGAACAAAACGAGAAGGGTATCACCGAAGAAAAAGAGAGAAAAGACCCAAGTTGGAAGCAGACAGCAAGTACAGGTTTGAGAAGAAAATAAGATTAGGAGAAGTGAAGAATCAAAGGGATGTTACCGCATTTTAATCAATTGAAGCAACACGTGCCTCCCCCATGCTTAAAATCTTGCTAGATTGCATGAGAGAAGGGCGATAGCAGGGGCAGCGAGGGAGCGCCGATCGACACGAGGATGCGCCGATCAGCCCAGACGGCTGTGCCTCTTGTCACCTCCATCTCCAGCCTTGATGTGCTATCCCAATGCTCCCTCTTGTATATGCGGCTGTTGTCACCTTGTTTCCTTCTACTGTCCATGGTTAAGAGTACTTCTTTCATTCCTGCAAAACATTAAAATGCACATACTACCCCCGATATGATGGTCGGGGATAGAACAATATCTACCATCTAGCAACAACCTCAAAAGTTCAACTTGTGGCATTTTAATTCTAGTAGCAAAAAGAAAACAAAATCCTAATGGGTGTACGCGTGTGCACAAGTGTGGATGCATGGAGTTAATATCACAATGTTAGCAAGGTTTTTCATGTTAGCAACGAAGGTTAGCGGCGTGGAAGCTAAACAAGAACAATGTTTACACCTAGCTCTAAGCACCATGCTTACAACTAGATTGCTAGCAATCTAAACGAAATTCATTAACAACCAAAGTCTAAACACCATGTTTATGTCACTTAGCTATTGCAAAACCCCATTGGACTGGAGTGATAGCGCATTGAAGAAGATTAGCAACCAACTAATGCAAATGATGCAAAACATAGCAAGTCAAATGAACTATTCAATGTTGTTCAACAAATACGCATGAACACCATGTTTACACCAATATTTGCTAGAAAGCTCGTGAAGCCAATTAAGTGCTCATCATCAAGTTCAAACCAAGCTATTATGAGTGGGAAAGTGAATATGAACATGCAAAGTTGGAGGTTTGTGCGAAACAAAACAAAAACATGTTAGGCGGTAGTGAAGGAATGCTTAGAAAAGCATTTGGGTGCTGCGCCGATCGGCAGTGTGCGTGCGCCGATCGGCGCAGTAGGAATTGGCTCTGGAATGCGATGAAAAATAAAGGATGGGAGGCTTAGGTGGGCTGAAGTTAGATGATTAAGATGCATGCAAGCGAAAACATTATGCAAAAACAAAAAATAAAGCAAGTCCTCACACATTATGCATGTAGTGGATAATTTTCGCAAACAAAACACAAAATGATGGTGGCGGAGGTCTAAAAATAAAAAGTTAATCTAGAACTAATTTGCCACAAGTAAATCAACTAAGTTGGGTTATTCTCACACAACAAAACTCTAGGTTGACCTCCTAGTAGCACTAATTTGCCACAAGTGAATCAACTAAGCGCTTCAATTAAAGTCATGTAGCTAGACTTCTTACATACCTTGTTGTCATGAAGCCATGGTTATTGGTGTAAGATTTAAAGATTTCCATATAGCTTGTAGTTATGCATACTTCATCGTGGTTCGCTCATTGCCCGTCTTCATTGTGTTGCATAATGCTCAATGTGTGTGTATGATATAATGCTCTGGAGTCTTCAATCTTGTTCAACTTCTAATCATTTGGTTGTAGGAGAATTGCTCGAGCTATCCTTGTTGTCATCTTCATCTCCAACGGAGAATCTTGATGACTTCGTCTTTTAAGCATTGGAGCATATGTCGGCTTGTCCTTTGACATACGAATCTTGATCTTTGTTGCACCAGCAAGTCTTGATGAAGAGTAGATGCAGCTTCTCAATTCTTGCCCAATGATCCATCAAGTCGACAGTGAAGAAATCCTAAGAAATCTGCTATTGCTTTTCTGAACCGACATCTTGTTTCTGACATTGCGCCGGGACCAGAACGAATTAGAGGCTGAACTTGTGCCATTGCATCGGGCATCAAATTATATTTCCAAGCAGTACTTATGCGTCCAAATCGGACTCCGTATGAGGGAGATATGACCTTTTTCCTAAAGGTATGTCAGGCTGTCTCGCAATGAATCCGAATTGAATTCAAACTTTCCAAATATTTAAACTCCATGTTTGGAACAACTTGAATCCGTGTCAATAACCAAAAGGAAGTCTTCTAACTGTATGGAAACCCATAGATCACGTGGATGTAGGACTTTAATTCCATATTTGGCTCAAACTTCCAATTGTTTGCAACTCTCACGAAATATCCAAACCGCCTGTACAGCGTCTCGTATTTTGGCCACAAATCCTTATAGGAAACTCCAAATGATGTGAAGTTTAAACCGTTGGAAACTAGACTTGATGCTCTTCCGCAATATCAAATTTGTAGGTCCTTAAATCCTCTATGGAATTTTGCACACCTTCTTTTGGTCGGCGGATAGAACATCTTTTCTCCCATTATCTATTTTTATGAACAAGATAGCATCCTTGCAAAGCATTAGTAAGAAAAAAATTATTGAGACATGAGCGTACCTTCTTTTGAGCGGTGCGGTACCGATCAGCATGGGCGTTGCGCCGTTCGGCACAAGTGGCTCTCACGTGGAGAACGACTCCTTAGCAGATGATGGAGCAGCAGAGTCAACAAAGAGCGGAATCGTCGATGCCAGCATGGACGTCGATGCGGTGCCGATCGGCACATGGTTGCGCTGATCGGTGCAAGCAGCAACGTCACCGTGCTCCAATCGAAGTTGTGTGCCTAGCCTTGTACCTATTTTTCAATGGACACAGAAACAAAGAAAAACAGGGTATGTGCAATAAAAAAAGTAGAATTAATTTGATAGACTAGATAGATCCCCCTAAACAGGTTCGAGTTCCGATCCCCTAAAAGAGCTTGTTGGTTGTAGTTACGCACCAACTTATATACCACAAGAGGACGGTGTATAGTTGTAGTATTTTTTCCCTTATAGTATTCCAAGGTTTAATCGAATCCACAGGGATCGGAAGAGAACCATGTTTAGAGTTTACTATTTCGTCTAACAAATCAATCCTAACATGAAGTATATATTGCACATACGTGAGCATGTAAAGAGGTGAAAGTTGAAGGTTGCGCCGATCGGCTCAACAGGTGCGCCGATCAGCGCGAAGGCTTACCTGGTAAAAGGGGTTATAGGAGCATACACATCGACCAAAGAGGAACAACTAGAGTTAGCCTATATGCATCTAGTACTTGGAGAAAGGATGTGTCGATCGGCACAACTGGTGCGCCGATCGGCACTGAAGCAGTAATCATTATCATCTGAGAAACCATGTGGATATGTGCCATGGTTTGCTATATTTGTGATGATTAATTAACTTGAGCGGATTTGATGTTTGAGTTGAAATGCGACAATCCAGGAATTGCATGGGTTTGCATACCATGGTTATGACTAACCGGAGTTGGTGGAGATATTTGTGATATTACAGGAAATGGGAAATGTGTTTGCTTGTCTCATGATGTGTAGGTCACTGGAGTCGACCTCGCGGTCAACAACGAGAGGATCGGGCACAAGTAGAGGACTTGGGGCCATACGATCGGGATGCCGGGTGAAGTCAAGGGTGATCCACACCATAAACATGGAGAGGCAAGAAGCATGGACGGTTTCACGGTTGAGCCTCAAAACCGTGGTGGTGATGAAGACGGCATGTTGACCAAGTCAAGGCGAACGGGATGCCGGTGTAAGTGACAAGGGGGCCCGGTGGACAGTGACTGGGAGAGACTTGCCGGTGGTCAGGATTCCGGGACAAGGTGACACGTGTCAACATCGAAAAGTCGCGCTTTGCGAAGTGTGCAAGGCGGTTTCTCGGTTTGGGCCTCAAAACCGGGGGCGGTGGTTGGTGGTGCACGTGGCACCATCACGGAGCTTGCTTCGAGATGAAGTAAAGACATGAAGCGTCCGATGGCATTGGGGCAATGAGGAAAAAGATGGGCGGTTATGTAGGTCAAGGGTAGAGTGGTCACACGCCCCCGGTGGTATGTGGGTGTGTTATGTAGGTCAAGGGTAGAGTGGTCATAGGCCTATATAAGGAGAGGTGTGGCTAGTGGGAGAGGTGCCTCTCTTTCTATTAGCCTTGTGATAGGACTCTATTCAAAGTGCTAGGAGAGGACTTCATGTTTTAGATGAGAGGAACGGGTGTGTGAGAGACATCTCTTGCTCTTCCAAATAGTGGGAGGAAGAGGGTGGATTCCTAGCCTTGTACCTATGGATCTTGTAAGCACCTTTCTATGATATGAGAAGTATTTTCGTGCTGAAGATTTCCCTCTTCACTTGAATCCCGAAATTCTCTTTTTCCTATTTTCGGAGCTATTTTCGTGGTGATTTGTTATCTTTTTGGACGAATTTTTGGCTCAGATTTCTTGAGAAACTTGTTGCTAGGATGAGATAGAACAATCCTCTATGGATCCTTGACCGAATCAATAGCTCTAGCATCTTCGATTTGAAGGATTTCTCAAGTTTCCCCTTTTTGGTGTTCTTGGCACAAGATCTGAAATTCATGATGATTCCTTGAGCCAATTGAGATGATTTTCTAGGATTAGGGTTGCGATGTGATGAGGATTCACTGGTCCAAAAATTGCATCATTTGGAGTTTGTTTGGTTAGGTTTTGGAGAAGATTTGCTAGATTCCCGAAAGTTTCTACTGTTCTATCGGGGTCGATCGGCACTGCCGACGATCAGGACCGGCACTTCCGTGGGTCTCAGAACCCCACACCAGCACTGCCGATGGGCCAGATCGGCACTGCCGATGGGGCCAACCGGCACTACCGATGCTCCTGATCGGCACTGCCGGTGATGGTTCAGTAAGGAGCAGTTTGTGAGGTTTTTGACTATCTCGAGTCTCTACTGTTTCCTTTTTGTTTCCAATGTGTTTCTTGCTGTGGTTGATCACTCCTAGGACTAGTACACCACTAGTTGATGTGTGTAGTCTTGGTGATCAGTTCGGAGGTTGGCTTGGGTTGTTTCTGGGATATAGGCCAAGTTTTCTTGGAGAATTTCGATTGGCTCCCATTCACCCCCCCTCTAGTTGCCTTCTCGATCCTTCAATTGGTATCAGAGCCGGTTTGATCACTAGTTGACCTTCATCGGCTTTGTGATCCGAAGGCGACATGAAGAAGCGTGTTCTTAAGTTGTGGATGTTCGATGGAGAGGACTTCTCCTACTGGAAGTCACGCACCAAGGTGTATCTGCTGAGTCAAGGACGTACAATTTGGGAGATTGTTGAGCAGGAGTATGCTGTACCACAGGACCTGAACACTACATCTGCTACTGAGTTAGTCAGGTATGAGAACAACTCCAAAGCTATCAATATTCTGCTCTCTGCCCTTGGTAGGAGTGAATATGATAGGGTTGCAAACCTTGACACTGCTCATGCTATGTGGATTAAGCTCTGTACTTACCATGTGGGTACCAACCAAGTCAAGTCTATGTGTAAGGATTCTTACAATAGACAGTACCAAACCTTTGTACAAAAACTTAGCGAGTCACTAGATGACACCTTTCGTAGGTTTGAGGCAATTGTGTGCAACTTGCGGGCTTGTGGTAACCTTGTGTACAATGACAATGATAGAGCTAAGCAACTGCTGTACTCAATTGATGAAAATGTTTGGGGGGTTAAAATTGCTGCTCTAAAAGAAATTGCTGAATTCAATACCTTGAACTGTGAGCAAGTGTATAGCAAGCTGAAATCTCATGAACTGTCTAGGAAATCTCGTCCTAATCTTGCTATTCCTGCTTCTAGCATGGCTTTGCTTTCTAGTTCTCAGAAGGGTGATCACAGTTCTGCTTCTTATGGAACTAACCCCTCACATGACAAGTCTTCTTTGGAGTTTGCTTTGTCTTCTCTTGTTGCAGCTTCCGATGAATAGATGGAGTGGATTCCTAACAAGGAGCTGTCCTTGCTCACAAGGAAGTTCAGGAGGTTCTACAACAACCAGAAGGAGAGAAGAGGAGGTGGTTCAAGAACCTGCTTTGAGTGCGGTGATCCGGGACACTTCATTGCTGATTGTCCCAAGAAGAAGAAGAAGGCCAGGTACCGCGATAACAACACTGAAGACTTCAAGGAGAAGAAGAACCGCTTCTACAAGAAGGACAAGAACTCCAAGAAGTTTGCCAAGGCCATTGCATGCGCCTACGTTGCCGCCTTGAGCGATGTCGACCTCACATCAAGTGAAGGCCTTTCAAGCTCAGAGGAGGAGGTTGAGAAGCCACGAGTCAAGAGGAAGGATGACTTCATTGGGCTTTGCTTCATGGCAAAGGACGACCACGACACCGACTCTGGATCCAACTCCGACACAAGCGAGGTACCTCCTACTTTTGATGAGCTCTCTTCTGAACTTGATCATTTGCGCGATGTTCTGCTCTTGCAAGACGATAAGCTTTGCAGTGCTGTTTGTGAGAGTAGAGAGCTTAAGTCTAAGTTGGAGAGTGCTGATTTTGAAATTGCTTCGCTTAGGTCTAAGCTTGCTTGTGTTGATACTGCTGCTGAGTGTGAGTCTTGTCAAGTTGTGATGAGTGATCTTGCACAGAGGGAGAATGTGCATGCTCAAGTTGCCAGTCAGCTTGAGATTGCCCTCAAGGAGCTTGATGAGTTCAAAGCTAGACCAACTCTTTTGGGTGCATGTCAGAAGTGCCCTAAGCTCAAAGATGAGTTGGAAGCTTAGTCCCTAAAAGTCAAAGAGCTTGAGTCCAAGTTGCTTCATGAGACTCGCTCGAAAGTTCTCCCACATCCGTGTGAAGTGTGTGTCACCGTCAAGGACAAGCTAGTAATCACTAGGGAGGAAAACAAAGTCCTAGTTCAGGAAAATGACTATCTTGTTTCTAGGCTCCAGAGAACCCTAGTGAGTGAGGAAAAGATTGAGAGTGATTTGGCAAGAGTGAAGAAGAGTGCTTATGGGTCAACCTATAACTTGGGCTAGGGATTTGAGAGGTGTGACAAGGAGAGTGAGAATGTGGGTAAGTTTGTTCCTAGCTCTAGCTTCAAGGATGAGGAAAACACCATCAAACCTACTGACACATACTATCCACCCAATCCGAAACCCTCTTTCAACCAAAAGCAAACAAAGAAGCCAAAACCCAAGCCTACCATGCAGACCAAGCCTAATCTTAAGGGTGTCTACATTTGCATGTTTTATGGTCGCAAGGGCCACTTGGATGAATTCTGTTATAGGCGTAAGAGGATTGAGAGGAAGCAAGCTAAGTTGACTAGGGATGCTTTTTATGATGATTTTGTTGACTTTCAGCCTCGCTCTTTTTCTCGTGCCTATCATGGACAGGGTCATTCCTCATATGGCTTTGATTCATGAAACAGAGGCTTTGCGCAGCAGCGCTTTGGCGCTCCACATTTTCCCTATTGTGGTGAGCGTCATTTGCATGGATTTGGCTTTCACATTGATGATTTCTATCCTCACAACCCAAGGTTTGAGTCGAGACGCTTTGACAGGCCATGTTTTCCCCGTTGTGGTTCTCGTCCTATGTGTTCAAATGATAATGTGCAAAGAACTGTGATGACTACTACCACTCGTATGGTTAAGTGTTGGATTCCCAAATCTCTTTTGACTAACCCCAGCACTGAGCCATCAACTTTTCCTTCTCGTTCTTTGTAGGCAGCAGGTGGAGGCTTGGAGAACAAATGGTTGATGGACTTCGGGTGTTCGTGCCACATGACCAAAGATGCAAAGTGGTTCTCCAGCATCACTCCCTTGAAGTGGCGAGAGTATGTGACCTTTGGAGATGACAAGAGAGGGAGAGTGAAGGCAAGAGGCGTGGTAAAGGTAAATGAAAAATTCACTCTCAAGGATGTTGGTTTGGTTTAGTATCTCAAGTACAATCTCCTCTCTGTCTCTCAGCTTCTTGATGTTGGTTTGGAAGTACGCTTTAAGTCGAATGCTTCTTGTGTTCTTGATTTGAGTGGTTCCTTGGTTTGTGGGATTTCTCGCATTGGTAGAGTTTTTCAGGCTGATTTTGCTGGTTCTCCTAGGTCTTACAAGTGCTTGTTTGCTCAATCTTCTCCTGGGTCTTACAAGTGCTTGTTTGCTCAATCTTTCTGGAAATGGCATAGGAGACTAGGTCATATGAGCTTTGACTTGTTAAGTCGCTTGAGTGGCCTAGGTTTGATCCGAGGATTGCCTAAGCTCAATTTGATAAGGATTTGGTTTGTGCTCCTTGTCGTCATGGAAAAATGATTGCCGTTTCACATCCACCAATCAATTTGGTGATGACTGAATGCCCTAGAGTGTTGCTTCACATGGACACTGTTGGTCCTTCTCGGGTTCGTTCGGCGGGTGGGAACTGGTATGTTCTTGTGATTGTTGATGACTACTCTCTCTACTCATGGGTTTACTTTCTTGAGAGCAAGGATGAAGTGTTTCATCACTTCTGGAGCTTAGCTTTGAGGTTGTTCAAGGAACTCCCTGGTGCTTTACGAGCAATCCGTAGTGATAATGGCACCGAGTTCAAGAACTCCTCCTTTGATGCTTGCGGTCTTGAGCATGGTATTGAGCATCAGTTTTCAACACCTCGTGTTCCCCAGCAGAATGAAGTGGTCGAAAGAAAGAACAGAACCCTGGTGGAGATGGCCCGGATGATGCTCGATGAGCATAGGACTCCGAGGAGGTTCTAGGCTGAGGCCATTAGCACTGCTTGCTATGTTTCCAATCGGATTTTCTTACGCTCAATTCTTAATGTGACTTCTTATGAGCTGCATTTTGGGAGAAAGCCCTCGATTTCTCATTTACGTGCCTTTGGTTGCAAGTGCTTTATTCTCAAGCATGGCAATCTTGATAAGTTTGAGTCGAGGTCTTCCGATGGAATCTTTCTTGGTTAATCTCTTCATGGTCATTCCTACAGAGTTTTGAATTTGGAGACTAACACCACCGTAGAATCCTACGATGTAACCTTTGATGAATCAAACTCTTGTGCAAAGAATGTGATTGAGTGTGCAGGTGACAAGGAGATGAAGGAGAGCATCTTTGTAGAAGAGGACCTACATGGCTTTGATGATGATGATGATGATTCACTTCATCTCTCATATGAACTTGTTCCTGCTGCTACCACTACTCCAGCGAGGCTCCAGAAGCTTCTACGTCGACTTCAGTGGCTGTTGAGAAAGCTCCAGCTGCGGTTGAGGGGGAGGTACACTCTGAGAGAGAGGCTCCTCACCACATTCAGCATCAACATCCACACCAACAGATGATCGGTAATCTCTATGAGAGGACAACAAGGTCAAGGTCTGCACATCTTACTTGCTTTACCAATTCTCTCTGTTGTAATTTTTGAACTCCGAGATGTTGGACACGCACTATCTGATGAACATTGGGTTAATGCCATGCATGAGGAGTTGGAAAACTTTGAGAGAAACAAAGTCTGGACCCTTGTAGAGCCTCCCAAAAAAGTCAATGTCATAGGAACCAAGTGGGTGTTCAAAAACAAACATGGGGAGGATGGTGAGGTTGTGAGAAACTAGGGTAGGCTAGTTGCTCAAGGTTTTAGCCAAGTGGAGGGCTTAGATTATGGTGAAACCTTTGCTCCTGTTGCTCGCATAGAAGCCATTAGGATCTTACTTGCATTTGCTACCTCCAAGGGCATTAGGCTTTATCAAATGGATGTCAAGAGTGCTTTCCTAAATGGTTTCATAGAGGAAGAGCACTTCTGTACTTGCCATTTCTTGGATACTTCTTTGATTTGTTGGTGTTCTCGTAAGCAGTCGAGTGTTGCCCAATCCACCACAGAGGCTGAGTATGTAGCTGCTACTCACAAATCCTATGGATTGTGTCTACCATGAGAGACTATGGGTTAACTTTTAAGGGTGTTCCACTCATGTGTGATAACTCCAGTGTCATATGCTTAGCTAAAAACGCAGTCCAACATGGTAAGGTCAAACACATCAATGTGTGATTCCACTTCCTGAGAAACAATGTTGAGAAGGGGGATGTTGAGCTCATATACATTGATACCAAAAACCAACTAGCTGATATCCTCACCAAGCCCCTAGATGCTTCGAGACATGCTTTTCTTCGGGGGGAACTTGGTGTTTGTCATCCATGTGGCATCATTTGAGGGGGAGTTGGTGTTCTCTTGTATATATGTATCTTACCTTTTATGCATTGCATCTCATATGTAATATATGCATTGGTAGATAAACTTTGATTCTTATGCTTTCTTGCATTTCTCTTTGCTATGATTGAGCTTGAGCTAAGCTATGTGGATGCGATGGTAATCTCTCATGCTTAGATTTTCTAGATGGCCTGTTATAGACTCATGTGAGCAACTTGCTAATCTTAAAGGTAAACTGAGCTTCTTGTGAACCTTATGATCTAATCTTGTTAAAACCTGCTCGCTGTTGGTGGCCCTTAAAACCCAATATCAGCCACCAACCGGTCGGGAAATGCAACGTAAAGACCAAAGTTTCATGAATATTTGTTTAAACTAATAAAGTTCCAAAAGCTTTGGTGAAATATGTGTTTGCAGGTTCAAAAGGGCCAAAATTATGTCAAAACATGAAGAAACGCCCCGTTGGCCGATACTGCCGTAAAATAGTCGGCCAACAGGGTCATATGAGGCTGAAATCAGGGCCCGGGCAGGGTTGTGACAGCTGAAATCAGGACCTAGCCGACAAGGTCATATCAGGCTGAAATCAGCCACCTGGCTAGTCAAAATAGAGTCTCATCAGAATGAACCAATCCGAACCAGCCGACCCTGCAAAACACTTCATCATGAGGCCGTTTTCCACCCCCGGACTAAGGAGGGTAAAAAAGTGAAGAAGTAAAGGAGGCATCCACGTGGCACAACTTGGAAAAGTGAAGACATGACCCGGAGGGGGTCGGCACCAAAAAGGGGCCGCCGCCCGGCCTAGGCCGCCGGCTAGCAGGCCGCCCGGCCTAGGAATTTCCTCCCGGGGTGTCCAACCCACTTGGTCCATCGTGCCAACCGACGCCAAGTGGATAAGGCGGTTGAAAACCGACCAAAAACCATTATCCGGACCAAGTCTGAGCCGTCCGAGGGAAGGCGGTCGAGAACCGATTTCATCCAATGGCCGCCCGGCCTAGTTTGCCGCCCGGCGGGGGAAATTTTGCTCACCGACTCTCCTACACCTTGAAGTACCCGCCAAGTCTTCGCCACCTATAAATAGAGGGGGAATTTGGAAGAAGTGGAGAAATAGAGAAGAAATAAGCATTAGTCCCAAGTTTTACGCAAGTAGAAGAGTAGAGGTGTAGGAGGAGGAGTTCAGGATGCTGGCTCCTTCAACTTGTGCCTCGGGGATTGAAGCTCCTGTGTGAGTAATCTCCCTCATCTTTGGGGCCGGGTAACATGTAGTAGAATTCTTGCCCAAGTAATAAATTGAGTATTTCTATCCTTTTATTCTGCGGGATCCTCGTGCATAACTTTTTATTGCTTCACAGCATTATCTTGTTATGTTTACCAATTCTAGAATTGGTATGAAAGTCTATGTTTAGACGTGGTGTTCAGACTTAGCTTTCCTAGGATTGCATTCGTCCCCACGGGCTGTGTGGTAGGCGGCAGGTGGTGACAGCCCTGTCCATCCAATATTGAATTCCACCACGTTCAGGAAGTCTCAAGCAGGATTGTCTAGCGTTGACGTGCCCACTAGTACATGAGGTTAGTTACCGACCCTTACCTGTGGATCGTTATCGTGCCCCGAAGCAGATATTTGGAAAGAATTCTCACTAAGTTACTTGGAGAAGGTTCACTACATTAGATTGCCTGGCCCAAGGACTTCTTCTCCCTATAGAGTACACTTTGTTCTGCACCCTCATCACTAGGACTTGATAGATTCGGAGTGACACTTTACTCGTTCCCTGTGGAAATTGATACTCTGGAATACTCCCGGGTGAAAGCTACGTCGGCATCTGTACACTTGCAGATATTCCCTGTTAGGCCTAAGAACCGCCAACAAGCTTTCTGGCGCCGTTGCCGGGGAACGGTAGCAGTGCCATTCCGAACTCCATCTCGTCCGCTAGTTTTTCTTTGTTTTTCACCCTACCACTAAATTAGGTTGTTTTTAGTTTCTTCTTTAACTATTAAATTAGTCTATAAAAGAAAAAAAATTATTGGTGATGGCTCGGCCAAGTTTACTGGTCGGGAAGTCAAATTTCATAAAAAACGACCACCCGGGTGATAATCTGAGGCTCCTGTCCAACCAGTCAGTTTTCAGCATCCTAGAGGTCGTATTTCATGAAAACGACCACCCGGCTAGGTAATAATCAAGTACCCAGAATCCAACCCGATCAGTCAAATATTAGTACTCGGGAGGTCAAATTTCAGCAAAAATGACCCTTCGGGTGATGGTCTGATCATCCAACCCGGCTAGACGGATTTCAGCAATACGGGAGGTCATATTCCATGAAAATGACCACCCGGCTGGGTAAATTTTTGGGAGGTCAGATTTTATCAAATTTTAGCACCCGAGGGTCATATTTGGTGAAATACGATCACCCGGCTAGCTAATCTTGAGTCACATAACCTGAAATAACCCAGTCCAATTTTACCACCCTAGGGGTCATTTTTCATGAAAACGACCACCCGGCTAGGTCATTTCTGCCGCCCGACACAACTTTTTCTTGGATTCTTGACACTTCTAATGCAGAGATGATGGCCATGTGTGGTGAAGGTGTGGCCAGCCTTACCTTGAAGAAAAATGCTCGTCAAAAGCCCCACCATGAGTGAAAGTGAATGAATGAGAGCCACCCGTGTCACCTCACTCTTTCACCACTCACACTCACCTACCACCCTACTCACCTAGGCCTCATGAGTGGCAGCACACTCATTGCAAACATAAAACTTTGGCCATCCCATCACTATACCCTTACTCCCTACACTCTTAGCAAATTTTTGGACAAATTGAGCAAATGGATCACATGGCACTTGGATCTAGCCTTCTCCCATCACCACTAGAGCAATAATAGAGCAAATGGAGGGAAATGACTGTGACATCCCATGTCACAAAATGGAACTTAACTAAACCCAATGTTAAAAATATAAATAATCAAGGTGCCAGAGAATAAAGAAAGAAAATTAAGTAATTAAATCCAGAATATTCAAATAAGGGCCTTTCTCAAACATCACAAAATTCCATGGATGTACCCCAATGTTTTTGCATATTATAAATGGCCACATTAAAATAAAATTTTGATAATTTGTCCAGAATTTTTGGTAACCATTTAATAACCTTAAAAATTCCCCCAAAGTCAGAAAAGAGTATTTCTGTTTTGGAATTTTCATAATTCATCTCTACCAGAAATAAAAGGCCTAAAAATGTGAAACTAATTTTGTTCAACTCCTAAAATCCTTCTCTACCAGAAAAATAGGTTGAGGTCCAAAGTTGCTCAGTAAATTAATTTATTTAATTCCCTAAAGTTTTAGTACACCTTTTGACAGGTAAGTCTTGCGGAGTATGTTAGATACTCAGGCTTTGCGATTATGTTGTTTTCCAGATTTTCCTCCAGCTACCTACTGTGATTGTTGTAACAAGGTTGTGTGGGAAGGTGAGGAGCCTCAGAACTGGACCATCGAATGGGTCCCTAGCTCCCCTAACTGCGATGAGTGAGCCATCACCATAGGGCTTGATGTGGACAAGGGTTCCCGATCTTCCGAAAGGTTCTGGATACGTTGATTTGGTCGGAGGCGACACACAAATCGATCCGGCTTCAGAACAACACGTTCTAAACCCCGCAATCGCAGCACGACATCTCCTCTGGTTATCAACCGCCCTAAAACGATTGACCCGCCGAGAAGGCTAATTCCTGTGCGAATCAAGAACACAAGCAAGAACAAAGAAGAAGACAACACAATTGCAGATGTATTATGAATCTCACGAAGTTGGGGTCTCACAAACTGTGATGACGGCGAAACTGTTATGAACAGAATAATCTAAGCAAAACCCAAACCCTAATGGTGTGATGGCGGCTGTATATGAAGACCCTAGGGTCGTGCAAGACCCTCTGGACGCACCCCTACTTGGGCTCAACTAGATACAAAGCCCAAAGGGCAAAAAACAGGCGACACAGCACCAAAACAGATTCTAAACTCTCTCTTGTTTCGACGATTCCTGATGACTCCGGATGAATTTTGATATGAGACCAGCGGCATTGGAAAGGTCTTCTTCTTATCTTTCCGTGCATATGTAGAACGTACAAATCCGAGTCGGTATGCGTCTTGGGCATCCATTTTAGTGCAGACTGGTCCTGAGCCCCAAAACAGACTCGAAGTCGGTTTTGGTTGGGCCTCCACCTTGGCTTCCACGTCCTTGCTGGTCCTCCACGTCTCCAAGTCCTTCTCCCATCATCTCCTGGTCCTCTCCATGGTTCCTAATTACAATATAATCATTAGGTAGCAAACCATTCTCAAAAGTGACATATAATGAAGAATGTAGGAACGAGCTCACCTCTAAATTTAGTCATCGTGCACGAGCTGTAGTCATTGGACCTTGCAAGTCCAAAATTGGAGGAGTGTTGCATGTATCCTTAGGAGTGATGTCCTCATCATCCTCCCCCTCTTGAAGTGGAGTCGTCCTCGACTCAAGCTCATTCTCTTCTCCCATGTATGGTTTCAAATCTGAAATGTTAAAAGTAGGACTAACCCCGAACTCGGGAGGCAACTCAAGTTTGTATGCATTATCATTAATCTTCTCAATTATTTTGAAAGGACCATCAGCTCTAGGCATTAATTTAGACTTTCTCAAATCTAGAAATCTATCTTTTCTCAAGTGTAACCATACTAAATCTCCTACATCAAGATTTACTTCTTTTCTACCTTTACTACCAGCAATTTTATACTTGTCATTCATCTTTTCAATGCTAAGTCTAGTGGTCTCATGCATTTTTAAAATAAATTCAGCACATTCCTTAGCATCAACATGAACTCTCTCATGAATTGGTAGAGGAAGTATATCAAGTGGAGTACGGGGATCAAAACCATACACTACTTTGAAAGGACTTACCTTGGTAGTAGAATGTGTTGCCCGATTATATGCAAACTCAACATGAGGCAAACATTCTTCCCATTGCTTCAAATTTTTCTTCAAAATAGCTCTCAACATAGTACCCAAAGTGCGGTTCACCACCTCAGTTTGTCCATCAGTTTGTGGGTGACAAGTTGTAGAAAACAACAACTTTGTACCCAACTTATTCCAAAGCGTGCGCCAAAAGTGACTCAAGAATTTTGCATCACGATCTGAAACAATAGTAGAAGGCATACCATGCAAACGAACAATTTCTTTGAAAAAGAGATCAGCAATATAACTAGCATCATCAGTCTTATGACATGGTATAAAGTGTGCCATCTTAGAAAATCTATCCACAACAACAAAAATACTATCACTCCCCCTCTTAGTCCTAGGCAGTCCTAAAACAAGTCCATTGAAATATCCGCCCAATAAATAGAAGGAACAGGAAGTGGCATGTATAAACCATGTGGATTCAAGCGAGACTTAGCTTTTTGACATGTAGTGCAGCGAGCAACAAAGCGCTCAACATCTTTCCTCATCCTTGGCCAAAAGAAGTGTGTGGCCAAAATATCCTCCGTCTTCTTGGCACCAAAATGACCCATCAATCCACCTCCATGCGCCTCCTGTAACAACAAAAGACGAACGGAACCAACTGGAATGCATAGGCGGTTAGCTCTAAACAAGAATCCATCATTCAACACAAATTTATTCCATGCATGACCTTCTTTACAATGCAGCAATACATCCTTAAAATCAACATCAGCAGCATATTGTTCTTTAATTGCCTCAAGTCCAAAAATTCTACAATCAAGTTGAGACAATAAAGTATAGCGCCTAGATAAAGCATCAGTGATCACATTATCCTTCCCTTTCTTATGTTTAATAATGTAAGGAAAAGACTCAATAAAATTCAATCCATTTAGCATGTCTACGGTTCAAATTACATTGAGAACGAATATACTTAAGTGATTCATGATCAGAATGAATAACAAATTCTTTGGGCAACAAATAATGACGCCACGTCTCTAAACAATGTACAAGTGCATACAATTCCTTATCATATGTGGAGTAATTCAAAACAGGCCCAGTAATTTTCTCACTAAAGTATACAATAGGTTTACTATCTTGCATCAAAACACCACCAATGCCTATACCACTAGCATCACATTCAAGCTCAAAAATCTTATCAAAATTAGGTAATTGCAGCAATGGTGCATGTGTAAGTTTATCCTTCAAAGCATCAAAAGACTCATGATGTACCTTACCCCAATGGAAATCAATGCCCTTCTTTGTCAACTCATGCAAAGGTGCAGCAATGGTGCTGAAATCTTTGACAAAGCGGCAGTAGAAACCTGCAAGACCAAGAAAACTCCTCACTTGTGTGATAGTTTTTGGTACAGGCCAGCTCTTTATGGCTTCAATCTTCGCCTCATCCACCTCAATTCCCTGTGGAGTCACAACATAGCCAAGAAAAGAGACTCGATCCGTGCAAAAGATGCACTTCTCAAGGTTACCAAATAAACATGCATCTCGTAAAGCATAAAAAACAGCACGCAAATGATTCATATGTTCATCTATAGATTTGCTATAAATCAAGATATCATCAAAGTAAACTACCACAAATTTGCCAATGAAAGCTCTTAAAACCTCATTCATCAAGCGCATGAAAGTACTAGGTGCATTAGTTAACCCAAAAGGCATTACTAACCACTCATATAATCCAAATTTGGTTTTGAAAGCTGTTTTCCATTCGTCTCCAAGTTTCATTCTAATTTGATGGTAGCCACTACGCAAATCAATTTTAGTGAAAATTATAGCACCACATAACTCATCAAGCATGTCGTCTAGCCTAGGAATAGGATGACGATACCTAATAGTAATATTATTAATGGCTCTACAATCTACACACATACGCCAACTACCATCTTTCTTAGGAACCAAAAGTACAGGAACAGCACAAGGACTAAGTGATTGACGAACATACCTACGATCTAAAAGGTCTTGAACTTGTCGTTGTATCTCCTTAGTCTCCTCAGGGTTGGTCCTATAAGCACCACGGTTTGGCAAAGTAGCACCCGGAATCAAATCAATTTGATGCTCAATCCCTCTCAAAGGTGACAATCCCGGGGGTATCTCAGCTGGAAAAACATCCTCATACTCCTGCAAAGGTTAGTGACAGCAGGAGACACAGCACTAGAAGCAATATCATCAAGCGAAAACAAAGCTTCTTTGCATATCAAAGCATAGCAAATACCATCATTATCAGAAATTTCAGCAAGCTCAGATTTTGTTGCAATACATGAACGACCTTGTAATTTAATTCCAGCACCCCTAGAACTTGAAGAATCATTAACATTACTAGGTGTAGAATTAGAATTAACAGGTGTTGAATTTCAGGACCTTTATTTTTCATACTAGCAGCTCTTTCTAAATCAGCTTGTACAATTTCAGCAGGGGTCATTGGTAACAAAGTAATTTTAGTTCCTTTATGCATAAAAGTGTACTTATTACTTCTACCATGGTGTATAGCATCATTATCAAATTCCCAAGGTCTACCCAATAAAAGTGAACATGCTTGCATGGGTACGACATCACAATCAACAGAATCCACATAAGAACCAATGGAAAAAGGAACTCTACAAGTTTGTATTACCTTAGCTTTGCCAGAGTCGTTTAACCACTGAATGTAGTACGGATGTGGATGTGGACGTGTGGTCAAAGCAAGCTTGTTGACCACATCAGAACTCACCAAGTTATTGCAGCTCCCTCCATCAATGATGACACGTGCTCGGCGATTCTTGATGATGAAGAAAATCTGGAACAAGTTGTGGCGCTGCATCATCTCGGGCTGATGAACTTGTGTGCTAAGGATACGTTGAACAATAATGTTCATGTATCCTGTGGTGTCTCCACCTCCAAGGACGAGGTCACTGCCGGTGGCAGCGATGTCCTCCTCCTCATCCTCCACATCGGAGGTGCTCATGTAACCGCCATCGTCTGTCGCCACATATGCCCGCCTACTTGGACAATCTTTCTGCACATGACCAAGTCCATGGCAGCGATGGCACTGAATCCCTGTAGTGCGCCCTGTCGAAGCAACAGAGGAGGCACTACTAGCTGGTACCTGCACAGAAAGTTTACCTGAGCGCGTAGAAGGTGCAGGGGCTGATCTTGGGGCTGTAGAAACAACACTGGTTCCCTTGGTAGCTGCTGGTGGAGGCGGCCGGAAAGATGGCCTGGGCAGCCCCGAAGTCCCCGTCGAGCGTGGGGGGTAGGAGTTCCTTGACTTGCTGTACTCCTCAAAAGCCTGGAAAAGTCCCTATGATTCTTTCTCTGCAAGCATAGCATACTGGAAACAGTGGGTGAGGGTATAATATTCTTTATAATCAAGGATGTCCTGAATTTCTTTTCTTAAACCAGAATAAAAGCGACAAATCTGATCCTCTACTTTTTCAACTACAGCACAACGAATCAAACCCTTCTGAAGGTCACTAAAATACTCCTGAATAGTTTTATCTCCTTGGTCTAAACGTTGTAGTTTATTACGAATCTCTCTATAAAAAGAAGGGGGAACAAAACGATCACGCATTGCTACCTTATGTTCTTCCCAAGTAGTAGGCAAATCAGTTTCAGTAGCTAGACCACTCCACCAAACAATAGCAAAGTCCTTAAACTCACTAGTAGCTTGTCTAACTCTATGTTGTTCAGGAACAAGGTGGGCATTAAATTTTTGTTCTACAGTCATCTCCCAATCAAGATAAACATCACCATCATACTGACCCGAAAACGAAGGAATTGAAAACTTAATTTTAGCATACGGGTCATCTGGAGCATAGTTACCGTGTGGACGACGGTTGTAGTTATGGAAACCACCCATACCTTGAGTATTATGTTGCAAACGACATCGTAATCGTGCGGTCCTTGTAGCTGGCCTATCCACGGTGCCATCAGCCTTATACACCGTGTCTTCATCATGGACGTCTTCAACATCGTTGTTATTGTTATTGGTGTTCGTATTATTGGTTTTAGGAGCGGTCTCCAACGCAACAACCTGATCGGTTAACTTAGAGACCCGCTTCTCTAACCGCTCGATGCTTTCTCCAATGTGAAGCTTGCTGACCGCATCAGTAACGGCTCTGGTGATCGTCTCTGCCAAATAACTCTGAGCAGCTTGTAAAGCCTTCTAGAGCTGCTCTTGGCTCATGCACTCAGCAAATTGTGAGGGTGAAGCCATCTCTCCGTCGTCACTTCCTGCCATCACAAACACCAAAACAGGAAACAAACAGTGAAGATTATCCCTATAAAATAGTTAAGAAGTGGTCCCTCTCAACACAACAAAAGGAAACTCCTTACAAAGCTCTTACAAAGTTCTGAAAAGCAAAGCAAAGGATACCAGAGAGATATGTTCCACGATTGCAAGGGTCACAAAATAACCTGTGTGCTGTCCAGAAGAAATATGTAGAGCTAGGAAGGCCAAATATATATATGTGAGTGGCACACAAATCAAAAACAGATAGTAAAGCTGAATAAGTGCCCAAGTAACTTGTCCCTAGTTGCTGGTCTAAGTATGTCCTAGAACAGTAGTGATAGCAAAATAGAAACAAGGAGACAAAGGCACAACAGGCGATAACAGGGGACTAAGTGCAAAACAGCCAAATCCAGAAATTTCAGGGGGCTAGATGTAGCACTAGTAGAAATCTCAGATTTCTTTTTTTTGATTTTATTTTTTTGATATTTTTCTCCAACTCACTAACAATGGAGGAGAAACCACAAAAAATTTCAGCTCAAATAGAGGTAGGATGTGGCCTACAGAAAATCTTGAAGTTGCAGAAAACTTCGGGTTTAAACTTAAATCAATTTTCCCATTATCTTCCCGATTATTTTTGAATTTTTTGACGAGGGCACACAGGGCAAAATCTCCTGTAAAACTTAAATCAATTTTCCATCTTTGAGTCAAGAATCTCCTGTAAAAATTTCAGTCAAAACGGACAATCGAGCGAAAAGTTATGCCCGTTATACCGAAGGGGGGTCGGAGTCGGTTTTCCAGAAACCCGAGTCGGTTAGGGGTCGAGTTTGGAATCGGGTAAGATTTTTTTTGGCGGCGTGGATGCAGTGGAAAGTGAAAATTGTGGGAATTGGTCCGGGGTGTTGATGGTGTGTTCAGGGTGGGATTAGGGTGGGACTAGGCTAGGTGTGTTGATCAATCAACCCTAGCACAAAAAGCCACCAAAGCAGAGGATGGTGAAGGGGATGGCGGCTAGGGTTGCAAGGGAAACACTACTGACGACAAAAACACAAACTAAACCAGCGACTAAACAAGAACTAGGGCACAAACTCAACACTACGGACTCTGAAATCGAAATATGCAAAGGCTAAACACGTGGTTATGGGCGGAGGGAAAAAATTTTTTGGGGCTTTTCTGTGGACGATAGGATGAACACAAAACGAAATTAACTAAGGGTAGTATGAACCTGACGGTGAACCTGAAGCTCTGATTACCACTTGATGTGGACAAGGGTTCCTGATCTTCCGAAAGGTTCTCGATACATTGATTTGGTCGGAGGCGACACACAAATCGATCCGGCTTCAGAATAGCACGTTCTAAACCCCGCAATCACAGCACGACGTCTCCTCTGGTTATCAACCGTCCTAAAACGATTGACCTCGCCGAGAAGGCTAATCCCTGCTTGCGAATCAAGAACACAAGCAAGAACAAAGAAGAAGGCAACACAATTGCAGATGTATTATGAATCTCACGAAGTTGGGGTCTCACAAACCGTGATGACGGCGAAACTATTATGAATAGAATAATCTAAGCAAAACCCAAACCCTAATGGTGCGATGGCGGCTGTATATGAAGACCCTAGGGTCGTGCAAGACCCTCTGGACGCACCCCTACTTGGGCTCAACTAGATACAGAGCCCAAAGGCCGAAAAACAGGCGACACAGCACCGAAATAGATTCTGAACTCTCTCTTGTTTCGACGATTCCCGATGACTCCGGACGAATTTTGATATGAGACCGGCGGCATTGGAAAGTTCTTCTTCTTATCTTTCCGTGCATATGTAGAACGTCCAAATCCGAGTCCGTATGCGTCTTGGACATCCATTTTAGTGCAGACTGGTCCTGATCCCCGAAACAGACTCGAAGTCGGTTTTGGTTGGGCCTCCACCTTGGCTTCCACGTCCTTGCTGGTCCTCCACGTCTCCATGTCCTTCTCCCATCATCTCCTGGTCCTCTCCATGGTTCCTAATTACAATATAATCATTAGGTAGCAAACCATTCTCAAAAGTGACATATAATGAAGAATGTAGGAACGAGCTCACCTCTAAATTTAGTCGTCGTACACGAGCTCTAGTCATTGGACCTTGCAAGTCCAAAATTGGAGGAGTGTTGCATGTATCCTTAGGAGTGATGTCCTCATCAGGGCTGGCATGTATCCAAAATTGGACTTGACGTCGTGTTTTGTCGTTGTATCGCTTCCGCTAATTTATATAACATGTACTAAGGACATATGTATTGTATCGAATCTGAACTTGGTTATATTCTACCTCTGAACTTGTAATATTATGCACCTAAGTGATGTAATACTGTAAATGATGAATGTTCATGTGTGAATGCTGTGTATGGTTATTTCGTTAACCATCTCCCGAGGCGATTCTGTATGACATACACTACTTTTCGGAGTAGGGTTGTCACAGCTGGTATTAGAGCCGTCTCGGGACAAGCTACACACAAATGAGCATTTTAAAATATAAACAAGCCGTTTTTATGCGTTACGGTGAGGTACGAACTAGTAGTGCCCATATAAGAGTCTTGTAGGTGGCAAAGCTAACCCTGGGTTATGTTTGTTTAAATTACTGCAACTACGGATTCTTGAATGAAGGTATGTCTTTGTGCACGGATCGGTTGCACCGTAAATACCGAACGCCTTTCAGGTGGGCAAAGACCTGGGCTTTGATTGATGCGTGGACCGAATGCGCTTAAACGTCGGCTGCCTTCTGGGTGGGCGAATACCTGGGCATAAACTGTCATTGTTGTTTTGGCTTGTTTTTTTTTGAATTTGATGTATTGTTTCTGAAATGGATCTCTTACAGATACCCTAACCACGTGTAGTTCGCTTAGAAACGTGTGAGAGGTGTGTGTACCACCGAAGGGATCGAGTTATATAATCGGTCAAGTTTTCTTTTTGGTGAGGATGTAGGAAATCGTCATATTGAGCATTTGGCATTCATGCATACCATATGCACTCACCTTCACTAAATCATGTGAAAAGGTCACTAATATTACAAACATGTGGAATGACTCAGATTTGAGCTAATTGAAATCCCTATGGCATCTAAACTAAAAGTTTGAAGTCACCGTTAAGGAAATCAATTTCTGCCAAAAATGTCAGTTGCACTAAAACAAGCATAACTTCCTCAATTTTAATTAAATGAAGGCAAATAAGTACTCGTTGGAAAGCTGAGGGTTTTCTCTACAAGTTTGGTTCAGGAAGTTTGTCTTGGAAAAATAGGGAACTGGGTCGAATTTTGCAAAAACAGTAGCCTTTTTCTGGAAGACAGAAACTGTCTCATTTCTGTCCCCTGTCTTTGGATGATCATAACTCCTAGAGACTTTATTGGATGGAGACATGTGAGTATGCGTTGGAAAGATGATGAAATTCTCCACAACAGTTGTAAAGCACGAAAATTTTAGTGTTGTTTAGAAACTAAGTGTTTTTGACCATTTCTGCGGTTCACTCCGTCGACCACGGAAATTCGTCATTACCGGTCGTTAAACGGATCGGGAACCTCATGTCTTCCTTTTACCAATCATTCATTATGCTATTTTAAGCATGTGTGCTTAGTGGAATATTAAGTTTTGACTCACCTTGCAAAACTTTATTCCGACAGATGAATGTTGGCAAGCTCGCGAAGGACCCCGAGTACCTTGCCGCCCGTATTCTCGAGTTGGAACGAGAGCGCGAGGCGCTGCAGTCCACACTTGTGGCCCGTGATGCCCAGCTTGCGAAGCATGACGCTAAGATTTCATATCTTGAGGACAAGCTGCACACTAGCGAGATGGAGCGGGCCGATCTTTTTGAGCAACTCCATGATGCACAACTCATCATTGAGGGCGATGCAAGCGATCAGTTGCAGGAGCAACTGAACCAACGTAACGCCCAGCTCACCGCTGCCCAAGAGGAGATTTACTCTCTTCATGGTCAAGTTACCGCTCTCTTGGAGGAGCGAAGCGAGCTGCGGGCCCAATGCGAAGAAGCTCAAGATGAGCGTGATGTCAGGGAAGGGAACCTCAACGACCCTCACACGATCATCGCACAGCAAGAGCAGCTCATTGGACAGCTCCAAGCTGCTAATGGTCAGCTGAACGCCATCCTTAACGATGAGCCACCCATTCCACTCACGGTAATCCCCCCCCCCCCCCCCCCCCCCCCCGAGGACGCCGATCTGGGTGAGAATGGTGATTCCGGCGTCGACTTCGAAGCACCCCCAGAACCGGGTGATATGGACGTGGAGTCCAATGGTGACAGCCACGTCGGGTGAACGAGTAGCTTCATGTACATAGGATGAAAAAAAAAATCTCATGAGACACCGTAGTCGTGTGTGCATAGTGTTAGTAATGTTAAGCTCCGTTGTAACCTAAGCTCTCCGAGATAGTGTGGTGTAGTGTTTCGAGTGATGTAATCAAAGACTTGCTATGTATCTAAAGTTGCATCACATGTATCTATGGTTTTTTATCATGAGTATGCTGCTTATGGTGTTGGAAACTATGGAGTTTAAGTTATCTCTTATGTCCGCACCGCTTTCTTATCAAATATTTCATTTATGAGCAATCTGAAATTTTATTTCATCGTCATGTCGTAGCCTTATTATCATATTGTCTCATGTGATGATTGGGCTAACATGCTTTGTTCATATGTCAGATGGTGCAAACTCGCCGTGGTGGAGAAAACGTTGGTGATGCTCCCGGCGCTTCGAACGCCGGTGGAAATGGGCCGCCGCCCAACGTGCCGCCCATGACGGCCATGGAGCAGCTCATCCACAACCAGAACGAGATGTTTCGCATGTTCATGGAGAACATGAACCGTCAAGGAGCTCCCGGACCACCACCACTGCAGCAGTGGGAATCCTCCTACGCCGACTTCTGGGCGACTCACCCGCCCACCTTCGGAGAAGCCGGTGATCCTCTGGAAGCGGATAACTTTATTCACACTCTAGAGTCGAAGTTCGCCCTCCTCCACTGCACCGAGCAGCAGAATCCCCTCTTCTCACCAAGTCACTTGGGCGGCATTCTGCACAGCTTTCTGTGCACACCACATCCCCGCTGGACTCATGAAGTGCAAGTTGTAGGAGTTCCTCAACTTGAAGCAAGGCTCTGGAACCGTGCAAGAGTATGCACGGAAGTTCAACTACCTGGCCTAGTACGCGTCGTATCACGCTGATACAGATGAAAAGAAGAAAGATTGCTTTCGTTCGGGTCTTACCCTGAAGCTACAAGATCGCTTGGCTCAAGTCACCGCCGACACATTCAATGACTTGATGAGTGCCGCCATTGTGCAAGAAGATGCCATCCGTGCCAATCAAGAGGACAAGAAGAGGAAACGTGCTATGGGAAGTTCATCTGGCTCTGCACCGCCCAAGTACAAGCTAGCAATCACTTCCCCGACCGGGCAGAAATTCCAGGCCGCGGTATCGTCGGGAGGAGGACCTCGCCCGTCGTTCTTGCAGCAGCACTCGCGATTCCATGGGGGAAACCAGCAGCAATCCTCTGGTTCTCGCCCACCGCAGCAAAGCAATCAAGTGGTAAAGATCAACTCCTCACAGCCCTGTTACAATTGTGGCCGCACCGGTCACTTTGCTAAGGAATGTTGGTTCCCGTAGCGCAATCCGAGCAACAACAACAACACCAATACTTCCGGGAACAACAACAACAACAACCACAACAGCAGAAACAACAAAAATAATGGCAGCAATGGAAGTCGTCCTTAGTCGTCTACCCCCACACACAAGAATGGCCGAGTCAACTATACCACGGTCGAAGAGACCCAAGCTGGAGAACCCGTTCTCGTGGGTACGTTCTCGATCAACCAACATGCTGCCATGGTTCTTTTTGATTCAGGACGAATGCATGATTTCATTAGTCAAGCATGTGCAAATCATCTGAAAATTACCCCCACTACTATGGGAACACCGTACGTTATTACATCTCCCGGTGGAAAAATAAGAGCTCATCTCGAGTTAAGGAAAGTGCCACTTAAGCTAGCAAACCACATATACCCCACTTCCCTAATTATCTTAGATGGCCAAAGCATCGACATCATTCTTGGTATGAAATGGATGACAAGCCACAAAGCCGTACTGCATATTGAGGACTAGGAAATCCACATGAACTCACCCTTACACGGCCCCTCTATTCTCCGATTGTCATATCCCAAGTTGCCCACTTCTCAAGTGTGTCATGTGGAAGGAAAGGAGCTAGCAAACATTCCAGTGGTCTGTGATTTCCCCGACGTATTTCCAGACGATTTACCAGGAATGCCTCCGAATAGGGATGTTGAGTTTAAGATTGAACTCGTACCTGGTACAGCGCCTATCTCTCGTAGGCCATACAAGATGGCTCCTAATGAGTTAGCAGAGTTGAAAGAGCAGTTACAAGAGCTTATGGACAAGGGTTATATCCGACCAAGTTCATCTCCCTGGGGCTGCCCTGCTCTCTTTGTGAAGAAGAAAGACAAGACCCTACGCCTATGTGTCAACTACAGGCTGTTGAATGCCGTGACCATCAAGAACAAGTACCCTCTACCTCGAATCGATATCCTCTTTGATCAACTAGTGGGTGCTAAAGTCTTCTCCAAGATTGACCTCCGATCCGGTTACCATCAAATAAAAATCCGAGCCGAAGATATTCCAAAAACAACATTCTCCACCCGATATGGTCTTTTCGAGTATATTGTCATGTCTTTTGGTCTCACCAATGCTCCAGCCCACTTTATGTATTTGATGAATTCAGTATTCATGCCCGAGTTGGATAAGTTCGTAGTGGTATTCATCGACAATATTCTGATCTACTCTAAGTCCGAAGAAGAACACGTCGAACACCTTCGTATTGTTCTACAGCGACTCCGAGATCATCAACTTTATGCCAAATTTAGTAAATGTGAATTTTGGCTAAAGCAAGTTCCATTCTTGGGTCACATCATATCAGCAGAAGGAGTAGCCGTGGACCCTGGCAAAGTAGAGGATGTGCTAAGTTGGAAAGCTCCAAAATCGGTCAGGCAAATTCGCAGTTTGCTTAGTCTTGCCGGTTACTACAGGAAATTCATTCCCAACTTCTCAAGCATTGCCAAGCCTATGACCAAGTTGCTGGAAAAGGAGGCCAAGTTCAAGTGGAGTAGTGCAAGTGAGGAAGCTTTCCAGTCACTCAAGAAGCATTTAACAACCGCTCCGGTTTTGGCTCAACCCGACATCACCAAACCGTTCGATGTCTACTGTGATGCCTCCGACACCGGATTGGGTTGTGTGCTTATGCAAGAAGGTCGTGTCGTTGCCTATGCATCACGACAGCTCCGGAAGCATGAGCAAAATTATCCCACTCACGATTTGGAATTGGCCTCCGTCATCCTAGCCTTGAAAACCTGGTGCCATTACTTGCTCGGTAATCTTGTTAACCTCTACACCGACCACAAGAGTCTCAAATATATCTTCACTCAACAAGAGCTGAACATGAGGCAGCGTAGATGGTTGGAATTAATCAAAGATTATGAATTGGAAATTCATTATCATCCCGGAAAAGCCAACGTGGTTGCCGACGCCTTGAGTCGAAGGGACCAATGCAATCACACCATCGTTTGCTCGATGGAAGCTCGTATGATTACAGATCCTAGCGAACCAAGTCTTCGTGTCATCCCGTATGGATCCTTGTATAATTTGGCGGTCATTCCTACCCTTCGGGAAGAAATTGTGGAAGCCTAGAAGAAGGACAAGGGAATGGAATATATTCGCCAGAAAATAGGGAAGAAGGAAGCGACGTGTTTCCGACAAGACGAAGGTGGAGTATTATGGCTCAACAATCGCCTCATTGTTCCAAAGAATGAAGAGCTAAGAAAGAAAATTTTGGATGAGGCTCACTTATCCAAATACTCCATACACCCCGGCAGCAACAAAATGTACCACGGGTTAAGGGAAAAGTTTTGGTGGACACGCATGAAACGAGAGGTTGCTCGGAATGTCTTCGAATGTGATACTTGTCAACGTGTTAAGGCCGATCACTTAAGAAAAGCCGGTCTTTTGCACCCGTTAAAAATCCCCGCTTAGAAATGGGAGGACATTGCTATGGATTTCATCATTGGATTACCCCTCACGTCGAAGAAGCACGATTTGATATGGGTGATCGTGGATAGGTTGACCAAATCTGCTCATTTTATTCCCGTCCATACAACCTACTCTGCCAAGCAATATGCCGAGCTCTACATTGTGCGGATTCTATGCTCGCACGGTGTGCCCAAGACGATCATCTCCGATCGAGGTCCCCAATTTATTGCTCGTTTTTAGGAGCAATTACATGCTTGTCTTGGCACCACGCTCATTCGAGGTTCCGCTTATCACCCGCAAACTGATGGTCAAACCGAGAGGCTAAATCAATATTTTGAGGATTTATTGAGAGCTTGTGTTCTGGACAATCGTGGTAATTGGGAATCTTGTCTCCCGTTTGCCGAATTCTCCTACAACAATAGCTACCAAGAGAGTTTGGGTATGCCACCGTTTGAAGGCTTGTATGGTCACTCGTGTTGAACCCCGCTACATCGGACCTTTTCTGATCACGAAAAAGCATAGCGCCGTCGCTTATCGGTTGCAGCTACCGGAAAACCTTGAACGGGTGCACAACATCTTCCATGTTTTCCAACTTAAGAAGTGTCTAAAGCCTCTGATCAACATGGTTATCTCCGACACCGAGCAATTGGAAGAAGATCTCTCCTACCCCGAATACCCCGTCCGCATCCTCGATCAAAAATACCGGGTAACTCGTAGCCATACTATCACCTTCTACAAGGTGCAATGGAGTAACCATAATGAAGATGAAGCTACATGGGAACAAGAAGAATTTCTGAAGACCAACTTTCCGGAGTTCTTGGCCTCACAAAACCGGTAACCATCCGCACCCCTCCCTTTTTGTCCGTTCTTTTGCAAATCTCGGGACGAGATTGCCTTAAGGGGGGTGTGTTGTGACATCCCATGTCAAAAAATGGAACTTAACTAAACCCAATGTTAATTAAGGGATAATTAAAAATATAAATAATCAAGGTGCCAAAGAATAAAGAAAGAAAATTAAGTAATTAAATCTATAATATTCAAATAAGGGCCTTTCTCAAACATCACAAAATTCCATGCAAGTACCCCAATGTTTTTGCATATTCTGAATGGCCACATTAAAAGAGAATTTTGATAATTTTTCCAGAATTTTTTATAACCATTTAATACCCTTAAAAATTCCCCCAAAACTCGGAAAAGAGTATTTCTGTTTTGGAATTTTCATAATTCATCTATGCCGATTCAGCTGATGCACCCAAAAGCAAAGTTGGAGCACATGTGTTGCTGGACGTGCACAAAACTCTGTGTCAAATTTGGAGTAGGGAAACTTGGTGAATTTCGCCCAAACCCGAGTCAGGTTCAAGTCAAGCCAGGTCGACCCCCCCCCCTTCTCTCTCCTTTTCCCTCCGGCCAGTCTCCGCTCGACACCGACGCTACCGTACGAGCCACCGTCGATCGCTGTAGCCCCATCACGGCCACTGCACTGCCGAATCGCGCTTGTGGAACCAGCCGGCGTTGAAACCCCGCCGAAGAGCCACTCCCCTGGCCGACAGCTCACCCAGTCCCCCCTCTCTACCTCTCCCGGCCCTCTGTTCTGCCGGCCAAATAAAAGGGGGCAGCAGCGCTCACCAACGCCATTCCTCCCCCTCTCTGCTCGCAATCATCTCGTGCACGCTCCCTAGCTCTCCTGCAAGGCCGTACAGCATAGCGCTCGCCTCCCTCCTCCTCTGCCGTAAGGAAACCGGCGGCCTCCCCTGCTCAGAGCCGCCCGAGCTTCCCCACGCCCAGCTCCGACCAGGCAGCCCCCCCCCCTCCCTCTTTCTTTCACAAATAAGCATGCCAAGGAACATTCTCGCAGCCAACTGATTCCCTCCCTCACTCGTGTAGAGACGTCACCAGAATTTGGGGAACCTGAGCCGCCGCCGACCACCACGCGGAGGGGACTCACAGCGACGACCACTTTCGCGGCCACCCCAACTCCCGCAACCGCTTCGACTAGCACCACAGCACCCAGGTGATGCTCCTGGACCCTCTCCCTTGCCGAGTTTGCCTCTGAGTGCGCCTGCCGCCATCGGTCGCCGTCGTGCATCGTCGCCGCTCGTCACCGGCAGTGCTCTGGTAGGCCCCAGTCTGGCCACCACCACCCATGTGACCGTCTTGGGTCACTGATCACGTAATGCAGCACCCAGTCCCAAGTCCCTGCCGCCAATCGCCGCCGGTGAGCCGGCAGAGCCGCAGCGCCGCCGCGCGCGCGGGGGGAAATTTGAATTAGCGAGTGACAATTTTGTAAATAGGAGTGAACTTTGATTAAACTTGGAAATTCAATAACTCAAGAAATAAAAGGCCTAAAAATGTGAAACCAATTTTGTTCAACTCCTATAATCCTCCTCTACCAGAAAAACAGGTTGAGATCCAATGTTGCTTAGTAAATTAATTTATTTAATTCCCTAAAGTTACAAACCTAAATTGCTTCATAAATTCATAAGTAAATAAATATAAATGGTAAATTCATGAAACTTGCTCAGTGGTTATTTCATGGCATCCTTAAGCTTTCTGCAACATCACATGTTCATGTTTAGGCATATTTGTAGTATTATTGCATAACTCTTCATTTTCAGTAATTGAATTTATGTAAATTACTGGCTAGGAATTTAATTATCAAATTTGGTATTCCTCTCCCTTATGCACTTGTACACTCATGTAAAATTCCATGAAAAATTTAAAGCAAGTTAAGTATGCTTTTGCTGTCAAAATTAATCAATTGTTAGCTAAAGTAAGAATTTTCCATATAAATCTTGCTCTTTGTGTGCATTTATGAAAAGTAGGCATAAATTCACTTCTGGAATATTTATGAAGAATAATTACATTAACTTTATAGTAGAAATCCTTATCTCCATATATATACTCTTGGTTCCTAATTAACTATATGAACCTAGAACTAGTTATGCAATTAAATTGCCATTGTATATAGAGTGTTAGTTTTGCATTTGGCCACTTTAGCTAAGTTGCTCAAAATGAACTTTCTAGAAATTTGACCCTAGTACTGCATGGTCATATCATCAGCAGCATGTGATGTCATATAATCATCACCTAGGCCATGCTCATGTTAAAGTAGACATACCTTAGTTGTGATGATTAAAAGTTACATTCTTGTAATTAGAAGTTTGTCCCCTTCAAATTCAGTAGCTACCATGTCATACTTAGGTGTGCACACATTAATGAATAAATGATTAGTCATTAATCTTATTTGATGAGGAAGTGCCATGAATTGTCATGCCCCCCATTTCATCTTTAGTTAAGGAACTCCATGACACCTTGTGTATTCCTTCGCATTGATGCATATCCATTCCATATAGGGATCGAGACCGCGGAGATCACACCAGATCAGCAAGGACCTGAAGTGAACTTTGGTGAAGACACTAATTATGATCACTCCCAAGGCAAGCCCTGGTGCATAACCCATTAAATTTTCGAGTCCTTTTACTTTATCACAAGTTAGGAATATTGTATTGTGCATTAAGTGTAGGACTTAGATGAAACACACTTGCATACTCCAGCAATGACCTATGATTAGTATGTTAGTAAGCTTTTCCATTAGCAATGCTATGCTTAAACTAGTGGAGTCAATGGTAGGTTCTAGATTCAATTATGGTTCACTTGGTTAATGAACTTGATAAAATGGAGCACCTATCGGTACAACTCCATGGATAAGTATTGAACAGTACCAAGTACATACCTTTAATATGGGGATTGGTAAACCTAGTAACTTGGGCGCCGTATTGTTGGACGGCCATACTCATCAATCCAGAGGTGATGTGAAAAACACGGTGGTTGCACGGGTTTGAGGACCGCTGGAGAGTGCATGGGTTAAGCCTCGGATACGAAGTACTGTATCGTAGGGAGGACGTGTATTCAGGATCGATGGCCCTGGATCGACTTTATAGCAATCTTGTGAACGGTGGCCATACGTGTTCTTAAATGATGCGTATGTCGTGTATTTGGGTTTTCCCTGCAGGATGTAAATCAATTCGAATTACCGTCCCTCACGGTTATGAGTACCTCTTGTTCGAGCAACGGTAATGATATGTTAAGTAGTAAAGTTGTGGTTATGTTTCTGAAATTTACTTATGCTATGGTCACATATTGCTATGATGTATGGCTCTTTATTTCTACTCGTGTCTTAGCAGCTAGCTAGATTCACCGTAGTTGTTATTCTGAAATCAGCAAAGTAAAATCTTGATTAAGGAATTGTAAGTGCAGCATAGAACTATTAGGAGCTTCTTATGCAATTATCAAATAAACCCGGTCAGCCCCCTGCATACTAGGAGTCGGTTTTAGTAAACCTTTTGACGGGTAAGTCTTGCGGAGTATGTTAGATACTCAGGCTTTGCGGTTATGTTGTTTTCCAGGTTTTCCTCCAGCTACCTACTGTGATTGTTGTAACAAGGTTGTGTGGGAAGGTGAGGAGCCTCAGAACTGGACCATCGAATGGGTCCCTAGCTCCCCTAACTGTGATGAGTGAGCCATCGCCATAGGGCTGGCATGGTTCACGTAGGACTTGACGTCGTGTTTTGTCGTTGTATCGCTTCCGCTAATTTATGTAACATGTACTAAGGACATATGTATTGTATTAGATCTGAACTTGTTTATATTCTATCTCTGAACTTGTAATATTATGCACCTAAGTGATGTAATACTATAAATGATGAATGTTCATGTGTGAATGCTGTGTATGGTTACTTTGTTAACCATCTCCCGAGGTGATCCTGTACGACATACACTACTTTTCGGAGTAGGGTTGTCACAATGACCTGCCGACCGGCATGGGCTGCCACCCGGCGTGTCCCGCCACCCGGCATAAAAATTTTTGCCCCAAGGCTCCCCTCGAGTCTATAAATACCAAGCACACTCTCCTTTGTTTCTCCACCCTCAGCTGAAAACATTTTCTCTCCTTCTTCACCCTCTTCTCACTTGACTAGCCCTCTCTAGTAAGTGCACTTTGCACTTAGCAATAAAAGTGTGCTGCAATAAAACTAACTAGAGAGAAGTTATTGTCACCCCTTGCACGTATGAACGACTTACACTTGGACTACTAACCGGACGACTAAACGCTAACCATTATCATCATTTTGTCCTTTGGGTATTGTGTCCAAGTAAACCCTTTTGCAGGAATGGCAAATATTTGGAGAGGCCTCTACACCAAGTTCAGCAGCAGCGGCGGCTCGAACCATGGGAGGCATACGCCGAGTGAGGGCTAAGAAGCCGAGCACTTGGGAGCTTCACATGGGATGAAGAGTTTGACAAGTTCATGGAGAGTGAAGAGAATATGGTGTTTAATGACTATGATGAACGAAGCAAACTCATCGCCATTCGGGACTGGGAGTTCACATCCGTGTGCAAGTTCGACCACAACTTCCTCGAGCGAATCGGTGTCCTTGCTGATTTTGAGTACGCACTCAACACAGCCGAATGAGTTGGAAGAAGACATGCAATACTTGGCTACCAATGCTTATGAAACCAACAAACGAACACAAGAAATACAAGCAGCCATAAGGGATGGACAAGAATGACAACAACAAATGTCGGAACAACTTCAGACAAACCTCTCCATGATGGACCAACTGTTCGGCCACTTCAACAGCGAGTATCTACTACTGCAGTGAAAGTCATCTAAGCTTAAGTCTTGAAAAAACCTAAGCTTGGGGAGGTACCCAAACCAAGGTGCGCCGCTTGTTCTATCCTCTCTCCCCCTTTCTCTAGTTGAGTTGTTTTCATTTTTTTGACAAAATTTAAGAAAACCCAAAAACATTTTTTAGTTTTCGAAGAAAAACTATAAAAATTTGCATAACCAAAAAGAACAAAAATATTTCCCTTTTCAAATAAAATTTGAGAACTTAGTCTCTACCTTGCCTATGGAAATGATGAATAGTTGTTCTGTTAGCTCCCTGTGAATCTCAAGTATACAACTTCTACTCTTCATTTTGGTGGGTAATGGTTGACCGGCATGATGACAAGCTAGTCCCTCTATATTTTAGTGGGTGGAAAATGGCTAATAAACACAAAGTCTAGTTGTTGGAATTCACGATATAGCATGTTTTGGATGAGTCTATGATCTCCTCATGATTAGAGTCCAATGATTTCTTTCAAAACCATGCTGCAATAAACCCCCCCCCCTACTTGGTGTATGTCTTTCCTATGATAGAAAAAATTCCTACCAAGGCTAGAATTTAATTGTGAACCCACTTTTATGCCATCCATGTATGCATTGACTTTGGTTAGGATTTGATCCTTATGAGGGACTTGCACTTTCAAAGCCAATCATTTTCCTTCGCGTAATCTTTGAGTTCTCAAATAATCATGCTTGGTTATGCGGTTTCCACATTGGATTCAAGCATCCACTTCACCAAGCATGTTAGCCAAAAATCTCTCCTTTGCGAAAACCTTGATCCTACAAGAAAGATTTTGGTTCTCCCAAAATAAATGCTCAGAAAAAGTTTGCAAAAATATTGGAACCATTGAACTAGCTTCCCTACACTATGAGAGCTGAAAAAAGAAAGAAAGAAAAAAAGAAAGAAAGAAAAACAAAATGAGAAAAATTATCATCTCTCATAGATGTACAAATGTCAAGTTTCAAGGTTCATTAAATTCATTGAGCAAAAAAATAAAGGACCATCCTTTCACTCTAGCACAAAAATTCAATCTTTGATAAAGATTTTTGCTATTGTGCTAGTGCACTCCTTCGCATGAGTCCATTCTCTCCCTCTCCCCTGGACATTATTTCCAAATGGTTGGAATGAGAAAGTGCAAAGTCTTTTCGCTAGGACCATCTCTTAACTTAATGAAATATGCATACTAGATGTGCCATCCTACCAAGCTCCACATATAAAGCCAAATTTCATAGAGTATGATGAGCACTTGGTGAGGAAATACACTTTTTGAGAGATGAGAGTCATAGTGAAGGATTGCACCAAGAGGGAAAATTTTCAATCTTATGCAGCATTACAAAAACTTTGGACTCATGATCATGTAGGAGGTTGAGTAACAAAATCTAAACTAGTTGTTCTGAGTTCCAACCTCTCATGAGAAGGTCATAAAATGCCTAAGAGCCCCACTTACAATGAGAACGACTTAGTGATCAACTTGTGCTGGTTTACCATTACCCCTACGTTGTAGGAGTATGTGTTTGTGCACTTGATCCTTGCAGGGCTCTAATATTGAAGCAACTCCTTGTCCATCACTTCCAAGTTTTAATTTTCTTGGGACGAGCAATGGTTTAAGCTTGGGGAGGTGTTGGTGGCCCTTAAAACCCAATATCGGCCACCAACCGGTCGGGAAATGCAAAGTAAAGACCAAAGTTTCATGAATATTTGTTTAAACTAATAAAGTTCCACAAGCTTTGGTGAAATATGTGTTTGCAGGTTCAAAAGGGCCAAAATTATGTAAGAACATGAAGAAACACCCCGTTGGCCGATACTGCCGTAAAATAGCCGGCCGACAAGGTCCTATGAGGCTAAAATCAGGGCTTGGGCAGGGTCGTGAGAGCTGAAATCAGGACCTAGCCGACAAGGTCATATCAGGCTGAAATCAGCCACTCGGCTAGTCAAAACAGAGTCTCATCAGGATGAACCAATCCGACCCAGCTGACCCTGCAAAACACTCCATCATGAGACCGTTTTCCATCCCCGGACTAAGGAGGGTAAAAAGTGAAGAAGTAAAGGAGGCATCCATGTGGCACAACTTGGACAAGTGAAGATATGACCCGGAGGGGGTCGGCAGCAAAAAGGGGCCGCCGCCCGGCCTAGGCCGCCAGCCGGCATGCCAGGCCGCCCGGCCTAGGAATTTCCTCCCGGGGTGTCCAACCCACTTGGTCCATCGTGCCAACCGACGCCAAGTGGATAAGGCGGTTGAAAACCGACCAAAAACCATTATCCGGACCAAGTCTGAGCCGTCCGAGGGAAGGCGGTCGAGAACCGATTTCATCCAATGGCCGCCCGGCCTAGTTTGCCGCCCGGCGGGGGAAATTTTGCTCACCGACTATCCTACACCTTGAAGTACCCGCCAAGTCTTCGCCACCTATAAATAGAGGGGGAATTTGGAAGAAGTGGAGAAATAGAGAAGAAATAAGCATTAGTCCCAAGTTTTACGCAAGTAGAAGAGTAGAGGTGTAGGAGGAGGAGTTCAGGATGCTGGCTCCTTCAACTTGTGCCTCGGGGATTGAAGCTCCTGCGTGAGTAATATCCCTCATCTTTGGGGCCAGGTAACATGTAGTAGAATTCTTGCCCAAGTAATAAAGTGAGTATTTCTATCCTTTTATTCTGCGGGATCCTCGTGCATAACTTTTTATTGCTTCACAGCATTATCTTGTTATGTTTACCAATTCTAGAACTGGTATGAAAGTCTATGTTTAGACATGGTGTTTAGACTTAGCTTTCCTGGGATTGCATTCGTCCCCACGGGCTGTGTGGTAGGCGGCAGGTGGTGACAGCCCTGTCCGTCCAATATTGAATTCCACCATGTTCGGGAAGTCTAAAGCAGGGTTGTCTAGCGTTTACGTGCCCACTAGTACATGAGGTTAGTTACCGACCCTTACCTGTGGATCGTTATCGTGCCCCGAAGCAGATATTTGGAAATAGAATTCTCACTAAGTTACTTGGAGAAGGTTCACTACATTAGATTGCCTGGCCTGGGGACTTCTTCTCCCTATAGAGTACACTTTGTTCTGCACCCTCATCACTAGGACTTGATAGATTAGGAGTAACACTTTACTCATTCCCTGTGGAAATCGATACTCTGGAATACTCTCGGGTGAAAGCTACGTCAGTATCTGTACGCTTGCAGATATTCCCTGTTAGGCCTAAGAACCGCCAACACTCACCATGTGTATAATTGCTTTTATCTTTGTTGAAACTTGCATTGAGGCTAGTCTAGAGGATGTGGCACCTTGTGTTTGCGCAATGGAAGGCTTTGCAAATGTTTAGCTCATGATGTAACATTGTGGGAATATGTGTTCCTTTTGCCGCAAAGGCATAATCTTGAAAAATCTGCTAAGTGCTATGATCAAGAATTAGTCATAATGCTAAATCCAAACATTGTGACTTGAAGCCTCGGGGTGTTTACAGTACCCAGTTGTGCGACCCTCTGCATGGATAAGAGGACACATGAGGATAAACAATTATCACTTGATCAACAGTGTCTCTGTTGCCTATGTGACAGTTTGTAGAGCTCATTTTCTACGAATGCTTGTTGCCCTTGTTGAGATTGAAACTGACTAGATTTTTATGATTCACTTGGTGCTTGTTTTGCCTTGGATGGGAGTACTTACACATGTGGTAGCAATTTTGCTCATGATAAGCAACTTTGATTCTATCTAAGCTAGTCAATCTTTCTGCTTAGCTTGTATAGCTCATGGTGTTAATGCCTTGCTATCTATTTTTGATCTTTGCATGATTAGGAGCTATTGCTTTTATGCTTCATGGCACTATAGTTATGGTTAGCAAAGTTAAATTCTTGTTTGCATAATTGTTGAAGCTCCTTAGGTTTGTATTTTCATGTATTGCATGTTTGCTTGTTCTTTTGCCTCTTTGATGAGTTCATTGTCAAAGGGGAAGAAAATTTTGGGGTCATGCACAAATAATGCTAAGAAACTCATGTGATCCATTTTGCACTACATGAGACCTACCACAACTTGAGGGGGAGCATATCATGATCTTGAGCGTTTTCTTGCGCTTTTCATCTCAAGTCGGTTTCTTTGCCAACTCTAGGTTTTGTGATCTCTACTTGCTAGATGGCTTGTTTTCCCCTTTTCTTTGGGTTTGGCCATTTGGATGTGCTTATTCGGCTTCACATTTCAATCTCTAATCTTTGTGCATTTGGTGTTGTCAATGTACTCATCAAGGGGGAGATTGAGAAACCATGTAGATATGTGCCATGGTTTGCTATATTTGTGATGAGTAATTGACTTGAGCGGATTTGATGTTTGAGTTGAAATGCAGGAATCCAGGGATTGCATGGGTTTGCATATCATGGTTATGACTAACCAGAGTTGGTGGAGATATTGGTGATATTGCAGGAGATGAGAAATGTGTTTGCTTGTCTCATGATGTGTAGGTCACTGGAGTCGACTTGGCGGTCAACGGTGAGTGGATCGGGCACAAGTAGGGGACTTGGGGCCAGACGATCGGGATGTCGGCTGATGTCAAGGGTGATCTACACCATACACACGGAGAGGCAAGAAGCACAAACTGTTTCGCGGTTGAGCCTCAAAACCGTGGTGGTGATGAAGACGGCGTGTTGACAAAGTCAAGGCGAACGGGATGCCAACGCAAGTGACAAGAGGGCCCGATGGACAGGGACTGGGAGAGACATGCCGGTGGTCAGGATCGCGGGACAAGGTGAGACGCGTCAACATCGAGAAGTCATGCTTTGAGAAGCGTGCAAGGCGGTTTCCTGGTTTGGGCCTCAAAACCGGTGGTGGTGGTTCATGGTGCACGTGGCACCATCACGGAGCTTGCTTCGAGATGAAGTAAAGATGTGAAGCGTTCGATGGCATTCGGGCAATAAGGAAAAAGATGGACAGTTATGCCCCCGATGGTAGGTGGGTGTGTTATGTAGGTCAAGGGTAGAGTGGTCATGTGGACAATAGACCCTAGGCCTATATAAGGAGAGGTATGGCTCGTGGGAGAGGTGCCTCTCTTTCCATTAGCCTTGTGTTAGGACTCTATTCAAAGTGCTAGGAGAGGACTTCATGTTTTAGAAGAGAGGAAAGGGTGTGTGAGAGACATCTCTTGCTCTTCCAAATAAAGGGAGGAAGAGGGTGGCTTCCTAGCCTTGTACCTATGGATCTTGTAAGCACCTTTCTATGATATGAGAAGTATTTTCGTGCTCCCGAAATTCTCTTTTTCCTAATTTTGGAGCTATTTTCGTGGTGATTTTCGATCTCATTTTTGGACGAGTTTTTTGCTCAGATTTCTTGAGAAACTTGTTGCTAGGATGAGCTAGAACAATCCTTTATGGATCCTTGACCGAATCAATAGCTCTAGCACCTTCGATTTGAAGGATTTCTCAAGTTTCCCCTTTTTGGTGTTCTTGGCACAAGATCTGAAATTCGTGATGATTCCTTGAGCCAATTGAGATGATTTTCTAGGATTAGGGTCGTGATGTGATGAGGATTCACTGGTCCAAAAATTGCATCATTTGGAATTTGTTTGGTTAGGTTTTGGAGAAGATTTGCCAGATTCCCAAAAGTTTCTGCTGTTCTATCGGGGTCGATCGGCACTGCCGACGACCAGGACCGGCACTGTCAGTGGGTCTCAGAACCCCGCACCAGCACTGCCGATGGGCCAGATCGGCACTGCCGATGGGGCCAACCGGCACTACCGATGGTCCTGATCGGCACTGCCGGTGGTGGTTTAGTAAGGTGTTGTTTGAGAGGTTTTTGACTATCCCGAGTCTCTATTGTTTCCTTTTTGTTTCCGCTGTGTTTCTTACTGTGGTTGATCACTCCTAGGACTAGTACACCACTAGTTGGTGTGTGTAGTCTTGGTGATCGGTTTGGAGGTTGGCTTGGGTTGTTTTTGGGATATAGGCCAAGTTTTCTTGGAGAATTTTGATTGGCTCCCATTCACCCCCCCCCTGTGGTCACCTTCTCGGTCCTTCATCATCTTAATCCTAGCTTACATGGCACTTCATTGACTCGAACGATAAACATAGTATTCTACAAGACATGGTGGTTTCGTTCACCCTGACTATCACTACAGAGGCTATTAGCTCCCCACTGGTTTTTTGCACTATGCGATGAGCAAAAACGTAATTGTAATTTACACTAATGGGAACAGATAGATATTAAGTACACCACATAGACTGAATTCACCAAAAGAGATTCAACAAGCAACCAAGGAAAAAAACAAGATAGATAACATAGATATAGATAATTGTACCAATATTTATCACCGTCAGAGGATAACATAGACTGAATTCACCGAAAGAGATTCAACAAGCGACCAAGGACAGAATCAAGATAGATAACATAGATATAGTTAATTGTACATCGCTAAACAGGTGCGCCGATCGGCACCGTCCTTGTTGCAACATTGACGATTCCTAGGGTACATGGCTCTACATCTCCTAGCTCTGATGTAGTGCACCATGTAGGGTCCCTACCCGACTAGACTACATCTCTCAATTTGGTGGCTCTTCAACTCCGGCGGCCTCCCAGTGATATACAGCGGCTCCTATGTCTTGATCACCTCCCTTTTCTCCATTGTTCTCTAGTCTTGGACGTCATATGGGTGTTTATATAGCCTCTGGTCACGTCCTCCGTTGCTTGGCCTCCAAGTTTAGCTCATAGAGATTGAATCCAAATCGGTTTCGTACCTTCCATAAACTACGCTGACTTACTTTAATCATAACTGATGCTTCCAGAGTTCAAATGAAGCAAACCTAGACTCTATCTCATATCCCTTGAAAAGATCTACAACTTTGGTATTATTTGGATCCTCAGATTCGGAAGTTTAGATACCCAAAATTGCGATACCAAAATATCTGTCCTGATTCGGATTCCTCTGTGCAGCCTGCTTTGCGGGGCGGATATCTCCCAGCTCTATAGTCCAATAAATGCAAATCATATATGTTTTGGAAAGCCCTCGACGAGATCTTAAACTTTGGTATTCTGAGATGTCCCATTTGAACACGTCTTGGACTCCGAAATCACGTGACAATTCAGTGTTGTTTCTGGACTCTGTGAATTGAGCTTTCCTTCCGGATAAACCTTCTAGAAATCCATAGGCATTACGCCACGACCTTGAGCTTGCACATTGGACCTCATGGACATCCAGGTGTATCTTGTAAGCTTCATGGGCTAGTGGGAAGCCCTCCTTACATGGCGACTCAGGCTTTATGTCGGTACTTCTCATATAAGAGCCATTTTATCGTCTTTTCACCTGTTTCTGCAATAAAGCACTAAAATGACACTATATATGGAAATCGTCTATATTAGAGGTAAAACACATGATTATGATGAGAATATGGTATGATATTGGTGGGTTTTGGCATATAAAAGGGGTACATAGGAACCACCAACAATCACCGACACCTAACTAGTCTAGGTCTCACCATAGACCAAGAGTAACAATCTAGATCACACCCTCAAAGACACCCTAACCTTAGATGTGCAAGATGCTCAAGCTACTCTTCTCTAGCACTCTCAAGATATGCAATATCTCCTCCTAGTGCTCTCCTCTTTTGCTCTTGGACCTTATCAAATGCTCTCAGGTATTCCACTGGCCAAGAGAAGTCTCCAAGACCCCAGCAACAAAGTTATATAGGCTCCCAACCTCAAACTAGCCGTTGCTCCATGAAATCAGCTTCCTGGGCACACTTACCAAATAGTCCGGTCACTGCCTGACCGGACAGTTTGGTCACTGCAACTCTATGCACAAATGGCTCTGCCCCTGCTGATCCCTCAACTGACCAGACAGTCTGGTCACCTGACCGGACAGCCCAGTCCGTTTCTCTCTCCACTCCAGAAACATTCTAGCGCCGCGCTTCATCTATCTCCCCTGCAATCCTATTGACTGGACCGTCCGATCAGCAGACCAGACTGTCCGGTCTATACGGAGTCTCTTGCTGGCAGACTTCTTGCTCCTTGCGCTAAGTCCTAGACAACTCCCATAGTGACCCTACACTCCGGTCTGGACAGACCCCTCTATCCGGTCTCTATGTCCAGAAGCCAAAACTTGTCGTCCTCACTTGACGTTATTTTCTGGCTTCTCTGAATATCTCCTTGGCTTCTCGACTGTCACCTAGTGCCTGTGATTTCACCGAGCAACCTTGCACATCACCGACTAGACATGACCTAAGAGAATGACCTAGCCCCCCTTGATAGTCTAGTTTTTCCTATGGACTCAAAGCCCTAACAACTACTCAAGTGTTCCAAACACTTGCACCATAGCTTGTTCTCCGCTTTGATCCATCTCCATCAAGCCTTGGACTCCATCAAGTTCACAAGCCTCCATGCTTACGGTCATTGTCATCAATCGACAAGGCAAACATCATCCATATGATTTTTAATAGAGATAAGAGATGATTCCTACAAAGACAACACTAGTGTAGATGTTAGCCCACAATTTCATAGTTGTCATCTATCACCAAAACATCCATACCTCGAGGATCCAATCATCAATGGTCATGAAGCTTACAATCTCCCCCTTTTTGGTGATTGATGACAACCACTACTTAATTGAAAAACTTCAATGAATAACCGGGCTAAACAAGCTACACAAAGATCGAGAGGAACCATAACAACATATGAGAGAAACGCATAAGGTCCTACTCAATCAAGCATCATCTAGAGATATAAGGAAAAGAGTCAAGAGCATACTCTAGAGAAAACATGCATGCATGTCATGGCAATATATTGAATGAAAGCATAAGTACATGCAATGCAAGACATATATATGTGATGAGATGCACCAAGTTAGCATAGCAATGCATAGGAATTAAGAACAAGCATTCATCATCATGATATCATACAAATGCATACAAGATAAATAAGTACAGGCACTACATATGAAAAGGAAATAAACCAAGTGAGATCAATATGAGTCAAACACAAGTGAATGAAATCCAAATCCATGACTCATCAAGATCCACGAACATCGAATAACTCTATCAAAATAAGTATCCAAAAATGTATCTATCTCCCAAAACCGATATACATGTATGCTCCCCCTAGATACAAGCTACTCTCGATCGTAACAAGATCACATTCCCACTCCCCCTAGACCTAGTATCTTCTCCCCTTTTGGCAACTAGAACTAAAAAGCCAAAAAGGCAGGAAAAGATGAACATCTAAGCGCTCGTGGTCGAAGGAAGTGGTGCAGCAACATCCTCTGTATGCTCTGCTCCTGGCTGCTTCTGAGGTGGATCCTGCTGTGCTCCCTAAGCCTATGCCACCTGAGCATCCAGTTGCTCAAAGAAACCAAAGTCCTTAGGTGACTCAGACCCGCTGTCCTGTGCTGCTGGAGTGACTGTGGTAGTTTCCTAAGCTAAAGTCTGGAGTAGTAAGAGGTCTGCCATGTCCTGTTGTGAGAAGCCTCCATGGACAAGATCATCTACTCCATGAGGAGTGAGAGTGGTAACAGTGGCAGTAAGAGGTGGAGCTAAAGCTGTAGCTATCTCTGGGACGGTCTGGGAGTCTGCACGAGTAGTGTGCACAATGTCTGAGAACAGACTCCTGACCGGTACGTGCTATAAGCTGGAGTGTCTTGCCATCTGTGAGCTTGAGGAGTGTGACGGTTAGACGAACAACGTAGACACAGAGAAGCCTGACACGGGAGAGAGTTGTGCTGAAGAGAAAGTCTGTCCTGCTCCCCCTGTCGATAAGACCCCTGAGAGTGACAGTCCACTGGACTGTGCTATCATCAAGGCTATGAAGGGTCCTGGCTGAGTCTGCAGCTACGGGAATTGAGGAAACACTGAAGGCCCTGGCTACTGACTGGCCTGCCTCTGAGTCAGCTCTGTCATCTGAGTCACCAGAGTGGAGACAAGTGCCATCTGTTGGCACTGAAGATCTGCCTGTCCTCTGATCAGCTCCATCATCTGACGTCTGTCCTCTGACATACTCTGTATAAACTCACCAGCTGTCCTGCTAGTGCTGTCACTGTGACAGTGTCCTCAGACTATGAACCTGTCGGCTGGGGAAGTGCTGGGGAAGTGCTCGTGTGCTGACTCAGGAATCACCGTCTCTAGCTGAGCTGCTTGCTCGTATAGTACCGGTGACTCCTGCTCCTCCTCTCTTGTGTGTTGGCTGGAGGTAGACTGGGACCCCCTCGGGACTCTAGGTTGAGTAGCTGGTGGTCACCTCAGGGAAAGCCTCGTACTGCTCCTCCGTCACTAGGCCCATCCTCCTCAAGAGATAGCAGATGTATGGTCCATAGACCAAGTGACGTCCTCCAACCCTCTCAGAAATGACCTCCTCCATCTCTCCAATGAGAAAGTCTACCAAGTGGAAAGTCTACCTCCTCAAGATGGATGCTACAGCCCGCTGGTGTAAGAGTGTGAACTCCTCTCTGTAGCCAGACCTGGGTATGATAGTCCTGGTGACTATCGCTCTCACCACCTTGGCCTCTGCAGTGAGTCTTGCAGGGCCTCTCTCAAAACCTGGAGTGTGGGGAGGTTGGAAAGAAATTGACACAAGGTCATCTGAAGGTAGCTTCCCTCCCTCAGGTCTGCGGGGTGGATCCAGCGTACCGTAGGCACTCCTATAAAGCTGGAAGACTAAAGCCAGGAGTCCTAGGTGGGAAATCAGGTCCTCCCTGGTGACACAATGTGGCTGCCCTCTGAACATGAACCAGATCTCTAGGCGGTCTCTGGCAACCCACAGTGTCGCATAGAAGTCGAGGACAACGTCCTCTCTAAACCTGAGTGGAGCAGTGACTAGCTCAGCTAGTCCTGACAGGTACAAGAAGTACTGCACCATGTCCGTGCCTGTGGCCCTCCTCATGGTCTGGTAGGTGGTATACTGCTATGATACAAGCACCCTATCTCTCGTCCTTAAGGCCACACAACGTCTCAGGCCCTCTCCTATCCTCCTCTGGAGCACTGTCCAGTACCTCTCTCCGGCAGCGGGGTCTCGGAGAACTGGCACCCACTGCTTGAAGGACATGAACCAAAGTACCTTAAGGTCCTTTGCAGGAACCTTGAGGATATCCGGCTCTCCGGCTGCCTAAACCAGTCTCTACAGCCTCCTTGTGCACACCTTACAAGTGCACCTCGAGTATCCTGCTCGGTGAGCTGTCCTCTAAGGAATAGTCTGCTCTGCCTCCTCCTCTGACTCCTCAAACTCCTCCTCAACAAGCTCCTCAGACTCAGACTCTGAGGTCTGCTCCTCTGCGGCCTCCTCCTCCTCAGACTCCTTCTCCTACTGCCTAGAGGATCCCTGATCCGCAGTTCTCGATGATCTCCCTTGATAGAAAACCGGAGCACGCTGCAGCCACGGCGGTGGAACAACTCCAACAGCCAGAGGTGCAGACCTCTGCCTGGTGCTCCTCCTTAGACCATGTGCCTCACGATGCTACTCTAGGATCAGCAGTGACCCTGGAGTCCTCCGTGACTGATCCGTGGCATCTTGCCTGGCCACTCTCCTGGCTCTCTCTCTGTCTCTGGATCCAGTTTCGGTCTCTTCTTGGTCTTGGGCTTCTCAGGCATCTTCCCCTTGCCCTTGTCTTGTCCCAACCCTGCCATTTGACTGCTGCTGCTGTTACTACACGCATATAGGTGTAGATGGGATAAGCATAGAGTCCTAATACATCTACAAGCAAAGCACCGCTAGGAAAGAATGCGTAATAGAAATCCTAACACTGAATGAAGGACATGATCACTAGACAATTATGCAAAATAACAATAGTGATCATCGACTATATGTGACTGGTGCGAATCATCTAGTGTATAGTCAAATAATGGCAATAAATCTAACTGTAGACTAGACAGAAGACAAACCCTAGAATTGCAATTAATAGATACCAATGGAATTAATTACATCTAGGTTGAGTCAACTAATTAATTAATGCAACTAATGATGAGAATTAGTACTAATTGCATCAATTAACAAATTACTCAGAATTTAGGGCATAAGACGATGAAAGGAGAACAGTAGCAATACCCTAGAAGGATGTGGACACACCGAGACCAACGAACACCACTGAATGCACTCTGATCATCGAAAAGATTGGAGCTTTGAGGTCACCGGCAATGGAGATTGTGGAAGGTTCTCAACTTTGCCCTAGGAGAGATGGGCTCAGCACTTTTGTGGTGTCTCTGTGCTTGCGCGCGCGTGTGGGGAGGGCTGAGGGCGGCGGCGCTGGTGGTGGTGCTCACCGGTGAGGTCGCAGTGAAGGCGGCGGCACGCGGTTGCGGGCGTGGCTACGTGGGGCGCGTGCGGTGGCGAGGGCGAGCAGGGAGTAGCATGAGCATGCGGTGGCATGCGCACGAGCAGAGGTGAGCAAGGCGGCTCGATGAGTCGGGTCAACGGCGTGGGACAGCGTGTCGGGAGCGAGGCGGCGAGTTCGGTGAGCGTGAACGACAGCATCGAGGCGAGCTCTCGATGTCTAGATGAACGAGGATGAGACCAAAATCGATTTTGACCTAAGTCAAATCGAATCGGCCGGCCGAGATCATTTAAGGACAGATCAACAGCTCAAATCGGGACTCGCATCACACGATCAAGCGAACTGACCGGACGGTCCGCTCACTAGACCGGACTGTCCGGTCACTTCGGGAAACCTAGAAATCAAGGTTTTGGACAACAGAACTGCGTGCAGACCGGACTGTCCGGTCTTTACCGAGAGACCGTCCGGTCTCCATTTCCAGTTTCCAAAGCATTGTGTATTGCTACACAGACCGGACTGTATGGTCCTATGATTGGACTATACGATCACTTCTAGAAAAAATATTGAGTCAATGAAGGACCGAGAAGGCGATGAGATGGGGGGGGGGGGTGAATGGAAGCCAATTCAAATTCTTCTCAAGAACTTGGCCTATGTCCCAACTACAACCCAAGCCAACCTCTAACCATGTCACCAAGATTACACACACTAACTTGTAATGTGTTAACCCTAGGAATGACTCAAACCAAAAGGACACATAGCGGAAGCACAAAAGAAACAAAAACCGAAACAAGGAAGGTCAGAAAGGTCACAGAACAGAGCCTGACGGAAGTTCCATGGTACCCGACGGAAGTTCTGTGATGCCTGATGGAAGTATCGTCAATTACGGAAGTTCCGGGCGATGGGAACACTATCACTCACGGAAGTTCCGTGGTTCTTGATGGAAGTACCGTCATGGTCAAAACAGCAGCTCCGTTCGGGAAAGAAAATTACCAAAACCCTATCAAACGAACTCCAGAAATCATGAAATTTGGACCGGATGATCCTTAATACATCACGACCCTCCTCTAAAGAGATCCACTCCAAAAACACAAGGAATCATCATGAATTTCAGATCTTGTGCCAAGAACACCAAAAAGGGGAAACTTGAGAAATCCTTCAAATCAAAGGTGCTAGAGCTATTGATTCGCTCAAGGATCCATAGAGGATTGTTCTAGCTCATCCTAGCAACAAGTTTCTCAAGAAATCTGAACCAAAAACTCATCCAAAAGTGAGATAACAAATCACCACGAAAATAGCTCCGAAAATAGGAAAAAGAGAATTTCGGGATTCAAGTGAAGAGGGAAATCTTCAGCACGAAAATACTTCTCATATCATAGAAAGGTGCTTACAAGATCCATAGGTACGCTTAAATGTGAAAAGCGCAAGAAAACGCTTAAGATCATGATATGCTCCCCCTCAAGTTGTGGTAGGTCTCATGTAGTGCAAAATGGATCAAATGAGTTTCTTAGCATAATTTGTGTACGACCCCAAAATTTTCTCCCTCTTTGGCAATGAACGCATCAAAGAAGCAAAAGAACAAGCAACCATGCAATGCATGAAAATGCAAACCTAAGGAGCTTCAACAATTATGCAAACAAGCATTTAACTTTGCTAACCAATACTATACTGCTATGAAGTGTAAAAGCAATAGCTCCCAATCATGCAAAGATAAAAAATAGATAGCAAGGCATAAACACCATGAGCTATACAAGCTAAGCAGAAAGATTGACTAGCTTAGATAGAATCAAAGTTGCTTATCATGAGCAAAACTGCCACCACATGTGTAAGTACTCTCATCCAAGGCAAAACAAGCACCAAGTGAATCATAAGGATCTAGCCAGTTTCAATCTCAACAAGAGCAACAAGCATTCGCAGAAACTGAGCTCTACAAACGCTCACATATGCAACAGAGACTCAGTTGATCAAGTGATTATTGTTTATCCTCATGTGTCCTCTTATCCATGCGGAGGGTCACACGACTGGGTACGGCAAACACCCCGAGGCTTCAAGTCACAATGTTTGGATTTAGCATTATTGAGTAATTCTTGATCAAAGCACTTAGCAGATTTTTCAAGATTATGCACAAGACAGAAGAGCATGCCTTTGCGGCAAAAGGAACACATGTTCCCACAATGTTACATCATGAGCTAAACATTTGCAAAGCTTTCCATTTCGCAAACACAAGGTGCCAAAGCCAAGACATCCTCTAGACTAGCCTAAATGCAAGTTTCAACAAGGATAAAAGCAATTATACACATGGTGAGCAAGTTTTAGCAAGATTAGATCATAAGGTTCACAAGAAGCTCAGTTTACCTTTAAGATTAGCAAGTTGCTCACATGAGTTTATAACAGGCCATCTAGAAAATCTAAGCATGAGAGATTACCATCACATCCACACAACTTAGTTCAAGCTCAATCATAGCAAAGAGAAATGCAAGAAAGCATAAGACTCAAAGCTCATCTACCAATGCATATATTACACATGAGATGCAAAGAGAAAATGGTAAGATACATATATACAAGTGAACACCAACTCCCCCTCAAATGATACCATACGGATGACAAACACCAAGTTCCCCCCGAAGAAAAGCATGTCTTGAAGCATCTACGGGCTTGGTGAGGATATCAGCTAGTTGGTTTTTGGTATCAATGTATATGAGCTCAACATCCCCCTTCTCAACATTGTCTCTCAGGAAGTGGAATCGCACATTGATGTGTTTGACCTTACCATGTTGGACTGGGTTTTTGGCTAACCATATGGCACTAGAGTTATCACACATGAGTGGAACACCCTTAAAAGTCAACCCATAGTCTCTCATGGTAGACACAATCCATAGGATTTGTGAGCAGCAGCTACATACTCAGCCTCTGTGGTGGACTAGGCAACACTCGATTGCTTACGAGAAGACCAACAAATCAAAGAAGTACCCAAGAAATGACAAGTACCAGAAGTGCTCTTCCTATCAATTCTACACCCAGCAAAGTCCGCATCCGAATACCTAATGAGATCAAGAGATGAAGATGCAGAGTACCAAAGACCGAACTCAAGGGTGTATTTGAGATACCTGAAGATGTGCTTGACATCCTTGCGATGAGTCACCCTTGGGGAAGCTTGAAAACGAGCACAAAGACACACCGCAAAGTGTATGTCAGGTCTTGTCACTGTCAGGTACAAGAGGGAGCCAATCATGCTCGTGTACTCCCTTTGATCCACCGCTTCACAGTCTTCATTAGGGTCAAGAGCCGTTGTTGTGGACATTGGTGTAGACAACGGCTTCATATTGACCATGTTGAACTTCTTCAGGAGATCCTTCGTGTACTTGGCTTGATGTATGAAAGTGCCTTGCTTGCACTACTTGATTTGAAGCCCAAGAAAGAAGGTGAGCTCTCCCATCATCAACATCTGAAATTCACTTTCCATAGCTTCCTAAAACCTAGACACAGGAATATGAGAGGAACCACCAAAGATGATATCATCCACGTAAATCTGAACCATTAGAAAGTCATTGCCATGCTTGAGAATGAACAAGGTTTTATCAACACACCGCATGACATACCCACGCTCTAGCAAGAAGGTCTTAAGCCTAGCATACCATGCCCTAGGTGCTTGCTTTAGCCCATACAATGCCTTCTGAAGCTTGTACACACGGTTTGGATATTTGTGGTGCTCAAAGCCAGGGGGTTGCCTCACATACACTTCTTCCTCTATGAAATCATTTAGAAAAGCACTCTTGACATCCATTTGATAAAGTCTATTGCCCTTGGAGGCAGCAAATGCAAGCAAGATCCTAATGGCTTCTATGCGAGCAACAGGAGCAAAGGTTTCACCATAATCTAAACCCTCCACTTGGCTAAAACCTTGAGCAACTAGCCTAGCCTTGTTTCTCACAACCTCACTATCCTCCCCATGTTTGTTTTTGAACACCCACTTGGTTCCTATCACATTGACATTTTTGAGAGGCTCTACAAGGGTCCACACTTTGTTTCTCTCAAAGTTTTCCAACTCCTCATGCATGGCATTAACCCAATGTTCATCAGATAGTGCGTGTCCAACATCTCGAGGTTCAAAGGTTGCAACAAAGAGAGAATTGGTAAAGCAAGCAAGATGTGCAGACCTTGACCTTGTTGTCCTCTCATAGAGATTACCGATCATCTGTTGGGGTGGATGTTGACGCTGAATGTGGTGAGGAGCCTCTCTCTAAGAGTGTACCTCCCCCTCAACCATAGCTGGAGCTTGCTCGACAGCTGCTGAAGTCGATGTAGAAGCTTCTGGACCCTCTGCTAGAGTAGTGGTAGCAGCAGGAACAAGCTCGGATGTGGGATGGAATGACTCATCATCATCATCATCCAAGCCCTATAGGCCCTCTTCTACAAAGATGCTCTCCTCCATCTCCTTGGTACCTGCTGTCTCAATCACATTGCTTGCACAAGAGTTTGATTCATCAAAGGTTACATCGTAGGACTCTACGATGGTGTTAGTTTCCAAATTCAAAACTCTATAGGAATGACCATGAAGAGAGTAACCAAGAAAAATGCCATAGGAAGACCTCGATTCAAACTTATCAAGATTGCCACGCTTGAGGATAAAGCACTTGCAACCAAAGGCATGTAAATGAGAAACTGAGGGCTTTCTCCAAAAATGCAGCTCCTAAGAAGTCACATTAAGAATTGAGCACAAGAAAATCCGATTGGAAACATAGCAAGCAGTGCTAATGGCCTCAGCCCAGAACCGCCTCGGAGTCCTATGCTCATCGAGCATCGTCCGGGCCATCTCCACCAGGGTTCTGTTCTTTCTTTCGACCACTCCATTCTAGTGGAGAACACGAGGTGCTGAAAATTGATGCTCAATACCATGCTCAAGACAGAAAGCATCAAAGGAGGAGTTCTTGAACTCGGTGCCATTATCACTACAAATTGCTCGTAATGCACTAGGGAGTTCCTTGAACAACCTCAAAGCTAAGCTCCAAAAGTGATGAAATACTTCATCCTTGCTCTCAAGAAAGTAGACCCAAGACTAGCGAGAATAGTCATCAACAATCACAAGAACATACCACTTCCCACCCGCCAAACAAACCCGAGAAGGACCAACAGTGTCCATATGAAGCAACTCTCCAGGGTGTTCAGTCGTCACCAAATTGATTGGTGGATGAGAAGCAGCAATCATTTTCCCATGATGACAAGGAGCACAAACAAAATCCTTATCAAATTTGAGCTTAGGCAATCCTCGGATCAAACCTAGGCCACTCAAGCAACATAGCAAGTCAAAGCTCATGTGACCCAGTCTCCTATGCCATTTCCAGAGATCAGAAGAAGATTGAGCAAACAAGCACTTGTGAGAACCAGGAGAACCAACAAAATCAGCCTGCAAAACTCTTCCAATGCGAGAAATCCCACAAACCAAGGAACCATTTGAATCAAGAACACAAAAAGCATTCGACTTAAAGCGCACTTCCAAACCAACATCAAGAAGCTCAGAGACAGAGAGGAGATTGTACTTGAGATACTCAACCAAACCAACATCCTTGAGATGAATTTTTCATTTACCTTTATCGCGCCCCTTGCCTTCACTCTCCCTCTCTTGTCATCTCCAAAGGTCACATACTCCCGCCGCTTCAGGGGAGTGAGGCTAGAGAACCACTTTGCATCTCCAATCATGTGGAGCGAATACCCGGAGTCCATCAACCATTTGTTCTCCAAGCCTCCACCTGCTGCCTACAAAGAACGAGAAGGAAAAGTCGATGGCTCAGTGCTGGGGTTAGTCAAAAGAGATTTGGGAATCCAGCACTTAACCATACGACCGGTAGTAGTCATCATAGTTTTTTGCACATTGTCATTTGAACATATTGGACGAGAACCACGATGGGGAAAACGTGGCCTGTCAAAGTGTTTTGACTCAAACCTTGGGTTGTGAGGATAGAAATCATCAATGTGAAAGCCAAATTCACGCGAATGACGCTCACCACGATAGGGAAAATGTGGGGCGCGAAAGCGCTGCTGCGCGAAGCCTCTGTTTCGTGAATCAAAGCCATATGAGGAATGAACATGTCCATGATAGGCACGAGAAAAAGAGTGCGGCTGAAAGTCAACAAAATCATCATAAAAAGCATCCCTAGTCAACTCAGCTTGCTTCCTCTCAATCCTCTTATGCCTATAACAGAATTCATCCAAGTGGCCCTTGCGACCACAAAACATGCAAATGTAGACACCCTTAGGATTAGGCTTGGTTTGCATCGCAGGTTTGGGTTTTGGCTTTTCTGTTTGCTTTAGGTTGAAGGAGGGTTTGGGATTGGGTGGATAGTATGTGTCGGTGGGTTTGATGGTGTTTTCCTCATCCATGTAGCTAGAGCTAGGTACAAACTTACCCACATTCTCACTCTCCTTGTCACACCTCTCAAATCCCAAGCCCAAGTTACAGGTTGACCTAGAAGCACTCTTCTTCACTCTTGCCAAATCCCTCTCAATCTTTTCCTCACTCACTAGGGTTCTCTGGAGCCTAGAAACAAGATAGTCATTTTCCTGAACTAGGACTTCGTTTTCCTCCCTAGTGATTACTAGCTTGTCCTTGAGGGTGACACACACTTCACACGGATGTGGAAGAACTTTCGAGCGAGTCTCATGAAGCAACTTGGACTCAAGCTCTTTGACTTTGAGGGACTGAGCTTCCAACTCATCTATGAGCTTGGGGCACTTCTGACATGCACCCAAAAAAGTTGGTCTAGCTTTGAACTCATCAAGCTCCTTGAGGGCACTCTCAAGCTGACTGACTACTTGAGCATGCACACTCTTCCTGTGTGTAAGATCTGATGAGGACATCATTCCTAAGGATACATGCAACACTCCTCCAATTCTAGACTTGCAAGGTCCAATGACTAGAGCTCGTGCACGACGACTAAATTTAGAGGTGAGCTTGTTCCTACGTTCTTCATTATATGTCACTTTTGAGAACGGGTTGCTACCTAATGATTATATTGTAATTAGGAACCATATAGAGGACCAGGAGATGATGGGAGAAGGACTTGGAGACGTGGAGGACCAACAAGGACGTGGAAGCCAAGGTGGAGGCCCAACCAAAACCGACTTCGAGTCTTTTCGGGGGTCAGGACCAGTCTGCGCTAAAACGGATGCCCAGGACTGATGTGGACAAGGGTTCCTAATATTCCGAAAGGTTCTGGTAAACTTGATTACGGCGGAGGCGATACACAAATCGATCCGGCTTCCGAACGACACGTTCTAAACCCCACAATCACAGCACAACGTCTCCTCTAGTTATCAACCGTTCAAGAACAATTGACCTCACCAAGAAGGCTTATCCTTGCCTGCAAATCAAGAACACAATCAAGAACAAAGAAGAATGCAACCAAATTTGCAAGTATACGATGAATCTCACAAGTTGGGGTCTCACAAATCGATCAAACGAGAAAACTGTTCATAACATAATAATCTAAGCAAAACTCTAAACCCTAATGAAGAGGCGGCAGCTGTATATGAGGACCCTAGGGTCGTGCAAGACCCCCTGGACGCAGCCCTAAGTGGGCTCAACTCGATACATGGCCCAAATACCGATTACGATGTCGCAGCACCAGAACAGATTCTGGAAGTTGACTTGTTTTGACGATTGCCGACGGCTCGGGACGAATTTTGACATGGGACCAGTTGGGTTGGAAAGTTCTTTTTGTTATCTTTCCAGGAATATATAGAACGTCCAAATCCGAGTCTGTATGTGTCCTGGGCATCCGTTTTAGTGCATACTAGTCCTGGGCTCCAAAACAGACTCTAAGTCGGTTTGGATTGGGCCTCCACCTTGGCTTGGACGTCCTTGCTGGCCCATCACGCCCCCAATCACCTCCCCAGCTATCTCATCATCATTTCCATGATTTCTAACAACAATAAATTTATTAGATAGCAATCTATTCTCAAAACCACATAAACAAAATATTAGAAATGAACTCACATGTAAATTTAGGTGATGCGCATGAACTTTCATCCTAGTCGGAGGAGTGTTGTGTATATCCATATATGTGATGTCCTCATCATTCTCCCCCTTTTGAATCAGAGTCGTCCTCGACTCGAGCTCATCTCTTTCACCCATGTATGGTCTCAAATCTGAAATATTCATTGTGAAACTATTCCCAAACTTGGGATGCAACTCATATTTATATGCATTATGAAATTTGTTATCACAATGTGAAACTACAGTAGAAGGCATGTCACACAACTGAACAACATCTTTGAAAAATTGGCCAGCAGTATGAACATCATCCTCACTCTTATGACAAGTTAGAAAATGTGTGATCTTAGAAACACTAGAAAAACTTGACATGACATGACAATTGTTATTGTAGTTTTCTAGTGTCTCATTGAGTTGCCCAACACAAGGAGGTTTTAATGTTGAAGAAATATAAACTCTATGCACCATAAACAAACCTCTATGATCATAATTTCCAATAGCATGAAAATTATTTCTTGTCAATAAAGGAAATTCAGTTTGAGAAAAGATTTTCTTCTCAACGGCATTTAGATCACAAAGAACATCAAATTCAATATAACCCAAAGTATTTAGAGAAGTCAACAATTTCTGCTCATCTTTTTCACATGTAACTAAAATCAAATGTTTTATTTTAGCACTATTGGGTGGATCATAAGCAAAAGCATCAAGCTCATTCATTTGATGCGGCAAAGGTATAAGTGAAGCATTGGCACACAACTCCTCTTTATCACAAGGACCAACAGATAAATAAACTTGTAACAAAGGAACATCATCATAAGGTTCCAATATAGCAAGATTATTGGAACAATTCATCACATCAAGAAAGCTTTTACCTGAAGCAACAACCTGCTTTTTATCTTTCCCACTATCATCTTCTTTATGTAGATGTTGAAATGTATTAGTTGCAACAAGAGGCAAAGAAATATGTTCATCCTCTAGTAATTCAGATTTTGATGGAAGTGTTGCAACATTTCAAATAGCCCATTCTATCCTAAATGGTTCATTCTTTATTCTCTCAAATCTTTGTTGATCCTCTTCTAAAATTTCAGCAGCAGTCATAGGTTTAAGAGTAACCCTTCTACCATTGTATTTAAATGAGTAGCTATTAGCAATGGCATTATGTGAAACATTATTTGTAGAAATCCAAGGTTTACCTAATAACAAATGACATGCTTGCATAGGTACTATATCAAATTCTGCACTATCCTTGTAAGAACCAATAAAAAATTCAATGCATGTAATTTGATCTACCTTTATTACCACAAGAATTTACCCATTGAATGTAGTATGGACATGGGTGTGGCTGTGTGGTCAAGCCAAGCTTCTCGACCAACTCCAAGCTTGCGATGTTGTGGCTACTCTCTCCATCAATGATGACACGGCAACGTCGATCCTTCACAATAAAGTGAGTATAGAATAACTTGTTCAATTGATTTTGCTCTACCTTCTCCATTTGAGAACTGAACACTCGTTGTGCTACAACACTCTTATCATCATAAGATGCCATCAATTCATTCCCATGAGTATTGGAACCTGTCATTGTTAGTAGCCAACAAGAAAACACACAAGAGTATATTTTCCTATTAGTACTATGTAATAACGTTGAAAACTCTCAACAAGAATATGGAAGCATCTCACCAAGCCCTTACAAAGTTCTTAATTACAGCAAGCAAAGGATACCTTGGAGAGTGTGAACTAACGATTGCGAGAGTCAAAAATTTGTGCCTGTTCATAAGGATATATATGGAGCTTGGATAGGCAATACTAGGTAGTAAGGATTAGCAAAATTTCAATTCAGAAATTGCAAAACTGAATAATAGTCCCAAGTTAGTCTATGTCACCGGTCTAAACTTGTCTTGGACCTAGTTCAAGCAAGCAAGCAAATGACTTAACAAAGGACGCATAGGCTGCAAGCAATTCTGAATTTTTATCTTTATCTTTTTCTATTTCCTATTTTTTGTGCGTCTTTTTCACTTGTGCACTTTGCCTATTTCTTTCTTTTCTTTTCTTGTGAATCAAAACTGCAGCAAGATCTTAGTGCTAGAAAGTGAAAGGAAAAAATTATAGCACAAGAGAAAATTATGATCTCAATATGATGGACACAAAGATAGATAATATATTGTTCCAAAACTCCCAACGTGTCACATGAACAAGCACTTTTCTCTCTTTCTTTTGACACAAAAAGTAGAAGGCTAGATGTTAAATAAGTATTCGGTGCACACAATTCTAGCAATACTATTCTCTCAACGTGTGCAACAAACTGATTTTTTCTCTTGATTGTCTATGACAAGGACATGCACTACTCAAACAAGACCAAAGAACAAGCACTAGACCAGCAACACAACGACCTTATAGGGACTGAAATTCAGAGAAACAAACTAAACTAAAAATTACAGGGCACAAAGGGGGGGGTGTAGGCCAACGGAAACACGACAAACAAATATTTTTATAGGGCAAATTTCTGGACTCTAGAATTGAACAAAATAACAAGGATAAGGGCGAACCTAACGGTGTACCTGAAGCTCTGATACCAAATAATATGCACACGATGATGGTGTCTAGAAATTTGTCCCAATCTTTCATAGTACTATACAAGTATCAATCCTCTTCTGATTCAAATATAAAAATTATTCTCCAAGTACAATGATATTAAGTCCGAGTGAGCATAATCTCCACAACCAGAACACACTTATGGTTTCACTAGTAAGGCATATGGCTAACAAATAGAGCAGTGTCGTGTTCCCCTCACTAATGTGGCAGCACCAAACTAATCCACAACAGAAAAACTACTTCTATTGTTTGATAAAACAAAGCAATAGCAAGGATAAAAATTGTAGCCTTTACACGTATCGGGAATCGTCGAAACAAGAGAGGGTCTAGAATCTGTTTCGGTGCTGCATTGCCTATTTTTGGCCTTTGGGCTTTGTATCTAGTTGAGCCCAATTAGGGGCGCATCTAGAGGGTCTTGCACGACCCTAGGGTCTTCATATACAGTCGCCACCGCACCATTAGGGTTCGGGTTTTGCTTAAATTATTCTATTAAGAACAGTTTTGCCGTTTGATCGGTTTGTGAGATCCCAACTTGTGAGATTCATCGTATACTTGCAAATTTGGTTGCATTCTTCTTTGTTCTTGCTTGTGTTCTTGATTTGTAGGCAAGGATGAGCCTTCTCGGCGACATCAATCGTTCTTGAATGGTTGATAACCAGAGGAGATGTTGTGCTGCGATTGCGGGGTTTAGAACGTGTCGTTCAGAAGCCGGATCGATTTGTGTATCGCCTCCACCATAATCAAGTTTACCAGAACCTTTCAGAAGATCGGGAACCCTTGTCCACATCAAGTTGTAATCAGAGCTTCAGGTGCACCGTCAGGTTCGCACTACCCTTAGTTAATTTTGTTTTGTGTTCATCCTATCATCCACAGAAAAGCCCAAAAAAATTTTCCCTCCGCCCATAACCACGTGTTTAGCCTCTGCATATTTTAATTTCAGAGTCTGTAGTGTTGAGTTTGTGCCCTAGTTCTTGTTTAGTCGCTGGTTTAGTTTGTGTTTTTGTCATCAGTAGTGTTTCCCTTGCAACCCTAGCCGCCATCCCCTTCACCATCCTCTGTTTTATTGGCTTTTTGTGCTAGGGTTGACTGATCGACACACCTAGCCCAGTCCCACCCTAAACACACCGTCAACACCCCAGACCAATCCCCACAAATTCCACTTTCCGCTGCCTCCATGCCGCCAAAAAAAATCCTACCCGATTCCAAACCCGACTCGGGTTTCTGGAAAACCGACTCCGACCCCCTTCGGTAAAACGGGCATAATTTTTCGCTTGGTTGTCCGTTTTGGCTGAAATGTTTACAGGAGATTCTTGACTCAAAGTTGAGCATACCCACACTGGCTTTGCCCTGTGTGCCCTCGTCAAAAAAGAAAAAAATCATTCAAGTTGAAACCCGACGTTTTCTGCAACTTCAAGATTTTCTGTAGGCCACATCCTACCTCTGTTTGAGCTGAAATTTTCTGTGGATTCTCCCTCATTGTTGATGAGATGGAGAAAAATATCAAAAAATAAAATAAAAAATAAAGAAATTTTGGATGTCTATTAGTGCTACATCTAGCCCCCTAAAATTTCTGGATTTGTCTATTTTGCACTTAGCCCCCTGTTATCGCCTGTGTGCCTTTGTCTCCTTGTTTCTACTTTGCTATCACTACTGTTCTAGGACATACTTAGATCAGCAACTAGGGACAAGTTACTTGGGCACTTATTCAACTTTACTATCTATTTTTGATTTGTGTGCCACTCACATATATATATTTGGCCTTCCTAGCTCTACATATTTCTTCTAGACAGCACATAGGTTCTTTTGTGACCCTAGCAATCATGGAACACACCTCCATGGTATCCTTTGCTTTGCTTTTCAGAACTTTGCAAGAGCTTTGTAAGGAGTTTCCTTTTGCTGTGTTGAGAGGCACCACTGCTTAGCTGTTATGTAGGGATAACCTTTACTGTTTGTTTCCTATTTTGGTGTTTGTGATGGCAGGAAGTGACGACGGAGAGATGGCTTCACCCTCACAATTTGCTGAGTGCGTGAGCCAAGAGCAGCTCCAGATGGCTTTCCAGGCTGCTCAGAGTGCTTTGGCAGAGACGATCACCAGAGCCGTTACTGATGCGGTCAGCAAGCTTCACATTGGAGAAAGCATCGAGTGGTTGGAGAAGCGGGTCTCTAAGTTAACCGATCAGGTTGTTGCATTGGACACCGCTCCCAAGACCAATGATACGAACACCAATAACAACAACAACGACGTTGAAGACGTCCATGATGAAGACACGGTTTATAAGGCTGATGGCACCGTGGATAGGTCAGCTACAAGGACCGCATGATTACAACGTCGTTTGCAACATAATACTCAAGGTATGGGTGGTTTCCATAACTACAATCGTCATCCACACGGTAACTATGCTCCAGATGACCCGTATGCTAAAATTAAGTTTTCAATTCCTTCATTTTTGGGTCAGTATGATGGTGATGTTTATCTTGATTGGGAGATGACTGTAGAACAAAAATTTAATGCCCATCTTGTTCCTGAGCAACATAGAGTTAGACAAGCTACTAGTAAGTTTAAGGACTTTGCTATTGTTTGGTGGAGTGGTCTAGCTGCTGAAACTAATTTGCCTACTACTTGGGAAGAACTTAAGGTAGTAATGTGTGATCATTTTGTTCCTCCTTCTTTTTATAGAGAGATTCGTAATAAAATGCAGCATTTAGAACAAGGAGAGAAAACTGTTCAGGAGTACTTTAGTGAGCTTCAGAAGGGTTTGATTCGTTGTGCTATAGTTGAAAAAGTAGAGGATCATATTTGTCGCTTTTATTCTGGTTTAAGAAAAGAAATTCAGGACATCCTTGATTATAAAGAATATTATACCCTCACCCAGTGTTTCCAGTATGCTATGCTTGTAGAGAAAGAATCACAGGGACTTTTCCAGGCTTTCGAGGAGTACAGAAAGTCGAGGAACTCCTACCCCCCACGCTCGACGGGGACTTTGGGGCTGTCCAGGCCATCTTTCCGGCCGCCCCCACCACTAGCTACCAAGGGAACTAGTGTTGTTTCTGCAGCCCCAAGGTCAGCCCCTGCACCTTCTACGCGGTCAGGTAAAACTTCTGTGCAGGTACCAGCTAGTAGTGCCTCCTCTGTTGCTTCGACGCGGTGCACTACAGGGATTCAGTGCCACCTCTGCCATGGACTTGGTCATGTGCAGAAAGATTGTCCAAGTAGGCGGGCGTATGTGGTGACAGACAATGGTGGTTACATAAGCACCTCCGATGTGGAGGATGAGGAGGAGGACGTCGCTGCCACTAGCAGTGACCTCGTCCTTGGAGGCGGAGACATCACGGGATACATGAACATTATTGTCCAACGTGTTCTTAGCACACAAGTTCATCAGCCCGAGACGATGCAGCGCCACAACTTGTTCCAGATTTTCTTCGTCATCAAGAACCGCCGAGCATGTGTCATCATTAATGGAGGGAGCTGCAATAACTTGTAGAGTTCCTTTTTCCATTAATGGAGGGAGCATGTGTCAACTTGTTCCACATTCACATCCGTACTACATTCAGTGGTTAAACGACTCTGGCAAAGCTAAGGTAATACAAACTTGTAGAGTTCCTTTTTCCATTGGTTCTTATGTGGATTCTGTTGATTGTGATGTCGTACCCATGCAAGCATGTTCACTTTTATTGGGTAGACCTTAGGAATTTGATAATGATGTTGTACACCATGGTAGAAGTAATAAGTACACTTTTATGCATAAAAGAACTAAAATTACTTTGTTACCAATGACCCCTGCTGAAGTTGTACAAGCTGATTTCGAAAGAGCTACTAGTTTGAAAAATAAAGGTCCTGAAATTCAACAACCTGTTAATTCTAATTCTACACCTAGTAATGTTAATGATTCTTCAAGTTCTAAGGATGCTGGAATTAAATTACAAGGTCGTTCATGTCTTGCAACAAAATCTGAGCTTGCTGAAATTTCTGATAATGATGATATTTGCTATGCTTTGATATGCAAAGAAGCTTTGTTTTTGCTTGATGATATTGCTTCTAGTGCTTTTTTGTCTCCTGCTGTCATTAACCTTTTGCAGGAGTATGAGGATGTTTTTCCAGCTGAGATACCCCCGGAATTGCCACCTTTGAGAGGGATTGAGCATCAAATTGATTTGATTCCGGGTGCTACTTGGCCAAACCGTGCTACTTATAGGACCAACCCTGAGGAGACTAAGGAGATACAACGACAAGTTCAAAACCTTTTGGATCATGGGTATGTTCGTCAATCACTTAGTCCTTGTGCTCTTCCTGTACTTTTGGTTCCTAAGAAAGATGGTACTTGGCGTATGTGTGTAGATTGTCAAGCCATTAATAATATTACTATTAGGTATCATCATCCTATTCCTAGGTTAGACGACATGCTTGATGAGTTATGTGGTGCTATAATTTTCACTAAAATTGATTTGCGTAGTGGCTACCATCAAATTAGAATGAAACTTGGAGACAAATGGAAAACAGCTTTCAAAACCAAATTTGGATTATATGAGTGGTTAGTAATGCCTTTTGGTTTAACTAATGCACCTAGTACTTTCATGCGCTTGATGAATGAGGTTTTAAGAGCTTTCATTAGCAAATTTGTGGTAGTTTACTTTGATGATATCTTGATTTATAGCAAATCCATATATGAACATATGAATCATTTGCGTACTGTTTTTGATGCTTTACGAGATGCGCGTTTATTTGGTAACCTTGAGAAGTGCACCTTTTGCACGGATCAAGTCTCTTTTGTTGGCTATGTTGTGACTCCACAGGGAATTGAGGTGGATGAGGCGAAGATTGAAGCCATAAAGAGCTGGCCTGTACCAAAAACTATCACACAGGTGAGGAGTTTTCTTGGTCTTGCAGGTTTCTACCATCGCTTTGTCAAAGATTTCAGCACCATTGCTGCACCTTTGCATGAGTTGATAAAGAAGGGCGTTGATTTCCATTGGGGTAAGGTACATCATGAGTCTTTTGATGATTTGAAGGATAAACTTACACATGCACCATTGATGCAATTACCTAATTTTGATAAGATTTTTGAGCTTGAATATGATGCTAGTGGTATAGGCATTGGTGGTGTTTTGATGCAAGATAGTAAACCTGTTGCATACTTTAGTGAGAAAATTACTGGGTCTGTTTTGAATTACTCCACGTATGATAAGGAATTGTATGCACTTGTATGTTATTTAGAGACGTGGCGTCATTCTTTGTTGCCCAAAGAATTTGTTATTCATTCTGATCATGAATCATTTAAGTATATTCGTTCTCAATGTAATTTGAACCGTAGACATGCTAAATGGATACTCATTATTGAGTCTTTTCCTTACATTATTAAACATAAGAAAGGGAAGGATAATGTGATCGCTGATGCTTTATCTAGACGCTATACTTTATTGTCTCAACTTGATTGTAGCATTTTAGGACTTGAGGCAATTAAAGAACAATATGCTGCTGATGTTGATTTTAAGGATGTATTGCTGCATTGTAAAGAAGGCATGGAACAAATTTGTGTTGACTGATGGCTTCATGTTTAGAGCTAACCGCCTATGCATTCCAGTTGGTTCCGTTCATCTTTTGTTGTTACAGGAGATGCATGGAGGTGGATTGATGGGTCATTTTGGTGCCAAGAAGACGGAGGATATTTTGGCCACACACTTCTTTTGGCCAAGGATGAGGAAAGATGTTCAGCGCTTTGTTGCTCACTACATTACATGTCAAAAAGCTAAGTCTCGCTTAAATCCACATGGTTTATACATGCCACTTCCTGTTCCTTCTATTCCTTGGGTGGATATTTCTATGGACTTTATTTTAGGACTGTCTAGGACTAAGAGAGGGAGTGATAGTATTTTTGTTGTTGTGGATAGATTTTCTAAGATGGCACACTTTATACCATGTCATAAGACTGATGATGCTAGTTATATTGCTGATCTCTTTTTCAACGAAATTGTACGTTTGCATAGTATGCCTTCTACTATTGTTTCAGATTGTGATGCAAAATTCTTGAGTCACTTTTGGCGCACGCTTTGGAATAAGTTGGGTACAAAGTTATTATTTTCTACAACTTGTCACCCACAAACTGATAGACAAACTAAGGTGGTGAACCGCACTTTGGATACTATGTTGAGAGCTATTTTGAAACAAAATTTGAAGCAATGGGAAGAATGTTTGCCTCATGTTGAGTTTGCATATAATCGGGCAACACATTCTACTACCAAGGTAAGTCTTTTCAAGGTAGTGTATGGTTTTGATCCCCGTACTCCACTTGATATACTTCCTCTACCTATTCATGAGAGAGTTCATGTTGATGCTAAGAAGTGTGCTGAATTTATTTTGAAAATGCATGAGACCATTAGACTTAGCATTAATAAGATGAATGAAAAGTATAAAATTGCTGGTAGTAAAGGTAGAAAAGAAGTAAAACTTGATGTAGGAGATTTAGTATGGTTACACTTGAGAAAGGATAGATATCCAGATTTGAGAAAGTCTAAATTAATGCCTAGAGCTGATGGTCCTTTCAAAATAATTGAGAAGATTAATCATAATGCATACAAACTTGAGTTGCCTCCCGAGTTCGGGGTTAGTCCTACTTTTAACATTTCAGATTTGAAACAATACTTGGGAGAAGAGAATGAGCTTGAGTCGAGGACGACTCCACTTCAAGAGGGGGAGGATGATGAGTACATCACTCCTAAGGATACATGCAACACTCCTCCAATTCTTGACTTGCAAGGTCCAATGACTAGAGCTCGTGCACGACGACTAAATTTAGAGGTGAGCTTGTTCCTACGTTCTTCATTATATGTCACTTTTGAGAATGGTTAGCTACCTAATAATTATATTGTAATTAGGAACCATGGAGAGGACTAGGAGAATATGGGAGAAGGACTTGGAGACGTGGAGGACCAGCAAGGACGTGGAAGCCAAGGTGGAGGCCCAACCAAAACCGACTTCGAGTCTGTTTCGGGGCTCAGGACCAGTCTGCACTAAAACGGATGCCCAGGATGCATACGAACTTGGACTTGGACGTTCTACATATGCACGGAAAGATAAGAAGAAGATCTTTCGAATGCCGCCAGTATCATATAAAAATGCATCCGGAGTCATCGGGAATCGTCGAAACAAGAGAGGGTCCAGAATTTGTTTCGGTGCTGCATCGCCTGTTTTTGGCCTTTGGGTTTTGTATCTAGTTGAGCCCAATTAGGGGCGCATCCAGAGGGTCTTGCACGAGCCTAGGGTCTTTATATACAGCTTCCGCCGCACCATTAGGGTTCGGGTTTTGCTTAGATTATTCTGTTAAGAACTGTTTTGCCGTTTGATCGGTTTGTGAGATCCCAACTTGTGAGATCCATCGTATACTTGCAAATTTGGTTGCATTCTTCTTTGTTCTTGCTTGTGTTCTTGATTTGCAGGCAAGGATAAGCCTTCTCGGCGAGGTCAATCATTCCTAAATGGTTGATAACCAGAGGAGACGTTGTGCTGCAATTGCGGGGTTTAGAACATGTCATTGAGAAGCCGGATCAATTTGTGTATCGCCTCCGCCATAATCAAGTTTACCAAAACCTTTTGGAGGATCGGGAACCCTTGTCCACATCAAGATCAATCATCACAACTTGACAAGACTCACACTCTACAACCATGTCATCCTTAGCAAGCTTAGACCTAAGCGAAGCAATTTCAAGATCAGCACTCGCCAACATAGACTTAAGCTCTCTACTCTCACGAACAGCACTGCGAAGCTTACCATCTTGCAAAAGCAGAACATCGCGCAAATGATCAAGTTCAGAAGAGAGCTCATCAAGAGTGGGAGATACCTCGCTTGTGTTAGAGTCGGATCCAGAGTCGGTGTCGTGGTCATTCTTTGTCATGAAGCAAAGCCCGGTGAAGTCATCCTTCCTCTTGACTCGTGGCTTTTCAACCTCTTCCTTCGAGCTTGTAAGGCCTTCGCTTGATGTGAGGTCGACATCACTCAAGGCGGCAACGCAGGCGCGTGTAATGGCCTTGGCGAACTTCTTGGAGTTCTTGCCATTCTCGTAGAAGCGGTTATTCTTCTGTTTGAAGTCTTCAGTGTTGTTGTTGCGGTACCCGGCCTTCTTCTTCTTCTTGGGACAATCAGCGATGAAGTGTCCTAGGTCACTGCACTCGAAGCAGGTTCTTGAACCACCTCCTCTTCCCTCCTTCCGGTTGTTGTAGAACCTCCTGAACTTCCTTGTGAGCAAGGACAGCTCCTCGTCAGGAATGCACTCCATCTGTTCATCAGAAGCTGCAACAAGAGAAGACAAAGCAAACTCCAAGGAAGACTTGTCAAGTGAGGGGTTAGTTCCATAAGAAGCACAACTATGATCACCCTTCTGAGAACAAGAAAGCAAAGCCATGCTAGAAGCAGGAATAGAAAGATTAGGACGAGATTTCCTAGACAGTTCATGAGATTTCAGCTTGCTATACAATTGCTCACAGTTCAGGGTATTGAATTCAGCAGTTTCTTCTAAAGCAGTAATTTTAACCCCCCCAAATATTTTCATCAAGTGAGTACAGCAGTTGCTTAGCTCTATCATTGTCATTGTACACAAGGGTACCATAAGCCCGCAAGTTGCATACAATTGCCTCAAACCTACGAAAAGTGTCATCTTGTGACTCGCCTGGTTTTTGAGCAAAGGTTTGGTACTGTCTATTGTAAGAATCCTTACGCATAGATTTGACCTGGTTGGTACCCTCATGGTAAGTGCAGAGCTTAACCCAAATAGCATGAGCAGTGTCAAGGTGTGCAACCCTATCATGTTCACTCCTACCAAGTGTAGAGAGCAGAATATTGACAGCTTTGGAGTTGTTCTCATACCTAACTAACTCACCTGCAGAAGCAGTGTTCAGGTCTTGTGGTATAGCATACTCCTGATCAACAATCTCCCAAATTGCACGTCCTTGACTCAGCAGATATGCCTTGGTCCGTGACTTCCAGTAGGGGAAGTCCTCTCCATCGAACATCCACAGCTTGACAGCATGCTTCTCCATGTCGCCTTCGGATCACAAAGCCGGTGAAGGTCAAATAGTGATCAAACCGGCTCTGATACCAACTGAAGGACTGAGAAGGCGACCAGAGGGGGGGGGGGGTGAATGGGAGCCAATTCAAATTCTTCTCAAGAACTTAGCCTATGTCCCAACTACAACCCAAGCCAACCTCTAACCGAGTCACCAAGATTACCACACTAACTTGTAATGTGTTAACCCTAGGAATGACTTAAACCAAAAGGACACATAGTAGAAGCATAAAAGAAACAAAAACCGAAACAAGGAAGGTCAGAAAGGTCACAGAACAGAGCCTGACGGAAATTCCGTGGTACCCGACGGAAGTTCCGGGCGATGGGAACACTGTCACTCATGGAAGTTTCGTGGTTCTTGACGGAAGTTCCGTCATGGTCATGGATGTTCCGTCATGGTCAAAACAGCAGCTCCATTCGGGAAAGAAAATTATCAAAACCCTATCAAACGAACTCCAAAAATCATGAAATTTGGACCAGATGATCCTCAATACATCAAGACCTTCCTCTAAAGAGATCCACTCCAAAAACACAAGGAATCATCATGAATTTCAGATCTTGAGCCAAGAACACCAAAAAGGGGAAACTTGAGAAATCCTTCAAATCGAAGGTGCTAGAGCTATTGATTCGGTCAAGGATCCATAGAGGATTGTTCTAGCTCATCCTAGCAACAAGTTTCTCAAGAAATCCGAACCAAAAACTTATCCAAAAGTGAGATTGAAAATCACCACGAAAATAGTTCCAAAAATAAGAAAAAGGGAATTTCGGGATTCAAGTGAAGAGGGAAATCTTGAGCATGAAAATACTTCTCATATCATAGAAAGGTGCTTACAAGATCCATGGGTACAAGGCTCGGAAGCAACCCTCTTCCTCCCACGATTTGGAAGAGCAAGAGATGTCTCTCACACACCCTTTCCTCTCCTCTAAAATATGAAGTCCTCTCCTAGCACTTTGAATAGAGTCCTAACACAAGGCTAATGGGAAGAGAGGAACCTCTCCCACTAGCCACACCTCTCCTTATATAGGCCTAGGGTTTATTGTCCACATGACCACTCTACCCTTGACCTACATAACACACCCACCTACCACCGGGGGCATAACCATCCATCTTTTTTCTCATCACCCGAATGCCATTGGACGCTTCACGTCTTTGCTTCATCTCGAAGCAAGCTCCGTGATGGTGCCACATGCACCACATACCACCGCCATCAGTTTTGAGGCCCAAATCGGGAAACTGCCTTGCACACTTCTCAAAGCACGACTTCTCGATGTCGTCGCGTGTCACCTTGTCCCGCGATCCTGACCACCGGCAAGTCTTTCCCAGTCCCTGTCCATCGGGCCCCCTTGTCACTTGCACCGGCATCCCGTTCGCCTTGACTTCATCAACATGCCGTCTTTATCACCACCACGGTTTTGAGGCTCAACCGCGAAACCGTCCGTGCTTCTTGCCTTTCCACGTGTACGGTGTGGATCACCCTTGACTTCACCCGGCATCCCGATCGTCTAGCCCCAAGTCCCCTACTTGTGCCCGATCCTCTCATTGTTGACCGCCAAGTCGACTCCATTGACCTACACATCATGAGACAAGCAAACACATTTCCCATCTCCTGCAATATCACCAATATCTCCACCAACTCCGGTTAGTCATAACCATGATATGCAAACCCATGCAATCCCTGGATTCCCGCATTTCATTTCAAACACCAAATCCGCTCAAGTCAATTACACATCACAAATATAGCAAACCATGGCACATATCCATATGGTTTCTCAGTCAAGAACTTTCTCCATTTTCCATGTGCCCTCGCTAAACACACAAATAAACACCGCACTTGGAATATAGAGGGAACTCTCAAACACTTATTTTCAAATAGTGGCACTCTATGGGCTCATAATTTTCGGAAATGCCAAATGAAAGATCGAGCAAATAAGAACGAAAGGGTATGTATGAGCCTTAGTCCATGAACCGCACGAGTAGATTTAACCTCGGAGTTCATAAGAGCTTGCTCAATGGGCATGAAGCACAATCCTTTCCTTTGGTCACACTTACGGAGATGCAATCTCATCTAGAGCATGAGGCACAATTATCTCCAAATGTGACAAGCCTCCTTTGTGTTTCCTATATGATGCATGCAACAAGCAATTTACATATGCAATGAAAGTAAACATGCCATGTGAATGCAAGCAATGTTAAAGAACAAGACACAAAGGAAACCTAACAATGTCAAGTTTGATCCCCTCCCAAGCTTACTCACTAGAAGTCATGCCCTTGCCTTGAGAGAAATCAAACAACCATCTCAAGCACTCCCCCTTGCTTATAGCTATCTTGGATGGGTTAGACATTGATTAATTTTTATGTGTTTTTCTTTTAGTTATTTACACATGCATGTATGCAAAGCATACTAGTCACAAAGGAGTCCTAATTACCTGGTGGGAGATATTGTTCACAAGGTTCCTCCCAAGAATGTCCTTGTGAATGGCTCTACCACGTGTGAGCCTCTCAAAGCCGTCCATCACCATCTTCCTCTCTTCCTTGAGCTTGCGATAGTCCTCTAAAACAAATGGCTCAAGAGAAGAAACCTCGACCGAGGTGGTTAGTTCATCACACATAGTAGAAGCATCACTCTTTGAGGAACTAGAGGGAGAGGCAAGGTTCTTAATATTGATGGCCTCATAAGTGATCTCGAGGGCCTTGTACTTCTCATGAAGCTCTACATGATCACCCTTGAGTTTGTCATAACTCTTGTTTAGGGCCTCATGAGATGTGACAAGGTCCTTGAGCTCACTCTCAAGCTCACCAACATGGTCCTTAGCCAACTTACACTCTTCTCTTACCACCTCCAACATCTTGTACTTCTTGACAGTGATGTCACAGGCTTGCTCGAGCATGCTCCACAACTCGGCACACGTGTGCTCATCATCATCGCTATCATCGCTGCTCTCATCCTCACTCTCCCCAAGTTGGCTCACGGCCATGAGGCACGTGGGAGGTGGAGGAAGAGCTCGTGGAGGTGTAGTCTTGATCATGGCTAGACCGGCCACTTCTTTGTCACTTGAGGAAGAGGACTCATCACTTGAGTTGTTGCTTGTCCACTCTCCAATAAGTGCCTTGCGAGAGAACTTCTTCTTGTAGTCTTGAGCTTTGCCTTTGCCTTTGCTCTTGTCCTTGTTGAAGTATCTCTTCTTCTTGTGCTTGGCCTTGGGACCTTCTTCTTCTTCTTCACTTGAATCTTGTGACTTGAATGCTTCTTTCTTGGGCTTTGGGCACTCTCGCACAAAGTGATTCTTTGAGCCATAATTGAAGCACTTGCCCCTTGACTTGGAAGCAAACTTATTCTTGAAGTTCTTCATCTTCCTCATGAGAAGAGCCAAATCCTCGGTCAAGTCACCCTCATCATCATCTTCTTCATCATCATCCTCAATGATCACCTTCTTCTTGTTCTTCTTGCTCTTGCTAGACTCTTGCTTATTGGCCGGTAGAGTAAGATTGGATAGTTGAGGATCATCCAACCCCAATTGGTAGCTCTCGAAGGTGGTGATCTTGCCAAGTACATCATTCATGGTCTTGATCTTGAGGTCACCTTGTAAGATGAAGGTGATGATGGACTCATACTTGGGGTCTTTGAATAGCCTCAAGAATCTTCTTATCACCTCGACAGGCTTCATCTTGAAATCATCCCCAAGTGCATTGATCTCCTCCACTAGTACATAAAAATGAGAATGAACGGTGTTAGCTCTCTCATGTGGCAATCTAGTGAAGCTATCATACTTGTTCTTCAGTACATAGTATCTTTCCTCTTTGACATCACTGGTGCCCTTATAGAGCCCCTGAATCTCAGTCAAGATACCATGTGTTGTGGAACTAGCATCTAGATGAACAAAAATATCCTTAGAGATCCAAGCAAACAAAACATTCTTGGCCTTAGCATTACAATTAACATAATCAGGCTCAAGTAGGTTCACATCCGCATCGGACTTGTGAGTGACCGACCATATCTCTGGATCAAGGGACTGAAGGTAGGCTTGCATGCGAGCCTTCCAATATGCATAGTCCTGACCATTGGATATGGGAACACTCCCCGCCGGTCCCGGCATCCTTACTCAAGGCGGTGAAGCCTCAATGATGAGCATTTGGCTCTGATACCACTTGTAAGGACCGAAGGCGTACCGAGAGGGGGGGGGTGAATTTGTAAGCCGCTCACGAATCCAAACACTTCAATTCTGCTACTTAAGTCTAACAAGATAAGCAACCTAAACAAGTCTAGTAGGCCAAGACCCTACACATGCTAGTGTTCATGATAAGATAAAGTGCAGAAGCCAATCACACTAGCCTATGCGAGCCACAAGTCACCCTACTCACTAGAGCACACAAATGCGGAATAGTAAAGAGAGGGTCAAGGAATGCTCATAATTTTTTCCCGAGGTCTCAGAAGGATGGCGCCTTCCCCTAATCCTCGTTGGACCACTCCCGCCGGAGTCCTGGTCCCTCCCGCCACCAAGTGGAGTTCTCACCCACGAGCCCGCAATCACTCCTAGAGTGAAGACATGGTGCGTGTCACCGCTGCACAAAGCACAAGCTCGCCTCCCTCGAGAACTTGCCGGACTCCCCGAGCCGGCACGGGCGCTCACTAGCGATGCCCCTTCCAACGGCGGGCTCAAACCATGTAAAAACATGTGATGGCCTTCACAACTGATCATGATAGGCTCGATCACCGACACCTAACCGGTCTAGGTCTCACCGTAGACCAAGAGTAACAATCTAGATCACACACTCAAGGACACCCTATCCTTAGATGTGCAAGATGCTCAAGCTACTCTTCTCTAGCACTTTCAAGATATGCAATATCTCCTCCTAGTGCTCTCCTGTTTTCCTCTTGGACCTTACCAAATGCTCTCAGGTATTCCACTGGCCAAGAGAGGTCTCCAAGACCCTAGCAACAAAGTTATATAGGCTCCCAACCTCAAACTAGCCGTTGCTCCATGAAATCAGCTTCCTGGGCACACTGACCAGACAGTCAGGTCACTACAACTCTGTGCAGAAATGGCTCTGCCCCTGCTGATCCCTCAACTGACCGGACAGTCCGGTCACCTGACTGGATAGTCCAGTCCGTTTCTCTCTCCAGTCCAGAAACATTCTAGCACTACGCTTCGTCTGTCTCCCCTGCACTCCTACTGATCGGACCGTCTAGTTAGCAGACCGGACCGTCCAGCCTGTATGAAGTCTCCTGCTGGTAGACTTCTTGCTCCTCGCGCTAAGTCCTGGACAACTCCTATAGTGACCGTACAGTCCGGTCTCTACAGACTCCTCTATCCGGTCTCTATGTCCATAAGCTGAAACTTGTCATCCTCGCTTGACTTTGTTTCCCAGCTTCTCCGAACAGTTCCTTGGCTTCTCGACTGTCACCTAGTGCCTGTGATTTCACCGAGCAACCTTGCACATCACCGACTAGACATGACCTAAGAGAATGACCTAGACCTCCTTGATAGTCCAATTTTTCCTATGGACTCAAAGGCCTAACAACTACTCAAGTGTTCCAAACACTTGCACCATAGCTTCTCCGCTGTGATCCATCTCCATCAATCGCCAAGGCAACCATCATCCATATGATTTGTAATAGAGGTAAGAGATGATTCCTACAAAGACAACACTCGTGTGGATGTTAGCCCACAATTTCATAGTTGTCATCTATCACCAAAACATCCATACCTCGGGGATCCAATCATCAATGGTCATGAAGCTTACACCATGGTTCGAGAACAATCATTCTCGGGTTTAAATAGTGAAAACCCATTCCATCAGTTGCGAGAGTTTGAGAATTTGTTTTCATGCCTATCCATTAAAGGCATGACTCAAGATACTCTCAAGTGGAAATTGTTTTCCTTTTCCCTCATGGAGAATGCAAAACAATGGTACACTCATTTCATTGGGAGTATGAATGGTGATTGGAAAGTGCTCCGAGATAAATTTGTCTCGCATTCTATCCTACATCACATATTGTCTCTCTATGAAGGGAGCCTGGGCCAGGTTCTCCTTTTTAACCTCTTCTGGCCCTAACTTGTCTCTGCCCAACCACGTGTTGTTGCAATGTCTGAGCTTAAACAAGGAGTTTTCCCTATATCTCGACGTTATCGCTGGAGGTTCGTTCATCCACAAGATGCCTGAAGAAGGAAGAGCTATCCTAGACCTTATCCAGGAAAACTCTTCTTTCCTAGCCACCTATAGAGCACACTTCATTGAGCATTATAGCCACCCCACTTGTTGAACCTAAGTCAAATCCTTGTCTATTCATTGATTGATCTAGTGAGACCTCGACCGAACCACGAGAAATGGCGGAAGAAGAAATTCAACCTTCAACGCTCTCTTTCCAATTTGAGGAAAATCTTGTAAAATATCATGGGAAAATCCTCGAGTTGTTGCCATCAAAAGAAGTCACCAACTCCTGTATCTTCTCCCAATCCTCTTAAGGAGCCTTTGCTCCAAGAGATGGTGAAGGAGTTACCTTCAAGCTTGAGCAATGAGTGGTCGAGAGAGGCTGAGATTTCTCCGAAACTAATTCAGATTAGCTCCTCTTCCTCTTCTATTCAATGCCTCATAAGAGGAGAAAAGGTGAGTCTTCTTTACAATCCCACCGTTGGTGCTAGCATCATTTCTGATGCTTGTGCTTTTGCCATTTTGGGTGAAGAACCCTTGGCACCGACTTGCAAATTTCTTCAATGTCCCTCCGGACCTATTTCAGAGGGATATGGGATTTTGCAAGATGTGTCTCTAAGAAACAAAGATGTTGAAACTCTCCTTGATTCCCATGTGTTTGAAGTCCACGACTTTGACATTTTAATCGGGCATCCCATAGGGAGACTTTTCTCTGATGCACCGACCAAGGAGATGCTAGACATTGAACTCAGGGGGAAGAAATTTTTCTGTCCCAATGTCTCAATCAGAAAATTCTCCCGTGTTCTCTATTAAATTCGAGGAAGGTCTTTCACAAGACCATAGGGACACCTCAAATTATTTTTGCAAGAAAGACCCACCAGTTCTTGTCTCTCCTCCCGATCCTCCAGAGGACAATTTCCTCCAATAGAAGGAGTGGGAGTGCTCTGCATTGCCGACCAGTGAATGGTTGGATGAGGGTGCACACTCTCCTGATATAATTTGGGTAAGACCCCCTTACTCAACCATTCAATGCAATATAAGAGGGATAAAGGTGAATGTTCTTTAGTTTGTGCAAATTTAATATCCAAATCCATTGCAACTGCCTTCATAGGAGGTGAGCCCCTTGCATCGATTAGCAAATCCTTCCTAAGCCCCTTAGGATAGCATTTAGAAGGATTTGGGACCTTGCAAAACATGCCTGTGAAGTACGATAGTGTTGAGACTATCCTTGACTTCCATATAGTTGAAGTTTCTGACTTCCAAATTATGATCGGGCATCCGATGGACGGGTTATTTCTGGATGGACCGAAGCTAGGAAGTCTCAACGAAAAACATAGGAGAGACATCTTTTCTGTCCAGATCTGTCAATCAAAAAATCTTTTGACAAATTCTCTCCAAGGGGTGAGCCAATCAATGAGGTGATGGCAACATTCCCTTTTAAGCCCCTGGATTTATCCTCAAGGACAAGATCGAGGGTCCCTCAACAGCCAGATTTGAACCCATAGCTATCTTACCTTTAGATTCTATTGTTGAGACCACTGGGAAGGTAGGAGAAATTCTATCTTCAGGGTTTCCAGTCAAATTCGAGGAAGGGCCATCTGACAAACATGAAAACACCACGAATTACTTCTGGCGGAAGAAGCCTATGATACCCCTTTCCCCTCCGAAGCCTTTCCAAGAGGAAACTCTACAAGAGGCCATGAACAAGGAGTGGATGAAGGAAGAAGCACACTCTTCAAGGGAAATCCAAATCCTCTCTCCTTCCTCTACCATTCCATGTTATATAAAGGGAAATGTCGCAAAGGCCCTTCTCGATCCCAGCATAGGAGCCAATATTATCCCCGAGTATATAGCATGGAAATTGGATGATATACCTCTTGAGCCAAATGACACTCTCCTTAAGGATGCCCTGGGAGTAACCTTTCCATGTTGGGGAATCGCAAGGGCTGTACCAGTTGAGTTGGACAAAGTCAAAGTTCGCCTAGACCTCCATGAGTTTCCTATCATTGACTTTGAACTTGTCATAGGCTTCCCACTAGAAAGCCTTCATCACAAAGGTGCATCTCTAGGGAGCTTAAATCAAAAGTTTAGGAAAACCGCTTTCGCCACCAAAGCCAATTGCTCAGAAAATCATATGGTGAGGCCTCATCTCAAGCACTCCCCGCTTGAGGAGGTGATGTATGTTTCCCAACACACATCACCGAGATTTGATCTCTATGAGCACGTGAAGCATTGCACCCAAGGAGTAGACAATTTGGGAGAAACTTTTAATACTTTTGAACCCAAACTGTCATCCTTCTTGCCTAAGCCTTTTCCATTGGTTCTCAATATTCCATTCTCTACGGTGATGAAAAATCAACCATGAGCTTTGTTGGTAAAATTCTTGAGAAGGAGAACCTTTGTACCATTGGATTGATTGAGGAGTTGACTCTAGAAGAAAATGATTCAACTAATAAGCATGGAGGCTTCTTCCTTGAACAACCACAAAATACATGCTCATATAAAAAATCTCCAGAGTCAATCAAGATTACTACTAAGAGCACCTACAGGACTACAACCACCTTAAGGCCCTCATTAGTAAAATGTTTAGAAGGATGGCTGTAGATGTTTTTATTTATCATAAATATAGCAGACCTCATATTTGCTTTTCGGCACTAACCCTGCAGCAAAGACTCCAATGATATATCAACAATTAGCGGTGTGATGGGAACTACATCACCAATAATAGCTGCAGCACAAAGTCCTCATAGTCGAGCTTCTGACTATAAACAAAGCACTACCAGGAGATGGCCCGGATTACCATTTCCCTTTTCCTTTATTTGAATAATTATAAGCATATGTTTTCAAGATATATTTGCCTTTGGGTATTTTTGGTCACTGTGACATCCCATGTCCCAAAAATGAAGTTAACTAAGCCTAACCTCAATTAAGGACTAAGCCAGAGTATGATTAATCCATGTGCCAAAGGATAAAGAAAAGAAACCTAGTTAAGTAAATTCCAAAATATTCAAATATGGGTCACTCACAAACATCATCAAAACCAATGAAAGTACCCAAATGTTTTTACATATTCTGAATGGATATAATAAAATAGAATTTTGAGAATTTTTCCAGAATTTTTGGTAACCATTTAATGCCCTTATAAATTCCCCCAAAGTCAGAAAAGTGTATTTAGGGTTTGGAATTTTCATAATTTCTCAAAGCAAAACTAGCAGGTGCACCCAAAAGCAAAGTTGGAGAACACGTCTCACTGAACCCACACAAAAATTTGTGTCCAATTCGAAGCACGGGAACGTGGCGAATTGTATCAAACCCGAGTCCTGGTCCAAGTCAAGCCGGGTCAACACGCCCCTTCTCTCTCCCTCTCGCTCCGGCCAGTCTCTGATCGACACCGACGGCAACGTACAAGCCACCGTCGGTTCCTGTAGACCCATCCGGGACACTACTCCACTGAACCGTGCTTGTGCCACCGGCCAGCATTGAAGCCCCGCCGGAGGAGCCACTCCCTGCCCGACAGCGCGCCGCCCGCTCTCTCTCCCCCTCTCGGTTCTCTCTTCCGTCGGCCAAGGATAAAGGATCGGCAGCAGCTCAACCACCCCATTCCCCTCCCTCTCTGCTCGCAAACACTCCCGCACGCCCCAGGCGCTCCTGCAAGGCCACGCAGCGCTGCTACCGCCGTCTTCCTTCTTTGTCGCAAGGAGACCCGGCGAGCTCCCCTGCTTCGGGTCGGCTGAGCGCCACCGCGTCCGGCCCTGACTAGGCAGCCCCCTCCTTCCTCTTCCTCTCACAAATCAACGCGCCAGGGAGTGCTCTCGCAGCCTACTGATCCCCTCCCTCACCCGTGTAGGGACGTCACCGGAATCTGGAGAACTCGAGCCGCCGCCGGCCACTGCACGGAGAGGGCACACGGCGACGACCACCATCCCGGCCACCCCAACTCCAGCCAATGCATCGACGAGCACCGCGGCATCCAGGTGATGCTTCTGGACCTTCCCCCTTGCCGATTCCATGTCTGGACGTGCCTGTCGCCGTCGGCCGTCGTCGAGCTTCGCCGCCGCTCGTCGCCGGCAGAGCTCCGGCAGCCCTCGCTCCGGCCACCACCACCCACGTGGCCGCCTTGGGTCACTGATCACGTAGGGCAGCACCGAGTCCCGAGCCTCGCCGTCGATAGCCGCCGGTGAGCCAGCAGAGCCACGCCGCCGTGCGCGTGCAGGGGAATTTGAAATCGGCCAGTGGCAGATTTGTAAATAGGAGTGAACTTTGAATAAACTTCAAAATTCAATAGCTCGAGAAATACAAGGCCAAAAATTGTGAAATTAATTTTGTTCTACTCCTAAAATCTTGCTCTACCATAAAAATAGGATCAAGTCCAAGTTTATTCAGTAAATTAAATTATTTAATCCATCAAAGTCACAACCCTAATTTGCTTAATAAATTCATAAGTAATTATGTGTAAATGGTAAATTCATGAAATTTGCTCAGTAAGCATTTTAGGGCATCTAAACTTTCTGTAAAAGCACATTTCCATTTTTATGCATATTCTCAGTATTATTGCATAATCCTCATTTTCAGTAATTGAATTTATATAAATTATTGGCTAGGAATTTATTCATGAAATTTGGCATTTCTGTTCCTTATGCACTTGTACACTTATGAAAAATCCCATGAAAAATTTGAGGTTACCTAAGTACAAATTTGCTGTCGAAATTGATCCTTTGCTAAGGAACTAGGAATTTCTTCATATAAATGTTACTTTATGTGTGTATTTGATGAAAATAAGCATAAATTAATTTCTGGAAGTCCATGGAAAATAACTCATCTTTACATTGCAGTAGGATTTCTCCTTGTGTAATTATATGCTTTGGTTCTTGATTAACTATACGAACTAGAACTAGTGATGCAACTAAAGAGCCATTTTATGTATAGTAATAGTTTGCATATGGTCACTTTAGCTAAGTGGCTCAAAAATGAACTTTCTGAAATTTAACCCTAAGTACTACATTGTCATGTCATCATCAGCCATGATGCCATTTAATCAACACTTAGGCCATGCTTACGTTAAAGTAGACTTTCACTAAGATGGTGATAATTAAAAAGTTGCCTTCTAGTAATTAGAAGTTGTCCTCTTCAAAATTCAGTGGCTACCATGTCATACTTAAGTATGCAACCCTACTCATGGATGAGTGATTAGTCCATTAACTTATTTGTTGAGGAAGTACCATGAATCTTCATGCCATGGATTCCATCTTTAGTTACGAAAACTCCATGAAACCTTGTGTATTCCTTAGCATTGATGCATGTCCATTCCATATAGGAATCGAGACCATGGAAATCACACCGGACCAGCAAGGAGCTGAAGTGCACTTTGGTGACGACGCTAACTACGATCACACCCAAGGCAAGCCCCAGTGCATAACCCATTTTATCACTCGAGTCCTTTTTCTTTATCACAAGTTAGGAACATTGTATTGTGCATTAAGTGTAGGACTTGGATGAGACACACTTGCATACTCCCGCACTGACCTATGATTAGTATGTTAGTAAGCTTTTCCCGTTAGCAAATGCTATGCTTAAACTAGTGGAGTCAACGGTAGGTTATAGAGTCAACTATGATTCAATTGGTTGATGAACTTGATAAAAATGGAGCACCTATCGTTGCAACTCCGCGAACAAGTATCAAACTGTACCAAGTGCATACCTTTAATATGGGAATTGGTAAACCTAGTAACTTGGGCGCTGTATTGTTGGACGGCCATACTCATCGATCCAGAGGTGATGTGAACAGCACGGTGGTTGCACGGGTTTGAGGACCGCTGGAGAGTGCATGGGTTAAGCCTCGGATACGAAGTACTGTATCGCGGGGAGGACGTGTACTCGGGATCGATGGCCCCAGATCGACTTTATAGCAATCTCGTGAACGGTGGCCATACGTGTTCTTAAATGATGTGTATGTCGTGTATTTGGGTTTTCCCTGCAGGATGTAAATCAATTCGAATTGCCGTCCCTCGCGGTTATGAGTACCTCTTGTTCGAGCAGCGGCAATGATATGTTAAGTAGTAAAGTTATGGTTAAGTTTCTGGAATTTATTTATGCTATGGATACATGTTGCTATGATGTATTGCTCTTTAGCTATATTCATGTCTTAGCAGCTAGCTAGACTCACCGTAGCTGTGTTCTACAATAAGCAAAGTAAAATCTTGTCTAAGGAAATTGAAAGTGCAGCATAGAACTAATAGGAGCTTTTTATGCAATTATCAAATAAACCCGGTCAGCCCCCTGCATACTAGGAGTCGGTTTTAGTAAACCGGTTGACGGGTAAGTCTTGCGGAGTATGTTAGATACTCAGGCTTTGCGTTGATGTTGTTTTTAGGTTTTCCTCAAGCGACCTATTGTGATTGTTGTAATAAGGTTGTGTGGGAAGGTGAGGAGCCTCAAAACTGGACCATCAAATGGGTCCCTAGTTCCCCTAACCAGGGTGAGTGAGCCATCGCCATAGGGCTGGCATGGTTCACGTAGGCAACGTCGTGTTTTGTCGTTTCACCGCTTCCGCAAATTTGTGTAATATGTACTAAGGACATATACATGCAGATCTGAACTTAATTATATTCTTCCTCCGGACTTGTAATATTATGCACTTAAGTGATGTAATGTTGTAAATGATGAATGTTCATGTGTGAATGCTGTGTATGGTTACTTCGTTAACCATCTCCCGAGACAATCCTGTACGACATACTCTACTTTTCGGAGTAGGGTTGTCACAGTCACTAACCCTTTCAGGTGATGATTGGAAAGAACGATGGTCACACCATGCCTGAGAACACAGGAGCTGCACTAGCTTGACACTGTGGTACTTTTGGCAATGGAACCTACTGCGAGAAGGCTGCAAAACTGCACACTGATTTATTGTGTCTAAGTGATACAAAAATCTAAGTGTGGGGGAGTTATGTAAGTATCACATATTAAGTTCCATTGATGCCAAGTTACCTCTTGGTTTAGAGTTGTTGTGAGTTCTTGCATACATGCCTTGCTTACAAAGAAAAAAAATAAAAGGCGCTTTAGTTTATTTTCCTTCTTTTTATTTCCATTCAATTCAATCTTATAGTGCACCATAAAAAATATATCATTAATAAAATAAATAACTTAATAATAAAGTTGACTTAATAATAAAGTTGTCACTCTACACGACCCATAAAGCCCGTAGAGTTGTTTTGCTTTTAACCCTTTTGTTTGTTTTTCTTGTCTCAAAATAAAAGTGTAGGCAAGCGAACAAGTATGGGGGAGATCCTTGGGATTCTCGATGCACAAGAAAGGACCTCATCGGCAAACATATAATGAACAACGCCGCACAGAGCACCATACCATATGGTGACCAAGCTAGACGCCAGGATGATTTAGTCAAACCCTCTAGGTCGACTGAACCCACCTTGCCGCCGATTGACCTCATCATCTACTAGTGCGACGGTTTGCGCGTCTTATCCCTCTATCTCCCTATTTTGTGCATCGATTTAATTTTTCTGGAGCAAATTGATAAAACCTAAACATGAAAATTAAAATCAACCTTGAGGACCTCCCAATTATTCAATGCATTCCATGGTTAGCCTGCATGCTCTTTATTCCTTCCTCTTATGCCAATACTAGTGGACTATATTCATAGGGACCATATGCTACCTAGGTTTCTGATTAGTGAGATATGGTTTGATGAAGTAATTCTTGCTCACTTATGCATAAAGTACTTGGGAAATCTTTTTGAAAATTAAAATTTATAAGCTTACTCCTCAATGATTTGAAATATCCAACCAGAGCCATATGACAGATTCATTTGATAAACCTTATGCATATGCTGCTTGTGTGTTTATTGAACCTTGTCAAATTGTTGTGACCCTAATGAGATGCTTGTTATGTATTATTGATCAAGTTCATGTGCACAGTCCCTTCATATGCTAACCTTCTATATTGGAAGGTAGCATTACCATCATCATTATCCATCTATCCACCAAGAGAAATACTCCATGATTATATTGTTACGACTCTCTCTCGATTGTTCACATAGAAGGCATGGCTATACAAAAAAAATGCTCTCAATCCTTGAGCATGAAAAAAAAGAGAAAAGAAATACCCATGCCCAATATTGTTTTAAAGAAAGAGAGAGTCTACACATAAAGGAGTATTCATCCACCTTCATAATCCATCTCCTTCCATATGCTACTCTTCCAATTTGGAAGATAGCATCACATATATCCATCAACCATCCACAAAATAAAGTACTCCACTATTTTGAGAAACTCCCTCTCCAATTATCCTTGCTAAAAGAGACATGGGCTATCAAGTATTCAAAAAAAAAAGGAGAAGAAGAAGAGAGATAGCCCATGTTCTCAAATAGAAGAGAGGGAGGATATCAAATGGAGTACCCATATTTCACCACCACATGCATTCCATCCATATATATGCACATACTTGATTGGTGATTCATGACTTGTTTTCTCTTTGGATCCAGTTTTTGACTTGGTAATATATGAAGCACATGTATGACTTTTTTAATTCCCGACCCTGAGCTCCACATAAGCCTATCTGTAGAGGTACGAACAAAAAGTGACAACAGCAAAAGCCTCGGTGAGGATCCACACACATATATGAGTGACTTGAGAGAATCACTTGAGGAGTACAACTTTGTTTTTGAAAATTGTTCAAAACCCGAGTCACTTAGCACAAGGAGCAAAGATGACCAGAATCTATACCATTCCACTCTTCAACCACTACAGGTGACATGGTAGACACTTCAAAGTCCATTGGTACAGGTATGGATTGGAATAATTTGCATGCTAGCATCATACCATTTAGAGACTATGATCCACCTTAGTCCTTTTCCATTACTCGAGGACAAGCAAAGGCTAAGTATGGGGGAGTTTGTTGACAGTCACTAAGTACCAAATTCGACCGTCTAATACCTGCATAAAACTATAAAACTAAACAACCAATATAGTGGTAGGAGTTTGTTACTAACAAATTCCACAAGTGTTGGTGAATATTTGCTTGTAGGTGATTTACCCACGTAATTGAGGGAAAATCCATGTCATCAAGGGAGAAAGCATAGTTTCGGCCAATCAGAGCGCTACACAAGGATCCACGGGTCCATAAACAGAGCAAACCAATGTTCCACAGGGCCTAACAAGGATAACCAACAATGGGACCCACCTATCAGTGCACCAAAGAAACTGGGGTATGAAAGGAGCCGACTCATGTTCGGCCGAACATGGGGTGGGCCCTCTCATCCCTAGCTTCCAGTGTCGCCCGTTACCGCCTTTCTAAGGTCGGTTGGCCCAATTAGGGTGGCAATTACCGCCTTAGGAACCACCTTTGGGCCCTATATAAGGAGGGGAGTGACTCCACTCTCCACACACTTCAAGATTATTTTAGTGCTTCATTTCCTAATGGCTTTAGCACTGCCAAAGGTCTTAGAAAATAGGGAGAGAGTGAGGGGAAGTCCAGAGGAGGAGTGGGCCTGTCCACCTCTTCTCCACGCTTGTACCTCGATGGATGCTTGCCATATTTAGTAAGTGTTTGTGATTCCTTTCTTGGTATTTAAGTTTCCTTTTAAGTAATTTTTATAGTTAGTTGCTTTGCTCGCTCAACGTTCTATTTAGTTAGAGACCTTAGTCTTGTACCATCATAGCTAGAGATTAAGGGAGTAATTAAAAGCATAGACGTGGTGTCTAGGCCGTATGTTACCTTTGTTTATCGCGTAGTCCACGAATTGCTTGAGGTAGGCAGTAGGTGGTGACAACCCTATCCGTCCTTTAAAATCCTCCATGTTTGGCTACGCAGTAGGCTCTTGACAGGAATTGCACTATGGATGTAGGGGAAAGTCGGATGCCCAATGCAAGCAACCTAGTAGTACTCTTACCTTGATTAGGACCTTATACTTGTTAGGAATCCTCTCTACCCAAAGCCACATTTATCTTGGTGTCCTTGGATGAACTAGAACTGAAGATTATTCACACACGTTCCCTGTGGATTCGATACCTTCGAATACTCCTAAGTGAAAGCTACTTTGGTATCTGCACGCTTGAAGATTTATTCTATTGTCGTTAAAATAACCAACACTCCTTATGTGTTGTAGGAGTGGCATATATAACTATGGCGTATAAGTATAAACTATTGTAATAGAAAACAAAATGAAAAAACCAGATGCAAATAAACATCGAATAAATCGAGCAAGGAAAACTTACTACAAAGTAGCGGAGGGTTTGGGCTAGTGACGGCTTATGAGGTCTTGGGTAGGGGTAATGGGCAGTACAACTAGGTACTACTTGCTGAGACGAACTCATGAGTGCAAGAATCACTCAAATCGGACTTACAGTTCAAAAGTTATGGCTTTCTAAAGGTTCTAGGGGCTTTTCTACAATTTTAGAAAGTTTCAAGGACTTTTCTATATGTCGAGACTTAATCTCGGCAATAGACATAGGGTAGTTCATCTATGACGATTTATATGTAGGACAGGGGTATGCGCGAGATCGAGAGACGATGGTAACACAAGACGCCGATTTATACAGATTCGGGCCTCCCAGAGGATAATAATCCTACGTCCTGTGTATAGTGGTATTTGTATTGATATGTCTAGATCTAAAGATCTAGACGAGAAGGGTAGACATAGATGATGATGTCTAGTTGTGTCTATTCTATGTCCCGTGCGGGATCTATCTAATTCAGCTTATCTATTGCTTGTCCCTTGAGGAGGACCCCTGCCCCTCCTTATATATTCGGGGGGACAGAGTGACTTGGCTGAGTCCTAGTCGGTCTACTGCTCTTATCCTAGTAGGAGTTTACCTTCACTTTCCATCTATGTGAGGTACCCCGATGGTATGTATCATCGACAAGCCCCCGAGAGTCTTGCAAGCTAGATGATAATCTTCAGTAGCTTCTCGACTAGTTCATGCCATATATAATGCTTCAGCTTTATATCAGCAAGCTTGTAAGAATCTCAAAAATCTGAAAATGTCCTCGAGAAATCAACTGGTGCACCGAGTAGGTGCACCTAATTATTTGGAAACTGCAAATAATGCAAGATTCCGAAACAAGAATAGTCGTGTTGGCTCTCTTTTAGGAAAAATTATTCAAATCATCAAATCCGAGTGATAAATAACTCAGTAGAATGACATCAATCATTATCGAGTGATAAATGACTTAGTCGAGTGACTTCAATCACCGCTGAGTGGTAGATGACTCAAACCAATGACTTCAATCATTGTCGAGTGCTATATGATATACTCGAGCGACATCAATCACATCCGAGTGAATGTAAGCTTATGACATTAATCATAGCCAAATGACATAGTTTTTGGCCGAGTGGCCTATGAGTGCTTTATGAATCAAAGGGGTGACTTCAATCATAGATGAATGAACGAGGCTTTATGACATCAATCGTAGCCAAGTACTAAGTTACCATTACTTCAATCATGATTAAGTAACCTTTTCCTTAAGAATTGTAATCACTCATATCTTTGAGCTTTATTTTCACTATTATAAATTGACTTCAATCAATCGAGTGATGCTCGATATTTCGCGTATATGATCATCAAGTCATAGCAACATGATCATTAAATCATGCTTTAAATTGGCATCAACCATTTATGATAATGCACTTCTCATCAAAGAAGCATATTTGATAGAGTGACCATCAAGCCACTGTCATATGATCATCAAATCATATATTTGTATATTATGGCATCAACCATAAATTTGATATAAAGTGTCTCTATTCAAATAAGCCCCCGAGACAATCGCTATTATGAGTGTCGATCGCGCTCAACTCAGAATATCATGTTTAAGTGGCAGCGGTACTTAACTCATGACAATAAGGTTGAGTGAAGAAGACAGTCAAGGTTGTTGTAGCTGCTGACCGCTGATGAAGTAGGAATCACTCGAAGTCACGATGACCGAGTGAAGCCGACAGTCTGACATGTGTCTGACCGATGGTGGCGGTCAGATATGATGTGACAGACCGATGGCGGCAGTCGGAGCTGGTGTAGCCGACCAACGAAAGCAGTCGGAGCTGTAAGCTGACCGATGAAGACATTCAATGTTAGCATGGCCGACCGATGAAAGCGGTCGGAGCTGGCATTGTCGACCGATGAAGACGAGGAAATCACTCTATATCGAGTGGTGTATCCGCCTATCCATAAAAAATGTTCCTAAAAATAAAGGAAATTAGGATAATTAGTTATAATTAACATTATTTGCTTGAAAACTTATTTTTATAAGCCAAACAAATCAGCCAACTGAAAAGTCAAGTGTGTATCCATTTTCCTCCTGTAGGTAGACCGACTGGCGCATAGCAGCATATTCGCGTTAGCAACCGGATCGATCTACCGTAGGATACTTAGGACAAATATAAAGAGCTCGGAGCTCGGTCTGCCGCTACAATATCGGTCATAATTTACTCTTGCATAGCAATCAGAACCAATCGACACATGACCTCTCACAACTTTGGCTCTAGGTTTAGTGTAGTGGCAGTCTGTCACGTAGCAAAGAAGTTTATGCCTTAGTCGCTAGTCGACGTAAGACAAAAAAATAAGACCAAATTGCGAATAAAATGCAATCTATCGGTCGAGGCAAAAGCCAAAAAAGAGTAAAACTAGAATAGATGACATGGGTCATATGGTGTCAGGGCTGATGTACTACTGAAAGGTCACCGGCCGATATGTGTACTGCTAGATTCACAAAAAAGAGGGAGAACACGTGTATAGATACACAAATAGCCCCTGGCTCGATTGTTTAATGTGAAAGATTAAAGAACCGAGGTAATAAAAAGATGAATAAAGTCACAAATAAGAGCACTGATTAAAAAACCCAACTTTACTCATCAAAAAACTTATGATCTTCTGCTTAGAAAATAGAAATAAACGGCCGTGGGGAAAATAGTATGAAGGACATGAGCCCTAAACCTCGAAAGTATAAAGATACTTAGCTTTGATATTCAGCGAGTTGAAGATGAGCCCCCGAGCGTGCTGATGTTGTTGGCGAGTGGTCGAACATCGAAGTTGAGCCATCATGTCGTCGGATCATCAAAGCTTGGAGTGGTTGACCGAGACACCAAATCATTGAAGCTGTGGCCGAGTGGTCGAGTGACTGAAGCGCCATGTCATTGCAGGCATCGTCGAGTAGCCGAGTGTGACACCCCAGGTGTGTCACCTTAACCTAGCAAAAATGAGGAGCACAAATCATGGAAATGATGACATAAAATGATAGAGCCTATCTATTAACTAATTCTAGGCAAATAAATATCCTGCAACCAAGTTATTGAAACAACTTAAGAATTTCAATACAACTCACGCCAAATAAATTCATCATCAGTTTGGTAATAATAAAATAGAATATTAGGAATTTTTTTGGGCATTTTATCTGCTTGGCAAGATCCTTAATTAATTAATTGATTCTTAAGTAACTAATTAATACATTTAATAAATTCTAAAAATATTTTTATGGAAATTTCAAATAAAATTCACCAGAGTGTTTCCCACCATTTAAATAGTCAGTCCACCTATTTTCACCATTTTAGGAAATCTCTAGCTATTTTATTTTGATTTATTAAAAATCTAGTTTAACCAGGGACCTTTTTGTGAGGATCTTGAAAGATCAGGGGGTGGAGTGTAAAAATCCCATTCTTCTCCCTCTCACTGGCGCAGCGCCTGCCGGCTCCTCCCTGCCGCCGGCACACCACCCGGGCTGCCTTCACCCCTCCACCTCGAAACCGTGCGTCAACGCCTGCACCTCTGCTCCTCCGCTCTGTCCCCTCACCGCGAGCTCGTCCAACCTCCTCTTCTCCTCTCTACACGCCACCGAGCCGCACGACAAGCCTTCAATTCTTGCCGCTCTCCCGCTCCCTTCCCCCGCTCACTTCCTGGCCCTTTGCTCGGCCTGAAACCGCACCACAAGTTCCCATGTACATTGCCCTCGCTCTCACCCTCTTCTCTCTCTCTCTCTCATTTCCGCTCTTTGCGCTCTGCTTCTCCCCGCCATTCCCAGCCCACGCTCGAGCTCGGGTTCTGCCCTCCCATTGCCATCAGGGCTCAACCCACACCACCAACCGCGCGCACGCGTCCCCTCCGCATCCCCATGCCTTTCGCTCGACAAATCCCCGTGTGAGCTAGAGCTAATTTGAAGAAAACCAGGAAGAGCACCTCCAGCGAGTTCCCCTGCCGCCGGCCAGGAATTCTCCAGCCACGGTGAGCCATTCTTCAATTTAGTGCACACACAAGTTCCTTACCCATGCCTGAACCAAACTAAGTCGATGTGCTTTTGTTTGTTGGCTTGAGTTCGGAGCAATTCCTGTCTTCCCCAGCCGCCATCTCTGCTGCGTCAAAACCGAGCCGCCTCGCTGACATGCTCCTAGCTTTGGCCTGTTTCCTTGACGACATCATCAACGCCGCGGTTTGCCATCAACCACTGAAGCTCTACGAGTCGACAACAACCAAGTTGGTGCCCTGTACCGCTCCCGCGACCTCGCCGAACTTCATTTTCCGCCGCCTCTCATCGCCGACCTCTTCCGGTGAGATTCTGTCATTGCGAACCCCACCCTGTTGTCCGCCCAACGTGCACGTCATCTTTCTGCCCCCGCGGCAAGCTTTCGCCCCGCGCAGCCGTCGGCAGTGAGCTCTCCGGCCGTGCGCCGCCCAGCTCCGACGGGCTAACTGGCATCCTCCTGGCAGCTGAGCTGGAACCCACATGGTGCTGACGTGGTTGCCACATGGCACCGACGTGTCATTAATGTTAAAACCGAAAATACCTAGGAAAATGCTAGAAAAATGTTAAAACTTCCAAAATTCATAGTAAATCGAATTCAGCTCCAATGAAGCGCAAACAAAATTTGTTAGGTTCATCTTGAAGAGCTCTATTTTAGTAAAATGATAAATCATAGCCTCTGTTCATGTATTTTTGTTAATTCATTAAATTGTGAAAACACAAATTAATTCATCAGAAATTCTAGATATGGAATTAAATCTTGAGTTTTGGCATGCTTAGTAAAACTATGATTATCTACCACCACAAATTTTGGTTTGGCAAAATATGAATTATTTTAGGCTCTGGAATTTAATTAGTGTGTTTAATTAAATTAATTCTAGTAAATATTTTATAATTAATTGGCCCCTGCCACTTGGCACAACAATCACTCACACAAGTCTCTATGCTCAGTAAATTACACAAGTCCAGAAACCTAAATTCATTTAATTAAATTTAATTAATTGCTCTTACCACTATTTTACTTTAATAAATGCTAGTAATTAGAGTAATTATATCCAGAGGCTGTAAATTAGTAAAAATGCAATTCATCTATGTCCCTGTTCATGATAAATCACTCAAGTCCAGAATCGATTAGTTACTATTTTAATTGCTTAATTATTCTAAAAGACAATAACAACCCTAAATAAATGATTAACACACATAAACTAATAAAACTCTAATTTGTTTCTTTGAAGCATATGGCTTTGAGAACATTGAAGCATATGGCTTCGAGAACATAATAATAATTTATCGACGTCAAAACACAATGTGCTTGCATGTATCATATCATTGCATATAACGGTGTTACGACAATACCGTTAACTCCTTTGTCATCATATAGGCAACGACAACCAGGAGCCCGAAGAGGATCAGAAGAAGACTAGGTCTCAGGAAAAAGAGGTTGAAGTCACTAACACTAGTGTCAATCCAGGCAAGCCCCGGTTTTCATTCGCCATTTTATAAAGTTGCTAGTTTTCAATATTACTAGTGTATGTGATTATTGTTGCATTAGGTCATAGGAGTTGATTGGAACCCACCTTGCATGATACCCAAATGACCTATACCACTATCATTAGAACTTTGGTAGTATCGGTACTGTTATGCAAAGCTTAGTAATGAATAGGCTCGTTGGGCATTATTATTACTAAGAAATGAACTTGACCACTGGAATGGGATCAATAAAAGAAGTTATTTTGATGTTATGACCGGGCAGGGAAGATGCATGTGTAGGTTTGCAGCAATACATGGGTGTTGACTGCGGTAGCCCTGCCTTGTCGAACCTAGGACCCGTCCATGGTCGGCCCCTTGGTCAAGTATTGAATAGTACCGAATGCATGCTAGTCTATGGGCACTATAAAACCGATGTAGAATTGACGCGGCAATTAGGACGGTACCTAGTACAGTGGTCATTGACCCTTCTGCTGCTGGAGTGGGTGGTTCATACCGCGAAGTACTGATGGCAGGACGACATGCCCACTCGCTGAGACTGGACCCGGACCAAGTTGTTTTTCGTCCTTGCGAAAGGTTGCCATATACGACCTTAATTGGTGCATATGTGTCGTGTATCTCGGGTTATCCCAGCTGGTGAAAAATCAATTGCAATTACTGTCCCTCGCAGTAATGAGTACCACTTGCTCACTAAGTCATCACGTAGTTGCACATGGTACTTGGGAATTGATTATGATGCTTATTGTTGACAATACTCTTATGGCTCCTATGTTGTACTTACTTATGTATTGCTTTATTATCTTATTGTTGCAACTAAAGTAACATTCTGCTCTACCCAATTAACTTGATGAATAAAACCAGATAGAACTAATAGGTTGCTTAGTGCGAGTCTTTTTCAACAAGCCACCTAATAGAGCCATTGCATACTTAGAAGTCCGACGGGTAAGTCTTGCTGAGTAATTAGTACTCAGGCTTTGTGCCACTGTTGTTTTCAGGTAATGAATAGGTAGAGTTGTCTGAGAATGTGCTGCCCTGGGACATGCAAGTCCCTGAGGGTTGGACTGCCCACTGGGAGTCCGACTCGCCGCCATAGTATTGATGTGTGATGCTAGAGTGATGGTTCTTCGGGCAGGAATCATTGCTATGCTATACCATCGAGCTCGTAGCTCCTTATCGTTAATCGCTTCCGCTGTGTTTTCAAAACATAAAGAACTTGTAATATTCCACTGCACTCTAAGGATTTATTGATGTAATATTCAACTTAAATTTGAACCAATGTTGTATTATCAAGTATCTGTGTTATCAGCACCATCGGGACCTCGATCCTCCGGGAAGGGGCGCCACAGCTGGTATCAGAGCCGTGGTCCATGATAATACAACAAATAAATCGTATTTTCAAAAACCACGACGTTACGAGTGAGGATACGTTAGTATTGCCCCTAGTAGATAATAGGGTGGTGACAAAGCTAACTAGGGTTACGATTGTTTATATTACTTGCATCTACGGCTTCTTCAAACGAAGATATGTGCGTGCTTAACCGACACGCGTGATATCAGTGTCTGTGCTCGCAGGAGGATACGAGACACTGGTTGCTCGTGACTTATCACGGGGGCGATCCTTTTCCATGGATCGTTACTAGTAGAATTGTGCTTCTTTTCGTAGTTTCTTTTGAAATTGATGTATTGTTTCTGCAATGAATCTTCTACAGGTACATTAACGCTGTTAGTATAACATATAGAATGACTTACATGTGGAGTGCAGGTCGTCACCAAATATCCGTGCTGCTAAGCCTCGGTAAGGTAGGTGTTGTGTTGTGAGGAACGATAGGTTAATAAAATGAAGGTTTTGCATCATGCATCCCATTATAACTAAACTAAAAATTGGTTCTCTCCTTGCTCACCAACCTCTGAAATAAAAAATTTTCTAAACCTGGTAAGTATAAAATTCTGAATAACAAGGTTAACAAGAATCTTTCCTCTTTTTAGCTGCCAACTTCAAAAATTCATAACTAAAGTTATATATAGCATTTTTAGGTGTTTAAATACAATCTGGAAAGTCCTAGAAGTCTATTTTCATCTCCAATAGGTTTCACCAATTTCCTAGTTTTTCTCTGTCCAGTAGAGCCAAAACATTAAGCCTCTATCAATCTGAAACAGAATTTGTTTTAAAACTCATTATCGTATATTGACCCTTGAGGCTGGAACATGTGAACTTAAACTTTGTTTCTCTATTTCATAGCACTATATATGAAATGCATTGTTACTCATGGAACATTGTACTCACCATTGGGTTTATGATCCAGATGGGTGACCACGGTTTTGAGGAGCTTTCGCACGACGGGTGGCGCTACACCACCTGTCTCCACCACCGTGGCTTTCCTACACTATTGTGGGACCTCCTACGCTTGTTGGGCTACGACGAGCCACCCTCTTACAAGGGCCACGAGGTCCGTCATCAAGGCATGACTCTTGCTGAGGTGCACATCAGCGTGTCCACACATCCGCCCAACCTCGACATGGCGTGTATGGAGAGCACGGCGACTTGTGGGAGCCTCCGTGAGGGCTTGGAGAGAGTCGCCCACCGGGCTCTCACCCACTTCTATGGGAGCCACACAGCAGCGCTCTGTGGGACTCCGCTTGAGATGATTCCCATCTGGCACCAGGCCAACCCGGTCTGGCAGAGGCGCGTGAGGTGCATCGGTCGCGATGACTACCCGACGTACCATGCAGGGTACCACCGTGTGTCCTCCTACCCCGAGTACCTCCTCAACTTCGATGAGGAGGCTAGCAGCCACAGCAGTATCATACTGGCTGAGGTCGAGCAGGTCTGGGTTCAGAGGAATGACCTACAGGCACAGACTGACGCACATCAGAGAGAGATTCAGCGGCTGATCGCTGCTCTTGAGGCGAGTGAGACTCGCGTTACTGAGGTGACTGGACAGCGTGACACCCTAACGCAGGAGGTTTACAGATGTGGTGTGATTATGCAGCAGCGCGCCAACCACGATGAGCACCTGCAGCATTAGTTGACGGCTGCACAGCACGAGATAGAGCTTATGGAAGAGGATTTAGAGACCCTGGCCTAGGTGAACCAGGGCCTACAGCAGGAGCTTGAGGCAGCCCTTGCACCACCGGCAGCACCGGAGGAGGAGGACCCGTAGGAGGATATGGACGAGGAGTCTGACGTAGACTACGAGGCACCAGCTCGAGGCAGGACCTAGGAGGACAGTGGTAGACTAGATTAGTCTTGGTAGTCAGGATCAGTGGGTAGGTAACTTTTGGCGAACCACGCGAGGTTGTTGTATTTTGTGGTTGAGGCGTGAGATGTTTTTGTAAATCGAAGGCCACATATTCCGAGTCAAGTATTGAAACTATGATGATTTGCGCTATGCATTGGGTGAACCCTTAGTAGCTATTATTGTTGCAACAAAGTTAATCGTACTTATTGACTCAATCAAAGTACTTTCTTTGTAGATGGCTAAAAATAAAGAACAACCACCATAGGGTTGGGAAATTACCGATGGCCTGGAGTTCACAGGGATGATTCACTTGTTTTGGAGAGTTCTCCAGAGATTCGGATACTCCATTCCTCCCACCTATATTGGCAAGGAATTCCAGGAGCATGGAGTCCCCTCATGTGTCATCCATGTGGCGGTTCCCGCCAATTACTCCGTCATCCCTACATGGGAATCTTGGACCCTTAGCATCACCGGGACAGATCTGCCTTCCAACTGGAATGTAGCTGCATTCAAGGCACTTACTCGGTTCTGTGAAGACCACAAGCATGATGTTGCTGGAACACCCGTCACCTTGCTACCCATTAATGATGTGACGGACTTCGAATGGATGAGGCGTGTGGATTTCATCTTTGACCCAAACCATCGCCACCACGATCCTATGCTGCCCATAATAGAGTATTATGGTTTGTCCACTTTTGCTTTGTGCACAAACTTGTGCTGGCATTTGGATGTGTTCCATTCTGCACTTCGACTTTCTGAGGTCGAAAAACAAGCTAAGGATGAAGAAATTGCAGAACTGAACCAGCAAATCCAAGTCAAGAATGAAGAGATGGATGCGATTCTAGAACAACGTGACCAAGCCTTGCAAGATGCAGCGGATTTTGAGCATGACATGATTGAGGCTCAAGATGACCTGAATGCATTCAAGGCTGCCCATCTTCCTATTGAAGGGAATTGGGATGAGATCTTCATAGAGTATGGAGAACAAGACGATGTAGAGATGGCACCTGCCGGTGTTGATGACGAGGAAATGATTGATCTGGAGGAGCCAGGAGAGCCTATGGAACAGGAAGAACCAGAAGAGCCGGAAGACTTAGGCCAGGAGTAGATGATTCGCTACCCCTGTGTATGGTCGTGTAGTATATGTATCCCTAGATCGATGTAGGAGCGTGAATCTTGCATATTGTGTCCGCAATATCATAACTAGGCATCGGCACATATATGTAAGGAACCGGGAGATGATGTCCTTTAACAACCATGTAGACTGAATTGAATCAATGGAGATGGTTGTCATTCTGAGATTTTACCATGCCACTTGCAAATTTATATTCTTGCATGTGATTTTATGGAATATTATGAGAAACAACTAATGTGCAACCGTATAAATTGCAGCATGGTGCGTACTCGGAGCCAGAAAGATCCTGAGAGCTCTCAGCGAGGAGCGAATGCTGAGCCTTCATTGGCTGAAGTCCTGGCCGCTGCACTCAACAGGCAGCAGAATGACTCCGAGCTGCTCTGTCGGCTGGTCGACATGACGACCCATCTGGCTAGGCGTGGAGATAACCACAACAACCGCAACAACCAGCCCCGTCAGAGCACTTAGTCAGATTTCCTGGGTACCCACCCCCCAACCTTTGAGCATGCCAGAGAGCCACTGGATGTCGACCACTGTTGCGTTAGACCGAGTCTAAATTCGGTCTGCTGGAATGCACTGAGCGCCAGAAGGTGCTGTTCGTCTCCCAACAACTCCAGGGCTCTTCTAGTGCCTGGTGGGCCAACTATGAAGCTTCTTTGCCCGCTGGAGGCCGTGTTGAATGGAATGACTTCAAAGCTGCTTTTGGTGCTCATTTCATCCCCGCTGGTCTCATGCAGAGAAAGTTCCAGGAATTTTTGGATCTAAAACAAGGAGGGAGGAATGTCCTCCAATATTCTGAAGCTTTCAATCATCTTGCTCAGTACGTCACTGATTATGTTAATACTAAGGAAAAGAAGAGATACGCATTCTTGCGTAGAATGAATGCCATGCTCAAGGAACGTCTGACTTGGTAGACGACTGGCACATACAACGATCTGGGCAATGCTGCTATTGTCCAGGAAGGTGCTATGCGCCAAGTTGAAGAAGAAGACCGCAAGAGAAAGGCCCCTGCTACTGCCTCTGCTTCCCCATAGGCGAAGCATCGCCTGATATATACTTCACCTATCGGACAACGTTTCCGGGCAGCACCGCAGCAACAGCTTCAGCGATGGTTTGGCCCGGACTACTCAAGGTCATCACAACAGCAGAACTTCCCACCTCATGCACCATACCAACAGCAGAACAACCAGTACCGTGCACCGTATCAGCAACAAGGTAACCCGAGTGCTCGTACCCCACTGCCTGCTGATCGTGGAGGCAACTACCCTTGCTAAAATTGTGGTCGTACCGGCCACTTTGCAAAGAACTGCACTGCACCAAGGCGCAACAACAATAACAACAACAACCAGTGTCAGAACCAGAGCAGGAATGTGAATGCACCATCACGTGGTGCCCAAGTGAACTACACTAATGCGGAAGATATCCCTCAGGGCGAACCCGTGCTAACCGGTACGCTCTCGCTCTATCGCCAGCCTGTCCTTGCACTTTTTGATTCTGGTGCTACGCATAATTTCATTAGCCAAGCATGTGTGCAAAAACTTAATCTTCAACCCCAGAATATAGAAAGATGCTACACAATTCGTTCCCCCACTAGGCAAATTAGTGCCAGTCAAATAGTATGCAAAGCCCCTCTAGAAATAAACAAGAAAATCTACACCACGGATTTTATCATGCTTAGCCACCAAAGAATTGATTTGATTTTGGGTATGTTTTGGATGAAAACCCATAGAGCCATGCTAGACATCGAGCCCCGTATCGTTCACATCAACTCCCCTTTGCATGGAAAAGACATATTTTCTCTAAACATCAATTCATCAAAAGCCTTGATTGTCCATCACTTGGAAGGGCAATCGCTCAAGAACATCCCCGTTGTTTGCGAGTATCCGGACGTATTCCCCGAAGGTATCTCTGGCCTACCACCTGACCGTGAAGTGAAATTCAAGATAGAGCTACAGCCAGGAACTTCTCTGATATCTCGTCGACCTTATAAGATGGCCCCAAATGAGTTGGCCAAATTGAAAAAGCAATTGAATGAGTTATTGGAAAAGGGATTCATTCGCCCAAGCACTTCACCTTGGGTCTGCCCTGCTATTTTTGTGAAGAAGAAGGACAAATCCCTACGTCTCGTTGTTGATTATCGACCTCTCAACGAAGTTACCATCAAGAATAAATACCCATTACCACGAATTGATATCCTTTTTGATCATATAGTTGGTGCTAAGGTATTTTCAAAAATTGACCTCCGTTCGGGTTATCATCAAATTAAAATCAGAGCAGAAGATATCCCGAAGACCGCCTTTTCTACTAGATACGGATTATTCGAGTATCTAGTAATGTCATTCGGATTGATAAACGCCATTTGAAAATGTCGCCATTTGAAGCGCTCTATGGTCTCAGTTGTAGAACACCTCTAAATTGGTCTGAATCTGGAGAAAGAGTAACCTTTGGTCTCGACTTTGTCAAGGATGCTGAAGAAAAGGTTCATATCATTCAAGCAAATCTTAAAGCTGCTAAATGTCATCAAGAGAAGTATGCAAACAGACGACGTAGGCCACTGTACTTCAACAAGGGTGAATACGTCTATCTCAAGGTGTCACCTATGAAGGGTATCCAACGGTTTGGAGTCAAAGGAAAGTTAGCTCCCCGTTATATTGGACCATTCCAAATTCTGGAACGGTGTGGAAACATGGCCTATAAGCTGGAGTTACCTGCTAATCTATCCGGAGTTTATCACACCTTCCACGTCTCCTAGCTTAAGCGATGTGTCAAGCCACCCATCGACAAAATCTTGGAAGAGTATGACCAACTCCAACCCGATCTCACGCACTCTGAACAACCCGTGAAGATCCTCGACGAGAAAGAGTGCACAACCCATAATAGAACCCTCAAATTCTACAAAGTTCAATGGAGTAACCACTCAGAGGATGAGTCTACTTGGGAATCAGAAGAGTTTCTGAGTACTCACTACCCAAAATTTTGGTCGTCATACACAGGTATGTTTTGACCACCGTACTTCTCTCTAGTTTACCTTGTTCTTAATCTCGGGATGAGATTTCTTTAAGGAGGGAGGGCTGTGACACCCCAGGTGTCTCACCTTAACCTAGCAAAAATGAGGAGCACAAATCATGGAAATGATGACATAAAATGATAGAGCCTATCTATTAATTAATTCTAGGCAAATAAATACGCTGCAACCAAGTTATTGAAACAACTTAAGAATTTCAATACAACTCATGCCAAATAAATTCATCATCAGTTTGGTAATAATAAAATAGAATATTAGGAATTTTTTTGGGCATTTTATCTACTTGGCAAGACCCTTAATTAATTAATTGATTCTTAAGTAACTAATTAATGCATTTAATAAATTCCAAAAATATGTTTATGCAAATTTGAAATAAAATTCACCAGAGTGTTTTCCACCATTTAAATAGTCAGTCCACCTAGTCAGTTTGACCAGGGACCTTTTTGTGAGGATCTTGAAAGATCAGGGGGCACAGTGTAAAAATACCTTTCTTCTCCCTCTCACTGGCGCAGCGCCTGTCGGCTCCTCTCTGCCGCCGGCGCACCGCCCGGGCCGCCTTCACCCCTCCACCTTGAAAACGTGCGTGAGCAACAGTGCGTCAACGCCTACACCTCTGCTCCTCCGCTCTGTCCCCTCACCGCGAGCTCGCCCAACCTCCTCTTCTCCTCTCTGCACGCCACCGAGCCGCACGTCAAGCCTTCAATTCCCGCCGCTCTCCCGCTCCCTTCCTCCGCTCACTTCCTGGCCCATTGCTCCACCTGAAACCGCACCACAAGCTCCCGAGTACATTGCCCTCGCTCTCACCCTCTTCTCTCTCTCTCTCTCTCTCATTTCCGCTCTTTGTGCTCTGCTTCTCCCCGCCATTCCAACTAACGCTCAAGCTCGGGTTCTGCCCTCCCATTGCCACCAGGACTCAACCCACACCACCAACCGCGCACACGCGTCCCCTCCTCATCTCCATGCCTTTCGCTCGACAAATCCCCATGTGAGCTAGAGCTAATTTGAAGAAAACCAGGAAGAGCACCTCCAGCGAGTTCCCCTGCCGCCGGCCAGGAATTCTCGAGCCACGGTGAGCCATTCTTCAATTTAGTGTACACACAAGTTCCTTACCCATGCCCGAACCAAACTAAGTCGATGTGCCTTTGTTTCTTGGCTTGAGTTCGGAGCAGTTCCTGTCTTCCCCGGCCGCCATCTCTGCTGCGTCAAAACCGAGCCGCCTCGCCGACGAGCTCCCAGCTTCGGCCTGTTTCCTCGACGACATCATCAACGCCGCCGTTCGCCTTCAACCACTGAAGCTCTACGAGTCGACAGCGACCGAGTTTGTGCCCTGTACCCCTCCAGTGATCTCACCAAACTTCATTTTCCACCGCCTCTTGTTGCCGACCTCTTTCGGTGAGATTCCGTCCTCGCGAACCCCACCCTGCTTTCCGCCCAACGTGCACATCATCTTTCTGCCCCCGCGGCGAGCTTTTGCCCCGCGCAGCCGCCGGCAGTGAGCTCTCCGGCCGCGTGCCACCCAGCTCCGGCGGGCTGACTGGCATCCTCTTGGCAGCTGAGCTGGAACCCACGTGGCGCTGACATGGTTGCCACATGGCACCGACGTGTCATTAGTTCAAACCGAAAATACCCAGGAAAATGTCAGAAAAATGTTAAAACTTCCAAAATTCATAGTAAATTGAATTCAACTCCAATGAAGCTCAAACAAAATTTGTTAGGTTCATCTTGAAGCCTCTGTTCATGTATTTTTAGTAAAATGATAAATCATAGCCTCTGTTCATGTATTTTTGTTAAGTCATTAAATTGTGAAAACATAAATTAATTCATCAGAAATTCTAGGAATGGAATTAAATCTTGATTTTTCGCATGCTTAGTAAAACTATGATTATCTACCACCACAAATTTTGGTTTGGAAAAATATGAATTATTTTAGGCTCTGGAATTTAATTAGTGTGTTTAATTAAATTAATTCTAGTAAATATTTTATAATTAATTGGGCCCTGCCACTTGGCACAAAAATCATTCACACAAGTCTCTCTGCTCAGTAAATTACACAAGTCTAGAAACCTAAATTTACTTAATTAAATTTAATTAATTGCTCTTACCACTATTTTACATTAATAAATGCTAGTAACTAGAGTAATTATATCTAGAGGCTGTAAATTGGTAAAAATGCAATTCATCTATGTCCCTGTTGATGATAAATCACTCAAGTCCAAAATCAATTGGTTACTATTTTAATTGCTTAATTATTCTAAAAGACTATAACAACCCTAAATAAATGATTAACACACATAAAATGATGAAACTCTAATTTGTTTCTTTGAAGCATATGGCTTCGAGAACATTGAAGCATATGGATTCAAGAACATAATAATAATTTATCGACATCAAAACACAATGTGCTTGCATGTATCATATCATTGCAGATAACGGTGTTACGACACCAGATAACGGTGTTACCACAATACCGTTAACACCTTTGTCATCATATAGGCAACGACAACCAGGAGCCCGAAGAGGATCAGAAGAAGACTGAGTCTCAGGAACAAGAGGTTGAAGTCGCTAACACTAGTGTCAATCCAGGCAAGCCCCAGTTTTCATTCGCCATTTAATAAAGTTGCTAGTTTTCAATATTACTAGTGTCTGTGATTATTGTTGCATTAGGTCATAGGAGTTGATTGGAACCCACCTTGCATAAAACCCAAATGACCTATACCGCTGTCATTAGAACTTTGGTAGTATCGGTACTGTTATGCTAAGCTTAGTGATGAATAAGCTCATTGGGCATTATTATTACTAAGAAATGAACTTGACCACTGGAATGGGATCTATAAAAGAAGTTATTTTGATGTTATGACAGATGCTTGTGTAGGTTTCCAGCAATACATGGGTGTTGACTGCGGTAGCCCTGCCTTGTCGAACTTAGGACCCGTCCGTGGTCGGCCCCTTGGTCAAGTATTGAACAGTACCGAATGCATGCTAGTCTATGGGCACTAGTAAACTGATGTAGCATTGACGTGGCAATGAGGACGGTACCTAGTACAGTGGTCGTTGACCCTTCTGCTACTGGAGTGGGCGGTTCATACCGCGAAGTATTGATGGCAGGACGGCATACCCACTCACTGAGATTGGATCCGGACCGAGTTGTTTTTCGTCCTCGTGAAAGGTTGCCATATACGACCTTAATTGGTGCGTATGTGTCGTGTATCTCGGGTTATCCCAGCTGGTGAAAAATTAATTGCAATTGTTGTCTCTCGCAGTAATGAGTACCACTTGGTCACTGAGTCATCACGTAGTTGCACATGGTACTTGGGAATTGATTATGATGCTTATTGTTGACAATACTCTTATGGCTCCTATGTTGTACTTACTTATGTATTGCTTTATTATCTTATTGTTGCAACTAAAGTTACATTCTGCTCTACCATGTTAACTTGATGAATAAAATCTGATAGAACTAATAGGTTGCTTAGTGCGAGTCTTTTCCAACAAGCCACCTAATAGAGCCATTGCATACTTAGAAGTCCGACGGGTAAGTCTTGCTGAGTAATTAGTACTCAGGCTTTGTGCCACTGTTGTTTTCAGGTAATGAAGAGGTAGACTTGCCTGAGAATGTGCCGCCCTGGGACATGCAAGTCCCTGAGGGTTGGACTGCCCACTGGGAGTCCGACTCGCCACCGCAGTATTGATGTGTGATGCTAGAGTGATGGTTCTTCGGGCAGGAATCATTGCTATGCTGCATCGTCGAGCTCGTAGCTCCTTATCGTTAATCGCTTCTGCTGTGTTTTCAAAACATTAAGAACTTGTAATATTCCGGTGCACTCTGAGGACTTATTGATGGAATATTCAACTTAAATTCGAACCAATGTTGTATTATCAAGTGTCTACATTATCAGCATCGTCGGAACCTCGATCCTCTGGGTTGGGGCGCCACACCGAGTGGATGAAAACGCATAGCATCAAGTAATTGGTGGCGTTACTGAGTAGCTAGTTAGCCATCGAGTCGTAGTGTTGCAGTGATGTTGCCGAGTGACCGAGTCGAGGCGATGTCGCTGAATGATCGAGTCGAGGCGATGTCGCCGAGTGATCGAGTCGAGGCGATATCACCGAGTGACCAAGTCACGGTGAATGCCGATGCGCTGAGTCATCGAAGATGTCTTCGAGTGGCCGAGTGGCCAGGTGAAGGCGGAGTAGCCCCAAGGCATGTACATGTGGCCATGAGCAGTCGAACCGTCGAGTCACGGCAATGTCGCTGAGTCATCGGAATCCGCCGATGTATCGAGTTGTTGGAAGCATTGTCATAATGGATGATGTCGCCGAATAGCGGTCATCCTCGTTGAAGGTGTCGTCTTGATGAAGATGTGATCATTTGTGCAATGACACGATGCTTCAACATTGGTCTTCTCGTGATTAGATCTTGAAGAAGAAATCTTTCAAAATGAGGCGACTCGTGCGCTTCAACACTGGTCTGCTCGTGATGAAATCTTGAAGTAGTAGATTGAAACCATCGATCTCGACGAGTCGATTGCCACACTGGCCCATACCAGGCGCGCCAACTGTCGAGACTTAATCTCGGCAATAGACATAGGGTAGTTCATCTGTGACAATTTATATGTAGGATAGGTGTATGCACGAGATTAAGAGACGATGGTAACACAAGATGCCGATTTATACAGGTTTGGGCCTCCCGGAGGATAATAACCCTACGTCCTGTGTTATGTGGTATTTGTATTGATATGTCTAGATCTAAAGATCTAGACGAGAAGGGTAGACCTAGACGATAATGTCTAGTTGTGTCTATTCTATGTCTCGTGCGGGATCTATCTAATTCAGCTTATCTATTGCTTGTCCCTTGAGGAGGACCCCTGCCCCTCCTAATATATCCGGGGGGACAGGGTTACATGGTGGAGTCCTTGTCGGTCTACTGCTCTTATCCTTATAGGAGTTTACTTTCACTTTCCTTCTATGTGAGTTACCCCGATGGTATGTATCATCGACACTATAATTACTAAAAAGTACAGGAGAAAGGGTGGCGGCACGTAGCTGTCGGAGGGGAGGGGGGTGGCGGCGCCATGGACAAGGCTCATCGGAGCTCGCCGCTGCCTTCTCTATTTGGGGAGCTTCGACGGGGAGTAGCTGGGAGAGTGTAAGGATCATGACCATTGAGGTCACCCTAAGGTATGGTGTTTTGGTGATGCATGACAAACATGAAATGTGACTAATATCTACATGAGTGTTGTTTGTGTAGGAAACCTTTTCTATCTTATGATGATTGTCAATGACGTCCTTAGCGATTGATGACAATGACCGCAAGAATGGAGGCTTGTGAATTTGATGGAGTCCAAGGGTTAATGGCGATGGATGAAAGCAGAGAACAAGCTATGGTGCAAGTGTTTGGAACACTTGACTAGTTGTTAGGGCTTTGAGTCCATAGGAAAAACCGGACTATCAAGGGGTTCTAGGTCATTCTCTTAGGTCATGTCTAGTCGGTGATGTGCAAGGTTGCTCGGTGAAATCACAGGCACTAGGTGACAGTGGAGAAGCCAAGGAGCTGTTCAGAGAAGCCGGGAAATGAAGTCAAGCGAGGACGATGAGTTTTGACTTCTGGACATAGAGACCGGACAGAGGGGCAATGAACACCGGACTGTACGGTCACTATGTGGTTTTGTCCGAAGGCTACAGCAAGGAAGCGAGGAAGCTGTCAGTGTCTGAAGTCATAGAGACCGGACGGTCCGGTCTAGTGACCGGACAAGCCGGTCACTATAACTGACTCAGAGCAGCGAGGAGCTTCGGTGCCGAAATGTTTCAAGGACTAGAGAGAGAAATGACGGGACGGTCCGGTCTACTAACCGGACAGTCTGATTAGTACAGGAATTGTCTAGATAGTATAGCCAACGGTTCTGGGAACCATTACCAGAGTGACCGGACTGTTCGGTCAGGGAGTGACCGGACTGTCCGGTATGGATGTCCAGGAAGGCAATTTCTTGGAGGAACGGCTAGTTTGAGGTTGGGAGCCTATATAACTTCGTTGCTGGGGTCTTAGAAACCCCTCTTGGCCAGTGGAATACCTGAGAGCATTTGGTAAGGTCTAAGAGGAAAAGAGGAGAGCTGAGAAACCATGTGGATATGTGCCATTGTTTGCAATATATATGACAAGTAATTGACTTGAGCGAATTTGGTGTGTTGAGTTGAAATGCGGGAATCCGGGGATTGCATGTGTGTGTGTGCATGATTATTGTTTCAACTAACCGGAGTTGGTGGAGATATTAGTGATATTGCAGGTGATGGGAAATATGTTCGCTTATCTCATGATGTGTAGGTCACTGGAGTCGACTTGGCGGTCAATGGCGAGAGGATTGGGCACAAGTAGGGGACTTGGGGCCAGACGATCGGGATGCTGGGTGAAGTCAAGGGTGATCCATACCATACACGTAGAGAGGCAAGAAGCACGGACGGTTTCACGGTTGAGCCTCAAAACCGTGGTGGTGATGAAGACGGCATGCTGACCAAGTCAAGGTGAGCGGGTTGCCAGTGCAAGTGACAAGGGGGCCCGATGGACAGGGACCGGGAGAGACTTGCCGGTGGTCAGGATCGCAGGACAAGGTGACACGTGTCGACATCAAGAAGTCACACTTTGAGAAGCGTGCAAGGCAGTTTCCCGGTTTGGGCCTCAAAACTGGTGGTGGCGATTGGAGGTGCACGTGGCACCATCGCGGAGCTTGCATCGAGGGCAAGCAAAGTTGTGAAGGGCTCGATGGCATTCGGGCGACAAGGAAAAAGATGGGCGGTTATGCCCCCGATGATAGGTGGGTGTGTTATGTAGGTCAAGGGTAGAGTTGTCATGTGGACAATAGACCCTTGGCCTATATAAGGAGAGGTGTGGCTGGTGGGAAATGGGCCTCTCTTTCATTAGCCTTGTGTTAGGTCTTCTATTCAAAGTGCTAGGAGAGGACTCCATGTTTAGAGGAGAGTAGTGGGTGTGTGAGAGACATTTCTTACTCTTCCAAATAGTGGGAGGAAGAGGGTGGCTTCCTAGCCTAGCCTTGTAACCATGGATCTTCTAAGCACCTTTCTATGATATGAGAAGTATTTTCGTGCTCAAGAGTTCTCTCTTTCCTTGAATCCCGAAATTCCCTTTTTCCTATTTTCGGAGCTATTTTCGTGGTGATTTTCAATCTCACATTTGGATGAGTTTTTGGTTCAGATTTCTTGAGAAACTTGTTACTAGGATGAGCTAGAACAATCCTCTATGGATCCATGACCGAATCAATAGCTCTAGCACCTTTGATTTGAAGAATTTCTCAAGTTTCACCTTTTTGGTGTTCTTGGCACGAGATCTAAAATTCATGATGATTCCTTGAGCCAATTGGGTGGATCTCTTTAGAGTAGAGTCCTGATGTCTTGTGGATCATCTGGTCCAAATTTCATGATTTTTGGAGTTCATTTGATAGGATTTTGGTAATTTTCTTTCCTGAATGGAGCTGCTATTTTGCCCAGGACAGAACTTCCGTGGCTATGACAGAACTTCCGTCATAGTGACGGAACTTCCGTCAAGAACGACCAAACTTCCATGAGTGACAGTTCTCCCGTCGCCTGGAACTTCTGTGATTCAAGGAATTTCCTGAAGGGGAACGCGTAGGCTACGACTACGATAGCATATAAAATTTCTACCGTCCAACCAGGAAACCTTACAAGAGGGGATCATGGATTGTTACCACTAGACACGCAGGCGAAGCAGAAGCGAAGGTTGGAGCAGCTCGTCCAATGTAGTCGCGTGTCTATGTAGAGAAAGTAGTCGATCACAATCATCTCCTCCTAGTCCAGCCGTCCGGCACCGCAGCAACCGCAGCGCCTCTTCGCCGTATCCACACGTACGAGGTTGGAGCACTGTGCGCAGCGTGCTAGCACCGGCAACATGGCTAGGGTTTGTGGGCGAGAGAGAGGAGCACGACGGCTAGGGTTCTAGACTGGTGGTCGCGTGCACCCCTTGCCCTGCCCTCCACTTATATAGACCCTTCTAATGGGCCTCGACAAGTTGGCTCATTAGTGGACTAATCCCTCACGGATTAATATCCGTATGGCTCTCACATACGGATCAAATCCATAATGTTTCTTGGGCATATCTCCAACAATCTCCCACTTGCACTAGAGACAATCACATAGGCAAGCAATGTTCCAACCCGTTAAGTGTGTGACCCGTTAGGTTCACATGTACACGACAACGATGTGAAACCCTTTTTCAAATCATAAATCAATAGCGGCACCTAGCAGCACATACTGATTCTCGGATACACATAAAGATCATATCGGCTGAACCTTTGACATACGCATTCAGCGATCCCTTTGCCTCATGATATCAGTCAAGCTCAAGGCGAGATACGTGCCATTCACTCAAACTTCTAGTGGATTTATCATGACTAACTCTTAGTCATCGTGATTAACTTTGAATCACATTGGCATGGCCATGCACTTCCAAATCCATCTAACTCGAGGGGCCCAGAGATATCTCTCCTGTTATTAGGAGGGGCAAATTCCATCTTGACCGCTCACACCCCATGACATGTTTCATAACATACCCAAAAGCTACCTTTATGACTACCCAGTTACGGAGTAGCGTTTGGTAACCCCTAAGTGTGCTACTACGCATTATGGAAATCAATGACGATCTCAGATCTAAGGATCCCAAAGGTATATATTCAAGACAACGACTGATGGCACAAATATAACATCTTAGCAGAGTCTTTTAGTGGGTCAATCCAACACCATGTTCTCCAACTTGTGTCCACATTATTGATTTGATATCTCCATATCAATGATCTGTGAAACATGATCATCAACCAATACATGTGCTAGTCCATGAATCATTATTGTCCCACATAATGATAAGGAACTAGGGATCATTTAGGATAATATTATAAAAACAATGAGTTTCACAAACAAGTCACGTACATGTTAATCAATGCAATAATTATTATCCATGGAACAGAATAACACTTTATTCAATCACACATAAACATAGACATTACACAATCTCTCATACATTAATCATGTTGATATCTAATACCCATGGATTTCAAATGTGCCTCATGCTTGGGCTGAGAGAGAGGCTTTGTCAACGGATCAACGATGTTTGAATCCGTGTGCACCTTGCATATCTTTACATCACCTCGAGCGACGATGTCCCGGATGAGGTTATAACGCCATAGTACGTGTTTGTTCTTTTGATGCGCTCTAGGCTCCTTGGCTTGCGCAATGGCACCACTATTGTCACAATAGAGATCCATTGGACTAGACGCACTAGGAACCACACCCAACTCAGAAATAAATTTTCTGATCCAAACAGCTTCCTTTGCAGCTTCTGAAGCGGCAAGGTACTCGGCCTCCATTGTTGACTCAGCAACTCTATCTTGCTTGGAACTCTTCCAGCTCACCGCGCCTCCATTGAGGCAAAACACATATCTCGATTGCGATCTCGAATCGTCTTTGTCAGTTTGGAAGCTAGCATTAGTGTAACCATTTACAACGAGCTCTTCTTCACCTCCATAGACTAGGAACATACCCATAGTTCTTCTCAAGTACTTTAGGATATTCTTACTAGCCACCTAGTGAGCTTCTCCTGGTTTGATTGGAATCTGCTTGCAGCACTTAGAGCTAAAGCTACATCTGGGCGCGTACATATCATGGCATACATGATGGATCCGATAGCCGAAGCATACGGGATCACTCTCATCTTCTCAATCTCATCAGGAGTCGAAGGACACTGAGTCTTGCTAAGAGTAATGCCATGCGACATGGGCAAGAAACCTTTCTTGGAATCTTGCATATTGAACCATTTCAATACCTTGTCGATGTACGTGTCTTGGCATAATCCAATTAGCCTTTTTGATCTATCTCTATAGATCTTAATGCCCAAAATGTAAGCTGCCTCTCCTAAGTTCTTCATAGAGAAACTCTTTCTTAAAGAAGTCTTAACAGCTTCAAGCATTGGAATATCATTACCGATCAGCAATATGTCATCCTCATAAAGGACCAGAAAGACAAGCGCGCTCCCACTAGCCTTTTTGTAAACACAAGGCTCTTCTTCACTTTTAATGAAGCCAAACCCTTTGACTACCTCGTAAAAGTGAAGATTCCAACTCCGAGATGCTTGCTTTAGTCCATAAATGGACTTTTGAAGCTTGCATATCTTCCTAGCATTTTGTGGATCGACAAAATCTTCAAGCTGTGTCATGTACACATCCTCACTTAGGTTTCCATTAAGGAAAGCCGTTTTGACATCCATTTGCCATATCTCATAATCATAAAATGCGGCAATTGCTAGAAGGATCCGTATAGACTTTAGCATAGCGACGAGCGAGAAGGTCTCATCATAATCAATCCCTTGAATTTGCTTAAAACCTTTCGCCACCAATCGTGCCTTATAGATGTGAACATTTCCATCCATGTCTATCTTTTTCATAAAAACCCATTTACACTCAATGGTTTTTACTCCATCAGGCGGATCTATCAAGTTCCAAACTTGATTTTCTCTCATGGATTCTAATTCGGATCTCATGGCTCCAAGCCATTTCTCAGAGTCCGGTCCCATCATTGCTTCACTGTAAGTCTTAGGCTCATCATTGTCTAACAATAATATGTCGCGCTGCCCCATGGTTAGGAGTGTGAACTTTTCAGGAGATCGACGTGCCCTTTCTGACCTACGTGGGGCTGGTTGATGTGGAAAAGGGTTCCCGATCTTCCGAAAGGTTCTGGATACGTTAATTTGGTCGGAGGCCACACACAAATCGATCCGGCTTCAGAACAACACGTTCTAAACCCCGCAATCGCAGCACGACGTCTCCTCTGGTTATCAACCGTCCTAAAATGATTGACCTCGCCGAGAAGGCTTATCTCTGCCTGCGAATCAAGAACACAAGCAAGAACAAAGAAGAAGGCAACACAATTGCAGATGTATTATGAATCTCACGAAGTTGGGGTCTCACAAACCGTGATGACGGCGAAACTATTATGAACAGAATAATCTAAGCAAAATCCAAACCCTAATGGTGCGGTGGCGGCTGTATATGAAGACCCTAGGATCATGCAAGACCCTCTGGACGCACCCCTAATTGGGCTCAACTAGATACAAAGCCCAAAGGCCAAAAACAGGCGATGCAGCACCGAAATAGATTTTGGACCCTCTCTTGTTTCGACGATTCCCGATGACTCCGGATGAATTTTAATATGATACCGGCGGCATTGGAAAGGTCTTCTTCTTATCTTTCCGTTCATATGTAGAACATCCAAATCTGAGTCCGTATGCGTCTTGGGCATTCGTTTTAGCGCAGACTGGTCCTGAGCCCCAAAACGGACTCGAAGTCAATTTTGGTTGGGCCTCCACCTTGGCTTCCACGTCCTTGCTGGTCCTCCACGTCTCCAAGTCCTTCTCCCATAATCTCCTGGTCCTCTCCATGGTTCCTAATTACAATATAATCATTAGGTAGCAAACCATTCTCAAAAGTGATATATAATGAAGAACGTAGGAACGAGCTCACCTCTAAATTTAGTCGTCGTGCACGAGCTCTAGTCATTGGACCTTGCAAGTCCAGAATTGGAGGAGTGTTGCATGTATCCTTAGGAGTGATGTCCTCATCATCCTCCCCCTCTTGAAGTGGAGTCGTCCTCGACTCAAGCTCATTCTCTTCTCCCAAGTATGGTTTCAAATCTGAAATGTTAAAAGTAGGACTAACCCCGAACTCGGGAGGCAACTCAAGTTTGTATGCATTATCATTAATCTTCGCAATTATTTTGAAAGGACCATCAGCTCTAGGCATTAATTTAGACTTTCTCAAATCTAGAAATCTATCTTTTCTCAAGTGTAACCATACTAAATCTCCTACATCATGTTTTACTTCTTTTCTACCTTTACTACCAGCAATTTTATACTTGTCATTCATCTTTTCAATGCTAAGTCTAGTGGTCTCATGCATTTTCAAAATAAATTCAGCATGTTCCTTAGCATCAACATGAACTCTCTCATGAATAGGTAGAGGAAGTATATCAAGTGGAGTACGGGGATCAAAACCATACACTACATTGAAAGGACTTACCTTGGTAGTAGAATGTGTTGCCCGATTATATGCAAACTCAACATGAGGTAAACATTCTTCCCATTGCTTCAAATTTTTCTTCAAAATAGCTCTCAACATAGTACCCAAAGTGTGGTTCACCACCTCAGTTTGTCCATCAGTTTGTGGGTGACAAGTTGTAGAAAACAACAATTTTGTACCCAACTTATTCCAAAGCGTGCGCCAAAAGTGACTCAATAATTTTGCATCACGATCTGAAATAATAGTAGAAGGCATACCATGCAAACATACAATGTCTTTGAAAAAGAGATCAGCAATATAACTAGCATCATCAGTCTTATGACATGGTATAAAGTGTGCCATCTTAGAAAATCTATCCACAATAACAAAAATACTATCACTCCCCCTCTTAGTCCTAGGCGGCCCTAAAACAAAGTCCATAGAAATATCCGCCCAAGGAATAGAAGGAACAAGAAGTGGCATGTATAAACCATGTGGATTCAAGCGAGACTTAGCTTTTTGACATGTAGTGCAGCGAGCAACAAAGCGCTCAACATCTTTCCTCATCCTTGGCCAAAAGAAGTGGGTGGCCAAAATATCCTCCGTCTTCTTGGCACCAAAATGACCCATCAATCCACCTCTATGCGTCTCCTGTAACAACAAAAGACGAACGAAACCAACTGGAATGCATAGGCGGTTAGCTCGAAACAAGAATCCATCATTCAACACAAATTTCATCCATGCACGACCTTCTTTACAATGCAGCAATACATCCGTAAAATCAACATCAGCAGCATATTGTTCTTTAATTGCCTCAAGTCCAAAAATTCTACAATCAAGTTGAGACAATAAAGTATAGCGCCTAGATAAAGCATCAAAAGACTCATGATGTACCTTACCCCAATGGAAATTAATGCCCTTCTTTGTCAACTCATGCAAAGGTGCAGCAATGGTGCTGAAATCTTTGACAAAGCGGCGGTAGAAACCTGCAAGACCAAGAAAACTCCTCACCTGTGTGATACTTTTTGGTACAGGCCAGCTCTTTATGGCTTCAATTTTTGCCTCATCCACCTCAATTCCCTGCGGAGTCACAACATAGCCAAGAAAAGAGACTCGATCCGTGCAAAAGATGCACTTCTCAAGGTTACCAAATAAACGTGCATCTCATAAAGCATCAAAAACAGCACGCAAATGATTCATATGTTCATCTATGGATTTGCTATAAATCAAGATATCATCAAAGTAAACTACCACAAATTTGCCAATGAAAGCTCTTAAAACCTCATTCATCAAGCGCATGAAAGTACTAGGTGCATTAGTTAAACCAAAAGGCATTACTAACCACTCATATAATCCAAATTTGGTTTTGAAAGCTGTTTTCCATTCATCTTCAAGTTTCATTCTAATTTGATGGTAGCCACTACGCAAATCAATTTTAGTGAAAATTATAGCACCACATAACTCATCAAGCATGTCGTCTAGCCTAGGAATAGGATGATGATACCTAATAGTAATATTATTAATGGCTCTACAATCTACACACATACGCCAAGTACCGTCTTTCTTAGGAACCAAAAGTACAGGAACAGCACAAGGACTAAGTGATTGACGAACATACCCACAATCCAAAAGGTCTTGAACTTGTCGTTGTATCTCCTTAGTCTCCTTAGGGTTGGTCCTATAAGCAGCACGGTTTGGCAAAGTAGCACCCGGAATCAAATCAATTTGATGCTCAATCCCTCTCAAAGGTGGCAATCCCGGGGGTATCTCAGCTGGAAAAACATTCTCATACTCCTGTAAAAGGTTAGTGACAGCAGGAGACACATCACTAGAAGCAACATCATCAAGCAAAAACAAAGCTTCTCTGCATATCAAAGCATAGCAAATATCATCATTATCAGAAATTTCAGCAAGCTCAGATTTTGTTGCAAGACATGAACGACCTTGTAATTTAATTCCAGCACCCTTAGAACTTGAAGAATCATTAACATTACTAGGTGTAGAATTAGAATTAACCGGTTGTTGAATTTCAGGACCTTTATTTTTCAATCTAGCAGCTCTTTCTAAATCAGCTTGTACAATTTCTGCAGGGGTGATTGGTAACAAAGTAATCTTAGGTCCTTTATGCATAAAAGTGTACTTATTACTTCTACCATGGTGTACAGCATCATTATCAAATTCCCAAGGTCTACCCAATAAAAGTGAACATGCTTGCATGGGTACAACATCACAATCAATAGAATCCACATAAGAACCAATGGAAAAAGGAACTCTGCAAGTTTGTATTACCTTAGCTTTGCCAGAGTCATTTAACCACTGAATGTAGTACGGATGTGAATGTGGACGTGTGGTCAAAGCAAGCTTGTTGACCACATCAGAACTCACCAAGTTATTGCAGCTCCCTCCATCAATGATGACACGTGCTTGGCGGTTCTTGATGACGAAGAAAATCTGGAACAAGTTGTGGCGCTGCATCGTCACGGGCTGATGAACTTGTGTGCTAAGGACACATTGAACAATAATGTTCATGTATCCCGTGGTGTCTCCGCCTCCAAGGACGAGGTCACTACTGGTGGCAGCGACATCCTCCTCTTCATCCTCCACATCGGAGGTGCTCATGTAACCGCCATCGTCTGTCGCCACATAGGCCCGCCTACTTGGACAATCTTTCTGCACATGACCAAGTCCATGGCAGCGGTGGCACTGAATCCCTGTAGTGCGCCCTGTCGAAGCAACAGAGGAGGCACTACTAGCTGGTACCTGCATAGAAAGTTTACCTGAGCGCGTAGAAGGTGAAGGGCTGATGTTGGGGCTGCAGAAACAACACTGGTTCTCTTGGTAGCTTCTGGTGGGGGCGGCCGGAAAGATGTCCTGGGCAGCCCCGAAGTCCCCGTCGAGCGTGGGGGGTAGGAGTTCCTTGACTTGTTGTACTCCTCAAAAGCCTGGAAAAGTCCCTGTGATTCTTTCTCTGCAAGCATAGCATACTGGAAACACTGGGTGAGGGTATAATATTCTTTATAATCAAGGATGTCCTGAATTTCTTTTTTTAAACCAGAATAAAAGCGACAAACCTGATCCTCTACTTTTTCAACTATAGCACAACGAATCAAACCCTTCTGAAGCTCACTAAAGTACTCCTGAACAATTTTATCTCCTTGTTCTAAACGCTGCAGTTTATTACAAATCTCTCTATAAAAAGAAGGGGTAACAAAATGATCATGCATTGCTACCTTAAGTTCTTCCCAAGTAGTAGGCAAATCAGTTTCAGCAGCTAGACCACTCCACCAAACAATAGCAAAGTCCTGAAACTCACTAGTAGCTTGTCTAACTCTATGTTGTTCAGGAACAAGGTGGGTATTAATTTTTTGTTCTACACTCATCTCCCAATCAAGATAAACATCACCATCACACTGACCCGAAAATGAAGGAATTGAAAACTTAATTTTAGCATATGGGTCATCTGGAGCATAGTTACCGTGTGGACGATGATTGTAGTTATGGAAACCACCCATACCTTGAGTATTATGTTGCAAACGACATCGTAATCGTGCGGTCCTTGTAGCTGACCTATCCACAGTGCTATCAGCCTTATACACCGTGTCTTCATCATGGACGTCTTCAATGTCGTTGTTGTTATTATTCATGTTCGTATTGTTGGTTTTAGGAGCGGTCTCCAACGCAACAACCTGATATGTTAACTTAGAGACCCGCTTCTCTAACCACTCGATGCTTTCTCCAATGTGAAGCTTGCTGGTCGCATCAGTAACGGCTCTGGTGATCGTCTCTGCCAAATCACTCTGAGCAGCCTGCAAAGCCTTCTGGAGCTGCTCTTGGCTCATGCACTCAGAAAATTGTGAGGGTGAAGCCATCTCTCCGTCGTCACTTCCTGCCATCACAAACACCAAAACAGGAAACAAACAGTGAAGGTTATCCCTACAAAACAGCTAAGCAGTGGTGCCTCTCAACACAACAAAAGGAGACTCCTTACAAAGCTCTTACAAAGTTCTGAAAAGCAAAGCAAAGGATACCAGAGAGATGTGTTCCATGATTGCAAGGGTCACAAAATAACCTGTGTGTATCTAGAAGAAATATGTAGAGCTATGAAGGCCAAATATATATATGTGAGTGGTACACAAATAAAAAACAGATAGTAAAGCTGAATAAGTGCCCAAGTAACTTGTCCCTAGTTGCTGGTCTAAGTATGTCCTAGAACAGTAGTGATAGCAAAGTAGAAACAAGGAGACAAAGGCACAACAGGCGATAACAGGGGGCTAAGTACAAAACAGCCAAATCCAGAAATTTCCAGGGGCTAGATGTAGCACTAGTAGAAATCCCAAATTTCTTTTTTTCTATTTTATTTTCTTAATATTTTTCTCCAACTCACTAACAATGGAGGAGAATCCATAGAAAATTTTAGCTCAAACAGAGGTAGGATGTGGCCTACAGAAAATCTTGAAGTTGCAGAAAACGTCAGGTTTAAACTTAAATCAATTTTTTCTTTATCTTCCCGATTTTTTTTGAATTTTTTGATGAGGGCACACACAGTGTAGCCAAGTGTGGGTATGCTCAATTTTGAGTCAAGAATCTTCTGTAAAAATTTCAGCCAAAACGGACAACCGAGCAAAAAGTTATGCCTGTTTTACCGATGGGGGGTCGGAGTCGGTTTTCCAGAAACCCGAGTCGGGTTAGGGGTCGAGTTTGGAATCGGGTAAGATTTTTTTTGGCGGCATGGATGCAGTGGAAAGTGGAGTTTGTGGGGATTGGTCCGAGGTATTTGAGGGTGGGATTAGGGTGGGTGTATCGATCAATCAACCCTAGCACACAAAGCCGATAGAACAGAGGATGGTGAAGGGGATGGCGGCTAGGGTTGCAAGAGAAACACTACTGATGACAAAAACACAAGCTAAACCAGCGAATAAACAAAAACTAGGGCACAAACTCAACACTACGGACTCTAAAATTGAAATATGCAAAGGCTAAACACGTGGTTATGGGTGGAGGGGAAATTTTTTTTTGGCTTTTCTGTGGATGATAGGATGAACACAAAACGAAATTAACTAAGGGTAGTGCGAACCTGACGGTGCACCTGAAGCTCTGATTACCACTTGATGTGGACAAGGGTTCTTGATCTTCTGAAAGGTTCTGGATACGTTGATTTGGTCAGAGGCGACACACAAATCGATCCGGCTTCAGAACAGCACGTTCTAAACCCCGCAATCGCAGCGCGACGTCTCCTCTGGTTATCAACCATCCTAAAACGATTGACCTCGCTGAGAAGGCTAATCCCTGCCTGCGAATCAGGAACACAAGCAAGAATAAAGAAGAAGGCAACACAATTGCAGATGTATTATGAATCTCACGAAGTTGGGGTCTCACAAACCGTGACGACGGCGAAACTGTTATGAACAGAATAATCTAAGCAAAACCCAAACCCTAATGGTGCGGTGGCGGCTGTATATTAAGATCCTAGGGTCGTGCAAGACCCTCTGGATGCACCCCTAATTTCATGTAGATATGGCCCGATCTTCCAAGAGGTAAGGGGATAAACTCGAATTTGGGGAACTCGGCGTCGACGACCCGGCTCGAATCAGACAAGATCCAACCCCACAACCGTTACACCAAGCACAACTTGATTGTTCCTGCAAGCGAAATCGAGAACACAAGCAAGAGAGGATAAACACGCAATCTGAAATTGCAAATATGGATGAAGCGAATCACAAGAAAAGGTTCAAGCTCTGAACACAAAAGGACTAATCGCCACAGTGGTGTAGAACAAGAACAGGGGCCCTGGATTACTGTAAAAGGACTTGTCACCACAGTTACAATAATTCGATCAAGTTTCTCTCTAGAAAACTGAACTAAACAAAACCCAAAACTAAAAGATGGCGGCTATTGAGTTTATGTAGGAAACAAAGACGTCCTAGGGTTGGGTGCGACCAGGGGGGCGCCCACAACATGGGCTTAAGGCCCGACATGATACATGGCCAAGTTGGCCCAAAATAGGTGGCACAGCACCTTGTCATGGTCACATATTATGACTCACGACCGTTCTAGAGCTAGGACCAGAACCAAAATGACGGCGTCGTCATTCCCTTTCCAACGCATCAAAGAACACCTCGTTTGGACGTCGGATGTGGGAGATATCATCAAAACCGTGAAGGGGTGTCGGCTGAATCCAGGACGAACGCGGCGACCGAATTGGTGACGACTTGTCACATGGGGAAGGCCATGATATGCGTGTATCCAGCATGGTGATGTCCTCATCATAATTGGGCTCAACTAGATACAAAGCCCAAAGGCCAAAAACAGGCGACGCAGCATCGAAACAGATTCTGGACCCTCTCTTGTTTCGACGATTCCTGATGACTCCGGATGCATTTTGATATGAGACCGGCGGCATTGGAAAGGTCTTCTTCTTATCTTTCCGTGCATATGTAGAACGTCCAAATCCGAGTCCGTATGCGTCCTGGGCATCCGTTTTAGTGCAGACTGGTCCTGAGCCCCGAAACGGACTCGAAGTCGATTTTGGTTGGGCCTACACCTTGGCTTCCATGTCCTTGCTAGTCCTCCACATCTCCATGTCCTTCTCCCATCATATCCTGGTCCTCTCCATGGTTCCTAATTACAATATAATCATTAGGTAGCAAACCATTCTCAAAAGTGACATATAATGAAGAACGTAGGAACGAGCTCACCTCTAAATTTAGTCCTCATGCACGAGCTCTAGTCATTGGACCTTGCAAGTCCAGAATTGGAGGAGTGTTGCATGTATCCTTAGGAGTGATGTCCTCATCACTGGTGTTTCAACAATTGGTTCAACAACAATTTGTTCATCCAATTGTGGTATAGCGGAAGAAGAAACATTTTCTGGAGCTTCTTAAACTTCTTCAAGTTGTACCATTCTCCCACTTACACTTTTGGAGAGAAACTCTTTCTCTAGAAAACACCATTACGAGCGACAAGCACTTTGCCCTCTTCCCGGTTGTAGAAATAATAACCTTTGGTTTCCCTAGGGTATCCTACAAAGAAGCATTTATCAGACTTGGAAGAAAGCTTATGAGATGTCATACGTATTACATAAGCCTCACATCCCCAAATCTTAAGAAAAGACAACCCGGGATGCTTCCCAATCCATATCTCATATGGCGTCCTTTCCACGGATTAGATGGAACCCTATTAAGTGTGAAAGCGGCAGTTTCTAGAGCGTATCCCCAGAAGGACCATGGAAGATCACTTTGGCTCATCATAGACCTAACCATGTCTAACAAGGTTTGGTTTCTCTGTTCGGATACTCCATTCCATTGGGGTGTTCCTGGCGGAGTCCATTGTGAAACAATTCCACATTGCTTTAGATGTTCACCAAATTCATGGCTCAATTATTCACCACCACAATCAGATCATAGGAGTTTAATAGTCTTGCCCAATTGATTTTGTACTTCATTTTGAAATTCTTTAAAGTTTTCAAAGGATTCAGACTTATGCCTCATTAAGTAGATGTAACCATATCTACTAAAGTCGTCGCTAAAAGTTATGAAGTACTGAAAACCACCTCTGGCTGTGCAACTCATTGGTCCACATACATCTGTATGTACAAGTCCCAATAGTTCACTCGCCCTCTCACTATTTCCTGTGAAAGGAGACTTAGTCATTTTGCCAAGTAAACAAGACCATCTGTATGGAGCTTCTTTATGCGCTTCTCATTTATATGACCTAAACGACAATGCCAAGTATATGTAGGATTCAAATCATTAGGCTTGAGCCTTTTCGCATCAATGCTATAAATAGGCTTATTCTCAAGATCTAAGTAATACAATCCATTCACCAATGGGCAATTACCATAGAGAATATCATTCAAATAAATGGAACAACACTTGTTCCTTATTATGACCTCATAACCATCATGTTCCTCCAAACACTTTGAAGAAATAATGTTTTTGCCTAAGGCAGGAATGTAATAACAATTATTTAACTCCAAAACTAATCCTGATGATAATGAAAGTGGATAAGTTCCGATGGCCAACACAGTGTGGTGCACCTTCCCGGAGGATCGAGGTCCCGAAGGTGCTCATAACGCAGACACTTGATAATACAACATTTGTCCAAATTTAAGTTGAATATTACATCATCAAGGATATCAGAGTGCAGTGGAATAGTACAAGTTCATGAATGTTTTGAAAACAGTGGAAGCAAATAACGATAGGAAAACTACGAGCTCAACGATAGAACGTAGTATTGATTCATGCCCGAAGAACCATCACTCTAGCAGCACACAACATCACTACGGCGGCAAGTCGGACTCCCAATGGGTAGTCCAACCCTCGGGGACTTACACGTCCCAAGGCATCACATGTACAGGCAATTCTATTTCTTCATTACCTGAAAAACACAGTGGCACAAAGCCTGAGTACTAATTACTCAGCAAGACTTACCCATCGGACACCTAGACATGCAAAGGCTCTAATAGGTGGCTTGTTTGAAAAGACTCACACTAAGCAACCTATTAGTTCCATCAAGTTTTATTTGTCAATTTAAATGGGTTGAGCTGAAATGTAACTTTATTTGCAACAATAGGATAATAAGACAATACATAAAATAAGTACAACATAAGAGCAGCAATAATAATAATCTACAATAAACAATAATAATCCATTTCCAAGTATCATGTGGAACTACGTGATTGGCACGGTGACCAAGCGGTACTAATTACTACGAGGGACAGCAATTGCAATCAATTTACACCAGCAGGGAAAACCTGAAATACACGACACATATGCACCAATTAAGGTCGTATATGGCAACCTTTCACAAGAAAAACCGCCCACATCTCGGACCGGGTGTGGTGACGTCGAGTGGGCATGCCGTTCTGCCAACAGTACTTCATGGTATGAACCGTCCACTCCAGCAGCAGGTGGGTCAAAGACCAACGCACCTTAACCGACCTTAATGCAAGTGATCTTTAATGCTACATCAGTTTACTAGTGCTCATAAACTAGCATGCATTCGGTACTGTTCAATACTTGATCAAGGGGCCGGCCACGGACGGGTCCTAGGTTCGACAAGGCAGGGCTACCGTAGTCAACACCCATGTGTCGCTGCAACCTACACATGCATCATCCCTGCCCGGTCATAACATCAAAATAAACTTCTTTTATTAATTCCCGTTCTAGTGGTCAAGTTCATTCCTTAGTAATAATAATATCTAGCGAGACTAGTAATTACTAAGCGTAGCATCACAGTTCTGATTCTACCAAAGTTCTAAGGATAGTGGCATAGGTCATTTGGATATCATGCAAGGTGGGTTTCAATCAACTCCTATGACCTAATGCAATAATAATCATAGACACTAGTAATGATATAACTAGCAAACTTTGATATAAAGGCGAATGCAGACCGGGGCTTGCCTGGATCAACACTAGTGTTAGCAACTTCTACTTCCTGCTCCTGAGAGTCAACGTCCTTCTGAAAGTCATCCTCTTGCTCCTGATGGTCGTTACCTATATGATGGAATTTGAATTAACGGCATTATCGGAATACCATTGAATACAATGATATGATACATGCAAGCACATTGTGTTTTAATGTCTATTAAAATTATTATTATGTTCTCGAAGCCATATGCTTCAGAGAAGTGCAGTTGTTATTTAAGATTTTAGGTATATATATTCTTTATGCAATTAAATATAGTAAATGTGTGATATGAGCATTTAAATTAATTAATATAGTAAATTTATGTTTCTGGATGTGTAATTTACTGTGAATAAAGGCTTATATGAGTGATTTTTATGCCAAGGGGCAAGGGCAAATTATTACAGAATGATTACTAGAATTAATTTAAGAAAAACTACTAAATAAATTCCAGAGCCTAAAATAATTCATATCATACCAAACCAAAATTTGTGGTGGTAGATATTCATGTTGTTACTAAGCATACCGAAAATCAAGATTTAATTTTATCCTAGAATTTCTGGTGAGTTATTTAGTGTTTTGACAATTTAATGTAGTATTAAAAATACAGGGACAGAAGCATTGATTTATCATTTTACTAAAATAGAGCACTGAAAGATGAATCTAAAAAAATTTTACTTGGGCCTCATTGGGTTTAAATTCAATTTACTATGAGTTTTGGAAGTGTTTAGCATTTTATGGAATTATCCCTGGTATTTTCTGGTTTAGGGGGCTGCCACGTAGGCGCTAGCCGGGCTGCCAGTCAGCGCTAGCGGGCGCGCCAGAGCAGGGCGGTGCTCGGCCGGAGCAATCGCCGTAGGGCACTACAAGCGACGGGAGCTCACCACGGGAAAGGCTGGACGTCGAGCGGGTCAAGGCGAAGCGGTTGGTGGGGTTCGCGCGGACAGGGGCTCACCAGGGAATCATTTGCGGCGAGGAGCGGCGGGAGGAGAACTTTGGCGATGTCATGTTTTAGCTGCGGGGCTTGAAACCGATGGCCGTCTTCTCGTAGAGCTTCATGATGGCGAGGAGAAGACCAGCATCTAGGCGGCGCTCGACAAGGACGACAAGAGATAGGGGCTCGTCGGCGTGGCGGCTTGATTTCAATGGAGCAGAAGCAGCGGCCGGGGAAACGGGAACTGCTCCGGGCTCAAGCCAAGAAACAAAAGCACATCGACTTAGTTTGGGTTGTGCATAGGTAAGGAACTTGCAAGTGCATTTAATCGAGGAATGGCTCACCGTGGCTCGAGAACTTTTGGCCGGCGGTAGAGGAACTCACCGGAGGTGCTCTTCCTAGTTTTCTACAATTAACTCTAGCTCACGCGGGGATGTGCCGAGCGAATGGTATGGGGATGCGGAGGAGACATGTGCTCGCGGTTTGGTGGTGTTGGTTGAGTTCTGGTGGTTGTGGGAAGGCAGGACCCGAGCTCGAGCATGGCTCGGTAATGGCGGGGTGCTGAGGGCAGAGGTAGAGAGAAAACTGAGAGAGAGCAGAGAGCATAGAGGGGGGTGTGTTTGTGGGGGCTTACGGGTGCGCTTTGGCATCGCGGGGAGGTCAGCGTGGTGGTTGGCAGCCGGGAGCGGCGAGAGCGCGAAGAATTGAAGACTTGCCGATCGGTAAATAGCGATGGCGTGCAGATGGGAGAAGGGGGAAGAAGACCGTTGGCGCGCGTGGTCGGAGGGCAGAGGGAATGGGACAACAGGGGGGCAGAGAGGCACGCGGCACTGTGCGTGGTGGAGTTCCGAGGCGGGGAGGGTGCAGGCGGTGGCGTGCGGGGGGGGGGGGGGGGGGGGGGGGGAAGCAGCGCTGCGCCAGAGGGCTCTGCACCAGTGGGAGCAAATAATTTGGTCCCTGGCTTCAAATAATTTGAAATAAAATAGCTAGAAAATTCCAAAAATGGTAGAAATTGGTGTGCTGGCTATTTAAATAGTGGAGAACATACTGGTGAAGTCCTTTTTTTAATTTGCACTAAAATATTTTAAACTTTAATAATTGCATTAGATAGGTACTTAAGATTTAATTAATCATTTGTGGCTTTTGCAAATAAGATAAAATTCTCAATAAATTTGTAAAATTCCATTTGACCATTATGTTGCTGATGGTAGATTTATTTGGCACATGTTTTATTGAAATTTTTAAGTTGCTTCATAATCTTGGTTGCAGGGTTTTTGATTTGCCTAGAATTAATTCCAATTTGAGTGAGGCTTTATTATTTCATGCTATCATTACTCATATTTTGTGCTCTTTATGCTTGTTAGGCAGAAATGAGACACTTGGGCATCACAATCCTCCCTCCTTAAAGAAATCTCATCCCGAGATTATGAACAAGGCAACTAGAGGGATGTACTGTGGTCGAAACATACCTGCATATGACGACCAAAATTTCGGGTAATGCGTACTCAAAAATTCTTCAGATTCCCAAGTGGATTCGTCTTCTTAGTGATTACTCCACTGAACTTTATAGAATTTGATTGTTCTTTTACGGGTTGTGCGCTCTTTCTCATCGAGGATCTTTATTGGTTGTACAGAGTATGTGAGATCGGGTTGGAGTTGGTCATAATCTTCCAAGATTTTGTCAATGGGTGACTTGAGACACCGCTTTAGCTGAGAGACATGGAAGGTGTGGTGAACTCCAGACAAGTTAGCGGGTAGCTCCAGCTTGTTGGCTACATTTCCACATCGTTCTAAAATTTGGAATGGCTCAATATAACAGGGAGCTAACGTTCCTTTGATTCCAAACCATTGGATATCCTTCATAGGTGACACTCGGAGATATACGTAGTCACCCTTATTGAAATATAGTGGCCTACGTCGTCTATTTGCATACTTCTCTTGACGGCATTTAGCAACTTTAAGATTTGCCTGAATGGTATGAACTTTTTCTTCTGCATCCTTGACAAGGTCAGGACCAAATGTTACTGTTTCTCCAGATTCAGACCAGTTTAACGGCGTTCTACAACTGCGACCATAGAGTGCTTCAAATGGGGACATTTTCACACTCTCCTGGTAACTGTTGTTATATGAGAATTCCGCATATGGTAAGTACTCATCCCAGTTACCACCATGTGTTAAAACACATGCTCTAAGCATATCTTCCAAAATTTGGTTGACACGCTCTGTTTGTCCATCGGTAGCGGGATGGTAAGCAGAACTACGAATTAAACCTGTACCCAAAGATGCATGCAGCTGTTCCCAGAAATGAGCGACAAACTACGAACCACGATCTGAGATGATGGTCTTGGGTACTCCATGACAACACAGAATTCTTGCAATGTATAGCTCTACATATTGCCGTATGCTGTATCTACTATTGATGGGCAGAAAGTGGGCAAATTTTGTGAGTCTGACCACAATGACCCAAATTGAATCATGCTTCTGAGAGGTGAGAGGGAGACCAACAATAAAATCCATGCTGATGTCTTCCCATTTCCAGGCGGGAATACTCAATGGTTGAAGTAATCCGGCTTGTTTCAAATGGTCAGCCTTAACTCTGTGACAAGTATCACATTCTGCGATGTATCGGGCAACTTCTCGCTTCATTCTTGTCCACCAAAAATTCTTCTTCAAATCCTGGTACATTTTATTACTACCCGGATGGATGGAGTATTTGGAGTGATGTGCTTCGTCCAAGATTTTCCGTCGAAGTTCAAAGTCCTTTGGTACCACTAAATGGTTATTGAACCATAGGGTACCGTCCGAGTCTTGTGTGAAGCATTTTGCTTTACCATCTTTAATGTTTTGATAGATGTATTTCATACCAATGTCCTTCTTCTAGGCAGCAATGATTTCTTCATGGATGGTGGAGTGTATACTAAAGTTGTTGATCACTATAGCAAGCAAAACACGAAGGCTAGGTTCTGAAATGGTTGTGTGGTTGCTGCTGTCCTGAAATTCCAGCACCAAGTTATTGCAGTGGATTTTTTTTCTTAATGCGTCGGCGACTACATTGGCCTTGCCTGGATGATAATGAATCTCCAAATTGTAATCCTTGATCAATTCCAGCCACCGATGTTGTCTCATGTTCAGATCGATCTGAGTGAAAATGTATTTCAAGCTCTTATGATCTATGTAGATATGCACTAAATTTCCAAGTAGGTAATGTCTCCAAATTATTAGTGCAAGCACAACTGCAGCTAGTTCTAAATCATGAGTTGGATAATGTTCTTCATGCTTCCATAGTTGTCGTGATGCATAGGCAATGACACGACTGCTTTGCATAAGCACACATCCAAGTCATGTCCCAGATGCATCACAATACACGTCAAACGGTTTGGTGATGTCCGGCAGAGCCAATACTAGGGAAATGGTTAATAATTCCTTCAACTTCTGAAATGCTTCTTCACATTCATCATTCCATTCGAACTTCATATTGTTTTTCAGTAATCTTGTGATAGGCTTGGATAACTGGGAGAAATTAGGGATGAACCTACGATAATATCCAGCTAATCCGAGGAAACTACGGACTTGATGAACGGTTTTTGGTGGCTTTCAATCTAGCACATATTGAACTTTGCTAGGGGTCTACCGAGATTCCTTCTACTGAAACTATGTGGCCGAGAAATGGCACACGGTCCAACCAAAATTCACACTTGCTGAATTTTGCATACAATTTGTGTTCTCGGAGGCGTTGAACTACAATGCAAAGATGTTCAGCATGCTCTTCCTTGGACTTAGAGTAGATGAGGATGTCATGAATGAATACTACCATAAATTTGTCCAACTCTGGCATTAATACCGAATTCATGAGGTACATGAAATGGGCAGGGGCATTTGTCAATCCGAATGACTTTACTAGATACTCGAATAATCCATATCTAGTAGAGAAGGCAGTCTTCGGAATGTCTTCGGATCTGATCTTGATTTGATGATAACCTGAACGGAGGTCAATTTTTGAAAAGACCTTGGCACCAACCAATTGGTCAAAAAGGATATCAATACGGGGTAGTGGGTATTTATTCATGATGGTAACTTTGTTGAGAGGCCGAGAATCAATGACAAGACGTAGAGATTTGTCCTTCTTCTTCACAAAAATAGCAGGGCAGCCCCAAGGTGAAGTGCTTGGGCGGATGAATCCCTTTTCCAATAACTCATTCAAATGCTTTTTTAACTCGGCCAACTCATTCGGTGCCATTTTATACGGATGACGGGATATTGGAGATGTTCCTGGTTGTAGCTCTATCTTAAATTCCACTTCACGGTCAGGCGGAAGGACAAAGATGTCTTCAGGAAATACGTCCGGATACTCACAAACGACGGGAATACTTTCTAGTGATTCCCCTTCCAAGTGATGGACAATCAAGGATTTCGATGAATCGGTGTTTAGAGAAAGTGTGTCTTTTCCATGCAAGGGAGAGTTGATGTGAACGGTACGGGGCTCGATGTCTAGCATGGCTCTATGGGTTTTCATCCAGATCATACCTATGATCAGATCGATTTCTTGATCCTTGAGCATGATAAAGTCAGTGGGGTAAATCTTTTGATTTATCTCTAGTGGAGCTTTACACACTACTTCGTTAGCAAAAATCCAGCAGGAGAGCGGACGGTGTAGCATCTTTTTATGATGGTGGTGTGGAGATTATGTTTTTGCACACAAGCTTTGCTAATGAAATTATGCATAGCGCCAGAATCAAAAAGTGCACGGATAGGCTGGTGATAGAGTGAGAGCATACCGGTCAGCACGGGTTCGCCCTAGGGAATATCTTCAGCATTGGTGTAATTCACTTGGGCACCACGAGGCGGTGCACTCACATTCCTGTTCTGGTTCTGACACTGGTTAATGTTGTTGTTGTTGTTGTTGCGCCTAGGTGCAGTGCAGTTCTTAGCAAAATGGCCAGTACAACCACAGTTGTAGCATGGGTAGCTGCTTCCACGATTAGCGGGCTGTGGGGCATGAGCATTATGATTTCCTTGCTGCTGATATAGTGCACAGTATTGGTTATTCTGCTGTTGGTACGGTGCATGAGGTGGGAAGTACTGTTGCTGTGGTGGCCTCGAGTTGTTCTGACCAAACTATCGTTGATACTTTTGATGTGGAGATGCCCGGAAACGCTGTCCGGTAGGTGGAGTGTAAATCAGGTGGTGCTTCGCCTGTGGGACAGCAGAGGCACTAGCAGGGGCCTTTCTCTTGCGATCTTCCTCTTCAACTTGGCACATAGCGCCTTCCTGGACAATAGCAGCATTGACCAAGTCATTGTACGTGCCGGTTGTCTGCCAAGTCAGATGTTCCATGAGTGTGGCATTCATACCATGCAGGAATGCATACCTCTTCTTTTCCTCAGTGTTAACATACTCAGTAGCATATTGAGCCAGGTGATTAAAAGCTTTAGAATACTGGAGGACATTCCTCCCTTCTTGTTTTAGATCCATAAATTCCTGGAATTTCCTCTGTATGAGGCCAGCGGGAATGAAATGAGCATGAAATGCTGTCTTGAACTCATTCCACTCAGTGCAGCGTCCAGCGGGTAGAGAAGCTTCATAATTGGCCCACCAGGCACTAGCAGAGCCCTGGAGTTGTTGGGCGGTGAACAGCACCTTCTGGTGCTCGGTGCATTCCAGTAGACTGAATTTAGACTCAGTCTGACGCAGCCAATGCTCGGAGTCCAGTGGCTCTCTGGCATGCTCAAATGTCGGCGGATGAGTACCCAGAAAGTCTGAGTAAGTGCTCTGTCGGGGCTGGTTGTTGTTGTTGCGGTGGCCTCCATGTCCAGCCAAATGGGACGTAATATCTACCAGCCAACGAAGCAACTCGGAGTCGTTCTACTGCCGGTTGAGTGCAGCAGCTAATACCTTAGCTAGTGAGGGCTCAGCATTAGCACCTTGCTGAGAGCTCTCAGGATCATCCTGATTCCGAGTACGCACCATGCTGCAAATTATACGGTTGCACATTAGTTATTTCTCAAAATAATCCTTAAAACACATGTGCAAGAATATAAATTTGCAAGAGGCACGAATAAAATTTCAGAAGTGACAACCATCTCCATTAATTTAATTCAGACTACATGGTTGTTAAAAGGACATCGTCGCACGATTTCTTACACATATGTGCCAACGCCTAGCTACGGTATTGCGGACACATTATGCAAGATTCACAATCCTACATCGAACTAGGGATACATATACTACACGACCATACACAGGGGTGTAGCGAATCATCTACTCCTGGTCTATATCTCCCGGCTCTTCTGGTTCTTCTGATTCCATAGGCTCTTCCGGTTCCTCCAGATCCATCATTTCCACATCATTAATACCGGCAGGTGCTATCTCTACATCCTCTTGTTCTCCATACTCCATGACAATCTCATCCCAATTCCCTTGAATAGGAAAGTGGGCAGCCTTGAATGCATCCAAGTCATCTTGAGCCTCAATCATGTCCTGCTCAAAATCTCCTGCATCCTGCAAGGCTTGGTCACATTCTTCTATAATCGCATCCATCTTATCATTCTGTGCTTGGATTTGTTGGTTCAGTTCTGCAATTTCCTCATCCTTAGCTTGTTTTTCGACTTCAGAAAGTCGGAGTGCAGCATGAAACAAATCTAGATGCCAACACAAGTTTGTGCACAAGGCGAAAGTGGACAAGCCATAATACTCTATTATGGGCAGCATAGGATCATGGTGGTGATGGTTTGGATTACAGATGAAATCAACACGCCTAATCCACTCAAAATCTGTCACATCATTGATGGGCAGCAAGGTGATGGGTGTTCCAGCAACATCATGCTTGCGGTCTTCGCAGAATCGAGTGAGTGCCTTGAAAGCAGCAACATTCCAAGTGGAAGGCAAATCTGTCCCAGTGACGCTAATGGTCTAGGATTCCCATGCGGGAGTGACCAAATAGTTGGCGGGAACTACCACATGGATGACACAAGAGGGGACTTCATGCTCCTGAAATTCCTTGCCAACATAAGTGGGAGGAATGTGATATCCGAAACGCTGAAGAACTCTCCAAAACAGATGAACCATCCCAGTGAATTCCAGACCGTCGGTGATCTCCCAACCCGGTGATGGTTGGTTGTTGTTTTCATCCATCTACAAGAAAAGTAATTTGATTGAGTCAAACCTTTCTTACAGTAAAAATGTATTTCACATAAAGTGCTATGAAATACAAAAACAAAGTTTTAGTTCACATTTTCCAGTCTCAGGGGGTAATATTACGGCAACGGGTTTTAAAGCAGGTTCTGTCTTAATTGTACAACAGTCAGAAAAGTGGTTATTTTGATCAGAAAACTAGGTCTTAAAAATTGGGGCTTGGAACCATGTTACAGTAGACTTTCATAGCTTTCCATATTGTATTTGTACTTTCAAAAATTCCAAGTAAGTCTGGACTTATGAATTTTGCAATTTCAGGTTAGCAGATTCTGTTTTTGGATGACAGGGGCTTAGTGTTCTGGCTCTACTGGACAGAGGAAACTAGTAAAATGGTGAAACCTAATGGAGATGAAAATAGACTTCAAGGGCTTTCCAGATTCGGTTCAAACACCTAAAATTTCGAAGTATAACTCCATTTATGAAATTTCTAAGTTCAGGGTCATGCTGGAAACAGTGTGTTGGCGGATTATATTTGCTCCTTGTTTCTGAGTTTGTTACTTTTTTGATCAATAATTAAATTAAACTTTGGGTGATAGAGGATGTTTAGACCTTTCTAAAAAATATTTGTATGCCTTATTTGGTTGAGTAATTTAATAACTATGAATTTTTGAAGTTGGCAGCTAAAAACTTGACAGATTCTTGTTAACTTGACAATTGGACTTGTATTTTGAATTTTTATGCTCAATAGGCTTAGAAATTTTGTATCCAGAGGTTGGTGAGCAAGATGAGAACAAAATTTAAGCTTAGTTAGAAAGGGATGCATGATGCAAAAGTTTCATTTATTAACCATCGTTCCTCACAACACAACACATATTTTGCCGATACTTAGGAGCACGAATATTCGGTGACGTCCCGTACTCAACATGTAAGTTATTCTAAATATTATACTAATGGGGTTAGTGTATCTTCAGAAGATCCATCACAGAAACAAACATCAAATTTAAAAGAAACTATGAAAACAAGTACAGTTCTACTAGTAACGATCCATGGAAAGGGATCGCCCCGTGATAAGTCACGAGCCAATAGTGTCTCGTATCCGTCTACGAGCACAGACACCAATATCGCGCGTGTCGGTTAAGCACACACGTACCTTCGTTTGCAAAAGCCGTAGATGCAAGTAATGTAAACAAACATAACCCAGGTTAGCTTTGTGACCACCCTATTAACTATATGAGCAATACTAAGGTATCCTCACACGTAACATCGTAGTTTTTGAAAATACGATTTGTTTGTTGTATTATCACGGACCATGGATCTGATACCAGCTATGGCGCCCCTTCCCGAAGGTGCTGATAACGTAGACACTTGATAATACAATGTTTGTCCAAATTTAAGTTGAATATTACATCATCAAGGTTATCAGAGTACAGCGGAATAGTACAAGTTCATGAATGTTTTGAAAATAGTGGAAGCAAATAACGATAGGAAAACTACGAGCTCGATGATACAATGTAGTAATGATTCATGCCCGAAGAACCATCACTCTAGCAGCACACAACATCACTGCGGCGGCAAGTCGGACTCCCAATGGGCAGTCCAACCCTTAGGGACTTGCACGTCCCAAGACATCACATCTACAGGCAATTCTATTTCTTCATTACCTGAAAAACACAGTGGCACAAAGCCTGAGTACTAATTACTCAGTAAGACTTAGCCGTCGAACACCTTGGCATGCAAAGGCTCTAATACGTGGCTTGTTTGAAAAGACTCGCACTAAGCAACCTATTTGTTCCATCAAGTTTTATTTGTCAATTTAAATGGGTTGAGCTGAAATGTAACTTTAGTTGCAACAATACGATAATAAGACAATACATAAAATAAGTACAACATAAGAGCAGCAATAATAATAATCAACAATAAGCAATAATAATCCATTTCCAAGTATCATGTGCAACTACGTGATTGGCGCGGTGACCAAGCGGTACTCATTACAGTGAGTGACAACAATTGCAATCGATTTATATCAGCTGGGAAAACCCGAAATACACGACACATACGCACCAATTAAGGTCGTATATGGCAACCTTTCACAAGAAAAACCGCCCACATCTCAGACCGGGTGTGGTGACGTTGAGTGGGCATGCCGTTCTGCCAACAGTACTTCGTGGTATGAACCGCCTACTCCAGCAGCAGGAGGATCAAAGACCAACGCAACTTAATCGACCTCAATGCAAGTGACCTTTAATGCTACATCAGTTTACTAGTGCCCATAAACTAGCATGCATTTGGTACTGTTCAATACTTGATCAAGGGGCCAACCACGGACGGGTCCTAGGTTCGACAAGGCAGGACTACCGCAGTCAACACCCATGTGTCGCTGCAACCTACACATGCATCATCCCTGCCCGGTCATAACATCAAAATAAACTTCTTTTATTAATTCTCGTTTCAGTGGTCAAGTTCATTCCTTAGTAATAATAATATCTAGCGAGACTAGTAATTACTAAGCGTAGCATCATAGTACCGATTCTACCAATGTTCTAAGGACAGTGGCATAGGTCATTTGGATATCATGCAAGGTGGGTTTCAGTCAACTCCTATGACCTAATGCAACAATAATCATAGACACTAGTAATGATATAACTAGCAAACTTTGATAAAAAAGCGAATGCAGACCGGGGCTTGCCTGGATCAACACTAGTGTTAGCAACTTCCACTTGCTGCTCCTGAGAGTCAACGTCCTTCTAAAAGTCATCCTCTTGCTCTTGATGGTCCTTACCTATATGATGGAATTTGAATTAATGACATTATCAGAATACCGTTGAATGTAATGATATGATACATGCAAGCACATTATGTTTTAATGTCAATTAAAATTATTATTATGTTCTTGAAGCCATATGCTTCAGAGAAGTGCAGTTGTTATTTAAGATTTTAGGTATATATATTCTTTATGCAATTAAATATAGTAAATGAGTAATATGAGCATTTAAATTAATTACTATAGTAAATTTATGTTTCTGGACATGTGTGATTTACTGTGAAGAGAGGCTTATATGAGTGATTTATATGCCAAGTGGCAAGGGCAAATTATTTACAGAATAATTACTAGAATTAATTTAAGCAAAAACACTAAATAAATTCCAGAGCCTAAACTAATTCATACCTTACCAAACCAAAATTTGTGGTGGTATATATTCACGTTGTTACTAAGCATGCCAAAAATCAAGATTTAATTTTATTTCTAGAATTTCTGGTGAGTTATTTAGTATTTTGACAATTTAATGTATTATTAAAAATACAGGGACAGAAGCATTGATTTATCATTTTACTCAAATAGAGCACTGAAAGATGAATCTAACAAAATTTACTTGGGCCTCATTGGGTTTAAATTTGATTTACTACGAGTTTTGGAAGTGTTTAGCATTTTCTGGAATTATCCCAGGTATTTTTTGGTTTAGGGGGCTGCCACGTAGGCACCAGCCGGGCTGCCAGTCAGCGCTAGCGAGCACGCCGGAGCAGGGCGGTGTTCGGCCGGAGCGATCGCTGCAGGGCACTACAGGCGACGGGAGCTCGCCACGGGAAAGGCTGGACGTCGAGTGGGTCAAGGCGAAGCGGTTGGTGGGGTTCACGCGGACAGGGGCTCATCGGGGAATTGTTGGCGGTGAGGAGCGGCGGGAGGAGAACTTTGGCGATGTTGCATTTTAGCTGCGAGGCTCCAAACCGATGGCCGTCTTCTCATAGAGCTTAATGATGGCGAGGAGAAGACCGGCATCTGGGCGGTGCTCGACGAGGACGGCCGGAGATAGGGGCTCGTCGGCGAGGCGGCTTGATTTCGATAGAGGAGAAGCGGCGGTCGGGGAAACGGGAACTGCTCCGGGCTCAAGCCAAGAAACAAAAGCACACAACTTAGTTTGGGTCGTGCATGGGTAAGGAACTTGCAAGTGCAATTAATCATGGAATGGCTCACCGTGGCTCGAGAATTTTTGGCTGGCGGCAGAGGAACTCACCGGAGGTGCTCTTGCTGGTTTTCCTCAATTAACTCTAGCTCACGTGGGGATGTGCCGAGCGAATGGTATGGGGATGCGGAGGAGATGTGTGCTCGTGGTTTGGTGGTGTTGGTTGACTTCTGGTGGCAGTGGGAAGGCAGGACCCGAGCCCGAGCATGGCTCGGTAATGGCGGGGTGCAGAGGGTAGAGGCAGAGAGAAAACTGAGAGAGACCAGAGAGCATAGAGGGGGTGTGTGTTTGTGGGGGCTTGCGGGTGCGCTTTGGCGTCGCGGGGAGGTCAGTGTGGTGGTTGGCAGCCGGGAGCAGTGAGAGCGCGAAGAATTGAAGACTTGTCGATCGGTAAATGGCGATGGCGTGCAGATGGGAGAAGGGGGAAGAAGACCGTTGGCGTGCGTGGTCAGAGGGCAGAGGGAATGGGACATCACGGGGGCAGAGGGGCAGGCGGCACTGTGCACGGTGGAGTTCCAAGGCGGGGAAGGTGCAAGCGGTGGCATGCGGGGGGGATGCAGCGCTGCGCTGGAGGGCTCTACGCTAGTGGGAGAAGAAGAAGAAAGATCTTTCTCTGCGCCCCCTAAAGTTTTAGATCCTTACATCTAGGTGCCTGGCTTCAAATAATTTGAAATAAAATAGATAGAAAATTCCGAAAATGGTTGAAATTGGTGTGCTGGCTATTTAAATAGTGGAGAACATACTGGTGAATTCCAATTTTTTTTAATTTGCATTAAAATATTTTAAAATTTAATAATATCATTAAATAGGTATTTAAGGATTAATTAATCATTTGTGGCTTTTAAAAATAAGATAAAAAGCTCAATAAATTTGTAAAATTCTATTTGACCATTATGTTGCTGATGGTAGATTTATTTGGCACATATTTTATTGAAATTTTTAAGTTGCTTCATAATCTTGATTGCAGGGTTTATGATTTGCCTAGAATTAATTCCAATTTGAGTGAGGCTTTATTATTTCATGCTATCATTACTCATATTTTGTGCTCTTTATGCTTGTTAGGTAGAAATGAGACACCTGGGCATGACACGCAGCAACCTTTGCACCATTGCTGACACAAGCATCCACCTCGCCCGTTGCACACTTCCTTGCTTCTTTAAGCCCCTGCAACGATTTGCAAGTATGAATCATTGATCCGGTATCAAATACCCATGAATCATAAGGACGTGTAGCAACATTATTAATTTCAATAATATTGATACCTGAATTAGAAGTGTCTCCACGCTTCTTCTTCAGCTCTTCCAGATAAAGCTGCAGGTTTAGGCTTAGTGCTAGAGATCTCATCTGTAGCCTTAGCCTTAGACTTGCGCTTTCACTTCTTGCTATCCTTTTGAAGCAAGTTAACTTGACTTGGACCAGATTTTTTTATGCTTGCCTCAGCTGTCTTAAGCATCCCATGCAACTCAGCCAATGTCTTCTCCATGCTATTCATTTGAAAGTTCAAAATGAAAGGCTTATAGCTCGCGGGAAGCGACTGGAGAATCAGATCTGTGGCCAAATCAGGGTGTAGAGCAGCACCATCTTTTTCCAGATTCTCAATGTAACCAATCATCTTGATCACATGAGGACTGACATAACCGTTTTCAGCTAGCCTGTACGCAAACATGGACTTTGAGATGTTGTACCTCTCAGACCTTGCTTGGTTCTCAAACATGCCACGGAGTCCCTCAATCATATTGTGGGCATCCACGTTCTCATATTGCTTCTGAAGCTCAGAGGACATAGCGGCAAGCATGAGACAGCTAACATCAATGGCATCATTGGTATGCTTCTCATACTCCCTTTTCTGAGCGGCAGTAGCATTATCTGGCAGATCATCAGGATAGGGAAGCTCTAGAACATCTTTCTTTTTCTCTTGCTTGAGAACAATTCTCAAGTTGCGATACCAATCAATAAAGTTTGTTTCACTAAGCTTTTCTTTTTCTAGAATCGAGCGCAAATTGAAAGTGTTACTAGCGGTTGGTGCCATGATCTACAACAGAAAATATGTGAATATAAGCACTATGTAAATGTAAAACTCTTATTAAACATTTTAACAAAAGTTTATTATTCCACTATATGTTTGGAACCGTTTTCCCTCAAAATGATATATAGTGGTTCAAGATCCATATTCAACTTAGATCCTAGTGAGTTTTGGCATCACCGCTAGAAATCTAGTGACATAGGTAAGCAACACTTTGCTAATCACATCCCAATGTGACTCTTGTTTGTCAGGAGGCATCACATGCCCCGACGCCAACACCATGCCCCAAAGCCCAAAACTGTTTTGATAGCTTTGTTAATTATACCAATACTATGCATGTAAAGGTCCGACATTTACCCTAATAATTAAGATAGTTGAGGTATTCTACTTTGGCAGACCTACCATGCAACGATCATAATTTTAATAGGTGCAGCTATTGGAAGGGCATATAATTTAATTTTTCTTGAGGGAACCTATTCTAGCATGTTAATCATATCCAATATAAATAACACATGAAAGAATAACATGACACGAACATCATCACAGGCAATCATATTAACTGTGAAATAGCATGGCCCCTTTCAATTGGTGATCTCCATCTCCATTGTCATCACCATGTCTCCCGTCCCTTCAACCATCATGCTTGAGGCCTCCATGAACTAACACTTAGCTACTACAACTAATAGCTAGTAATAAATTACATGAGAATATCAAACATCACAGGTCAACACGCAGGACGTTATACAATAATATGACAGCCTCAACCCAACAGTAATTAATCATGACACGCAGGTCATGCAAATCACATACATACATCACATGCATCTTTTGGGCCATACCACTCACAACATTCTCTGCAAAAACAAGTTAGGCGAGAAGCGAATGCTAACGTGTGGCCAAAAAGGGGTGTAACAATCTAGGTGAGAAGCAAATGTCCGTACGGCGGTCCCGTTTCCATTAGGTTTTCATGAGTAGACTACAGTACATGATCATGATTCTATTGGCTCTCTACTGGTGCACACAGTTAGTCCCGATGGTGATTCCAGCCGGTAGGGATAAGTCACGCGCGCACAGAGAAAGAACACAAATAAATCAATGATGCATGTATGCTATCCACCCATTACCTTGTGAACCTCCCTATCACTATTGATCTAATCAACTCGGACACAAAAGTATGTAATAGATCTCATCTAATACATCAGCATATAAACTATATGCACGAGATCTAGATCACAAACTACACAAGGTCGGCACTAATGCCACTGAAGGGGAACATGTAGGCTACGATAGCATATAAAATTTCTACCGTTCAACCAGGAAACCTTACAAGAGGGCATCATGGATCGTTACCACTAGACGCGCAAGCGGAGCAGAAGCGAAGGTTGGAGCAGCTCGTCCAACGTAGTCGCGCGTCGATGTAGAGGAAGTAGTCGATCACAATCATCTCCTCCTAGTCCAGCCGTCCGACACCGTGATCAGGTGTAGCCCTCGACTCTTGTATAATTTGGAGACTAACAAATAATGCAAGAGTCCAATTATATTAGCTCTTATTATTTTGTAGGTATTTTACTCAAACCATCAAATATGGGTCTAATAGACCTCTGGTCATCAAACCAGTGGCTCACTTTGCAAGGCTTCAACCTTGCCGACCAATTATCAAAAAAGGCCAAGTGATATACACTATGTTCGAGTGACTGGTTGGTCTGAATTTTATAATATCAATCATATTCAATTAATGTGAACCAATACGACATCAATCATATAATGGTATTAAGCTAAATGAAATCAATCATAATATAGCCTTTCTCTAATAATTAGTCACTCTATCTATTCATGAGTCCAATTTTGGCAATTTAGTTATTGACTTCAATCAATACCATAACCTTTGAACTTATATCCATATGACAGTCAAGTCCTTTGCTACATGATCATCAAATCATATAGATATGGTTAAACATTTTTAAATGCTTCTCATCAAAGAAGCCCCCGAGTTCTACTTCTCAAGGTTTTAGACCCTAAACATGTTTAAGGCCCTTAATTAATTTGCTGCTTAATCATAAAATCGCATCACTGTACGGCCCACCCTGGCCCATGGGACACTTAGGTCAAAAAGCAGGAGTATAAAAGGGGAGCATCAAGTTGACCCTCTGTCCACGCTTCATTTGCGCACGAACTCCTTGTCTTCCTCGCGCCTCCTCTGCTCTCTGCGACGCCTCTGCTTCTCTGGCTAGGGTTAGTGCTTCACTTCCGACCGTCACAGATCTCGCCGTACTTAGCTCCCAAGCTTCCGCTAGGGTTCCGCACTTGATCCGCCGCACTCAAAACAACCATCACCATGGGTCGCAAGAAGGTTTCCACTTCGATTTCAGCAATTTCCACTGCCACCATCGCATCCTCTTTGTCAGAGGTCGACATTCTAGAGCAGCTTTGGGAGTTCTCAAAGAGCAGCCTCACCAAAGCGGATATGAACCAGATGGTGGTCGATGACATCCTTCCAAAGAAAGTTCGGATCGACTGGAAGGTACCCCGTAAATCTTGCCCCATCCCCATTCATAAACAGATCATCGTGATCCGCTTGTTCTTCGAGCATTGTTTTGGAGTCCCCTGCTGCAGCTTCTTGCGTGGGCTCCTATTCTTTTATGGGATTGAGCTTGTCAACATCAATCCCATATCTATTCTTCTCATCACCATCTTCGTGCATATGTGCAAAGAATTTTTGGGTACTCTCCCCCACTTCAATCTATTTCGCCATCTGTTCATCCTCCGACCGCAGTCAACCAAGGACAATCAAGTAGCTATAGGCGGCGTCGGCGTCCAATTACGCAAGAAGGAAGCCTACATCAATGTGCCATTAAAGACTGGGAACAAGAACTGGAAGGATGAGTGGTTCTACTATGACAACCCTCCCCCTGTTGTTGATGACTTCACTGGTGCCAAGGCAATTCCCCTGGCGTAGTGGACTGAGAAGGCTGATCTGACTGATCCTTAGGTGGTCGCTCTGTTAAAGAAGATAACTGACTTGAATGATGAAGGTGTTGACAGAATCACAGTCACTAAAAGCTTCATAGTACGCAGAGTGCAGCCCCTGAAGCTTCAAAGTCACCCGGCGTGGAACTATGTTGATGATGACGAAACTCGGGAAGTGCCCGACCCGCCGAATGGTGAACTTCGTCAGAAACTCCTATCGAAGAAGTTTGAAGGGGATCTCCTTCAGGATCACTCGTTGACCAAAAAGGCGTATAATAAGGGCACTATGAGAGCCCGAGTAAGCCTCAGTCTACTTTGAGCAATCCCTTATTTTCTTGTATTGATGTCCTGCTTGATATCTTGACTCTTGCACAGGTTCTGGATACTTATGTATCCCATCATCTGCTTCCTTCGACCGATACCAAGGGACCGGATTATGTTGAGAAGCCGCAGCAGACCGGCCCAGGAGGCTCAAGCTCTTCTGCAGGCGCTCAACCTGAACGTGTTGATCCAGTTGTCACCCTGCCTCCCCCCAGTCGACTAGTGAAGCAGACTGTTGGGCGCCGACGGCAATATGTTGGGGATCAGGGTGATGATGAAGAAATATCGTCTGCTGATGCCGGTCAACCTGCCCCTGCTCCCTCCGACCGACCTTCAAGCCAGTCGGAGCCCCCAAGCCAAACACAGAGTGATGCAGGGGTGGTGCAACAGACCGACAAGGCAAGTAACTCTTCCTAGAAGAGGAAGGAGACTGATTCTCAGTCAACTTCTTCGAAGAAGAGGATGTACCAAGTCAAACTCAAGAAGGCTCCCAGGTTACTTATATTCCTTATCTCTTATTGCTAATAGTCATAGCACATCTTAATCTCCTAAATCTTTGTTTTGACAGTAGTCGGACGAGTGATTCATAAAATGCCCAAGAGTCTGAAGCCAATCGGTCAGGACCCCCTCCTTGTCTGACTGATCTACCCAAACCGATCGGCAAGTCATCAAACACGTCGACCGAGGTGGATAAGCCATATGATACGACAATTCCTGCCTCCATTCTGAAGCCCGCACCACAACTCACTCTGGTCAATGTCCCTTCACCTCTTGACAAAGGTAAGGCGGCATTGTCTGCAGAAGCACTCGATCGGCCCGAAGTGGAGGATGTGGAAATTATGTACCAACATCGAGAAGCCAGCAAGGTACTTCAATACCCTGCTTTAGCTTTGTCTCAATCTCATCCTTAAGCTTAACTCCTTTTTGTATACAGAAAATATATGCTCTTGTAGAGAGGAAACAGGCTAGGGTGGAATACCTTGAAGCTGAAAGTTTTGGTATGCCCTAAAACTCTTCGGTCTTCATGTCTTTATGTTTAAGACTGACATATTGCTAGTGTTATGCTAGAAACCAATCAGCAGCTCTCCAAAGCACAGAAGGAGATTGATAAGCTGCAGACCGACCAAAGAGAGATGACCAAGGCCTTAGACCAAGGCCGTGCAGATATAGCTGGTAAGGTCACTTACCATCTGTGTTTAAATTATCAACTAATCACTCTAGCGCTAAAAGTTCAAATGTTTGTCTTTAGCTCGTGATCAGAAGATTGCCGACCTGAAGAAGTTGACTTCCAATCAGCAAAGGTTTGTTGACGCCTTGAATGCTGACAAGCAAAACCTCTCCAAGTCAATCGAAGATCAAAAGGCCGAGATCACTCGGCTGCAGAAGGAGCTGAAGGAGGCTGACGCTAAGATAGAGGATGCCAAGAGCGTCTCCAAATCCTTTAAATGTAAACTTGCCAGTAAGCCCTTCATTACTTCTCTCATCTGCTTGAATCCTCTTTTGATCATACTAACCAAAAATCACACCTCGCAGCTCTATCTTACGCTGCTCGAAAGGCAATGAACTATGTTTATCCTGACCGAGTGGAGTAGACTGGCCACTCCTTGGATTACTTGCTAGAGCATGCATCAGAAGTTATCACTTATAACACTCGACGAGTGGCGACCGAGGCCGGGAGTCAGGTTCTAGCGATTTGCCAATCTTGGTCTCCTACTCTACCATTGGACAAAATCAAGGAGGGCTTCAACCCAGACTTGACCGATGACCAATGCCAGCTGCTCTTTGATTCCATGCTGGAGACTTCCCGAGCTTGGTCGACAACATAGAGATCAATCCGACCGTGCCTACTCCTCCAGCAACTCCAGAAGTTGAGCTACGAGCTAACTCTTCCTCTCCTTCAAAGGAGTTGTAAATCCTGCAATGCTAGAGAACATTAGTAATATCTATGTACTAAAACAATGTTACCTGTATGTAAATTAGTTTCATGCTTAATAGCTTTAAAAGATTGATAAAAATATCATAAGTATGTTTCTGTCAATGAGAAACTCAAATTGCATCGGTCTGCCTTAACATATTAGGTTGTGACTCGTAACCGCGTAACAAACAGAGTCGACCAATTAACACATGACCTCTTGCACTTTGGCTCTGGGTTTAGTGTAGTGGTAGTCTGATGTGCAGTATAAAGTGTATAACCATGATGTATAGATGTTAGACCAAGAAAGTGAAGACCATATTCCAAGGAAAGAAATCAGTCGGAAAATAGTCCAAAACCAAAATAATGTTAGACCAAGGCGGGACATTATTACTAGCCCACTGGCTCGATTGTTTAATAAAATGAATTAAGGAATCAAGACAATATAGAATGAAAATCATCAAAAAATCTTTCATCAAAAAGACTGAAGTTTTATTAAAAAATAATGTATAAGTATACAAAAGAATAACTAAGTATAGAAACAACGTAGTTGATTTATGTTCCAGGAATTTGGTATATCATCGACGTCTTCGTACATGAATCGGTAAGGCCCCGAGCGAGTGACTTCCTTCACCACATATGGTCCTTCCCACTTTGGAGAAAGCTTATGCTGGTTCCTCGTTGACTGCACTCGGCGAAGCACTAAATCTCCAACTTGGAAGTGGCGATTACGTATGTTTTTATCATAATATCGATGCAAGCCTTGCTGGTAAAGTGCCGACCGAAACATGGCGCGATCACACAACTCCTCTGCTGCAATCAAATCAATCTCTCGATTCTCCTCAGAAAGCTGTTCATTATACGCCTAAACCCGTGCCAAAACAAGACTGACCTCGGTCGGCAGCATAGCCTTTGAGCCATAGACCAATGAGAAAGGTGACTGACCAATTGCCCGACTGACCTTTGTGCAAAGCCCCCAAAGAACTGAAGGCAATTCTTTGACCCACCGGCTGGCATAAGGCTTAAGTCTATCGAATATCCGCGGTTTCAATCCTTGAAGAATCATACCATTGGCCCGTTCGACCTGCCCATTGCTTTGAGGATGAGCCACTGATGCAAAGTCGAATATCATGAGGAACCCCAAATGGAGTGAAGATATCCTTGACAAACTTGATTGCCTTCTTTGATGTTATCTTGCCGACCGGCTTTGCTTCGATCCACTTGGTGAATTTATCAATAGCAACGAACAGATAAGTGAACCCGCTTGGTGCTTTCTTGAAAGGACCGACAATATCAAGCCCCCACAGCAAAGGGCCAAGTCAAAGGTATCATCTGAAGTTGCTGTGAAGGCACATGCGTTTGTTGAGCGAAGAATTAACAACCTTCACACTTCCAAACGACCTGGTGTGCATCTTCGACCGCCGTGGGCCAACAAAACCCTTGCCGGAAAGCTTTGCTGACCAAAGTCTTGGAAGCCACAGGATTGCCACATATCCCGAAATGAATTTCTTCTACCAACTTTTGGCCATCTGGTATCGAGATGCATCTCATCAAGATGTTTGAACCTCCTCTTTTATAAAGTTGGTCTCCCACCAATAGATATCCTTGGCATCGGGTCTCTAACCTCCGTTGTTCATTAGGATCCGAAGGAATCATTCCCTTGTCCAAATATTGGATGAGTGGGTCATGCCAATCGGTCTCTATGTTGTCATCACCAACAAGATCAGTGACAACACTCATTAATACATCCGACTGAGGAGAAATCATGGGGGAATCTAGAGTGTGTAAGAAAACACCTGGTGGGACCGCAGACCAGGATAATCCCATCTTGTCCAATTCATCTGCCGCTTGGTTATTGTCTTGAAGAACATGCGTGAACTTTAATCCATCGAATTTGTCTTCGAGCTTCCTCACTTCTTGATAGTAAGCACTCATATTGTCATCCACACAGTTCCAATCCTTGGTGACCTAATTAATGACGAAAGCCAAGTCACCAAAGACGTCAAGGCGCTTGATGTCGAGTGACGCGTCAATGCGCAGACCATGTAGAAGGGCTTCATACTCCACAGCATTATTGGACACGCAAAACATCACCTGAAGGACATATCGAAGCTTCTCTCCAGTGGGTGAGACAAACACGACTCCTACACCAGCTCCTTGTAATTGAAGAGATCCATCGAAGTACATTTTCCAATACTTGACATCTTGTGCAGTAGGTGGATTTTGAATCTCTATCCACTCGGCAATAAAATCAGCTAACGCTTGTCCCTTTATAGCCGACCGAGGCATGAACGTAATGGTATATTGACCAAGTTCGGCTGCCCACTTGGCAATTTTTCCTTCGGCTTCTCGATTGTGCAGCACTGTGCCGAGTGTAAAGGAAGTCTGGACTTCGACTGCATGAGCTTGAAAATAATGCTTCAACTTCCTGAAGGTGATCAACAATGCATACACCAACTTCAAGATCTGTTGATACCTTGCCTTAGAGGCACCAAGGACCTCACTCACAAAATAGACCGAGTGTTGTACTTTTTGTATATGTCCCTCTTCTTCTCGGTCGACTGTTAAAACAGTACTCACAACCTAAGGCTTGGCCGATATGTAAAGTTGAAGCTTTTCTCCTGGCTTTGGAGGTACCAATACTGGAATGCTGCTAAGGTAAACCTTCAACTCGTCCAATGCTAACTGTGCCTCTTCGGTCCAAACGGAGTCCTCCTGCTTTTTAAGCAGTCGAAAAAGTGGTAACCCTCTAACTCCCAATCAGGAAATAAAGCGACTCAGGGATGCCATGCATCCGGTCAGCTTCTGAACGTCCCTTTGAGAATTAGGTGGCCCCATATCAAGGATCTTCTTGATTTTATCCAGGTTGGCCTCTATACCTCAATTCGAAGTGATGTAGCCGAGTAGATTTCCTAGAGGAACCCCAAAAACACACTTCTTAGGATTCAGCTTCATCGAATAATGCCTCAGATTGTCAAAGGTTTCTGCCAGGTCAGAAAAAAGTTCCTCAATGTTCCGAGTCTTGACAACGATGTCATCAACATACGCTTCTGCATTCCGACCGATCTGAGTAGCAAGGCAGGGCGTTGAATACCCCGTTGGTAAGTCGCGCCAGTGTTCTTCAGACCAAAAGGCATTATGATATAGCAATAGGCACCGAAGGGTGTTATAAACAAAGTTGTAATCTGATCTTCAACCTTCAGTGGGATCTGGTGATAGCCTTAATAGGCATCCAGAAAGCTTAAGAGCTCACACCTGGCTGTTGAGTCTACAATCTGATCAATACGAGGAAGAGCGAAGGGGTCTTTAGGATAGACCTTGTTGAGATCAGTATAATAAACACACATCCTCCACCCTTTATTCTTCTTGGGTACAAGGACTGGATTTGCTAACCAGTCGGGATGATACACCTCCTTTATAAACTTAGCATCTAATAGTCTAACTATCTCCTTCTTCATGGCATCCTTGCGGTCTTGTGCGAATCTTCAAAGCCTCTGCCGAACTGGGGTAGCCCTAGGAGGTACCCTTAACTCATGCTCAATCTTTTCCCTAGGAACTCCCGACATGTCAGATGGTTTCCATGCAAAGATGTCCCTATTTTCGTGGAGGAAAAGAGTGAGCGCAGTTCCTATTTCTCGTCGAGGTTGGCCCCAGCATAAGTTACCTTATCGGGGTCCTCAGGATCGAGCATGATTTCCTGGGTTTGGATGTTGTCGGTCTGAATCTTGTCTTTGGTAGGGTTTTTTGCTGGAACCACCGCTTCAGTCTGTTCCTCAATGCCGACTGCCTTCTGGAATTCCTTCTGGTCGGACAACATCAACTATTTATTGGCCATCTCATAACTCTATACATCGCAATCAAAAGAATTCCGAAGATCAGAGTGGAGGGAGATTATCCCGTTCGGGCCTGGCATCTTGAGGGTGAGATATGGATTATGTGGGACAGCCATGAATTTAACCATCGCCGGTCGACCGATGATAGCATGATATGCCGAGTCGAGATCCTCCACTTGGAAAAGAATGCGCTCAGTCCTGAAGTTCTCACGGGTATCGAAGGTGATCAGCAGACTAATTTGTCCAATAGGAATTGAAGTCTTGCCAGGCACAATCCCATGGAAAGGTGAAGAACTCGACTGAAGATCATTGACTGACAGACCGAGCTCTTTAAGAGTCTTGGTGAAGATTAAGTCAAAACTGCTTCCTCCATCAATGAGTACTTTGTTGAACTTTACCTCCTTTATCGTGGCAGCAAGTACCAGTGGGTATCAACCCAGCTTCGGTATATGCTTGGTATGATCCGACCGATCAAAGGTGACTGGCATCTCAGACCACCTCATGAATTGAGGCGCAGCTGGTTCCACCAAGTTGATCTCCTGAAGTTCCAGCTTCTGCTTGCGCTTGGACACATAGGCATCCAGGCCATCGAAGATGAAGTTGACTTCCTTACGAGGCTCTTGGAACTCTCCTGAATCTTCCTTGTCGCCATTGTCCTTGGTCCCTTTTTTGCTATTGCGTCTCGGGGGATCTTTAGCCACCTTGAGCGCAGCTGTTGCAAAACCCTTCAGTCAATAGCAATCCTTCGCTTTGTGGTTTCCCTTTGGGTGCCAAAGGCACGGGCCACTCAGCAGCTCATCCGTGGACGGTTGGTTTATTCGAGGGTTCTTCTGAAGTCGGTCCACCGTGTGAACCGTGTTGTCAGACTTCCTCTTCTTGTCCTTCTTGGAGGACTCGGGCTTGTCCAACTTCTTCTCCTTGCCTTTTCCCCGGATGTCATCTAATGCCGACTCACCAGATTGATGTCATGATTCCTCTGACCGATCTCTCGAACCAAATCATCGCTGCGGATCCCTCCTTGGAAGGCAGCAATAATTTGTTGGTCAGGGACATTGGGGATCTCAGTCTTCTTAGCGCAAAATTGATTGATGTATTCACGAAGAGGGTCATCGGTCTTCTGCTTGATCCGAGTGAGGTCCAAGTGGTTGCCCGGTTGATTGCAGGTAGCTTGGAAGCTTTCTATGAGCTTCTTGTTGAGGTCTCCCCAAGACGTGATTGACTCCTCCAGAAGAGATGTGAGCCATATCCGAACGGTTGGATCCAGGTAGACCGGAAGGTAATTAGCGATTACTTAGGAATCACCTCCAGCCGACCGAATCGCCATGCTGTAGAGCTGCAGCCACTCTCGGGGGTTGGTCTGACCATCGTATTTGTTGATGGGGACCGACTTAAATCCTTTTGTCCATCGAGCTATGCAAAACCTAGCGATGTAAGCTTTGATGCCATCGATCTTGTCGTCGGTCAGCATCGGCGACCGCCTATGCCAGTCTAGAGACGGAGTTGGATAGCGGCCGTGTCGCGGACCAACATCATCATCATGACGACATCGCTGATGGTCATTATCATTGTTATCGCGCCAATCCCGGTCATCATGTCAACGAAGGTCGTCGCGGTTGTCTCTTGGTGGAGGATCTTGATGGTCCTCTCATCAGTTGTCCCGTCGGTCGTCCGTTCTCCAATCACGACATTCTTCCTCATAGCATCGGTTGTCCCGAGCGCGTTCCTCATAGTTAGAGTTGATGGTATCTCGTCCATCACGGACACTAAGAGAATTTCGTAGATCTTCACGCCTATGCCGACCTCGTGAAGATGCGTGACTAGAACTTGTGACCGACTAAGATTTTGCGGCCTCTTGAGCTGCAGCAGCCTTAAGCATAGCCACCACCTTCTGCATTGCAGGGGTCTAATAATTCGCATCGACCATTAGAGTGTCGAGCAAAGTTTTGGCCCTGGTGATGTTATTCTGAGGAGTGTGGTAGACCTTTATGCCATCCACTTCAAGGTCTGGACCAAGATCCAGTCGGCATGCGTTGCATGAACCGCGCGACCCTCTGGGTCGACGGCGGTGACCGACCGATAAGTCATCAACTAGAGGGTTCTCCTCATGTTGACCTCCTTCGGCTAATTGCTTCGGGTGGCCATCAACGGGGTTATCTTCTTGTTCACCCTCTTGGTCACCATCTTGGTCTCCATCCGCAGGATCTTCTATATCCACCATGTTGACAGTATGGGGATATGGGTAAGCGGATCCGACCAAGTCCTCATCACAGGACCGATCCGATTTTGAATCGTTCCTGAAGGAAGGACCTTCTTCCTTAGATCCAAGAGGAACTAGTATGGGGATCATGTCAGATGAACTCGGTGATATCGCCATGGAGACGGCTGCGGCCGAGTCGGATCTGTGGTTTTCTAAACCTAGGGCTCTGTTGTCGACGACCGTGAAGTCGAGCGATCCAAAGGAGATCTTGAAGTCTAGTGAGTACTGAATGATGGGAATTTCAGCCATCGTAGTCGACGGAGAATCCCGGCGAGCCTTGTCCCCTACCTAGCGCACCAACTATCAAAGCTTGAGATCGGCAGTAAATATATTGGGCTACGTCAAGACTAGGAACTACGATGGTAACACAATACGCCAAGTTATATAGGTTCGGGCCCTCTCATTGAGAGTAAAAACCCTACGTCCTGTGTTCTGTGTATTGTATTGATGTTGTGAAACTTATGTCGTCTCCTCTCTGTTGTCCATTAAGGGGGGTACCCTACCGCCTTATATATACGGTCGGCAGGGGGGTACATGAAGAGTCCTAGTCATAATCCATAAAGATTTACATGGAAAGTCTATCTCTAAATGCCTTGTGCTCCAAGTCGAATTGGTCGGCTTCCTTGTTGATGAAGTACCCGATTGGCTACTGACTTAGTCTTGTCTGAGGATACCCATAGAGCAAGTATCCCATAACTTCCGTCGGGCACCACGGAACTTCCGTCAGGCTGAGTTCTGTGATCTCTCGGATCCTCCTTGTTTCTCTTTTTGTTCCTCTTGTGCTTCCGCTATGTATCCTACTATTTTAAATCATTCCTCGGGTTAACACATCACAAGTTGGTGTGTGTGACCTTGGTGATTTGCCGCAAGGAGGGTTTGGGTTGTAGTTGGGACATAGGCCAAGTTCTTGAGAAGAATTTTAATTGGCTCCCATTCACCCCCCACCCTCTAGTCGCCTTCTCGGTTCTTCAATTGGTATCAGAGCTGGTTTGATCACTAGTTGACCTTCATCGGCTTTGTGATCTGAAGGCGACATGGAGAAGCGTGCTGTCAAGCTCTGGATGTTCGATGGGGAGGACTTCTCCTACTGGAAGTCACGGACCAAGGCGTATCTGCTGAGTCAAGGACGTGCAATTTGGGAGATTGTTGAGTAGGAGTATGCTGTACCATAGGACCTGAACACTGCATCTGCTGGTGAGTTAGTCAGGTATGAGAACAACTCCAAAGCTGTCAATATTCTGCTCTCTGCACTAGGTAGGAGTGAATATGATAGCGTTGCACACCTTGACACTGCTCATGCTAGGTGGGTTAAGCTCTGCACTTACCATGAGGGTACCAACCAAGTCAAGTCTATGCGTAAGGATTCTTACAATAGACAGTACCAAACTTTTGCACAAAAACCTGGTGAGTCACTAGATGACACCTTTCGTAGGTTTGAGGCAATTGTGTGCAACTTGTGGGCTTGTGGTAACCTTGTGTACAATGACAATGATAGAGCTAAGCAACTGCTGTACTCACTTGATGAAAATGTTTGGGGGGTTAAAATTGTTGCTCTAGAAGAAACTACTGAATTCAATACCCTGAACTGTGAGCAACTATATAGCAAGCTGAAATCTCATGAACTATCTAGGAAATCTTGTCCTAATCTTGCTATTCCTGCTTCTAGCATGGCTTTGCTTTCTAGTTCTCAGAAGGGTGATCACAGTTGTGCTTCTTATGGAACTAACCCCTCACTTGACAAGTCTTCCATGGAGTTTGCTCTATCTTCTCTTGTTGTAGCTTCCGATGAACAGATGGAGTGCATTCCTGACGAGGAGCTGTCCTTGCTCATAAAGAAGTTCAGGAGGTTCTACAACAACCGGAAGGAGAGAAGAGGAGGTGGTTCAAGAACCTGCTTCGAGTGCGGTGACCTAAGACACTTCATCGCTAATTGTCCCAAGAAGAAGAAGAAGGTCGGGTACCACGACAACAACACTGAAGACTTCAAGCAGAAGAAGAACCACTTCTACAAGAAGGGCAAGAACTCCAAGAAGTTCGCCAAGGCCATTACACACGCCTGCGTTGCCGCCTTGAGCGATGTCGACCTCACATCAAGCGAAGGCCTTCCAAGCTCAGAGGAGGAAGTTGAGAAGCCACGAGTCAAGAGGAAGGATGACTTCACCTGGCTTTGCTTCATGGCAAAGAACGGCCACAAAACCAACTCTGACACAAGCGAGGTACCTCCTACTCTTGATGAGCTCTCTTCTGAACTTGATCATTTGTGTGATGTGCTGCTTTTGCAAGATGATAAGCTTCATAGTATTGTTCGTGAGAGTAGAGAGCTTAAGTCTAAGTTGGAGAGTGCTGATTTTGAAATTACTTCACTTAGGTGTAAGCTTACTAAGGATGACATGGTTGTAGAGTGTGAGTCTTATCAAGTTGTGATGACTGATCTTGCACAGAGGGAGAGTGTGCATGCTCAAGTAGTCAGTCAGCTTGAGAGTGCCCTCAAGGAGCTTGATGAGTTCAAATCTAGACCAACTCTTTTGGGTGCATGTCAGAAGTGCCCCAAGCTCATAGATGAGTTCAAAGCTCAGTCCCTCAAAGTCAAAGAGCTTGAGTCCAAGTTGCTTCATCAGACTCGCTCGAAAGTTCTTCCACATCCGTGTGAAGTGTGTGTCACCCTCAAGGACAAGCTAGTAATCACTAGGGAAGAAAACAATGTCCTAGTTCAAGAAAATGACTATCTTGTTTCTAGGCTCCAGAGAACCCTAGTGAGTGAGGAAAAGATTGAGAGTGATTTGGCAAGAGTGAAGAAGAGTGCTTCTAGGTCAACCTATAACTTGGGCTTGGGATTTGAGAGGTGTGATAAGGAGAGTGAGAATGTGGGTAAGTTTTTACCCAGCTCCAGCTACAAGGATGAGGGAAACAACATCAAACCCACTGACATATACTACCCACCCAATCCCAAACCCTCCTTCAACCCAAAGCAAACAGAAAAGCCAAAACCCAAACCTGCAATGCAAACCAAGCCTAATCCTAAGGGTGTCTATATTTGCATGTTTTGTGGTCGCAACGGCCACTTGGATGAATTCTTTTATAGGCGTAAGAGGATTGAGAGGAAGCAAGCTGATTTGACTAGGGATGCTTTTTATGATGATTTTGTTGACCTTCAGCCTCGCTCTTTTTCTCATGCCTATCGTGGACAGGGTCATTCCTCATATGGCTTTGATTCATGAAACAGAGGCTTTGCGCAGCAGCGCTTTGGTGCTCCACATTTTCCCCTTCGTGTTGAGCATCATTCGTGTGGATTTGGCTTTCAATTGATGATTTCTATCCTCACAACCCAAGGTTTGAGTCGAGATGCTTTGACAGACCACATTTTCCCCGTCGTGGTTCTCGTCCTATGCGTTCAAATGATAATGTGCAAAGAACTGTGATGACTACTACCGGTCGTATGGTTAAGTGCTGGATTCTTAAATCTCTTTTGACTAACCCCAGCACTGAGCCATCAACTTTTCCTTCTCGTTCTTTATAGGTAGTAGGTGGAGGCTTGGAGAACAAATGGTTGATGGACTCCGGGTGTTCGTGCCACATGACCTGTGATGCAAAGTGGTTCTCCAGCCTCACTCCCTTGAAGCGGCGGGAGTATGTGACATTTGGAGATGACTAGAGAGGGAGAGTGAAGGCAAGAGGCGTGGTAAAGGTAAATGAAAAATTCACTCTCAAGGATGTTGGTTTGGTTGAGTATCTCAAGTACAATCTCCTCTCTATCTCTCAGCTTCTTGATGTTGGTTTGGAAGTGCGCTTTAAGTCGAATGCTTCTTGTGTTCTTGATTTTAGTGGCTCCTTGGTTTGTGGGATTTCTCGCATTGGTAGAGTTTTTCAAGCTGATTTTGCTGGTTCTCCTGGTTCTCACAAGTGCTTGTTTGCTCAATCTTCTTCTGAGCTCTGGAAATGGCATAGGAGACTGGGTCACATGAGCTTTGACTTGTTATGTCGCTTGAGTGGCCTAGGTTTGATCCGAGGATTGCCTATGCTCAAATTTGATATGGATTTGGTTTGTGCTCCTTGTCGTCATTGGAAAATGATTGTCGTATCCCATCCACCAATCAATTTGGTGATGACTGAATGCCCTGGAGAGTTGCTTCATATGGACACTGTTGGTCCTTCTCGGGTTCGTTCGGCGGGTGGGAAGTGGTATGTTCTTGTGATTGTTGACGACTATTCTCGCTACTCTTGGGTTTACTTTCTTGAGAGCAAGGATGAAGTGTTTCATCACTTTCGGAGCATAACTTTGAGGTTGTACAAGGAAATCCCTAGTGCATTACGAGCAATTTGCTGTGATAATGGAACTGAGTTCAAGAAATCCCTAGTTTTCAGCACCTCGTATTCCCCAGCAGAACGGTGTGGTTGAAAGAAAGAAGAAAACCATAGTGGAGATGGCCCGGACGATGCTCGATGAGCATAGGACTCCGAGGCGGTTCTGGGCTGAGGCCATTAGCACTGCTTGCTATGTTTCCAATCGGATTTTCTTGCGCTCAATTCTTAATGTGACTTCCTATGAGCTGCGTTTTGGGAGAAAGCCCTCGATTTCTCATTTGCGTGCCTTTGGTTGCAAGTGCTTTATTCTCAAGCGTGGCAATCTTGATAAGTTTGAGTCAAGGTCTTCCGATACAATCTTTCTTGGTTACTCTCTTCATGGTCATTCCTACAGAGTTTTGAATTTGGAGACTAACACCATCGTAGAATCCTACGATGTAACCTTTGATGAATCAAACTCTTGTGCAAGGAATGTGATTGAGTCTACAGGTGACAAGGAGATGAAGGAGAGCATCTTTGTAGAAGAGGACCTATAGGGCTTTGATGATGATGATGATGATGATGATGATTCACTTCATCTAATATCTGAGCTTGTTCCTGCTGCTGCCACTACTCTAGCAGAGGGTCCAGAAGCTTCTAGATAGACTTCAGCGGCTGTTGAGCAAGCTCCAGCTGCGGTTGAGGGGGAGGTACACTCTGAGAGAGAGGCTCCTCACCACATTCAGCGTCAACATCCACCCCAACAGATGACCGGTAATCTCTATGAGAGGACAACAAGGTCAAGGTCTGTACATCTTGCTTGCTTTACCAATTCTCTCTTTGTTGCAACCTTTGAACCCCGAGATGCTGGACACGCACTATCTAATGAACATTGGGTTAACGCCATGCATGAGGAGTTGGAAAACTATGAGAGAAACAAAGTCTGGACCCTTGTAGAGCCTCCCAAAAATATCAATGTCATAGGAAACAAGTGGGTGATCAAAAACAAACATAGGGAGGATGGTGAGGTTGTGAGAAATAAGGCTAGGCTAGTTGCTCAAGGTTTAGCCAAGTGGAGGTCTTAGATTATGGTGAAACCTTTGCTCTTGTTGCTCGCATAGAAGCCATTAGGATCTTGCTTGCATTTGCTGCCTCCAAGGGCATTAGATTCTATCAAATGGATGTCAAGAGTGCTTTCCTAAATGGTTCCATTGAGGAAGAAGTGTATGTAAAACAACCACATGGCTTTGAGCACCACAAATACCCAAACCGTGTGTACAAGCTTCAGAAAGCTTTGTACGGGCTAAAGCAAGCACCAAGGGTATGGTATGCTAGGCTTAAGACTTTCTTGCTAGAGCGCGGGTATGTCATTGGGTGTGTTGACAAAACCTTGTTCACTCTCAGGCATGGCAATGACTTTCTAATGGTTCAGATTTACGTGGATGATATCATCTTTGGTGGTTCCTCTCATGCTCTTGTGTCCAGATTTCAGGAAGCCATGGAAAGTGAATTTTAGATGTCGATGATGGGCAAGCTCACCTTCTCTCTTGGGCTTCAAATCAAGCAGTGCAAGCAAGGCACTTTCATACATCAAGCCAAGTACACGAAGGATCTCCTGAAGAAGTTCGACATGGTCAATGTGAAGCAGTTGTCTACACCAATGTCCACTACAACGACTCTTGACCCCAATGAAGACTGTGAAGCGGTGGATCAAAGAGAGTACAAGAGCATGATTGGCTCCCTCTTGTACCTGATAGCGATGAGACCCGACATACACTTTGCGGTGTGTCTCTGTGCTCGTTTTCAGGCTTCCCCAAGGGTGACTCATCGCACGGCTGTCAAGCGCATCTTCATGTATCTCAAATACACCCTTGAGTGCTATCGAGAGATATTCTCGATAGTAGATCTAGGTGTGCGTATGAGTATGAAAGATCGATGGACACAGGACACAACGGTTATACAGGATCGGGCCTCCCGAAGGATAATAACCCTACGTCCTGTTTGGTGTTTCTGTATTGCTAGGGTTCGCACTGGAACTAGGGTTCCAATACGGGTCTGTCCTTTTCCGAAAGCCACCTGCCCTCCTTATATATCCGGAGGGCAGGGATTTACATGGTAATCTTTTAGTCAGTTACAACAGATTCTATCTATCCAACATATCTGCTAACCTAACTTGCCGCTTACTCAAACAAGTACCTCAATAAATATCTTCTGGGCCGAATACACCATACCCGAGCCCCCAGCCCACTTGGCCAATTAGCTGAGTGGTTAAGTATCCCGGGTACATATGTCCCACAGTAGCCCCCAAGCACTTTCCATTTTGAATCGTCGTCTTGATTTGCCTCGACATCTTATGAAAGTCAACAAAATCATCATAAAAAGCATCCCTAGTCAACTTAGCTTGCTTCCTCTTAACCCTCTTGCACCTATAACAGAATTCATCCAAGTGGCCCTTGTGACCACAAAACATACAAATGTAGACACCCTTAGGATTAGGCTTGGTTTGCATTGCAGGTTTGGGTTTTGACTTCTCTGTTTGCTTTGGGTTTAAAGAGGGTTTTGGATTGGGTGGATAGTATGTGTCAGTGGGTTTGATGGTGTTTTCCTTATCCTTGTAGCTGGAGCTAGGAACAAACTTACCCACCTTCTCACTCTCCTTGTCACACCTCTCAAATCCCAAGCCCAAGTTATAGGTTGACCTAGAAGCACTCTCCTTCACTCTTGCCAAATCACTCTCAATCTTTTCCTCACTCACAAGGGTTCTCTGGAGCCTAGAAACAAGATAGTCATTTTCCTGAACTAGGACTTTGTTTTCTTCCCTAGTGATTACTAGCTTGTCCTAGAGGGTGACACACACTTCACACGGATGTGGAAGAACTTTCGAGCAAGTCTCATGAAGCAACTTGGACTCAAGCTCTTTGACTTTGAGGGACTGAGCTTCCAACTCATTTGTGATCTTGGGGCACTTCTGACATGTACCCAAAAGAGTGGGTCTAGCTTTGAACTCATCAAGCTCCTTGAGGGCACTCTCAAGCTGACTGGCAACTTGAGCATGCACACTCTCCCTCTGTGTAATATCACTCATCACAACTTAACAAGACTCACACTCAGCAGCAGTATCAACACAAGCAAGCTAAGACCTAAGTGAAGCAATCTCAAAATCAGCACTCTCTAACTTAGACTTAAGCTCTCTACTCTCACGCACAGCACTACGAAGCTTATCATCGTGCATGAGCAGAACATCACGCAAATGATCAAGTTCAGAGGAGATCTCATCAAGAGTGGGAGGTACCTCGCTTGTGTCGGAGTCGGATCTAGAGTCGGTGTCGTGGTCGTTCTTTGCCATGAAGCAAAGCCCGGTGAAGTCATCCTTCCGATTGACTCATGGCTTCTCAACCTCCTCCTCCGAGCTTGTAAAGCCTTCGCTTGATGTGTGGTCAACATCGCTCAAGGCGGCAACACAGGTGCGTGTAATGGCCTTGGTGAACTTCTTGGAGTTCTTGCCCTCCTTGTAGAAGTGGTTCTTCTTCTGCTTGAAGTCTTCAGTGTTGTTGTCGCGATACCCGGCGTTCTTCTTCTTCTTGGGACAACCAACGATGAAGTGTCCCGAGTCACCACACTTGAAGCAAGTTCTTAAACCACCTCCTCTTCTCTCCTTGCGGTTGTTGTAGAACTTCCTGAACTTCCTTGTGAGCAAGGATAGCTCCTCGTCAAGAATGCACTCCATCTGTTCATCGGAAGCTGCAACAAGAGAGGACAAAGCAAACTCCAAGGAAGACTAGTCAAGTGAGGGGTTAGTTCCATAAGAAGCATCACTGTGACTAACCTTTTGAGAGCTAGAAAGCAAAGCCATGCTAGAAGCAGGAATAGCAAGATTAGGACGAGATTTTCTAGACAGTTCATGAGATTTCAGCTTGCTATACAGTTGCTCATAGTTTAAGGTGTTGAAGTCAGCAGTTTCTTCTAGAGCAGCAATTTTAACCCCCCCAAACATTTTCATCAAGTGAATACAGTAGTTTCTTGGCTCTATCATTGTCATTGTACACAAGGGTACCACAAGCCCGAAAGTTGCACATAACTGCCTCAAACCTATGAAAAGTGTCATCTAGTGACTCGCCCGGTTTTTGAGCAAAGGTTTGGTACTGTCTATTGTAAGAATCCTTATGCATAGACTTGACCTGGTTGGTACCCTCATGGTAAGTACAGAGCTTAACCCAAATAGCATGAGCAGTGTCAAGGTGTGCAACCCTATTATGTTCACTCCTACCAAGTGCAGAGAGCAGAATATTGACAGCTTTGGAGTTGTTCTCATACCTGACTAACTCACCTACAGAAGCAGTGTTCAGGTCTTGTGGTATAGCATGCTCAACAATCTCCCAAATTGCACGTCCTTTTCTCAGCAGATATGCCTTGGTCCGTGACTTCCAGTAGGGGAAGTCCTCTCCATCGAACATCTATAGCTTGACAGCACGCTTCTCCATGTCGCCTTCGGATCACAAAGCCGGTGAAGGTTAACTAGTGATCAAACCTGCTCTGATACCAATGGAACAACCAAGAAGGCGACCAGAGGGGGGGGGGGTGAATGGGAGCCAATCAAAATTCTCCAAGAGAACTTGGCCTATATCCCAAAATAACCCAAGCCAACCACCGAACCGATCACCAAGACTACTCACACCACCTAGTGGTGTACTAGCACTAGGAGTGATCAACCACAACAAGAAACATAGCGGAAACAAAAAGGAAACAGCAAAGACTCGAGATAGTCAAAAACCTCACAAACTGCACCTTACTGAACCACCACCGGCAGTGCCGATCAGGATCATCAGCAGTGCCGGTTGGCCCCACCGGCAGTGCCGATCTGGCCCATCGGTAGTGCCGGTGTGGGGTTCTGAGACCCACCGGCAGTGCCGGTCCTGGTTATCGGCAGTGCCGATCGACCCACCCCGATAGAACAACAGAAACTTTCGGGAATTTGGCAAATCTTCTCCAAAACCTAACCAAACAAACTCCAAATGATGCAATTTTTGGACAAGTGAATCCTCATCACATCACGACCCTAATCCTAGAAAATCATCTCAATTGGCTCAAGGAATCATCACGAATTTCAGATCTTGTGCCAAGAACACCAAAAAGGGGAAACTTGAGAAATCCTTCAAATCGAAGGTGCTAGAGCTATTGATTCGGTCAAGGATCCATAGAGGATTGTTCTAGCTCATCCTAGCAACAAGTTTCTCAAGAAATCCGAGCCAATAACTCATCCAAAAATGAGATCGAAAATCACCACAAAAATAGCTCCGAAAATAAGAAAAAGGGTATTTCGGGATTCAAGTGAAGAGGGAAATCTTGAGCACGAAAATACTTCTCATATCATAGAAAGGTGCTTACAAGATCCATAGGTACAAGTCTAGGAAGCCACCCTCTTCCTCCCACTATTTGGAAGAGCAAGAGATGTCTCTCACTAGCACTTTGAATAGAGTCCTAACACAAGGCTAATGGGAAGAGAGGCACCTCTCCCACTAGCCACACCTCTCCTTATATAGGCCTAAGGTCTATTGTCCACATGACCACTCTACCCTTGACCTACATAACACACCCACCTACCACCGGGGGCATAACCGTCCATCTTTCACCTCATCACCCGAATGCCATCGGACACTTCACGTCTTTGCTTCATCTTGAAGCAAGCTCCGTGATGGTGCCACGTGCACCACCAACCACCACCTCTGGTTTTGAGGCTCAAACCGAGAAACCGCCTTGCACGCTTCTCAAAGCACAACTTCTCGATGTCGACACGTGTCACCTTGTCCCGCGATCCTGACCACCGGCAAGTCTCTCCCAGTCCCTGTCCATCGGGCCCCCTTGTCACTTGCACCAGCATCCTGTTCACCTTGACTTGGTCAACACGCCGTCTTCATCACCACCACGGTTTTGAGGCTCAACCGCAAAACCGTCCGTGCTTCTTGCCTCTCCACGTGTACGGTGTGGATCAACCTTGACTTCACCTGACATCCCGATCGTCTGGCCCCAAGTCCCCTACTTGTGCCCGATCCTCTCACCATTGACCGCCAAGTCGACTCCAGTGACCTACACATCATGAGACAAGCAAACACATTTCCCAACTCCTGCAACATTACCAATTCCACTCACCAACTCCGGTTAGTCATAACCATGATATGCAAACCCATGCAATCCTCGGATTCTCGCATTTCAACTCAAACCCCAAATCCGCTCAAGTCAATTACTCATCACAAATATAGCAAACCATGGCGCATATCCACATGGTTTCTCACTATAAGTTTCACTTAACAGAATATATGTACTAAAGAGACAGGTAAAGCACAATGACTAAACACTAATACATCAAACAATGTTTAAAAACCTGCTATGGTCCCCAGCAACAGTGCCAGAAGAATACACTTGTTGGTCGTAACTACGCACCCACTTATATACCGCAAGAGGACGGTGTACGATTATAGCAATTTTCCCTTGAATTGAGTATTCCAAGGTTTATCGTATCCACTGGGACCTTAGGGATTATTAAACAAAGTTAACAGTAAAAGATCTAGTGAAGGCTACTGTCGAGTTTGAGTTGCATGAGGGGAGACTGACCAGTGCAAAGATGCGCCAAATAGCAAATCTGTCGTTGCCGACCAGTGCAGGGTTAAGCCGATCGGCACACTAGCGAATCTGTGATTGCGCCGATCGGTGCTGGAGTTGAGCCGATCGACACACGAACGAATCTAAGCCAAAGTGCGCCACATACCTTGTAAGCCTAAGCTGTTTAAGTGAGTTGCCAGACATCTACTAGTGAGATCATAACCAGAAAGTCTAATCAAATAGCATCATAATGGTAATTACATGGATCAATGAAAACCTATAATGGATAAGACCACCCACCTTTCCGAGCGGCTCCCGATTTATCGCTACCGAGAGGAAACCCTTAATCACGCGAGTATCTTACCCTACTTGACTATCCAACAGTGCTGCGCAGGTTTAGTGTTGTCACCGCTAAACCACACTACTAGCATCATCAAGCAACCATATAGGCAATATCATAGGTAAATGTCCTCTCCAGTATCACTTCAATCACCAATTTTACTTGTTTTTGCAATAAAGCTCCAAAACAATGCATATACAAATATATAGGCAATATCATAGCTAAATGGCCTAAATTAGTATCAATTATGCTCTAATTGGGGTAATATTCACATATAAAAGGGGCACTTGGGGAGTGCCAACAAGTACAAAGAACAAGCATACAATGTCCTGACCCAGGAGAAAAACAACATGGGGTTCCATGCCGGAGTTGCCAGCTGTTGAGCCCGCTAGGGTAAGTGCAAGGTCTCAACAAGACTAGAAGAATCAACCCCGCGTCTCACAAGGTCACAACTCCGAAGTTCACAACCAACCACAAATTATGAAGTCACAACCAAACTCAGAAACAGAACCAAATGATGAAGCTCGCGGCAATAGCGAAGTGCAAAGAAACTTCATGGGTGCAAATGATCATGAAGTTGGCACATCGCATCAAAGGGATACAAACAAAATAAGGATAACCAAAATCAATGACTAGCAAGACTCGGGTGATGAAGAACACGAGATCCACACAAGTCAACAAGAAGAGGTTGAAAAGTTGAGAAAGGAAAATGAATATTTGTTGTCCCTCCGACAACAATTAATCGACGAAGCAGAGAAAATAGCTTGTCAAGGTACTAAGGCAGCAGCCATCATACAGCAATAGCGCAAGAGAGATCAGTTACTCCGAGAGATTGAGCAATTGAAAATCAAGATAACCGAACCCCATAATAGAAGAGTTCGTTTTAAAGATCAGCAGAATGTGCAATTTACCCACACCAGGGCTGTTGTACACACGAGCACTCATAACAAAGAGTCCGCACTATCAATAGGACTGCAAAAATCCTCCAACCCAACCCAGTTTAGAATGATCACGATGCTGAAGTACAAAAGAGACTCAGATCCCAAGCATTTCTTGATGAGCTATGAGGCGACAATCACATCAGCCAGCAGAGATGACATCACATTAGCAAAAACCTTTGCTTGTGCCCTAGAAGAAATAGCGCTAAATTGGTATTTCAATTTACCGTCGGGTTCAATCTACAGTTGGGAGAACCTAAGAGACAAAGTAGTGGCAAACTTCGGGGGACTCAAAAGCATCACGGAACCAAGCGAAGCCCTCAAAAACCTAAAGCAGGACCCGGGCGAAACATTGCAGGAATTTTACAAAAGATTCCTGATCTTGAAAGCTCAAACCCCAGCACTCTCAGAAGAAAGAGCAATGGAGTACACGATAGCAGGCCTCAGGGCATCCTCATTAACATCTAAATTTGCAAAAAGGCCACCAACTTTGCTGAAAGAAATGTGCATGAAAATTGAAGATCAGAGTAGGATTTCAAAAGAAGAACTCAAAGCTAGAGGGAAGACAGCAGAGCTCAAGACAAGCGAAGTGAAAATTGGCAAGAACAAAGCAGAAAAAGACAAAGATACCAAAACCCTGCGCCTCGGCTCATGGTAAACAACATTGAATCAAATCAACAGCTCGCTCGACAAAGTCCACCTCAAGCAAACCACCAAAACCAGCAGCAGTTTAGAGGAAACAATAAGAGAAGTCGAGGTAGAGAAACAGGGGACGCCACAAGTCATCCACTCAAAAAGCCATATTGTATCTACTGCGGAGAGGATAAGGGTCATAGATCCTTCGAATGTGCAATTGCCAAGCAAATAAAGCAAAGGATAGACGAAGAGAAAAGGCAGGCGGAGCAGGCAAAAGCGATAAATCATACCATGCTTCAGACATGGCAAAATAAGCCAAACTCAACTGCAAGCAACCAATCCTACACCTCAACCCAACCTCTAGCCCACTTCGTGCAAAACTATCTCTACGCATCAAGCAACCAAAATTATAACCCATCCCTTAGCCAACCTAACATACAACACCCACAGTATCAATACCACCCTTACCCATACTTCGCTACAAGCAGCGCATATCAGCAGCCACCTCTCCAGAGCCAAACCTACCAACCTCGAAATCAATTAGCAATCGAAGGCCAGAAAAGCCAGCAGCTCTCGCTCCCACAGCAAAAAATAGATAGTTCAAACAATCAGCAAAGTCAGCCTCAACCACTCCCAACCAAAGGCTTTATCGGGATGATAATGGGGGGATCCTCCATGGATTTTTGAAACAAAAGGCAAAGAAAAAATTATTTCAAAGTTGTGAACAACATACCCGTCGATGGCCCAATTATCAAGTCAAAGTGGTCTCATATTCAACTAACATTCACCCAAGAGGATCTGAAACTCAAATCTTATCCGCACGTCGATGCATTTGTTATCAATGCTCACATCGACAAATGGAAGATTGGAAAAGTTTTGGTGGATAATGGCAGTCAAGCAGACATTATCTTCTACAACACTTTTTTGCAAATGGGATATGTCAAAGAAATCTTGAAGCCATCAAATGTGCCTCTGTATGGTTTTGGTGGAAAAAGAGTAGAGCCACTTGGAAAACTAGAACTCCCAGTTTCATTCAGCGACATGTCAAATCCAAGAATAGAGTACATCACTTTTGATGTCATTGACCTATTTTATCAATACAATGTGATTTTGGGCCGCGGTACACTAAACGTCTTTGAGGTAGTGGTTCACAGTGCCTATCTATGCTTGAAAATACCGCCAAGCAATGGAGTCATCACAGTCTTCAGAGACCAGCAAGAAGCTCGAAACATTGAACAAGGGTACACGCCAGGACAAACAAATATTCACAACATAGAAGCAATGTCACAAGAAATGGTGCAAGAAGCACAAAGAAAAAATTACATGAGGTTGAGAGAAAAAAGAATGCAAGAGACGAAGTACTGGCAGCAAACAAAGAAACAATGTCAATTCAAGCTGAATTCAAAACCAAAAAGGTGCTCCTGGACAATCTGATAATGGGTCTGTTTGTGATAATTGTAACAGGCCTCACAGTAACCGAAGAAAAGCAATTGCTGAATTTCTTGCAAAAGAACAAAGATGTTTTCGCCTGGAGTTCAAGAGACCTCGAGGGAGTCAACAGAGAAGTGATAGAGCACAAGCTAGAAATAAGTAGCACAACAAGGCCCAAGAAGCAGAGGCTAAGGAAAATGTCAGAAAAAAGACACAAGCAGTAAAAGCCAAAGTGCATAGACTGCTAGATGCAGGGGTCATCAGAGAAGTCTCTTATCCAAAGTGATTGGCAAATGTAGTCATGGTAAGAAAGAAAAATGGAAATTGGAGAATGTGCATTGATTTCACGGATTTGAACAAGTCTTATCCCAAAGACGATTTTCCTCTACCTCGTATTGACAGAATAGTGGATTATACGGCTGGGAGTGAGCTGTTATTCACTGCTTGACTGTTTTTTGGGGTACCATCAGATTTGGCTAAGGAATGAAGACCAGGAAAAAACAAGTTTCATAACACCATTTGGAACATATTGTTTGGTAAGAATGCCAGAGGGGCTAAAAAATGCAGGCCCAACTTTTTGGAGAATGTCTAAGAAAGTGTTCGAGCAGCAGTTGGGCAGAAATGTACATGCATCCATTGATGACATAGTAATTGCTAGCAAACTCAAGACATACCACATCGCAGATCTGGGAGAAACATTCGCAAGACTCAGAGCTATGAAGTTGAAATTGAACCTAGAAAAATGTGTCTTTGGAATACAAAAAGGAAAAGTTCTCGGATGTCAAGTATCAGCCAAAGGAATTGAAACCAATCCGGACAAAATGAAGGCAATCATAAATATGGAACCACCCAAAAGCAGAAGAGATGTGCAAAAGTTAACAGGCAGGATGGCAGCATTAAACATATTTATCTCTATGTCCACAGAATGAAGTCTCCCATTCTTCAAAATTTTGAGAGTATCTGAAAACTTCGAATGGGGCCATGAGCAATAGAAAGCATTTGATGAGCTGAAGGAATACCTGGAAGATTTGACAAAATTGGAAAATCTAGACCCCGAAGCACCTTTGATGCTGTACATCACAGCATCTCTCTTTGTTGTAAGTGCTGTGCTTGTAGTGGAAAAGAGAATAACAAAAAAGCTCAGAGGGGAATTAAGAGAAACACATCAGCAATTTCCAGTGTACTTCGTCAGCGAAGCATTGTCAGGGTCCAAATTGTTTTACACAGTGTGACACCCCAGGTGTCTCACTTTAATTTAAGAAACATGAAGAGCACAAATCATGAAAATAAAGCATGAAATGATAGAGCCTAACTATTAAATTATTTCCAAGTAATTAAAAATCCTGCAGAACAAATTGTGAGGCAAATACAAATTTTATTATAAAACATAAGCCAAATAAATTCATAATCATGTTAGTAATAATAAAATAGAATTTTATGAATTTAATGAGCATTTTACCACATTTAGAAATACCCCAAATAATTAATTGAAACCTGGGAACCTTTCAAATTTGAAATTAAATTCAAAAATCTCCAGAACAATTCTGACCATTTGGGTCCCACCAGAGCCCCACAATTATCTCCAAGGGCCTTTGTACAAAATTCCATGATTTTAGCAGCTCCCTAGCTATTTGTTTTGGAAATACCATTGACCAAGGACTGTTCTACAAAGAATCAAATAACTTCAGGGGTTCAGAGCAAAATCTTCTTCTCCTTCCCCTCACTGGCGCAGATCCGCCTGACGCACACCCTAGCGCTCCGCTCGCCCTCCCCCACACACCAACCCCGCCTCGAAACTCCCTGCTGCTACAGCGCGCCTGCCACCCCTGTGCTCTCTCGCCCTGTCTTCTCAGCTGCGCGCTTGCCCAACGGAGCGTTTCTCCCTTCTCCTGCCTGCACACCAGTGACATGATCGACCGGCAAGGACTTCGATTCCACCCACTCTTCCCGCTCTCGCACCCCACTTGCCCTCTCCCCTCTACATCGTAGCACACCGCAAGCCTGACACGCATCGCCATAGCTCGGCCGCTGCTCCCTGCTCTCTCTCATTTCCTCCCCTCTGCCCTCTGCTCAATCGCGAGTCCCACTTCAAAGCTTGCTGCTCGGCTGCCGCTGCCACTCTCTTGCATGCTACGACTCAGTTCACTGCGCATAGACCTCTCCTCCCTTCCCATGCCCCTGCTGGACCGTTTCTCCTCGTGCATTGGTTGAATTGCAAGAAAATCAAAGGTGACCCCCTCCGGTGAGCTCCTCCACCGCTGGTCAAATTGACCATTCTCGGTGAGCCTCGTCGCCTCACTCTTCCTTGCTCACAAGCGCAAACACTTAGCACATCTCTCTGACCTTTTCTTCCTCTGTTTCTCCACCCAAAGTCGTCGGCATTCTACTTTTCCCCAGCCCCGACCCATCGCCGCCAATCACCAAAGCCGCCTCCATGATGGGCCTCTACCTCCGGCCAACCCTGACAAACTTCGACTTGATGCCGCCCTTCTCCACGTCCCTCAGAAGCTCTGCGAGAAAACGGAGCCCGATTTCCTGCTCCAAGCCATCATCACGACATCGACGAAGACCATCCCTCCGTCACCTCTCGCCGCCGACGGTCTTCTGGTGAGAACCCCACCTCGCAAACCCCACCATCTCCTCCGCCTCGGTGCGCACGTCGTTTCATTGCTCTCACGGCGAGTTTTCCTCCCCGCGTAGCGCCGGCAGCATGCCCTCCGGCCACACGCCACCCCCGACGAGCCTATTGCCCGTCCTTCTAGCGCCTACATGGCCACTACGTGGCTCTGACTTGGCACCCACGTGGCTCCGACGTGGCAATCCCTTAAACCAGAAAATGCCCAGAAAGTGCCAGAAATTGCCAAAAACTTTGAAAAATCTTATTAAATCGAATTCAACTCCAATGGAACTCAAACAAATTTTGTTAGGATCATCTTTCAGTGCTCTATTTTAGTAAAATGATAAATCACAGCCTCTATACATATATTTTTATCAATATATTAAACTGTCCAAACAATAAATAATTCACCAGAAATTCTAGGAGTAAAATTAAATCCTGATTTTTGGCATGCTAAGTAAACACATGAACATCTACCACCCCAAACATAAATTTACTTAATTAATTAATTTAATTGCTCATATCACTCTTTTACTTTGTTTAAATGCATAAAAGAATATGTATACCTAAACTCTTAATTAACAACCCAACTTCTCTGAAGCATATGGCTTCGAGAACATAATAATAATTTTAATTGACATTAAAACACAAGGTGCTTGCATGCATAATATCATTGCAATCAACGGTATTTTGATAATGCCGTTAATACAATTCTATCATATAGACAACGACAACCAGGAGCAAGAAGAGGATTTTCAGAAGGACGTTGACCCTCGAGAGCAGGAAGTAGAAGTTGCTAACACTAGTGTTGATCCAGTCAAGCCTCGGTTCACATTCGCCTCTTTACAAATTTTGCTAGTTTACAATAATACTAGTGTATATACTTATTGTTGCATTAGGTTATAGGAGTTGATTGAAACCCACCTTGCATGATCCCCAAATGACCTATGCTATTGTCTTAGAACTTGGTAGAATCGGTACTGTTATGCTATGCTTAGTAATTGCTAGTCTCGTTAATAAGGTACTATTATTACTAAGGAATGAACTTGACCACTGGAACGGGAACTAATAAAAGAAATTTATTTGATGTTATGACCGGGCAGGGATAATACATATGTAGGTTTGCAGCAATACATGGGTGTTGACTATGGTAGTCCTACCTTGTCGAACATAGGACCCGTCCGTGGTCGGCCCCTTGATCAAGTGTTGAACAGTACCGAATGCATGCTAGCTTATGGGCACTAGTAAACCGATGTAGCATTAAAGGTCACTTGCATTGAGGACGGTTAAGGTGCGTTGGTCATTGACCCTCCTGCTAAGGTGTAGGTTCTTTTCTTGTGAAAGGTTGCCATATACGACCTTAATTGGTGCGTATGTGTCATGCATCTCAGGTTTTCCCAGCTGGTGTAAATCCATTGCAATTGCTGTCCCTCGCAGTAATGAGTACCGCTTGGTCACCGCGCCAATCACGTAGTCGCACTTGATACTTGGAAATTGATTATGATGTTTATCGTTGATCATGATTAGTGCTACTCATCTGTTATACTTACTTCATGTATGGTTCTATTATCTTATTGTTGCCACTAAAGTTACGATTTAGTTCAACCCATTAAATTGGCAAATAAAACTGATAGAACTAATAGGTTGCTTAGTGCGAGTCCTTTCAAACAAGCCACCTATTAGAGCCTGAGCATGTCTAGGTGTCCGACGGGTAAGTCTTGCTGAGTAATTAGTATTCAGGCTTTGTGCCAATGTGTTTTTTAGGTAATGAAGAAATAGAGTTGCCTGTAGATGTGCTGCTTTGGGACATGCAGGTCCCCGAGGCTTGGACTGCCCACTGGGAGTCTGACTTGCCGCCGCAATGATGTTGTGTGTTGCTTGGTTCTTCGGGCATGAACCATTACTATGTTGTATCATCGAGCTCATAGTTCTTAACGTTATTACTTCCGCTATTTTCAAAACATTCATGAACTTGTATTATTCCACTGCATGATGAAGCATCGTATTCATGTTATATTCAACTTAAATTTGGACCAATGTTGTATTATCAAGTGCATGCGCTATCAGCACCATCGGGACCTCGATCCTCCGGGAAGGGGCGTCACAGCTGGTATCAGAGCCATGGTCCATGATAATACAACATTTAAATCGTATTTTCAAAAACTATGACGTTTGCGAGTGAGGATATGTTAGTATTGCCCATTTAGATAATAGGGTGGTGATAACGCTGACCTGGGTTATGATTGTTTGTATTACTTGCATCTACGGCTTCTTCAATAAAGGTACGTGCGTGCTTAACCGACACGCGTGATATCGATGCCTGTGCTCGCAAGCGGATACGAGACACTGTTGGCTCGTGACTTATCATGGGGCGATCCTTTTTCCATGGATCGTTACTAGTAAAAACGTGCTTCTTTTCATAGTTTCTTTTGAATTTGATGTATTTTTTTTGAAATGGATTTTCTGCAGATACACTAATGCCGTTAGTATAACATTTAGATTGACTTACGTGTTGAGTTCGGGTCGTCACCAAGTATCCATACCGCTAAGTATCGGCAAAGATAGGCGTTGGGTTGTGAGGAATGATAGGTTAATAAAATGAAAGTTTTGCATCATGCATCCCATTATAACTAAACTAAAATTTGGTTCTCTCCTTACTCACCAACCTCTGAATAAAAATTTTCTAAGCATGATAAGTATAAAGTTCTGAATTACAAGGTTAACAAGAATCTATCCTGTTTTTAGCTGCCAACTTCAAAAATTCATAACTATTAATTTACTCAACCAAATAAGGCATACAAATACTTTTCAGAAAGGTCTCAACATCCCCTGTCACCTAGAATTTAAATTAAAATTCTATCATAAAAGTAACAACCTCAGAAACAGAGAACAAGCACAATCTATTGACTCACTGTTTTCAGCATGACCCTGAACTAAAAAATTTCAGAACTAAAGTTGTACTTCGAATTTGCAAGAGTTTGAACCCAATCTGGAAATACCTTAAAGTCTATTTTCATCTCCAATAGGTTTTATAATTTTTTTGTGTTCCCTATGTCCACTAGATCCAAAACACTCAGCCTCTGTCATCCTGAAACAGAATCTGCCAACCTGAACTTCCAAAATTCATAAGTCCAGATTTACATGGGATTTTTGAGAATATAAATACAATCTGGAAAGCTATGAAAGTGTAGTATAACTTGGTTCTAGCCCCAATTTTTAAGACCTTGTTTTCTGTTCAAAATACCCACTTTTCTGACTGTGGTACAGTCAAGACAGAATCCGTTTTAAAACCCATTGCCGTATTATTGCCCCTTGAGGCTGGAAAATGTGAACTAAAAACTTGGTCTAAGTATTTCATAGCACTCTATATGAAATGCATCTTTACTATAGGGAAAGTTTGACTCAATCAAATTGTTGTGATTTTGCTATCATTACCCGCACCATGACACTTTGTTAGTGATGTGCATTTTGCCCATGGAACACTGTACTCACCATTGGGTTTTTGTTTCAGATGGGTGACCACGGTTTTGAGGAGCTCTCGCACAACGGGTGGCGCTACACCACCGATTTCCACCACCATCATAAATAGATACTACACCATCCGCTCTCCTGCTGGACAAATTTTTGCTAACGAGGTAGTGTGTAAGGCTCCACTAGAAATTAATCGAAAGATCTACCCCACTGATTTCATCATGCTCAAGGATCAAGAGATCGACCTAATCATAGGTATGATCTGGATGAAAACCCAAGGAGCCATACTAGACATTGAGCCTCGCATCGTTCACATCAACTCTCCCTTGCATGGGAAGGACACACTTCCTCTAAATGCCAATTCATCGGAAGCCTTGGTTGTCCATCACTTGGAAGGGCAATCACTCGAGAGTATTCCCGTCATTCGTGAGTATGCGGATGTGTTTCCCGAGGACATCTCTGGTCTACCGCCTGATCATGACGTGGAATTTAAGATAGAGCTACAGCCAGGAACTTCTCCGACATCCCGTCGCCCGTATAAAATGGCCCCGAATGAGCTGGCTGAGTTGAAAAAGAAACTGAATGAGTTGTTGGAAAAAGGATTCATTCGCCCAAGCACTTCACCCTAGGGCTGCCCGGCTATTTTTGTGAAGAAGAAGGACAAGTCTTTGCGCCTTGTCATTGACTATCGGCCTCTTAATGAAGTTACCATCAAGAACAAATACCCATTACCCCATATAGATATCCTCTTTGACCAATTGGTTGGTGCTAAGGTCTTTTCAAAAATTGACCTCCGTTCGGGCTATCATCAAATCAAGATCAGAGCCGAAGACATTCCGAAGACTGCCTTCTCTACTAGATATGGATTGTTTGAGTATCTAGTAATGTCATTCAGATTGACAAATGCCCCTGCCCATTCCATGTACCTCATGAATTCAGTATTCATGCCTGAGTTGGACAAATTTGTGGTAGTATTCATTGATGACATCCTCATCTATTCTAAGTCCAAGGAAGAGCGTGCTGAGCATCTTTGCATTGTTCTTCAACGCCTCCGAGATCATAAGCGGTATGCAAAATTCAGCAAGTGTGAATTTTGGTTGGACCGTGTGCCATTTCTTGGTCACATAGTCTCTACGGAAGGTATCTTGGTGGATCCTAGCAAAGTTAAAGATGTGTTAGATTGGAAGTCACCAAAGACAGTTCATCAAGTACGCAGTTTCCTCGGGCTAGCTGGATATTATCGTAGGTTCATTCCAAATTTTTCTCGGCTGACCGAACACATCACAGAGATGTTGAAAAAGGATAATAAATTCAATTGGAATGACAGTTGTGAAGAAGTGTTTCAAGCATTGAAGAAATTATTGACCACTGCCCCAGTACTGGCTCAACCGGACATCACCAAGCCGTTCGACGTGTATTGTGATGCATCTGGGGAAGGAGTTGGATGTGTGCTCATGCAGGAAGGTTGCCTATGCATCTCAACAACTACGAAAGCATGAAGAGCACTATCCAACTCATGATTTGGAATTAGCTGCAGTTGTACTTGCACTAAAAATATGGAGGCATTACTTGCTCGGAAACTTAGTGCACGCCTACACGGATCATAAGAGCTTGAAATATATCTTTACCCAAACTGATCTGAACATGAGACAACATCGGTGGCTAGAGCTGATTAAGGATTATAACCTGGAAATTCATTATCATCCAGGCAAGGCCAATGTAGTCGTCGATGTGTTGAGTAGGAAGGTACACTGCCATCACTTAGTACTGGAATATCAGAACAACGGCAACCATGTCACTGCTTCAGAATCCAGTCTCCACGTTTTGCCTGCTATAGTGATTAGCAACCTTAGTGTACATTCTACTATTCGTGAAGAAATCATTACTGCACAGAAAAATGACATTGGTATGAATCATATCCATCAAAACATTAAGAAGGTTAAAGCAAAATGCTTCACTCAAGACTTCGACGGTACCCTATGGTTCAATAACTGTTTGGTAGTACCAAAGGACTTTGAACTTAGACGGAAAATCTTGGATGAAGCTCATCAGTCCAAGTACTCCATCCATCCGGGTAGTAATAAAATGTACCAAGATTTGAAGAAGAATTTTTGGTGGACAAGAATGAAGCGAGAAGTGGCTCGATATGTGGCAGAATGTGATACTTGTCAGATAGTTAGGGCTGACCATTTGAAACAAGCCGGATTGCTTCAATCATTGAGCATTCCCGCCTGGAAATGGGAAGATATCAACATGGACTTTATTGTTGGCCTAGCTCTCACTTCGTGTAAGCATGATTCTATTTGGGTCATTGTGGACCGACTCACCAAATCTGCTCACTTCTTGCCGGTCAACAATAGATACAGCATACGGCGATACACAGAGCTATACATTGCAAGAATTCTATGTCGTCATGGAGTACCCAGAACCATCATCTCAGATCGTGGTTCGCAGTTTGTCGCTCGTTTCTGGGAACAACTGCATGCATCTTTGGGTACAGGTCTAATTCGTAGTTCTGCTTACCATCCCGCTACCGATGGGCAGACAGAGTGTGTCAACAAAATTTTGGAAGATATGCTTAGGGCATATGTTTTAAGACATGGTGGTAACGGATGAGTATCTACCCTATGCTGAATTCTCGTATAACAATAGCTACCAGGAGAGTGTGAAAATGTCACCATTTGAAGCACTCTATGGTCGCAGTTGCAGAACACCGTTAAACTGGTTTGAATCTAGAGAAAGGGTAACCTTTGGTCCTGATCTTGTCAAGGATGCAGAAGAAAAAGTCCGTACCATTTAGGCAAATCTTAAAGCTGCCAAGTGCCGCCAAGAGAAGTACGCAAACCGACGACGTGGACCACTGTATTTCAATAAGGGTAACTATGTCTATCTTCGAGTGTCACCTATGAAGGGTATCCAACGGTTTGGAGTCAAAGGAAAGTTAGCTCCCTGTTATATTGGGCCATTCCAAATTTTGGAACGATGTGGAAAGGTAGCCTACAAGTTGGAGTTACCCGCTAATCTATCTGGAGTTCATAATACCTTCCATGTCTCTCAGTTGAAGCGGTGTCTCAAAGCACCCATCGACAAAGCCTTGGAAGAGTATGACCAACTCCAACCCGATCTCACATACTCCGAACAACCAATAAGGATCCTCGATGAGAAAGAGTGCACAACCCGTAAAAAACCCTTAAATTCTATAAAGTTTAATGGAGCAATCACTCAGAAGATGAGTCCACTTGGGAATCTGAAGAATTTCTAAGTACTCAATACCCGGAATTTTGGTCGTCATACACAGGTACACTGTGACCACTGTACTTCCCTCTAGTTTGCCTTGATTCATAATCTCGGGACGAGATTTCTTTAAGGAGGGAGCACTGTGACACCCCAGGTGTCTCACTTTAATTTAACAAACATGAAGAGCACAAATCATGAAAATATAGCATGAAATAATAGAGCCTAACTATTGAATTATTTCCAAGTAATTAAAAACCCTACAGAACAAATTGTGAGGCAAATACAAATTTTATTATAAAACATGAGCCAAATAAATTCATAATCATGTTAGTAATAATAAAATAGATTTTTATGAATTGAATGAGCATTTTACCACATTTAGAAATACCCCAAATAATTAATTGAAACCTAGGAACCTTTCAAATTTGAAATTAAATTCAAAAATCTCCAGAACAATTCTGACCATTTGGGTCCCACCAGGGCCCCACAATTATCTCCAAGGGCCTTTGTACAAAATTCCACGATTTTAGGAGCTCCCTAGCTATTTGTTTTGGAAATACCATTGACCAGGGACTGTTCTGCAAAGAATCAAATAACTTAGGGGGTTCAGAGCAAAATCTTCTTCTCCTTCCCCTCACTAGCGTAGAGCCGCTCGACACACACACCAGCGCTCCGCTCGCCCTCCCCCGCACGCCAACCCCGCCTCGGAACTCCCTGCTGCTACAGCGCGCCTGCCACCCCTCTACTCTCTTGCCCTGTCTTCTCAGTCACGCGCTCGCCCAATGGAGCGTTTCTCCCTTCTCCCACCGGCACACCAGCGACATGACCGGCCGGCAAGGACTTCAATTCCACCCACTCTTCCCGCTCTCGCACCCCACTTGCCCTCTCCCCTCTGCGCAATATCGTAGCACACCGCGAGCCTCACATGCATCGCCATAACTCGGTTGCTGCTCCCTGCTCTCTCTCATTTCCTCCCCTCTACCCTCTGCTCAATCGCATTCCCACTTCAAAGCTTGTTGCTCGGCCGCCGCTGCCACTCTCTTGCATGCTACGCCTCAGTTCACTGCGCATAGACCTCTCCTCCATTCCCATGCCTCTGCTGCACCGTTTCTCCTCGCGCATTGGTTGAATCATACGAATATCAGAGGTGACCCCCTCTGGTGAGCTCCTCCGCCACTGGCCAAATTGACCATTCTCGGTGAGCCTCATCGCCTCACTCTTCCTTGCTCACAAGTGCAAACACTTAGCGCATCTCTCTGACCTTTTCTTCCTCTAATTCTCCACCCAAAGTCGCCGGCATTCTACTTTTCCCCAGCCCCGACCCATCGCCGCTGATCACCGAAGCCACCTCCAGGACGAGCCTCCACCTCCGGCCAACCCCGACGAACTTCGAATTGATGCCGCCCTTCTCCACATCTCCCTGAAGCTCTACGAGAAAGCAGAGCCCGATTTCCTACTCCGAGCCATCATCGCAACGTCGCCGCCTCTCGCCGCCGACGGTCTTCCGGTGAGAATCCCACCTCGCGAACCCCTCCATCTCCTCCGCCTTGGTGCGCACCTCATTTCATTGCTCTCGCGCTGAGTTTTCCTCCCCGTGTAGCGCCGGCAGCATGCCCTCCGGCCGCACATCATCCAACTCCGACGAGCCTATTGGCCGTCCTTCTGGCGCCTACATGGCCACTAGGTGGCTCTGACTTGGCACCCACGTGGCTCCGACGTGGCAATCCCTTAAACCAGAAAATGCCCAGAAATTGCCAAAAACTTTGAAAAACCTTATTAAATCGAATTCGACTCCAATGGAACTCAAACAAATTTTGTCAGGATCATCTTTCAGTGCTCTATTTTAGTAAAATGATAAATCACTGTCTTTGTACATATATTTTTATCAATATATTAAACTGTCCAAACAATAAATAATTCACCTGAAATTCTAGGTGTAAAATTAAATCCTGAGTTTTGGCATGCTAAGTAAACACATGAACATCTACCACCCCAAATTTTGGTTGGTAAAAATATGAATTATTTTAGGCTCTGGAATTTATTTAGGGTGTTGGCTTAAATTAATTCTAGTAATTATGTTGTAAATTATCTGCCCATGCCACTTGGTCAAAAAATCACTCATATAAGTCTCTCCACAGTAAATCACACATGTCTAGAAATATAAATTTACTTAAGTAATTAATTTAATTGCTCATATCACTCTTTTACTTTGTTTAAATGCGTAAAAGAATATGTATACCTAAACTCTTAATTAACAATCCAACTTCTCTGAAGCATATGGCTTCGAGAACATAATAATAATTTTAATTCACATTAAAACACAAGGTGCTTGCATGCATCATATCATTGCAATCAACGGTATTTCGAGAATGCCGTTAATACAATTCTATCATATAGGCAACGACAACCAGGAGCAAGAAGAGGATTTTTAGAAGGACGTTGACCCTCAAGAGCAGGAAGTAGAAGTTGCTAACACTAGTGTTGATCCAGGCAAGCCCCGGTTCACATTCGCCTTTTTACAAATTTTGCTAGTTTACAATAATACTAGTGTCTATACTTATTGTTGCAATAGGTCATAGGAGTTGATTGAAACCCACCTTGCATGATCCCCAAATGACCTATGCTTTTGTCTTAGAACTTGGTAGAATCGGTACTGTTATGCTATGCTTAGTAATTGCTAGTCTCGTTAATACGATACTATTATTACTAAGGAATGAACTTGACCACTGGAACGGGAACAAATAAAAGAACTTTATTTGATGTTATGACCGGACAGGGATAATACATATTTAGGTTTGCAGCAACACATGGGTGTTGACTATGGTAGCCCTGCCTTGTCAAACCTAGGACCCGTCCGTGGTCGGCCCCTTGATCAAGTGTTGAACAGTACCGAATGCATGCTAGCTTATGGGCAATAGTAAACCAATGTAGCATTAAAGGTCACATGCATTGAGGACAGTTAAGGTGCGTTGGTCATTGACCCTCCTGCTGCTGGAGTGGGCGGTTTAGACCACGAAGTACTGTTGGTAGAACGCCCACTCGATGTCACCACACCCGGGCCGAGGTGTAGGTGCTTTTCTTGCGAAAGGTTGCCATATACGACCTTAATTGGTGCGTATGTGTCGTGCATCTCGGGTTTTCCCAGCTCGTGTAAATCGATTGCAATTGCTGTCCCTCGCAGTAATGAGTACCGCTTGGTCACGGCGCCAATCATGTAGTCGCACTTGATACTTGGAAATTGATTATGATGTTTATCGTTGATCATGATTAGTGCTACTCATCTGTTGTACTTACTTCATGTATTGTTCTATTATCTTATTGTTGCCACTAAAGTTACAATTCAGTTCAACCCATTAAATTGGCAAATAAAACTGATAGAACTAATAGGTTGCTTAGTGCGAGTCCTTTCAAACAAGCCACCTATTAGAGCCTGAGCATGTCTAGGTGTCCGACGGGTAAGTCTTGCTGAGTAATTAGTACTCAGGCTTTGTGCCAATGTGTTTTTCGGGTAATGAAGAAATAGAGTTGCCTGTAGATGTGCTGCCTTGGGACATGCAGGTCCTCGAGGGTTGGACTGCCCACTGTGAGTCCGACCTGCCGCCGCAATGATGTTGTTTGTTGCTAGAGTGATGGTTCTTCGGACATGAACCATTACTATGCTGTATCATCGAGCTCATAGTTCTTAACGTTATTGCTTCCGCTGTTTTCAAAACAGTCATGAACTTGTATTATTCCGCTACATGCTAAGTCATCGTATTCATGTAATATTCAACTTAAATTTGGACCAATGTTGTATTATCAAGTGTCTGTGCTATTAGCACCATCGGGACCTCGATCCTCCGGGAAGGGGCGCCTCACACAAAGATGGAAAAAATAGTGTATGCAGTTGTCATGGCGTCTAGAAAATTAAGACACTACATCAAAGCACACAGAATAAAGATCATGACAAACCAACCACTGAATGACATCTTCTGAAACCGGGATGCCTCGGGCAGAGTCGAAAAATGGGCCATGGAGTTATCCGAGCGCGTCATAGATTTTGAAAGAAGAAGCGCAGCAAAATCTCAAGTATTGGCGGACTTCATGGTAGACTGGACTTCGTCAGGCTACTTCGGTGATGGCGAAGTGATTGAAAAGTATTGGACAATATACTGCGATGGTGGCTAGGGAGCAGCAGGAGCGGCAATAGCAGCCATAATCACCTCGCCAATGGTATTGGAAATGAGATATGCCGCAAGATTAGAATTCAGAGATGACAAAGCAAATGCACAAATAATGTAGCAGAATACGAGGCAGTGCTTTTGGGCTTAAGAAAAATAAGAGCTTTGGGAGTGCACAGCTGCTAAATCAAAACAGATTCAAAGGTCGTGGCAAAGCAAGTGGACAAGGATTTCATAACACGAGATCCGCAACTAGAAAAGTACCTGATGGCTATCAAAAGTATGGACAAATACTTCAAGGGATTTGACATTGAGTATGTTGAGAGAAAACATAATGATGAGACGGATGAATTAGCGAAAGTAGCTTCAAAAAAGGTACAAGTACCACCCGATGTGTTCTTTGAAACATTGCAAGAACCATCAATCAAAGTCGCCCAAAAAACAGCAAAATTGGTGAATGCAATATACAGCGAAGATTGGAGATCGCAAATCATGGCATATCTCAGAGGATACTTCAAGCCTCAAAGCGAGGTCGAAGAAAAAAGAATGCAACAAAGAGCAAGGAACTATGAGATCATAGAAAATACGTTGTATAAGAAGGGAATAGGCACTCCACTACTAAGATGCCTGTCTACAAAGGAAGGGATAGAGCTATTAAAAGAAGTATATCAAGGTTTCTGCGGTTCTCACATTAGACCTCAAGCGCTCGTAGCAAAAGCCTTCAGGCAATGATTCTTCTCGCCATCAGCAGTAAAGGGCGCAGTAGAGGTTGTTCAATCTTACGAAGCTTGTCAGATGTTCTCCAAAAAGAACTCAGCACCATCCTAGCCGACACAACTCATATCACCATCCTGGCTGTTGCAAAGATGGGGAATTGACATAGTGGGAAAACTGACAACCGCACAAGGGAATTACAGTTATGTGATGGTTGCAGTTGAATATTTCACAAAGTGGATAGAAGCCAAACCGATAACAAATATCACCGCTGCAAGAGTCAAAAAGTTTTCTGGCAAAACATAGTATGCAGATTCAGAGTACCGAGGGAAATCACAGTAGACAACGCAAAGCAGTTTGACAATGAAATGTTCAAATAGTTTTGCAAATCTATAGGAACAAAAGTTGAGTTTGCTTCAGTGTATCACCCGCAGTCCAATGGAGCAGTTGAAAGGGCAAACGGTCTTATCTTCGAAGAAATATTTTTTTTTTACTTAATCAGAAAAAAGGAAAGTGGGCAGAGGAATTGCCTAGGGTGGTGTGGTCCCATAACACGTCACAATCCAGAGCAACGAAGTTCACACCTATCATGCTGCTATATGGTGAAGAGGCGGTCACTCTGGAAGAAATCAGCAACAAAAGTATACGAACCAAAAACACCGAAACCCAGCTGGAAGAGGGAGAACTTAAGGATCTGATCGAGGTGGATAGGTTGCAAGTTGTGCACAACCTAGAAAAATACCAAAGTGAAACAAGGAATTGGAAGGACAAGAGAGTAGTCCCAAGGGAGTATAGTCCAGGAGACCTCATGCTAATCAGAACACCAAGGATAGAAAACAAGGGCAAACTCGAACCAAAATGGAAGGGGCCATACCTCGTCATAAAGTCAAGTAGATCGGGCGCATACAGGCTAGCAAATCCAGAAGGGGAAGAATTTAGCCATTCATGGAACATGGATAATCTCCACAAATTTTATGTTTGAGAAACTATAGCATCGTAGTGCAGTTCATGAAACTATAAGCGAACGAGCACGGTAGTATTTCCTTTAGTTTTAGTTTCTTTCTTTTTTCAAATTTCTGTAAAAAGTCTATACTCTTTTCCTCACAGGGGAACCCAGAAATGGGGTGAGTTTTTTAATGAGGCGGCGAAATGTAACCCCTAGCAATACAAAAGCTAGTCATTCCCCAAAAAAATACTGAGCATGATCCTCAACCAGTCGAAATAACTTCCCGCAAAGGAAGTTTTAGTATTCAATGAAGCCTAAAATAGCGGAGCCGGACGTAATGTCATCTAGGTAACAACATTACTATCGTAACTCCAATTCTGCATTCGTAAATAAGAAAAAACGAGCCAGACAAGCTCAAAGTCTCCAAAAGCGAGCAAAAGTCAAAAAATCGACAAAGAGCCAATTGCTCTTCGAAAACCATCAAAAGTCACCAAAAGTGCAAATATGTTAGACCCAAAGTTTCTAGAACTATTCAACTCAAAACTCATGACGAAGTCACAAAAGGGGCTCGATCAGTTTTCTCTCTCGTTGACAACCTCACCCCCAAATTGACTAAGGGGGAAGGGGGTGTTTTTTCGCTCAAAACTCATGTTGAACTCGCAAAAGGGGCTCGGTTAGTTTCTTTTTTTTGTTGAGAACCTCGCCTCCAAATCGACTAGGAGAGGAGGGGGTGTTTTTCGCTCAAAACTCATGCTGATGTCACAAAAGGGGCTCGGTCAGTTTTCTCTCTCATCGAGAACCTCGACCCTAAATCGACAAAGGGGTAAGGGGTGTTTTCGCTCAAAACTCGTGCCGAAGTCTATAAGCTTCATGACCATTGATGATTGGATCCCTAAGGTATGGATGTTTTGGTGGTAGATGACAACTATGAAATTGTGGGCTAACATCCACACGACTGTTGTCTATGTAGGAATCATCTCTTAACTCTAATTGCAAATCATATGGATGATAGTTGTCCTTAGCGATTGATGACAATGACCGCAAGCGTGGAGGCTTGTGAATTTAATGGAGTCCAAGGGTTGATGGAGATGGATCAAAGTGGAGAACAAGCTATGGTGCAAGTGTGTGGAACACTTTAGTAGTTGTTAGGGCTTTGAGTCCATAGGAAAAACCAGACTATCAAGGGGGTCTAGGTCATTCTCTTAGGTCATGTCTAGTCGTGATGTGCAAGGTTGCTCGGTGAAATGACACGCACTAGATGATAGTGGAGAAGCGAAGGAGCTGTTCGGAGAAGCCGGGAAACGAAGTCAAGTGAGGACGACAAGTTTCAACTTCGGAACATAAAGACCGGATAGAGGGGTTAGTGGAGATCGGACTGTATGGTCACTATGTAGAGTTTTCCAGGACTTAGCGCAAGGAGCAGGAGTTCTATCAGTAGGAGACTCCATACAGGCTGGACGGTCTGGTCTGCTGACTCGATGGTCCGGTCAGTAGGAGTGCAGAAATAGCAGAGAAGGTGCATTTCGTGGAGGCTCCCGGAATGGAGAGAGAAAGTGGACTGAACGATCCAGTTCAGCGACCGGACAGTCCGATCAGTACAGGAAATTGCCTGGACAGAGAAGCCAATGGTTCTGGGAACCGTTACTAGAGTGACCGGACGGTCCAGTCAGGAAGTGACTAGAAAGTCCGGTCTAGATGTCCAGAGAGGCAATTTCATGGAGCAACGACTAGTTTGAGGTTGGGAGCCTATATAACTTCGTTGCTGGGGTCTTGGAGACCACTCTTGACCAGTGGAATACCTGAGAGCATTTGGTAAGGTCCAAGAGGAAAAGAGGAGAGCACTTGGAGGAGATATTGCATATCTTGAGAGTGCTAGAGAAGAGTAGCTTGAGCATCTTGCACATCTAAGGCTAGGGTATCCTTGATGGTGTGATCTAGATTGTTACTCTTGGTCTATGGTGAGACCTAGACCGGTTAGGTGTCAGTGATCGAGCCTATCATGATCGATTGTGAAGGCCGTCACACGTTTGTACATGGTTTGAGCCCGCCGGTGAAAGGGGCATCGCTAGTGAGCGCTCGTGTCGGATTGAGGAGTCTGGCAAGTTCTCGAGGGAGGCGAGCTTGTACTTTGTGCAGCGGTGACGCACACAGTGTTTTCACTCTAGGAGTGATTGCGGGCTCGTGGGCGAGAACTCCACTTGGTGGCGGGAGGGACCGGGACTCCGGCAGGAGTGGTCCAACGAGGAGTAGGGGAAGGCGTCATCCCTCCGAGACCTCGGACAAAAATCATGAGCATTCCTTGACCCTCTCTTTACTATTCCACATTTGTGTGCTCTAGGTAGTAGGGTGACTTGTGGCTTGCGTAGGCTAGTGTGATTGGCTTCCGCACTTTATCTTATCATGTACACTAGCATGTGTAGGGTCTTGGCCTACTAGAATTGCTTAGTCCTCATCTTGTTAGACTCAAGTAGTGGAATTTGAAGTAACCGGATTCATGAGCAGCTTATAGACTCACCCCCCCCCCCTCTCGGTACGCCTTCAGTCCTTACAAGTGGTATTAGAGCCAAGTGCTCATCTTTGACGAATATGCTTATTGGAATGCTTGCATGCAAGCCTACCTTCAGTTCCTTGATCAAGAGACTGAAGATAGGCTTGCATGCGAGCCTTCGAATAAGCATAGTCCTCACCGTTGAATATGGGAACACTCCTCGCCGGTCCCGACATCCTTACTCAAGGCGGTGAAGCCTCAAAGATGAGCACTTGGCTCTGATACCACTTGTAAGCACCGAAGGCGTACCGAGAGGGGGGGTGAATCGGTAAGCCACTCACGAATCCAATTACTTCAAATTCCACTACTTGAGTCTAACAAGATAAGGAACCTAAGCAATTCTAGTAGGCCAAGACCCTACACAAGCTTGTGTACATGATAAGATAAAGTGCGGAAGCCAATCATACTAGCCTATGCAAGCCACAAGTCACCCTACTCACGAGAGCACAAAAATGTGGAATAGTAAAGAGAGGATCAAGGAATGCTCATGATTTTTTCCCGAGGTCTCGGAAGGATGGCGCCTTCCCCTACGCCTCGTTAGACCACTCCCGTCGGAGTCCCGATCGCTCCCGCCACCAAGTGGAGTTCTCGCCCACGAGCCCACAATCACTCCAAGAGTGAAGACTCGGTGTGCATCACCCCTGCGCAAAGCACAAGCTCACCTCCCTCGAGAACTGGCCGGACTCCTCGAGCCGACACAGGCGCTTACTAGCGATGCCCCTTTCAACGACGGGCTAAAACCGTGTACAAATGTGTGATGGCCTTCACAACCGATCGCGATAGGCTCGATCACCGACACCGAACTAGTCTAGGTCTCACCATAGACCAAGAGTAACAATCTAGATCACACCCTCAAGGACACCCTAGCCTTAGATATGGAAGATGCTCAAGCTACTCTTCTCTAGCACTCTCAAGATATGCAATATCTCCTCCTAGTGCTCTCCTCTTTTCCTCTTGGTCCTTACCAAATGCTCTCAGGAATTCCACTAGCCAAGAGAGGTCTCCAAGACCCCAGCAATAAAGTTATATAGACTCCCAACCTTAAACTAGCTGTTGTTTGTTTTTTATGTCTGTTGATTGAATGATCGGTTATTTCTACCGGTACTCTAAGCAAACATAAGCCTTGGACGAATAACAGAAATCTAACAGACTTAGATATTAAAGACATTGTTTTATTAATGCTTTATATTAATTTTATATATAATTATATTATTTATGTTCTTGTATTACAGTTATCTCATCGACATCACTCAGTCAAGGAGTGCCGAGCCATTAGATCACTCGGTCACGGAGCGCCGAGTCATTGGATCACTCGGCCATGATCAACTATTCATGGTTTCTGGAATTTTGATCCCTCAGACCTTTTGAGCTGTTATCTCGGGGGCTCGTCTTTGGCTCACTGGATATTAAGCATAGCTATATCAACTGGAGCTATTTTATTGACATCACTCGGTTTTGTTATCCCAAGTTATTGGATCATTCAGTTTCATTATTGGATCACTCGGACATTATTGATTACTTATGATTTTACTCAATATTGGAGAACCCTGCAAGAGTTGTTTTTTTCACTCGGAATCATGCCCGGGGGCTGCTATAACTTGTTATATTTAATCAAGTATTGCTTGGATATTTTTGATGGCTCTTATACTTGTTCTCTTGGATCAAGTATTATCCGGATATTTTGATGACTGCTATGCTTGATATATTTGATCAAGTATCACTCGGATTCATTAGTACCAATGCTTCCTTTTATTAGTTGGGGGAGTGGTAGAACCAATCTTGGGGGCTACCGTACTAAAACTTCTCATCGAATCAGTCGGGGACAGTGGTAGATCAAGATTTATATATGATTATTTTTGACGCATAAGATATTTTGTGATCTAAATACCTTCTGAGTCGGGGGCTATACCTACACCTAGTAGGTGGATTTATTTGTTGCATCTGGATATTATTTGGTGCACAATCCTTTTGAAGATTCTTGGAGACCTTTACAAGTTTGTTGTTGTACATGAAAAAGCTTAATCATATTCATAGCGAAGCATTAGTCAATCAACTGAAGATCAACAACTAACTTGCAAATCTCTCGGGGGCTACTATGGGATATATATACCAGGGATACCTCACAACTCGGATATATTGCCGAGTGGGCTGGGGACCAATAAAGATAAAGCCCATAAAGATAATTACTTAGATTATTACTTGGAGTAGACGACAAGTCAATATTAGGGATAGAAAGTTAGAGATAGAATCCTAGTCGCAAAATTATGTTGTAACCAACTAGGAGACTTGCCATGTAACCCTGCCCCCTGGATATATAAGGAGGGGCAGGGGCTCTCTCATTGACACCCAGGATATATGACATAATACACCACAGAACACAGGACGTAGGATTGTTATCCTTCGGGAGGCCCGAACCTGTCTAAACCTTGCATCTTGTGTGTCCATCGACTCTCGATCTCGCGCATGCCTCTACCGATAAACAAGGATCATGGGTATGAATAAGGGAATATTCGTTGGACTATCCCTCATCCTTAGAGCATCTCCAAAAGCTCCCCAATAAGTATCCCTCAATCAAATTATTGGGATTTATTGTAAAAATCCTTCTCCAACAGTTTCCCTAAACACCTCCCTATTTTTATTCCCTCCCTAAATCTTCCTCAATCATAGGTAAATCTAGGGAAGAAATCGGGCTCCCCAATCCTGGGTTTTTCCGCTTGGCAGCAATATTTATGTCATTTCCCGCCAGGCAAAAAAGTATGCCACTGTTTCACCGAGCTCCTTCACGGTGGCGGATCTACTCGTCCCCACGCCATTGGCCGCCCTCCTGCCCGCCTTCGTTGGTCCTCCCTCCTACTCCCTTCTCTCGTCCCCCGGCACACCACCTCCGCTCGACCCAGCCCGTGAGGCATTGCTCGGCCTCCGCTCGTCCCCCAGCATGCCACCTCCGCTCAACCCATCCTGCGAGGCATCGCTTGGCCTCCGCCCGCGTCTGCTCGTTGTTCAGGGACGCAGCGTCGGCCGTCCCCAGGCCGTCCCACACGACGCCTCTGCTCATCGATTGGAGACTCCAGCATTGAATGGAAGATTAGAGCTGAGTGACGATGGCTGAGCAGTGAGTAGAGCCTGGTTTCTGCTTGTGAAAGGAGCCAACAACACATTGGAGAACGCTAAACTGAATGCCATGGCTATTCCAAACAAATTCATCTGCAGGAAATTAGCATATATGAATCATGCTGTGATAGGAGACAGTGTCAAATTGGAGAATGACAAACTAAATGCCATGACTATGCATTTGTACCAAACTTAATTTATTGTTCATGCCAAACTGAATTCAGATATGAACTAGACATCTGCACAACGAAATGTAATAGAAGCAAACAAGCTATTTCACGGCATGTAAAGCAAACAAGCAAACTGTACTATCAAAATTAGAATGTCTACTTCAGTTATGTTTAAATCGAGCAAAATTTACTGTCTACATTCTGTTTCTGTCTAATCGTTGGTAAACTGAATTGTTTTGGTGAATTGAGCTAGAAGCAAAAGGAATTGGTCTTGATGCGGTCACAATCAGATAAAATTGATGATTAGAGTTGGCCCGGAGCACAAGGATCATCCTGACCTCTGAATCTGTAACAACTCATTCTACCTCAATACAAAAGGATCAGAGCATCGCACGCAAATAGAGTGTGCAGTTCTAACAACTAACCAATGCTCACATCATCGATGATGAATTCTTCAAGTGACAAGCAATCTTGCTGGATCCGGCAATCGAGACCCATGGGAGGAACCATTGAACACCACATCAATTCGACCCCAGCGACATCTGTTCCTCCATCAGAACAACTGAACTCCGGATCCTGCAGTCCTTGCGCGATCAGAGGGATGGGAGAAGATTGCTATGCACCTTATTTACACAATCTTGTTTGTCCAGCCGCCACATCTCGGGGGCGGGGCGGCCTGCACATGGTGACTACAGTGGTGGTGATTTGGTGTCACAACGGACTAATTATTTGTCTATGTGATTAAAAAATCATGATGGGAAATTGGTGTAGAAACACAAAGGGGCGCTCGCAGGGGACGAGGGCAACGTGCGTTGCAGTCCTGATAACTGACGTGACCCAATTTAAATTAAGATACAAATACTTTTAGGGGAATTGTTGGAGGAGGACAAATATTTTGGCCCCAATAGTTTTTGGGTTGTCCCTAAAATGTGATTTTTGGGAGCAATTTTTAGAGAAGCTCTTGGAGATGCTCTTAGGGGTCAAGTAATGGGCTTCCCCACTCAGCCAAGTAAGCTGAACCGTCATTCTCTTCCTCTCCCGCGAGTGCTGACGTCATGCTGACATCAACATCGGTTCAGCCCAAACACATGATCTTCTATGCTTCATAACTCTCATATCCGAAGTCCGATTTAGGCAAGTTATATATGCATTTCGATCGGCTCGACGAGAGCTTCAACATGATGAGGTCTAATTCATACTTCATGTTTATGGGCTTTTATTATTTCTCCTCTTATAACTCTGATATTTCCTTGAATTTGTTAATAAATCACCTGCATGCAAATATTTACTAACACTTGTGGAAATTGTTAGTAACAAGCTCCTACCACCATGTTAGTTATTCCTTTTATGTTATTTATGCAAGGATTTAATGGTCAGATTTAGCATTTAAGGACCGTCAACAAACTCCCCCACACTTAGCCTTTGCTCGTCCTCGAGTAAAGGTTGAAGACTAAGGTGGATCATAACATCAGTTGGTATGATGCTAGCATGCAAATTATCCCATGTCATACCTGTACCCATGAACTTTTGAAGTATCTATCATGTTACCTTGGGTGGTTGAGAAATGGAACGGTCTTGACTCCAATCTTCTTCACTCGTTCTGCTGTGTAGCTTGGGTTTTTGAAAAGATTTTTAAAACAAATCATAACTGTACTCCTCAAATGATTCTCTCAAATCGCTCAATGTGTAAGGTTCCTCACCAGGGCATTTAATGTTGCCTCTTTTCATCCTACTTCTAAATATGGCTTTATGTGGAGCTCAAGGTAGGGGTAAAAGAGAGGCATACTTGTGTCTCATATATCACTAAGTCAAAAACCAGATCCATGGAGAACAATTCATGAACTTTTGATCAAGCATGTGCACATGTGGATATGTAGATGGAAAATGACTGAATATGAATACTCCCCTTTTTTTAAGATGTTCCCTCCCTTCTCTTGGATATGCATTTGAGAGCATGGGCTAATTCTTTCTCTCTCTTTTCTTTTTTTCACTCTTTTTTTTTGAAATCATGAATAGCCCATGTCTCTTTTACAAGGATATTTGGGGAGGGAGTTCATCAGTATATGATGGAGTACTTTAGTTAATGGATGGATGATGACATGGAAGTGCTATCTTCCAGTGTAGAAGATTTAGCACATGGATGATGGATATTGTGGTGCTAACTTCCAGTGAAGAAGTATTAGCAAAGTGGTGTGAACATAATCTTGATCAAAAATTCATAAAAAGTAACTCACAAGGGTCCCAACAATTTGACAAAGTTCAACAAAACAACAAGTAGCAATAAGTATATAAATGCATGATGCGATGCTAAAAGAAAGAGAGAGAACGGCTACAAACCAAAGTGCCAACGACGAGTTGTTCCCTTCTCGAGCTTACTCACAAAGGACCATTTTTCAAAGGCTTGGGTATACCATGAACCACCTTCCCAAGCTTAACCCATGTCCATAGCTATCTCAAGGAGGTCCAAAGTTGACCTACAAAGAGAAGAGAAATAAGCACAAAACAAAGACACAAACAACCAAAACTGTACAAATTTACAAAGGACAACCTTAAGGGTTACTCATGTGAAGTTGGAGAGGTCGAGAACATTCAGTTCTCCCCTTAGCTTGTTGAAGGTCTTCTCATCAAGAGGCTTGGTGAAGATATCCGCCAATTATTCATGAGTGAGCACATGCACCAAGTCAATGTCCTTCTTCTCAACATGATCTTGGATGAAATGATGTTTCACTTGAATGTGCCATCTTCATCACCGCTTCACTATCATAATAGAGTGGCATTTGAGTAAAGTGGAGATCATAGTCAAAGAGAGTTTGCCTCATGTAGAGAAGTTGAGCACAACATGCTCCTGCCGTCATATACTCTGCTTCGGCTGTAGAAAGAGCCACCGAGTTTTGCTTCTTTGAGCACCAAGAAACAAGAGCTCTTCCAAGGAATTGGCAACTCCCCGATGTAATCTTCCTATTCACTTTGCATCCTGTGAAGTCCGAATCCGAATACCCAATTAACTCAAAGCTTGTTCCTCTAGGATACCATAATCCCATGGTAGGTGTGTACTTGAGGTATCTAAGTATCCTCTTCATGGCCTTCAAGTGTGACTCCTTTGGATTTGCTTTATAGCGTGCGCACAAGCACACACTAAATATAATGTCCGGTCTTGAGGTGGTGAGATATAGCAAATAGCCAATCATAGATCTATAGAGCTTCGGGTTCACCAGTTTTCCCTTTTCATCCATGTCCAAGGGTATTTTCCATGTTGAACCTCTTGAGAAGATCCTTGGTGTACTTTTCTTGATAGATGTTGTTTCCTTCTCTCAATTGCTTCACTTGAAACCAAGGAACACATGGAGTTCTCCAACCATAGACATTTGAAACTCCCTTGCCATCATTTCTCAGAACTCCTCATTGTACTTCTCATTGGTTGACCCATATATGATATCATCCACATAGATTTGGCACACAAAAAGATCCTTCCCAACATGCCTTGTAAACAAGGTGTTGTCAATGCTTCTAATGGTGAATCCATTCTTGAGACGGAAGTCTCTCAAATTTTCATACCATGCCCTAGGAGCTTGATTGACGCCATAGAGAGCTTTCTTTAATTTTTATACATGTCTTGGATGCTTAGGATCCTCAAACCCTAGAGGTTGTTCCATATAGACTTTCTCATTGATCTCTCCATTCGAGAAGGCACTCTTCACATCCATAGTCATTATGTGAAGCATAAGAAAGCTTGAATTGCCTCAAGATGAGCCACTGGTGCAAATGTTTCTTCAAAGTCAATGCCCACCACTTGAGAATATCCCTTTGCCACTAGGCGAGCATTGTTCTTGACAATGACCCCTTTGTCATCTTCTTTGTTCTTGCAGACCCACTTGGTGCCAACCACATTATAATTCTTGGGCCTTTCTACCAACTTCCATACCTTGCATTTCTGAAAGTTGTTCAACTCCTGTTGCATGGCAATAACCCACTTGTGATCATGCATTGCCTCTGCCATTGTCGTGGGCTCAATCATGGAAACAAAAGAGAAGTTCTCAATAGCAATATTTGCCTACTCCACATCTTCTTCACTCACATAGTTGGGCTTGTATTGGTTTCTCCTTGTCCTTACTCCTTGAGATGGGCTCCCAATGATCAAGTCACGAGAATGATCCTTGTTAATTGCTTTGGGTCTAGGATGATGTTCTTCTTGAGTGGGAGGTGATCTAGGTGAAGTATCTTGGGCATCATGGATTGCTTGCTCTCTTGAGATATGAGTGTCTTGGATTCTTAGAGAGGTGGGAGAATCACTCATAGGCTTTCTAGCTCTACACTTAGAGCTTGAATTGGATGGAGATGCATCATTTGAGGAGCTTGGAGAAGTGGCTCGAGATGGAGTAGATGGGGGAACTTGCTCTCTTTAGTGTTCTCTAGGGTAGGTGGATGCACTCTCAATGAATTTTGGGAGGAGCTAGAAGGTGTCTTAGTGACATCTTGGTTTGGCTCTTGCACCTCGGAGGATGTGGTTGCTTGAGGTGGTAGAGTGGAGGGTTCACCAATGTCATCATCAATAACCTTGTGGGGTAAAACCTTGCCAACGGCCATTCCTCTCATAGCCTCCCTCATAGGTTCATCACCAATGTTCACTTTAAGAAATTCATCTCCCTTTTGAGAACCATTTGACACATCAAATTACACATCATCGGTTTCCTCCACACAACCTGTAGCTGAGTTGTAGATCGATATGCTTTAGAACTTCCAGAGTATCCAACAAGTATGCCTTCGTCTGTCCTACTCCTAAACTTCCCGGGCTTCCTCCTCTTCTTGATAATGTAGCAAGTGCAGCCAAAACCCCAAAAATAGGAAACATTCGGTTTCTTTCCAACCAATAGCTCATATGGAGTCTTCTTCAACAACTGGTGAAGGTACACACGGTTGGAATTGTAGCAAGACGTGTTGATTGCTTCAGCCCAACACCTCTCATGAGTCCCATACTCATCTAACATAGCACGAGCAAGAGTGATGAACATCTTGTTCTTCCTCTCCACTACTCCATTCTGCTCGGGAGTATAAGTAGCGGAGAACTCATGCTTGATCCCTTTCTTGTCACAATAATCCTCCACTGTTGTGTTCTTGAACTCTATCCTATTGTCACTTCTTATCTTCACAATGCTAGCTTTGAATTCATTCTTTGCTCTCCTTGCAAACTTTCTGAAGATGTCACGAGCTTGAGACTTGTCCACAAGAAAGAAGGTCCAAGTGTATCTCATGAAGTCATCCACAATCACCAAGCAATAGATATTTCCTCCTAGACTCTTGTGGTGTGTTGGACCAAACAAATCCATGTGCAAGAGCTCTAGAGGACGAGATGTTGACATGAAAGACCTGATGGGGTGAGAAGAAACAACTTGCTTCCCTGCTTGACAAGCACTGCACAGTTTGTCCTTCTCAAAGGTCACATCCTTGATTCCTTCAACTAGATTCCTCTTGACCACTTTCCTGATCTGACTCATCCCAACATGTGCTAATCTTCTATGCCACAACCATCCCTTGGTTGATTCTGTGAAGAGACAAGTACTTGGAGGCATGTTGCTAGATTTGAAGTCCGTGACATATAAGGTTCCATGCCTCACTCCATGAAATACTAGCCCTTTCTTGGTGTTCTCAATAGTTGCTCTATCCTCATCAAATGTAGATAGAAGGTCGAAGTTGAGGGTTTCCACAAGAAAAACCTTAGAGAGATGGAGGTCCTCTGTAATGGCCACCTTGCCTGAGCCACTAACTCTCTCCTTTGAGTTATCCCCAAAAGTCAGCTTCTCACTGTCTTCGTCTTCATCAATGTTGGTGAACATGGTTGGCTTCCCGGTCATGTGTTGAGTGCACCCACTATCAAGGATCCAATGGGTACCTCCACTCTTGTAGTTGACCCTGGTGGTAGCCATAAGACAAGCACTAGAGGAAGAAGGGTTAGTATCCAAAGCATTGCTCAATTGATTTGTACTAACCTCATTACATCGAATGATAAGACCATCCTCATAGATAGGGATTCTAGCAATCCCTTCCTGAAGTCTCCTCCTGATGGGATAGTGGGGAACACGATACCTCCAATGTCCATGACCATCCCCGATGTGCACATTGTCGAGGATCATAGAGGCCAGTGACGTGCTCAAGGACATGTCCCACTTGTGAGTGGAGCACGAGTATCATCTCCATTGCTCTCTCAATTGAGAGCTCATGCCTTCTGTTGACTACCTCCGCAAGTAAGAAACCCCTCTCAGGAGTTGTGATTTGTTGGAGGAGCTTGTCAATCACTTCATGTGATGCAATCCTTTGAAGGCCTCTGAAGGAGTTTATCCTACACACAAGATCATAGATGTTTAAGAGAGTATCACAAAGGTCATCATTCGAATTTCTCACAAATTCACCAAGTTGAAAGATAGGATCCTGTTGATGAGCTCGATGAAGATGCCAAAGATGATCTTGCGGTGGAGGAGGTGGTATGGGTGAAGGTGCCAGAGCCGTAGTGGTGAGGTTGATCATCTCAAATGACCGAGTGAGCATCGTTGTTGGTGCTCCCCCTACACCAATGCATGGTCCACCCAAAGTGCTTGGAGTAGAACTTGGAATGGCACTTGAGGTAGAGCTTGATGAAGCGCTTGATGATGAGCTTGGTGAGGGTCTTGATCCGAAGAGGTTGTAGAAGCTGTTGCAAGGCAATCTTGTGGAGGGATCGAAGAAGTTTGAGCTCGAAGCTACTTCTTTCCCTTTTCTTGAAGATGCTCCAATGTTTTCCTTGGAAGTCTTCTCCCCAGTCCAGCTTGCGATGATCTCCTCATCGTCAAAGAGAAGATCAATCACTTTGTCGATGGAGAGACCCTTCTCCATGAGAAGACTGAGAGTGGTGTAGAGGAGCTTGCTACTAGGGAGCAAGGTGAGGATCTTCTCGACTATCACAATCATAGGGAGCTTGAAGGATTCTTCATTTAATTCAATTTTGTCTACAATACCTCACAGGCGAATAAGAGAGTTAAGTAAGTCCTCATTATCTTTAGCATGAAAAGCAAAGAACTCCTTAATCCTAGTCATGCTAGTGGAGCAAGCAGGAACAAGAGAAGCATCATCATCAATCATCACATTAGGCACACTAGTAGAGCAACCTATCAAGTTATCACTAGACGAATCTAGGCACTCACTAGAACTAGGCACATCCACACAATCATCATACACATGATTATCGTAAAGGTATTGGCAAAGTCCATAAGAGTATCCATCAACTCATCCAGAATCATGGTATTTAGGTAGATTTTAAAGCGATCCTTCCATAAGCCATGACCCGGCCCCGAATGGGATGACATCCCAACTCAATACATTCACTACTCAAGGCGGTTAAGCCCTATATTGAGCACTTGGCTCTGATACCACTTGAAAGGATCATTGTGACCGAGAGGGGGGGGGGGGTTGAATCGGGAACTATCTCTATGTACCAATTTTACCAATTCCTAATACCAATACACTCCAAACAACTCCTGTACAATACTAGTTGTGATCACACTAACAAGATAATCGTATGAAAGGAAAGACATGTGACACCCCAGGTGTCTCACTCCTATTTCACAAGCATGAAGAGCACAAATCATGAATCATATAGCATAAAATGATGAAGCCTCACTTCAATTATTTAAATTAATTCAAGGTAATTAAAAACCTTGCAAAAAAAATTGTAAGCCAAATGAAATTTTATTATACAACATATGCCAACTAAATTCATAATCAAATCAGTAATATTAAGATATAATTTTATGAATTTAATGAGCATTTTACCACATTTGGAAATACCACAAATAATTAATTAAAGCATAAAAAACTTTCATAATGGGGAATTAATTATAAAATAACTATAAATTTTCTGACCAAAAAATGGGCCCCACCAGAGTACCACAATTATCTCAGAGGACCTTTGTGCAAAATCCCAATTTATTTGAAGGCCCCTAGCTATATGTTTTGGAAATATCTTTGGCCAAGGACTTGTTTGCAAGAAATCAAATAGTCCACGGGGTTCAGAGGAAAATCTTTTTCCTTGTTCCTCCATTGGCGCAGTAGGAGCAGAGCTCCCCAGCCGGCACATGCCATGGCCTGTCTTCACCCCTCCACCTCGGGACCCCGCGTGCGCTACAGCCTCTCTGCCCCCCCCCCCCCCCCCCCCCCCTCTGCTCTCTGCACGCCACCGAGCGACCCGGCGGCGACTTCAATTCCTCCCCGCCTCGCCGCTCCCACTCCCCCACTCACTCTTTCCCCTCTGTGCAACTTGAAAGCGAACCCACGAGTTCAAGCACACTCTCTCTCGCTCTCTGCCCTCTGCTCTCTCTTCCATTTCTCCTCTCCCTCCCCATTCTGCCATTGTTGAGCAGAGCCGAATCTCGAGCTCAGCTGCCGCCGTCCCACTGTTTCCCCCACAAGAGAAAAACACCCATCACGCGCGCCTCACCCCCTTACACCTTTCCATGCCCCTGCTTGACCGATTCCTCTCGCTCATTGGTTGAATCAAAAGGAAACTGAAGTGAACCACTCCGGTGACCTCCTCCACCGCGAGCTAAAATTCCCCGTCCCTGGTAAGCTTCGTACCCTCTTCCACCTCTCACGCACGCGCAACTCATCCCAGTGTCTCCCTGACCCTTGACTCCCTTGTTTTCATCACAAGATCGCTGGCACCACTGTTTTCCCCGGCCGCCGCCACTGCTCCTCCGGAAATCCTGAGCCGCCTCGCCGACGAGAACTACCCTCCGCTCCTCCGCGAAGCACGCTGACATGATGCCGATCTTCGCCTCGCCCCCGTGAAGCCGTAGGAGAAGACCGCGTCCGATTTCCTGCCCTGAGCGTGAATCGCGACGCCGCTGAACCTTCAACCTCTGCTGCCTCTCGATGTTGGCACCCCTCCGGTGAGCCATCTCCCTCGCAACCTTCATCAATCCATCCGCCTCGATGCGTGCAGCAATTTCCCGCAACCGCGATGAGTTTCCGCTGTCCGCAGCCACTGGCAGCGAGCCTCCGGCCGTGTGCCACCCCGCTCCAATGAGTCCACTGGCGCCTACTGGCAGCCGAGCTGGATCCGACGTGTAGCTGATGTGTTGCTGATGTGGCGCATTTGTGGCTTCCCCAAAAACCAGAAATACCAGAAAATTACCAGAAATTGCCTAAGACTTTGGAAACTCATAGTAAATCAAATTCAAACCCAATGTGACCCAAACAAATTTTGTTAGAATCATCTTTCAGTGCTCTAATTTAGTAAAATGATGAATAGCTGACTGTGTACACGTATTTTTATTGATTCATTTAATTGTCCAAACACCAAATAATTCACTAGAAATTCTAGGTATAAAATTAAATCCTGATTTTTGGCATGCTTAGTAATGATTATCTACCACCACAAATTTTTGTTTGGTGAAATATGAAATATTTCATGCTCTAGAATTTATTTAGTGTGATTTACATTTAAATTAATTCTATTAATTATTCTATAAATAATTTTCCCTTGCCACTTGGCATAAAAATCACTCATATAAGTCTCCATTCACAGTGAATCACACATGTCCAGAAACATAAGTTTGCTTTATTAATTAATTTAGTTACTCATATCACTCATTTACCTTGTTTAATTACATAAAGAATAAATATACCTAAAATCTTAATTAACAACCCAACTTCTCTGAAGCATATGGCTTCAAGAACATAATAATAATTTTAATTGACATTAAAACACTATGTGCTTGCATGCATCATATCATTGCATTCAACGGTATTCAGATAATGTCGTTAATTCAATTCCGTCATCTAGGTAACGACAACCAGGAGCAAGAGGAAGACTTCCAGAAGGACGTTGACCCTCAAGAGCAAGAAGTTGTAGTTGCTAGCACTAATATCGATCCAGGCAAGCCCCGGTTTACATTCGCCTTTTTACAAAATTTTGCTAGTTTATTTTACTAGTGTCTATAATTATTGTTGCATTAGATCATAGGAGTTGATTGAAACCCACCTTGCATGATATGCAAATGACCTATGCTACTGTCTTTAGAACTTGGTAGAATCGATACTGTTATGCTATGCTTAGTTACTACTAAGTCTCGTTAGAAAGTATGACTACAAGGCACGTATAATGCATGTGTAGGTTTGCAGCAACACATGGGTGTTGACTGTGGTAGCCCTGCCTTGTCGAACCTAGGACCCGTCCGTGGTCGACCCCTTGATCAAGTATTGAATAGTACCGAATCCATGCTAGCTTATGGGCACTAGTAAACCGATGTAGCATTAAAGGTCACTTGCATTGAGGACGGTTAAGGTGCGTTGATCATTGACCCTCCTGCTACTGGAGTGGGCAGTTCAGACCACGAAGTACTGTCAGCAGAACGACATGCCCACTCGACGTTACCACACCCAGGCTGAGGTGTAGGTGCTTTTCTTGCGAAAGGTTGCCATATACGACCTTAATTGGTGCGTATGTGTCGTGCATCTCGGGTTTTCCCAGCTGGTGTAAATCGATTGCAATTGTTATCCCTCGTAGTAATGAGTACCACGTGGTCATCGCACCAATCGCGTAGTTGCACCTAATATCATGGAATGGATTATGTTGCTTATTGATGATGATGATCATTATTATTATTATTTCTCTTATGTCGTATTAACTTTATATATTGTTACATTATCTTTTTGTTGCAACAAACGTTACATTTCGGCTGAACCTATTTAAATTGACAATTAAAAACTTGTTAGAACTAATAGGTTGCTTAGTGCGAGTCCTTTTAAACAAGCCTCCTATTGGAGCCTCTGCATGAGTAGGTGTCCGACAGGTAAGTCTTGCTTAGTAATTAGTTCTTAGGCTTTGTGCCATTGTATTTTTCAGGTAATGAAGAAATAGAATTGCCTGTAGATGTGATGCCCTGGGAAATGCAAGTCCCCGAGGGTTGGACTACCCACTGGGAGTCCGACTCGCCGCCGCAATGATGTTGCTTGTTGCTAGGGTGATGGTCCTTCGGGCATGGATCACCACCAGGCTGTACCATCGAGTGTAGTTCCTTTATGTATTTTCTTCCGCTGTTTCAAAATATTTATAAACTTGTATTAATTCTGCTACACTCTGAATCATCGTATTAATGTAATATTTAACTTAAATTTGGATCAATGTTGTATTATCAAGTGTCTGCGCTATCAGCACCGTCGGGACCTCGATCCTCCAGGAAGGGGTGCCACAGCTGGTATCAGAGCCGTGGTTCATGATAATACAACAAATAAATCATATTTTCAAAAACTATGACATTTGCGAGTAAGGATACGTTAGTATTGCTCATGTAGATAATAGGGTGGTGACAAAGCTAACCTGGGTTATGATTATTTATATTACTTGCATCTACGGCTTCTTCAAACGAAGGTACGTGTGTGCTTAACCGACACACGTGATATCGGTGTCTGTGCTCGCAGGTGGATAAGAGACACTGTTGGCTCGTGACTTATCACGGGGCAATCATTTTCCATGGATCGTTACTAGTAGAATTGTGCTTATTTTTATAGTTTCTTTTGAATTTGATGTATTTTTTCTGCAATGGATCTTCTGTAGGTACACTAACATCGTTATTATAACACTTAGATTGACTTACGTGTTGAGTGCGGGTCGTCACCAAATATTCGTGCCACTAAGTAGCGGCAAAAATATGCGTTGTGTTGAGAGGAATGCTAGGATTATAAAATGAAAATTTTGCATCATGCATCCCAATGTAACTAAACTAAAAATTGGTTCTCTCCTTGCTCACCAACTACTGAATAAAAATTGTTCTAAGCATGATAAGTATAAAGTTCTGAATTATAAGGTTAACGGGAATCTGTCCTGTTTTTAGCTGTCAACTTCAAAAATTTATAACTATTAATTTACTCAACCGAATAAGGCATACAAATACTTTTCAGAAAGGTCTCAACATCCCATGTCCCCTAGATTTAAATTAAAATTCGATCATAAAAGTAACAACCTCAGAAATAGAGAACAAGTACAATCTGTCAACTCTCTATTTTCAGCATGACCCTGAACTTTAAAATTTCATAACTAAAGTTGTACTTCGAATTTGCAAGAGTTTAAACCCAATCTCGAAAGCCCTTGAAGTCTATTTTAATCTCCAATAGGTTTAATAATTTTGTTGTTTTCCCTCTATCCAGTAGAGCCAAAACACCCAGCGTCTATTATCCTGAAACAGAATCTGCCAACCTGAACATGCAAAATTCATAAGTCCAGATTTACTTGGAATTTTTGAGAATATAAATACAATATGGAAAGCTATGAAAGTGAGGTATAACCTGGTTCCAACCCCCAATTTTTAAGACCTTGTTTTCTGTTCAAAATACCCACTTTTCTGACTGTGGTACAGTCAAGACAGAATCCATTTTAAAACCCATCACCGTATTATTGCCCCTTGAGGCTGGAAAATGTGAACTAAAAACTTGGTTTCTGTATTTCATAGCACTTTATATAAAATGCATCTTTACTGTAGGGAAGGTTTGACTCAATGAAATAGTTGTGATATAGTTTTGCTATCATTACCAGCACCATGATAGTTGTTAGTGATATGCATTTTGCCCATGGAACACTGTACTCACCATTGGGTTTTTGTTGCAGATGGGAGACCACGGTTTTGAGGAGCTTTTGCACGACGGGTGGTGCTACACCACCGTGTCTTTCCTACACTTTTGTGGGATCTGCTACACTTGCTGGGCTACGACAAGCCGCCCTCCTACAAGGGCCGCGAGATCCGCCGCCACGGGGTGACTCTTGCTGAGGTACACACCAGCGTGCCCACCCACCCATGCAACCTTGACATGGCGGGGATGGAGAGCACGGCGATTTGTGGAAGCCTCCGTGAGGGCTTGGAGAGAGTCACCCACAGGGCTCTCACTCACTTCTGCGGGCGCCACACAGTAGCGCTCTCTGGGACCCCGTTTGAGATGATTCCCATCTGACACCAGGCCAACCCAGTCTGGCAGAGGCGTGTGAGGCGCATCGCCCATGATGACTACCCAGCATATCATGTGGGGTACCACCGTGTGTCCCACTACTCTGAGTACCTCCTCAACTTGGATGAGGAGGCTAGCAGCCATAGCAGGATTCTACTGGCTGACACTGAGCAGGCCTGGGTGCAGAGGAATGATCTGTAAACACAGGTTGATGCATAACAGAGGGAGATTTAGCGGCTGACCGCTGCTCTTGAGGCGAGTGACTGAGGTCACTGGACAGCGTGACACCCTCACGCAGGAGGTTGACAGACCTGGCGTGATTATGTAGCAGCACGACAACCACAACGAGCACCTGCAGCATCAGTTGACGGCTGCACAACACGAGATGGAGCTCATGGGAGAGGATCTATAGACCCTGGCTCACAAGAACCAGGGCCTGCAGCAGTAGCTGGAGGCGGTCCTGGCGCCACCGGCAGCACCAGAGGAGGAGGATCCGGACGAGGACATGGACAAGGAGTTTGACATGGACTACGAGGCACCAGCCAGAGACAGGACTTACGGGATCATGATAGACCGGACTAGGTCGTGTAGGCAAGACAAGTTGGGTAGGTAGCTTTTGTCGACCACGCGAGGTTGTGGTATTTTGGGGGATCACTATGTGAGATGCTTTTGTAACTCGATGGTCACATATTCTAAGTTCATGTACTTAAGACTATGTTGACTTATGTTATGTATCGGTTGTACCCTTTCCGCTACTGTTGTTGCAACAGAGTTTCATAAGAATTCCAGCTTGATCATACTCTTTGACTCAATCAAAGTACTTTCCTTGTAGATTGCTGAAAACACCAATCAACCGCCACCAGGTCGGGAGATCACAGACGGCCTGGAGTTCACAGGGATGGTTCACCTGTTTTAGAGAGTTCTCTAGAGATTCAGATATTCCATTCCTCCCACCTATGTTGGCAAGGAATTTCAGGAGCATGGAGTCCCTCATGTGCCATCCATGTGGCGGTTCCTGCCAACTACTCGGTCATTCCCGCATGGGAATCTTGGACCATTAGCGTCATTGGGACAGATTTGTCTTCCACCTGGAATGTGGCTGCATTCAAGGCACTTACTCGATTCTATGAAGACCACAAGCATGATGTTGCTGGAACACCCATCGCCTTGCTGCCCATTAATGATGTGACGGACTTTGAGTGGATTAGGCGTGTGGATTTCATCTTTGATCCAAACCATCGCCACCATGATCCTATGCTGCCCATAATAGAATATTATGGCTTATCCACTTTCGCCTTATGCACAAACTTGTGCCCGCATCTGGATGTGTTTCATGCTGCACTTTGACTTTCTGAAGTCAAAAAACAAGCTAAGGATGAGGAAATTGCAGAACTGAACCAACAAATTCAAGCAAAGAATAAAGAGATGGATGTAATTATAGAAGAACGTGACCAAGCCTTGCTGGATGCAGCAGATCTTGAGCATGACATGATTGAGGCTCAAGATGACTTGGACGCATTCAAGGCTGCCCACCTTCCTATTGAAGGAAATTGGGACGAGATCATCATGGAGTATTGATAACAAGAGGATGTAGAGATGGCGCCGGTCGGTATTAATGATGTGGAAATGATGGATCCAGAGGAACCAGAAGAGCCTATGGAACTAGAGGAACCAGAAGAGCCGGAAGACATAGGCTAGGAGTAGATGAATCGCTACACCCCGGTGTATGGTCGTGTAATATAAGTATTCCTAGTTCGATGTAGGAGTGTGAATCTTGCATTATGTGTTCGTAATACCGTAGCTAGGCGTTGACACATATGTGTAAGAAGTCATGTGACGGTGTCCTTTTAACAACCATGTAGTCTGAATTGAATTAATGAAGATGGTTGTTACTTGTGAAATTTATCCGTGCCTCTTGCAAATTTATATTCTTGCACATGTGTTTTTATGGATTATTTTGAGGAATAACTAATGTGCAACTGTATAAATTGCAGCATGGTGCGTACTCGAAATCAGGATGACCCTGAAAGCTCTCAGCAAGGAGCTAAACTGAGCCCTCACTAGCTGAGGTTTTGGCTGCTGCACTCAACCGGCAGCAAAATGACTCTGAGATTCTTCGTCGGCTAGTGGATATCACATCCCATCTAGCTGGACAGAGAGGCCACCATAACAACAACAATCAGCCTCGACAGAGCACCTACTCAAACTTTCTAGGTACTCATCCGCTAACCTTCGAGTGTGCCAGAGAACCTCTGGATGCCAATCACTGGTTGCGCCAGACCGAGTCGAAGTTTGGTCTACTAGAATGCACCGAGCACCAGAAGGTGCTATTCGCCGCCCAACAACTCCAGGGCTCTGCTAGTGCCTAGTGGGCAAACTATGAAGCTTCTCTGCCCGTTGGACACCGTGATGAATGGAATGAGTTCAAGGCTGCATTTCATGCTCACTTCATCCTAGCTGGCCTCATGCAGAGGAAATTCCAGGAATTTATGGATCTGAAACAAGGAGGGTGGAATGTCCTCCAATATTCTGAAGCTTTTAATCATCTGGCTCAGTATGCTACTGAGTATGTTAATACTGAGGATAAAAAGAGATATGCATTTCTGCATGGTATGAACGCCACTCTTAAGAAGCGTCTGAGTTGGCAAACAATCGGCACATACAACGACTTGGTCAATGCTACTATTGTCCAGGAAGGCGCTATGCGTCAAGTTGAAAAAGAAGATCACAAAAAAAAAGGCCCCTGCTAGTGCCTCTGCTGCCCCATAGGCAAAGCACCGCCTGGTTTACACTTCACCTACCGGACAACGTTTTCGGGCATCTCTGCAGCAGCAGTATCAGCGACGATATGGTCAGAACTACTCAAGGCCACCCCAGTAGCAGAACTTTCCACCCCGTGCACCGTACCAACAGCAGAACACTCAGTACCATGCACCATACCAACAGCAAGGGAATCAGACTGCTCGTGGCCCACAGCCTGCTGATCATGGAAGCAGTTATCCGTGCTACAATTACGGTCGTACCAGCCACTTTGCCAAGAACTGCACTGCATCGAGGCGCAACAACAACAACAACCACAACAGCAACCAGCGTCAGAACCAGAGCAGGAATGTGAATGCACCATCTCGTGGTGCCCAAGTGAACTACACCAATGCTGAAGATATTCCTCAGGGCAAACCCGTGCTAACCGGTACACTCTCGCTCTATCACTAGCCTGTCCTTGCACTTTTTGATTCTGGTGCTATTCATAACTTCATTAGCAAAGCTTGTGTGTAAAAACATAAACTCCACACCACCATCATAAATAGATGTTGCACCGTCCGCTCTCCTGCTGGACAAATTTTTGCTAACGAGGTAGCATGTAAGGCTCCACTAGAAATTAATCAAAAGATCTACCCCACTGATTTCATCATGCTCAAGGACCAAGAGATCGACCTGATCATAGGTATGATCTGGATGAAAACCCATAGAGCCATGCTAGACATTGAGCCTCGCAACGTTCACATCAACTCTCCCTTGCATGGAAAGGACACACTTTCTCTAAATGCCAATTCATCGTAAGCCTTGGTTGTCCATCACTTGGAAGGGCAAACACTCGAGAGTATTCCGGTTGTTCATGAGTATCCGAACATGTTTCCTGAGGACATCTCTGGTCTACCGCCTGACTGTGACGTGGAATTTAAGATAGAGCTATAGCCAGGAACTTCTCCGATATCCCATCGCCCGTATAAAATGGCCCCGAATGAGCTGGCTGAGTTGAAAAAGCAATTGAATGAGTTGATGGAAAAGGGATTCATTTGCCCAAGCACTTCACCTTGCGGCTGCCCTGCTATGTTTGTGAAGATGAAGGACAAGTCCTTGCGCCTTGTCGTTGACTATTGGCCTCTTAACAAAGTTACCATCAAGAACAAATACCCATTACCCCGTATAGATATCCTCTTCGACCAATTGGTTGGTGCTAGGGTCTTTTCAAAGATTGACCTCCGTTCAGGCCATCATCAAAGCAAGATCAGAGCCGAAGACATTCCGAAGACCGCCTTCTCTACTAGATATGGATTGTTTGAGTATCTAGTAATGTCATTCGGATTGACAAATGCCCCTACCCATTTCATGTACCACATGAATTCGGTATTCATGCCCGAGTTGGACAAATTTGTGGTAGTATTCATTGATGACATCCTCATCTATTCTAAGTCCAAGGAAGAGCATGCTGAACATCTTTTCATTGTTCTTCAACGCCTCCGAGATCACAAGCTGTATGCAAAATTTAGCAAGTGTGAATTTTGGTTGGACCGTGTGCCATTTCTTGGTCACATAGTCTCTGCGGAAGGTATCTCGGTGGATCCTAGCAAAGTTCAAGATGTGCTAGATTGGAAGTCACCAAGGACGGTTAATCAAGTACGCAGTTTCCTCGGGCTAGCTGCATATTATCGTAGGTTCATTTCAAATTTTTCTCGGCTGACCAAACCCATCACGGAGCTGCTGAAAAAGGATAAGAAATTCAATTGGAACAACAGTTGTGAAGAAGTATTTCAAGCATTGAAGAAATTATTGACTACTGCTACAGTACTGGCTCAACCAGACATCACCAAGCCGTTCGACGTGTATTGTGATGCATCTGGCACAGGGCTTGGATGTGTGCTCATGCAGGAAGGTCGTGTTATTGCCTATGCATCTCGACAATTACGAAAGCATTAAGAGCACTATCTAACTCATGACTTGGAACTAGCTGCAGTTGTACTTGCACTAAAAATATGGAGACATTACTTACTTGAAAACTTAGTGCACATCTACATGGATCATAAGAGCTTGAAATATATTTTCACTCAAACCGATCTGAACATGAGGCAACGCCGGTGGCTAGAACTAATAAAGGATTATAACCTGGAGATTCATTATCATCCGGGCAAGGCCAATGTAGTCGCCATGCGTTGAGTAGGAAGGTACACTGCCATCACTTAGTACTGGAGTATCAGAACAACGGCAACCACGTCACTGCTTCAGAACCCGTCTTCACATTTTGCCTGCTGTAGTGATTAGCAACCTTAGTGTACATTCTACCATTCATGAAGAAATCATTGCTACACAGAAAAATGACATTGGTATGAATCATATCCGTCAAAACATTAAGAAGGGTAAAGCAAAATGCTTCACTCAAGACTCTGACGGTACCCTATGGTTCAATAACCGTTTGGTAGTACCAAAAGACTTTGAACTTAGACGGAAAATCTTGGATGAAGCACATCACTCCAAGTACTCCATCCATCCAGGTAGTAATAAAATGTACCAAGATCTGAAGAAGAATTTTTGGTGGACAAGAATGAAGCGAGAAGTAGCTCGATATGTGGCAGAATGTGATACTTGTCAGAGAGTTAAGGCTGGCCATTTGAAACAAGCCAGATTGCTTCAACCATTGAGTATTCCCGCCTGGAAATGGAAGGACATCAGCATGGACTTTATTGTTGGCCTACCTCTAACTTCGCATAAGCATGATTCTATTTTTGTCATTGTGGACCGACTCACCAAATCTACTCACTTCTTGCCGGTCAACAATAGATAGAGCATACGGCAATACGCAAAGCTATACATTGCAAGAATTCTATGTCGTCATGGAGTACCCAAGACCATCATCTCAGATCGTGGTTTGTAGTTTGTCGCTCGTTTCTGGGAACAGCTGCATGCATCTTTAGGTACAGGTTTAATTCGTAGTTCTACTTACCATCCCGCTACCGATGGGCAGACAGAGCGTGTCAACCAAATTTTAGAAGATATGCTTAGGGCTTGTGTTTTAACACATGGTGGTAACTGGGATGAGTATCTACCCTACGCTGAATTCTCGTATAATAACAGTTACAGGAGAGTGTGAAAATGTCACCATTTGAAGCACTCTATGGTCGCAGTTGTAGAACACCGTTAAACTGGTCTGAAACTGGAGAAAGAGTAACCTTTGATCCTGATCTTGTCAAAGATGCAGAAGAAAAAGTTCGTACCATTCAGGCAAATCTTAAGGCTGCCAAATGCTGTCAAGAGAAGTATGCAAATAGATGACGTAGACCACTGTATTTCAATAAGGGTAACTATGTCTATCTTCGAGTGTCACCTATGAAGGGTATCCAACGGTTTTGAGTCAAAGGAAAGTTAGCTTCCCGTTATATTGGACCATTCCAAATTTTGGAACGATGTGGAAATGTAGCCTACAAGATGGAGTTACCCGCTAATCTATCGGGAGTTCATAACACTTTCCATGTTTCTCAGTTAAAGAAATGTCTCAAGCCACCCATTGACAAAGTCTTGGAAGAGTATGACCAACTCCAACCCGATCTCACATACTCTGAACAACCGATAAGGATCCTCGATGAGAAAGAGAGCACAACCTGTAAAAGAACACTTGGGAATCCACTTGGGAATCTGAAGAATTTCTGAGTACGCATTACCCAAAATTTTGATCGTCATACGCAGGTATGTTTTGACCACCGTACTTCCCTCTAGTTTGCCTTGTTCATAATCTCAGGACAAGATTTCTCTTTAAGGAGGGAGGGCTGTGACACCCCAGGTGTCTCACACCTATTTAACAAGCATGAAGAGCACAAATCATGAATCATATAGCATAAAATGATGAAGCCTCACTTCAATTATTTAAATTAATTCCAGGTAATTAATAACCCTACAAAACAAATTGTGAACCAAATGAAATTTTATTATACAACATATGCCAACTAAATTCATAATCAAATCAATAATATTAAGATATAATTTAATGAGCATTTTACCACATTTGGAAATACCACAAATAATTAATTAAAGCATAAAAACCTTTCACAATGGGGAATTAATTATAAAATAACTATAAATTTTCTGACCACATGGGCCCCACTAGAGCATCACAATTATCTCAGAGGACCTTTGTGCAAAATCCCAATTTATTTGAAGGCCCCAAGCTATTTGTTTTGGAAATATCTTTGACCAAGGACTTGTTTGCAAGAAATCAAATAGTCCAGGGGGTTCAGAGGAAAATAGTCCTCCATTGGCGCAGCAGGAGTAGAGCTCCACCGCCGGCGCACACCACGGCCTGCCATCACCCCTCCACGTCAGGACCCCGCGTGTGCTACAGCCTCTCTCCCCTCCCCCCTCTGCTCTCTGCCGCTCTACCTTGCCGGCCACGCGCGCCAACGGCTCACTTCTTCCCCTCTTCTCCTCTCTGCGCGCCACCGAGCAACCCAGCGGCGACTTCAATTCCTCCCCTCCTCGCCGCACCCACTGCCCCACTCACTCTTTCCCCTCTGCGCAACTTGAAAGCGAACCCACGAGTTCAAGCACACTCTCTCTCGCTCTCTGCCCTCTGCTCTCTCTTCCATTTCTCCTCTCCCTCCCCATTCTGCCATTGTTGAGCAGAGCCGAAGCTCGAGCTCAGCTGCCACCATCCCACTGTTTCCCCCATGTGAGCAAAACACCCATCACGCGCGCCTCACCCCCTTACACCTTTCCATGCCCCTGCTTGACCGATTCCTCTCGCGCATTGGCTGAATCGAAAGGAAAACCAAAGTGAACCACTCCGGCAACCTCCTCCACTACAAGCCAAAATTCCCCGTCCCTGGTAAGCTTCATACCCTCTTCCACCTCGCACGCACGCGCAACTCATCTCCGCGTCTCCCTGACCCTTCACTCCCTTGTTTCATCACCAGAAAACCGGCACCACTATTTTCCCCGACCGCCGCTTCTGCTCTGCCAGAAATCCCGAGCCACCTCGCTAATGAGCACTACCCTCCACTCCTCCCCGAAGCATGCCGACATGATGCCGATCTTTGCGTCGCCCCCGTGAAGCCGTAGGAGAAGACCGCGTCCGATTTCTTGCCCCGAGCGTGAATCGCGACGCCGCCGAACCTTCGATCTCCGCCGCTTCTCGACGTCGACACCCCTCTGGTGATCCATCTCCCTTGCAACCTTCATCAATCCATCCGCCTCGATGCGTGCAGCAATTTCCCGCAACCGCGGCGAGTTTCCGCTGTCCGCAGCCGCCGGCAGCGAGCCCTCCGTCAGCGCGCCACCCCGCTCCGACGAGTCTGCTGGCGCCTACTAGCAGCCGAGCTGGATCTGATGTGTAGCTGATGTGTCACTGATGTGGCGCATACGTGGCTTCCCTAAAAACTAGAAATACCAAAAAATTACCAGAAATTGCCTAAAACTTTGGAAACTCATAGTAAATTGAATTCAAACCCAATGTGGCCCAAATATATTTTGTTGAAATCATCTTTCACTTCTCTAATTTAGTAAAATGATAAATAGCTGCCTCTGTACATGTATTTTTATTGATTCATTTAATTCACCAAAAATTCTAGTATAAAATTAAATCGTGATTTTTGGCATACTTAGTAAACACATGATTATCTACCACCACAAATTGTTGTTTGGTTAAATATGAAATATTTCATGCTCTGGAATGTATTTAGTGTGATTGTTTAAATTAATTCTAGTAATTATTCTATAAATAATTTGCCCTTGCCACTTGGCATAAAAATCACTCTAAATCATATATGTCCAGAAACATAAGTTTTCTTTATTAATTAATTTAGTTGCTCATATCACTCATTTACTTTGATTAATTACATAAAGAATAGATATACCTAAAATCTTAATTAACAACCCAACTTGTTTGAAGCATATGGCTTCGAGAACATAATAATAATTTTAATTGAAATTAAAACAATATGTGCTTGCATGCATCATATCATTGCATTCAACGGTATTTCGATAATACCGTTAATTCAATTCCGTCATATAGGTAACGACAACCAGGAGCAAGAGGAAGACTTCTAGAAGGACGTTGACCCTCAAGAGCAAGAAGTTGTAGTTGATAGCACTAACATCGATCCAGGCAAGCCCCGGTTTATCATTTGCCTTTTTATAAAATTTTGCTAGTTTATTTTACTAGTGTCTATAATTGTTGTTGCATTAGGTCATAGGAGTTGATTGAAACCCACCTTGCATGATATCCAAATGACCTATGCTACTGTCTTTAGAACTTGGTAGAATCGGTACTGTTATGCTATGCTTAGTAACTACTAAGTCTCATTAGAGAGTATGATTACTAAGGAATGAACTTGACCACTGGAATGGAAATTATTAAAAGAAGTTTATTTTTATGTTATGATCGGGCAGGGATAATGCATGTGTAGGTTTGCAGCAACACATGGGTGTTGACTGTGGTAGTCCTACCTTGTCGAACCTAGAATCCATCCACGGTCGGCCCCTTGATCAAGTATTGAACAGTACCAAATGCATGCAAGCTTATGGGCACTAGTAAACCGATGTAGCATTAAAGGTCACTTGCATTGAGGACGGTTAAGGTGCATTGGTCATTGACCCTCCTGCTGCTGGAGTGGGCGGTTCAGATCACAAAGTACTGTTGGCAGAACAGCATGCCCACTCATCGTCACCACACCCAGGCTGAGGTGTAGGTGCCTTTCTTGCGAAAGGTTGTCATATACGACCTTAATTGGTGTGTATGTGTCATGCATCTCGGGTTTTCCCAGCTGGTGTAAATCGATTGCAATTGCTGTCCCTCGTAGTAATGAGTACCACTTGGTCATCGCGCCAATCGCGTAGTTGCACCTAATATCATGGAATGGATTATGTTGCTTATTGATGATGACGATCATTATTATTATTATTTCTCTTATGTCGTATTAACTTTATATATTGTTACATTATCTTTTTGTTGCAACTAAAGTTACATTTCTGCTCAACCCATTTAAATTGACAATTAAAAACTTGTTAGAACTAATAGGTTGCTTAGTGCGAGTCATTTTAAACAAGCCACCTATTGGAGCCTCTGCATGAGTAGGTGTCCGACGGGTAAGTCTTGCTGAGTAATTAGTACTCAGGCTTTGTGCCATTATGTTTTTTAGGTAATGAAGAAATAGAATTGCCTGTAGATGTGATGCCCTGGGACATGCATGTCCCTGAGGGTTGGACTATCCACTGGGAGTCCGACTCGCCACCGCAGTGATGTTGCTTGTTGCTAGGGTGTTGGTCCTTCAGGCATGGATCACCGCCAGGCTGTACCGTCGAGCATAGTTCCTTTACGTATTTGCTTCCGCTGTTTCAAAACATTTATGAACTTGTATTAATTCTGCTGCACTCTGAATCATCGTATTAATGTAATATTCAATTTAATTTTGGACAAATGTTGTATTATCAAGTGTCTGCGCTATCTGCACCGTCGGGTCCTCGATCCTCCGGGAAGGGGCGCCACAAGACAACCTATGCATACTAGTGTGTCACACAAGTCAATACAACTCTATGCACTACTAGTGATCAAGCACGCCAATGCAACTCCTATACATGCTAGTTATCAAATGTGGAAGCTTAAACACTACTAGCAAGCAAGGAGCCTAAACATGCAAGTCTACAAGATAATCAACTGGAACAAAGCAGGCACACAAGCATGAAAAGCATGGTTTGTAAATGCGAAAAGTAATGCATCAAAGTAAGGAGTAGAGTGAGAGAGTGAGAAACCATGTTGAGATGTGTCATGGTTTGCAATATGTGATGAGTGATTGACTTGGGAAGATTTGGTGCTTCAGTTGAAATGCGGAAATTCGGAGATTGCATGAGTGTGCATGGTTATGTTTATGACTAACTGGAGTTGGTGGTTGAGTTGGAGAAGTTGTAGGAGATTGGAAGTGTGTTTTCTTGTCTCATGATGTGTAGGTCACTGGAGTCAACTTGGTGGTCAACGGTGAGAGGATCAGGCACAAGTAGGAGACTTGGGGCTAGACGATCAGGAGGCCAGTTGGAGTCAAGGGTGATCCGTCCCGTACACGTGGAGAGGCAAGGAGCACGGACGGTTTCACGTTTAACCTCAAAACCGTGGGTGATGATCATGACGATGGGGTTGACCAAGTCTAAGGTGATCGGGTGTCGGTGCAAGTAGAGGCTTCCAATGGATCGAAGGCGGGAAAGACTTGTTGGCAAAAAGGATAACGGGACGAGGTGACACGCGTCAAGATCATCGAGTCCTGCTTTGTGGAAGTGAGCATGAAGTCATGCTTTGAGAAGCGTGCAAGGTGGTTTCCCGGTTTGGGCCTCAAAACCGGTGGCGGTGATTGGAGATGGCACCATTGCAGAGCTTGTGTCGAGGCAAAGCAAAGTCGTGAAGGGCCCGAGGGTGTTAGGGCAACGAGGAAAAAGATGGACGGGTTTGCCCCTGGTGGTAGGTGGCAGTGTTATGTAGGCCAAGGGTAGAGTGGTCGTGTGGACAACCCTTGGGCCTCTATAAGGAGAGGTAGGGCTGGTGGGAGAGGAGAGCCTCTTCCCATAGCCTTGTGTTAGGGTTACATTCTAAAGAGCTAGGAGAGTGCTTCTTGTAAAGAGGAGAGTAGTGGGTGTGTGAGAGACATCTCTTGCTCTTCCAAAGAGTGGGAGGAAGAGGGTGTCTTCCTAGCCTTTGTACCCATAGATCTTGTATGCATGTTTCTATGATATGAGATTAATTTTCATGCTCAAGATCGTCCTCTCTCCCTAAATCCCAAATTTCTCTTTTTCTTTATTTTTGGAGCTATTTTTGGTGGTGATTTTCGATCTCATTTTTGAGTGGGTTTTGGCACAAATTTCTCGAGGGATCTTGGTGCTAGGACATGCCTAAACATTTCACTATGGATCCTTGATTGATTCCTAGGCAAGAGCACCTTTGATTTCGTGGATTTCCTCAAGAACATTCAAACTCTAGAGCTTTCAGTAAATCCTCAAATTCGTGATGAATTTTTGTCCTTTTTGTGTGATTCCACTTGGAGAAGGAACGTCCTACCATGAGACATCTTCTGTCCAAGTTTTATAATTTTTGGAGTTCGTTTGGATAGGTTTTGGTAATTTTCTTGCCAAGTTTCGAGCATAGTTTTTGGTTCTGGAAAGTGTCGATCGGCACTGCCGATTTCAGGACCGGCACTGCCGGTGGGTCTGAACTCGGATCGGCCTGCCGATAGAAAGAGTCTGAACCCTGCACCAGCACTGCCGACAGCTACAACCAGCACTATCGATGCGCTCTGACTGCTGTTTTTGAGAACCCGCACCGGCACTGCCGTTGTGCTCTGAATGTGTTTTTCCTAAGTCCTGAGAATCCCTCACCAGCACTACCGATGGGCATGACCAGCACTGCTGATGGTGCTAACCAGCATTGCCGATGACTGTGATCAGCAGTGCCTATGGTAGTCCAGACTTGATCTGTTTTGGGGGCTTTTTGTTCTACTTTGTTTCCACTCTGTTCCACTGCTGTTGTTGATCACTCCTAGGGTTAGCAGATCACAAGTTGGTGTGTGTGACCTTGGTGATCGGTTTAGAGGTTGGGTCGGATTGTAATTGGGACATAGGCCAAGTTCTTGTGAAGAATTTTAATTGGCTCCCATTCATCCCCCTCTGGTTACCTTCTCGGTCCTTCAATTGGTATTAGAGCCGGTTTGATCACTAGTTGACCTTAACCAGCTTTGTGATCTGGAGGTGTCATGGAGAATCGTGCAGTCAAGCTCTTGATGTTTGATGGGGAAGACTTTTCCTATTGGAAGTCACGGACCAAGGCTTATCTCTTAAGCCAAGGACCTGCTATCTGGGACATCGTCGAGCAGGAGTATGCCATACTAGAAGATCTCAACACTACATTTGCAGGTGATTTAATCGGGTATGAAAACAACTCTAAAGCTGTCAATATCAGGTAGGAATGAACATGATCGTGTTACACACCTTGACACTGCACATGCCATCTGGGCAAAACATTGCAAGTACCATGAGGGTGCCAATCAAGTCAAGTCTATGTGTAAGGACACTTACAATAGACAGTACCAAAGCTTTGCACAAAAACCTGGCGAGTCACTAGATGACACCTTTCGTAGGTTTAAGGCAATTGTGTGCAAACTGAGGGCTTGTGGTAACCTAGTGTACGATGATAATGATAGGGCTAAACAATTGCTTTATTCCCTTGATGAAAATGTCTGGGGGGTTAAGATTGCTGCTCTTGAGGAAACTGTTGAGTTCAATACCCTGAATTGTGAGTGATTGTCTAGAAAATCTAGCTAATCTAGCTTCGAGCATGGATTTGCTTTCTAGATCTAAAAAGGGTAGTCATGTTTGCTCCTCTTATGAAACTAACCCCTCACTTGACAAGTCTACCTTGGAGTTTGCTCTATCTTCTCTTGCTGCAGCTTCCGATGAACAGATGGAGTGCATTCCTAACGAGGAGTTGTCCTTGCTCATACGGAAGTTCAGGAAGTTCTACAACAACCGCAAGGAGAGAAGAGGCGGTGGTTCACGTACATGCTTCGAGTGTGGTGACCCTGGACACTTCATCGCCGACTGTCCCAAGAAGAAGAAGAAGGCCGGGTACCACAACAACAATCGTGAAGACTTCAAGAAGAAGAAGAACCTCTTCTACAAGAAGGGCAAGAACTCCAAGAAGTTCGCAAAGGCTATCGAACGCTCCTACATTGCCGCCTTGAGTGATGTTGATCTCACATCAAGCGAAGACCTCACGAGCTTAGAAGAGGAATTTGAAAAGCCACGAGTCAAGAGGAAGGATGACTTCACTAGGCTTTGCTTCATGGCAAAGAATGATCATGACACCGACTCTGGCTCTGACTCTGACACAAGTGAGGTACCTCCCACTCTCGATGAGCTCTCTTCTAAACTTGATCATTTGCACGATGTTCTACTCATGCAAGATGATAAGCTTCGCAATGCTTTTCATGAAAGTAGTGAGCTTAAGTCTAAGTTGGAGAGTGCTGATTTTGAAATTGCTGTGCTTAGGTCTAAGCTTGCTCGTGATGACATTGTTGTTGAGTGTGAGCCTTGTCAAGTTCTGATGAATGATATGAGTCAGAGGGAGAGTGTGCATGCTCAAGTTGCCAGTCAACTTGAGAGTGCCCTCAAAGAGCTTGATGAGTTCAAGGCTAGACCAACCCTTTTGGGTGCATGTCAGAAGTGCCCCAAGCTCACTGATGAGTTGGAAGCTCAATCCCTCAAAGTCAAAGATCTCGAGTCAATGCTACAAAATGAGATTCGCTCGAAAGTTCTCCCACCTCCTTGTGAAATGTGTGTCGCTTTCAAGGATAAGCTAGTAATCACTAGGGAGGAAAACAAAGTCCTAGTTCAGGAAAATGATTATCTCATTTCTAGGCTTAAAAGAACCCTAGTGAGTGAAGAAAAGATTAAGAGTGATTTGGCTAGAGTGAAGGAGAGTGCCTCTAGGTCTACCTATAATTAGGGTTTGGGATTTGAGAGGTGTGACAAGGAGAGTGAAAATGTGGGTAAGTTTGTGTGCTAAGCTCCAACTACAAGGATGAGGAAAAATCCATCAAACCCACTAGCACATACTATCCACCCAATCCTATGCCCTCCTTCAACCCAAAGCAAATAGAGAAGCCAAAACCCAAACCCCCTGTGCAAGCTAAGCCTAAACATGAGAGTGTCTACATTTGCATGTTCTATGGTTGCAAAGGCCAGTTGGATGAGTTTTTTCTTTAGGCGCAAAAGAATTGAGAGAAAACAAGCTGAGTTGACTAGGAATGCTTTCTATGATGATTTTGTTGACTTTCAGCCTTGCTCTTTTTCTCGTGCCTATCATGGATAGGGTCATTCCTCATATGGCTTTAATTCACGCAACAGAGGCTTTGCACAGCAGCGCTTTGATGCCCCATGTTTTCCCCCATCGTGGTGAGTGTTGCTCTCATGAATTTGGCTTTCACACAAATGATTTCTATCCTCAGAACACAAGGTTTTCTCTAAGACGCTTTGACAGGCCACGTTTTCCCCATCATGGTTCTCATCACATGCGTTTGAATGGTAATGTGCAAAGAACTGTGATTACCTCTGGTCGTATGGTAAAGTGCTGGCTCCCCAAAAGTTTTCTCTCTAACCCTAGCACTGAGCCATTGATCTTTCCTTCTCGTTCTTTGTAGGCAGCAGGTGGAGGCTTGGAGAACAAGTGGTTGATGGATCCCGGGTGTTCGTGCCACATTACCGAAAATGCAAAATGGTTCTCCAACCTCACTCCCTTGAAGCAGCGGGAGAATGTGACTTTTGGAGATGACAAGAGAGGGAGAATGAAGGCAAGAGGCGTGGTAAAGGTAAATGAAAACTTCACTCTCAAGGATATTGGTTTGGTTGAGCTTCTCAAGTACAATCTCCTCTCTGTCACTCAGCTGCTTGATGTTGGTTTGGAAGTGCGCTTTAAGACAAATGCTTCTTGTGTTCTTGATTCGAATGGTTCTTTGGTTTGTGGGATTTCTAGCATTGGCAGAGTTTTCAGGCTTATTTTTCTATTTCACTAGGTTCTCACAAGTGCTTATTTGCTCAATGTTCTTCAGAGCTCTAGAAATGGCGTAGGAGACTAGGTCACATGAGCTTTGACTTGCTTTGTCACTTGAGTGGCCTAGGTTTGATCCGAGGATTGCCTAAGCTCAAATTTGAGAAGGATTTGGTTTGTGCTCCCAGTCATCATGGGAAAATGATTGTCGCTTCTCATCCACCAATTAATTTGGTGATGACTGAACGCCCTGGAGAGTTGCTTCACATGGACACTGTTGGTCCTTCTCGGGTTCGTTTGGCGGGTGGGAAGTGGTATGTTCTTGGGATTGTTGACGACTACTCTCGCTACTCTTGGGTTTACTTTCTTGAAAGCAAGGATGAAGTGTTTCATCACTTTTAGAGCTTAGCTTTGAGGTTGTTCAAGGAACTCCCTAGTGCATTACGAGCAATCTGCAGTGATAATGGCACCAAGTTCAAGAACTCCTCCTTTGATGCTTTCTGCCTTGAGCATGGTATTGAGCATCAATTTTCAGCAGCTCATGTTACCCAGCAGAACGGTGTGGTCAAAAGAAAGAACAGAACCTTGGTGGAGATGGCCCGGATGATGCTCGATGAGCATAGGACTCTAAGGCTGTTCTGGGCTGAGGCCATTAGCACTTCTTGCTATGTTTCCAATCGGATTTTCTTGCGCTCAATTCTTAATGTGACTTCCTATGAGCTATGTTTTGGTAGGAAGCCATCTGTTTCTCATTTGTATGCCTTTGGTTGCAAGTGTTTTATTCTCAATCGTGGCAATCTTGATAAGTTTGAGTCGGGATCTTCTGATGGCATCTTTCTTGGCCACACCCTTCATGGCCATTCCTACAGAATTTTGAATTTGGAGACTAACACCATCATAGAATCCTGTTGGTCATAACTACGCACCCACTTATATATCGCAAGAGGATGATGTATGATTGTAGCACTTTTTCCCTTGAATTGAGTATTCCAAGGTTTATCGAATCCACAGGGACCTTAGGGATAATTAAACAAAGTTAACAATAAAAGATCTAATCAAAGCTACTATCGAATTCAGGTTGCATGAGGGGAGACTGGCCAGCGCAAAGGTGCGCCAGACAGTAAATCAATCGATGCATCGATCGGCGCAAGCGTTGAGCCAATCGGCACACTAGTAAATCTAAGCCAAAGTGCACCAGATACCTTGTAAGCCTATGTTGTTAAGTGAGTAGCCAGATATCTACTAGTGAGATCATAATAAAAAATTCTAATTAAATAGCATCATAATGGGTAATTACATAGATCAATGAAAACCTATAATGAATGGACCACTCTGCTTTCTGAGTGGCTCCCGATTTATCGCTGCCAAGTGGAAACCCTTAATCGCGCGAGTATCTTACCCTACTCAACTATCCAATAGTGTTGCGCAAGCTTAGTATGCCGATTGATGCAGGATTGTGCTGTTCAGCGCAAGCCGTGTCTTCTCTGGTTTCTTCTCCGAGTCGGTTCCTCTGTCTTCCATAGCTGCCATGTGGGCCTTTTCCTTCGAGATCTTGAAGTTCCATTAATCTTCTAGGCAAATATCTTCAAGTGTCTTGCGCAGATAAACTTCCATAAACATGTGGAATGGTCCTCGGTCACTTCTATGGGCCAAAACACCCTTGCACCGACCGACTCATGGACTACGCCGATCGGCGCACTGGGCTCCTTCAGTGCTTTTCGTCGGTTATGGACTCCTGTCCTCACCAGCATCACTTTAATCACCAATTTTACCTGTTTCTGCAATAAAGCTCCAAAACAATGCATATACAAATATATAGACAGTATCATAAGTAAATGGCCTAAATTAATATCAATTCTGCTCTAAGTGGGGTAATATTCACATATAAAAGGGGCACTTGGGGAGAGCCAACAAGTCCTACGATGTAACCTTTGATGAATCAAACCCTTGTGCAAGCAATGTGGTTGAGACTGCTGGTGACAAGGAGATGGAGGAAAGCATCTTTGTAGAAGAGAGCCTACAAGGCTTGGATGATGATGATGAGTCAGCACATCCAACATTTGAGCCTGTTCCTGCTGCATCCACTACTCCAGTAGAGGGTCCAGTAGCTTCTACATCGACCTCAGCCGCTGTCGAGCCAGCTCCAGCTGCGGTTGAGGGGGAGGTATGCTCTGAGAGAGAGGCCCCTAGCCACATATAGCGACAACATCCACCTCAATAGATGATTGGTAATCTCTATGAGAGAACAACAAGGTCAAGGTCTACACATCTCGCCTGCTTTACCAATTCTCTATTTGTAGCCACCTTTGAACCCCGGGATGTTGGACATGCACTATATAACGAACATTGGGTTAATGCCACGCATGAGGAGTTGAAAAACTTTGAGAGAAACAAAGTCTGGACCCTTGTAGAGCCTCCCACTGGTGTAAATGTCATAGGAACCAAGTGGGTGTCCAAAAACAAGCATGGGGAGGATGGTGAGGTTGTGAGAAACAAGGCTAGGCTAGTTTCTCAGGGTTTTAGCCAAGTGGAGGGGTTAGACTATGGTGAAACCATTGCTCCTGTTGCCCACATAGAAGCCATTAGGATCTTGCTTGCATTTGCAGCCTCTAAGGGCATTAGACTCTACCAAATGGATGTCAAGAGTGCTTTCCTAAATGGCTACATAGAAGAAGAGGTCCATGTGAAACAACCACCTGGCTTTGAACACCACAAATACCCAAACCGAGTGTACAAGCTTCAGAAGGCTTTGTACAGGCTAAAGCAAGCACCCAGGGCTTTGTATGCTAGGCTTAAGACCTTCTTGCTAGAGCGCGTCACTTTCTAATGGTCTAGATATACATGGACGATATTATATTTGGTGGTTCTTCTCATTCTCTGGTGTCTAGATTTCAGGAATCCATGGAAAGTGAATTTCAGATGTCGATGATGGGCGAGCTCACCTTCTTACTTTTTGTTTCTCCCTTTTTTTATTTTGCTCTGTGCTGCGCCAATCGGTTCAGGGTGCGCCGATCGGCTCTCAACCCGAATTCACCAACATTTGTTTGTATTTGATTCGTCTGGCTTCAACATTTATTCAAGAATTTAATATAGCCAGAAATATAGGATGTGGTCAAGGAATGATACTCAACAAGATATTTTGGGTTTATGGTAGGATACTCAGCGGAATTGAATTTTTGCATGAGTAATTCAAGGCTAGAAAAAGATACACAAAGATTTGCCATCTTAGTACTGAACTCAACCATCAATTTAATGTTTATCCACAAATCAAAGGTTCATGAGAATTGCTCAAAATATGACACTGGTAGGTAAGGATCTTGAAAAGAATAAATTCCAAAGTTCACAACATGAAAATTTATTTATGAAAAGATTGGTACTAAGTTATCATCACAAACTGGACAATACAAATGAAGAACATGGGTACTCAAAATAGCTCCACATAAGACATATTTGCCGAATAATCATTAAGTGTAAGTTCGAAATTTTATTCAATGCTCAACATTACTTGGTCTTCATCAGCACTTTTCAAGAAAGAATAAATAATTCAATTCTCCTAAAAGAGCATAACCGTGACCATTATATTAAGATCAAAACTTGAATACATGGTGATGATTTTTGCACACACTTGCATAAAAATAAAACTACTACTAACACACTTGCATGAAAGTAAACACCCCCGATACATGGTTTCCCAACCCGCTCACACACACATAAGCAAATAAAGAAAAGGATTGCAAAAAATAGAAGAAAACGCAAACTAGGAAACTGATACACGTGCCAACTCCAAGGCACTCTAGTCAAGCGAAGGTGGAGGCGATGGCTGATCGAAGCCATAGCACCGCGCCTTGAGTCGCTCAAACTCCACCACCATCGCCTCGTGGTTGTCCCTCCGTTGGGACATGGTGTCCTCCACATGCTCGATGTAGTGCATGTTGTTGTTGATGTACCCCTGCATGGGCAAGAAAAAGTCTGCACCAGGCATAGGAGGCACCACAGGTACACACCCTTGGTACCTATAGTCCATACCCGCGCTGAAGTAGGGAGCACCGACCGGCGCATCGCCTGCGCCGACTGGCGCAAAGGGCTGTGAACCGCCCGCTGCATCAGCCCCCCTGGCTGGTACTGCTGAGGCTCGGCGTGACTCCCAGGAGTCCCACTCGCCGCAGGTTGCTGTAGATGTTGTCGATTATCGAACCCGCCCATGGCAGTCCTTGAGAACTCGGCCCCTCTCCAGGAGACCTTCCTCAAGCCAATTTCCTCCCTCCAGCTTGTGATGGAGGAAAACTCCTAGCTCCGCACACAGGAGCTTGATGTTGGTGCCGCCGCAGGGAAGCCGGTGCGAACACTCCCCGTGACAATATTGCCACGAGTCATATTCTCGCTGATCTCCGTCGCGTAATCCCACTTGTTGTTGCGCCCTCCTGGTTCGTCGCTTTCACAGATGGGGGCTGCTAGGCATTGAAGATAGGCCCCGATGGCCAACTTCTTGCTCGTCTTGCCCCTCTTGTCGAACCAACCCCACACCATCACCGACATGGGGTTGCAATGAGACGGACTCACGATGACGTTGTAGAGCCACCACAAGTCCACATCGGTGACGTTGCTGGAGTCGACCTTGGCATGTGCGCGCCGCCAACCACCGATGGAAGACTTGAATGGTCAGGTTGCAGATGTTGCCACGCTTCATCTCCTCCACGAGCAAGAGCCGCCACCAAAAGTAGTCCAAGTCCCCACGTCCCAAGATGTCAGCGACGATTGCATTGGCATCGAAGCCGAAGGCTTGAGCCACCATCTCCATGGTCATCGTGTAGCTGATGTTGCGGACGCGGAAGTTGACGGCCTTGCTGTCATAGTCATCAGTGCTGAGCCTCATCGTAGAGGCAACCTCGATGATGACGTCGAGGTTGTAGTCCATGGGAAGGAGGTGGAATTTCACCCAGCCGAGATTGTTGAGCATCCTCCCTATGTCCTCCCACATGCCGATCGTGGTGAGGAAGATCTCGTCCAAATCGAAGTTGGGGACAAACCTTCGAGGTAGTGCCACTGTTCCTCCGTGCTCCAGAGGGTGAAGCCCTCCTCCACCGTGCATGGCATGTAGGCCGGCGGTGGTGGTGATGTGGGAACCCTACGGCTTGCCACCATTTGGCTCCTTGTAGCACGCCCCATTGGAAGGGGCGCGCCAGAGACGGAGTGGCGGGCGCGGATCTTGTAGGTCACCACCGCCAAGCCAGTGGATGCATCACCCACCGGCATGTCATCGCAAGCACCGGAGCTCCCCCTCGCCAAGGAGTCACCGCTGGACTGGCCGCTGCCACCGGAACTGCTTCCCCGGTGCAGACTCTTGCTCAACCTGCTGACGGAGGAGTGGAGATGATCCATCTGCGAGGATTATGGAATGTGTGCGAGATCGTGGGTAGTGGGGAACGTGGAGAGATTACCGGGATGGTCTGCCGAACTAGGGGCGTCTGGTCTCCCTTTTATAGTGTGGAAAACTTCCACGAGAAGGAACCACCGGAAATTTCAAAATTTGAAAGCACACCGATCGGCGCGGCGGTGCGCCGTTCGACACAATTCAAATTTTGAATGCTCTAACAATTGTGGCGCTTGATTCCCATCCTTTATGTTGCTTCCCGGTACATCACGTTGGTTGGCAGGGGAACAGCACGGAATCCCGATGTCTTGTTGACTGCGCCAATTAGCGCGGGCCCACGCCGATCGGCGCCCCGTCTCTTTTTTAGCTTTTGGTCAATTTTGTGTCTCCTCTGCACAACACACCTGCATAGCAATCATACCTGTTCCTCAAAATCAATGACTGCCGCCTTTGTCGCCCATTTGGGAACCGCATGGGTACCTGCGCCGGTCAGCGCAGCAGGGCGCCGAACGGCGCAAGTCCCTTGCACCTCGTCTTTTGGTCCGGCGCTGATCCTGATGCCTCATGTTCATCTCTTTCACCTAATTTTCCACTTTTCCCAATGTTCCTGTAGTATTGACATATGTAGCGGAACCCATCTGGTGGTTGCGCCGAATGGTGCTGACACGCGCCATTCGGCACAGCGTCCATTTTTGCTCCTGGCCCCTCACTTCTTCACTAGATGTTGCTCTTCATCCTTTCCTGTGTCATTTAGCAACCATTTTGTACATAAAAATTAATTCAAAAAGTCTTTTAATTACCTTGAAAATAGCTCCATCTCTGAAAATTACTGTGTTGGTTGATTTTTAGCACCCCTTCAATTCTGGGCGTCATCAGCCTTCTGTCCAGACCTAGGCAATAATGCGCCGACCGGCGTAGAAGTGCACCGATCGGCGCAAGCATTGTTCCTTCCTGTTTTTGGTCTTTTTTTTGGGTTTAATCACTACGTCGTTAGTCTACAGTATGTATATACATAGTTTTGCACAAATAAATAGACAACACAAGAGCACACAAGAATTAAGCACACACTTTTTCTATTTCTTTTATTCGGGAGATTGTCTTTATTACAAGCAAGCAAATTAAAAACACCAGGTTCCCCTCCCGGCCAGCACTAATTAACTAAATGAAACAGGTTGCCCTCCCACAAGCGGTAAACAACTTCTAAAACCCCCGATTATTGGGTTGCCTCCCAAGAGTGCTCTCGTTATTTAGAGGTCAAAGAGCTTGACCTCTCCGTAAACAATCAATCCTTAGTGTCGCGGTGCGGGATGTGAGGCCGTGACACTACAAGGTTCTCTTACCTCCATGGTTCATATAGCTCGAACGACCTATCCATACATCCCCTCCAATTACTCTCGACACCACGTTGCCACGGTGTCTTGTATCTCTTCACTTCATCAACAGTATGGCACTCTTCTCCCTTTGGTCGAAACTTGAAAGAGTAGGGAGTCCCACTGTTGACACTTCTTAGCATCACACCAGAAATATTACCATCCCCGGCAACGGCGCCAGAAATGCTTGTTGGTATTTCCTACGTTCACAGATAAATCTGCAAGCGCAAGGATACCAATGTAGCACTTCACCTAGGAGTATTCCAGGTTCTCGAATCAGGGAACATGTGTGTACTATTCTTCTAAACTAATCCATCCAAGGACAACAAGAATATGGTAGGCAGAGGGTAGAGAGGATTCCTATGGTTAAGGATCCTATAATAAGATAGGTTCGGTCTTTTACTACTTACTTCGGGCACCATCTTACCCCTGCATCCACAGGCGACTCCGGCCAACAGCTCTACGACGTACCCGAACGTGGAGGATTACAAAGGCCGGATAGGGCTGTCACCACCTACCGACTACTTCTACAAACCATGGGGCACATGGCAAACAAAGGTAACCTCTAGCCTAGACACCATGTCTATGCTATTAATTACTACCCTAGTCTCGGTACCATGCTTATAGAAGACTAAGATACTCTAACTAAATAGAGCGATGATCCCGTAGGTAATAAAAGAAAGAACTTACTTAAAGAGGAAACTTAAATACCACAGAGAAATCATGAACACTTACTTGAAAAGGAAAGCATCCGCCGAGGTACAAGTGTGAGGAAGATCGCCGACAAGCCCGACGCTTCCCCGAACTCTCCCTCACCCTCTCCCTATTTTCTAAGCATTTTGGCAGTGCTAAAGCCTTTGAAATGGAGGTCTAAACTCTCTTCTTGTTCATTGTCTTCTTTTCTGCCGAATTCCCCCTCTATTTATAGGTGGCGGATACTTGGCGGGTACTTCAAAGTGGAGGAGCATCGGTGGGCAAAAGTTCCCCCGTCGGGCGACAGGACACGCCCGGCGGCCACGTGTGCCGGGCGGCCGGGCATGCCGGGCGGCATGCACCGCTGGGCAGCAAGCTAGGCCGGGCGGCCGTTGGATGGAGTCGGTTTCCAACCGCCTTTGCTTCGGATGGCTCAGATTTGGTCTGGATGGTGGTTCCTTGGTCGGTTTTAACTGAAATCTCTGTTTTGGGGTCGGTAGAAGTCATGGGCCCCATGGACTGGCAACCCTGGGTGGCCAACCCAGGCCGGGCGGCAAACCCTGCCAGCCGGCAAGCCAGGCCGGGCGGTGGCCCATCTTTGGTGCCGACCCCCCCCCCCCCCCCCGGGGTCACGTCTTGACTTGTCCATGTTGTGCCACGTGAATTCCTCCTTTATTTCTCCACTTTTTACCCTCCTTAGTCCGGGAATGGAAAACGGCCTTATTTTGGAGTGTTTTGCATGGTCGGCCGGGTCGGGTGATTAGCCTCATGATGACTCTGTTTTGACCCACCGGGTGTCTGATTTCAGCCTGATATGACCCTGTCGGCTGGGTTCTGATTTCAGCCATCACGACCATGTCGGGCCCTGATTTTAGCCTCATACGACCCTGTCGGCTTGCTGTTTTAAGACAGTATCGGCCGACGGGGCGTTTCTTCATGTTTTTACATGATTTTGGCCCTTTTGACCTGCAAACACATATTTCACCAAAACTCGTGGAAATGGTTAATAATAAACTGCTATCACTATTTTGTTTATTCCTTTTATGTTGTTTATGCAAGGATTTGATGGTCGGATTTAGCATTTAAGGACCGCCAACACTCACTTATATCGAAGCTTATCTCACCACTTCCACATCAATACTTGCTCTTGCTGTCCTCAAGAAGGGTTTGCCTAAGATCAACGGGGTCCTCGTCCTCTTATCCATATCAAGCACAATAAAATCAATAGGGATGATGTGATCTCCAATTTGAACAGGCACATAGCAATTCCATTAGGGAAGCGTACCGATTGATCGGTTAACTCCAAAACATACCCATAGGCTCCAATATAGGCAAATTGAGACTTGTGAATATATGATACGCATAACACTTACACTTGCTCCAAGATCGCACAAGCACCTATCAAATATCCTTGTTCCAATCATGCATTTGGTGCTTGGTGATCCAGGGTCGAGTTTCTTCTCAAGTGCAACATCATTGATTGCCGCCGTAAGCTCCTTAGTAACCTTCACAACCTCCTCAGAAACTAGAAACTTCTTGTTTTGTATCATGTCCTTAATGTACTTGGCATAGGTGGGTACTTGAATAGCATCAACAAAAGGGACATTGATGTAAAGCTTCTTCATAATATCGACAAACCTTGCAAATTGCTCGTCATGTTGCCACGCTCTTTTTGTTTTTGTCAGTAGTTGAGTATCCAGGAATGTGGTAGGGCCATGCTCCTTTGTTTCGATGCCCATTTTTAGACTAGAGAGGTCAACATCCTCCTCGTGCCAATCGGCGCTTTTAGGGAGCCGATCAGTGCCGTTAGGACCGTCGCGCCATTCGGCGCCAGGGGTGCGCCGATCGACACAGGGCATCCTTGCTCCTGTAAGGTGCTCTAGATCTTCTGTTTGTTTTCCTGACCGCTTAGCTATTGCCTTCAATAGTTCTGCAGACATCGTATCGCCAGGAATGACCCCTTTGTTGCCTTGAATGGCTTGCGATAACTGTCCCATCTGTTACTCCATAATCTTGGTATGCTTCAAAATCTGCTCATTGGAGCTCCCAATTTCTATCATCTTGTCGTTAATTCCCTCAAAGACACAATCAATCTCCTTGTATTTAGCTTGATTGTCCTTGTTAATCTTCTCTTGAGCTTGGAAGAACTCATGACGTTGGAGATGAAGTGGGATAGAATTTTGCATGGACGAACTAGGAGAAGAAGAACTCCTTTGCTACTGATATTGGGGCTTCCATCAACTATTCTTCATATATTCTAGCATCTTCATCTCTTCAGGGCAATCTTTCTGCACATGACCAAATTCTCCACACTCACCACAAGTGGAGCGTGATTCCGCTAGCTTGAGTGGCTCTTCCATAGGGATATAAAGATTATTGTCCAACCTCCTTTGAATAGCATCGAGGCAATCTATAATCAAGTCTTCATGAGTCCTCTCAATCACACTCTTCACCGCTCCTTTTGAAGGTTGCAAATTCCTTAAAATTCTCTCACCATCCCATGATTGATTTTCAACTAGCAACTTGATCAAATTCTTAGCTTCAGTGGGACTTTTTGAAATGAGAGAACCTGCAGATGAAGCATCCAAGTGTTGACAAGATAGAAGATTCAATCCTATGTAGAACCTCTCAACAACTTCTTCAATCGTCATTCCATGATGAGGGCATGCATCCATATATTCATTGTATCTCTCCCATGCTTCTCCAATGCCCTCATCAACATTCTGTGTAAATCCAAGAATATTATTCTTCAAAGCTTGAGTCTTACCAGGAGGGAAGTATTTGGCTAAGAATTCAGCTGCTAACGTGTTCCACACCGTCTTTACTGGGTTTTCCAATCCATTGTACCATTGCTTGGGGCGTCCAACTAAAGAGAAGGGGAACAGCCGCACATGTGCTTGGTCTCCATTCAACCCCGCTGTCTTGAATATACTGCAAACCTCAAGGAAGTGTTGCAAGTGATGATTGGGATCTTCCGAACCTGTGAACGATTGTTGCGCCATTATTCCAACATATATCTCCAATTGATACGGAAGTTGATCTTGAGCTTCTTGGAAATCTGTCTTGACAACATTAGTCAATTGAGGCTTGAGACGATTAACCATAGGTACCTCTGCCGTCTCCTCTTCTTCTTGATCTTGAACTGGGGCTTCTATTGTGAATAATGCTCGAGGGGTGGCGCTTGCTGCTTCTGTAGCTAAATCTCCAAGTGACTTGCTTCTCTTCTCCGCTGTTCTCTTCTTGTGAAAGAGTCATTCTGGATCATCGGTGTAATTAGAGGGTTTGTTTGACTTAGGACTGTCCATACCTATTAGTTTCACTTAACAAAGTATATGTACTAAAGAGACGAGTAAAATAAAGCACAATGACTAAACACTAATACATCAAACAATGTTTAAACACCTGCTATGGTCCCCGGCAACGGCGCCAGAAAAAGAAGGCTTGTTGATCATAACTACGCACCCACTTATATATCGCAAGAGGACGGTGTATGATTGTAGCACTTTTTCCCTTAAATTGAGTATTCCAAGGTTTATCGAATCCATAGGGACCTTAGGGATAATTAAAAAAAGTTAACAGTAAAAGATCTGATCAAAGCTACTGTCGAATTTAGGTTGCATGAGGGGAGACTGGCCAGCACAAAGGTGCGCCAGACAACAAATCTATCATTGCGCCGATCGACACAGGCGTTGAGCCGATTGGCACACTAGTAAATCTAAGCCAAAGTGCGCCAGATACCTTGTAAGCCTATGTTGTTAAGTGAGTAGCCAGATATCTACTAGTGAGATCATAACCAAAAAGTCTAATTAAATAGCATCATAATGGGTAATTACATGGATCAATGAAAACCTATAATGGATAAGACAACCCTGCTTTCTGAGCGGCTCCCGATTTATCGCTGCCGAGAGGAAACCCTTAATCGCGCGAGTATCTTACCCTACTCAACTATCCAGTAGTGCTACACAGGCTTAGTGCTATCACCGCTACGCCATAGTACTAGCATCATCAAGCAACCATAATCAATACAATGTCTGAATACTATCCTAATCACCACGATCAAGATAATATCTACTTACTTAGCCTAGAACTAAGAAATTGGAATAAGCACATGCATGATTATAGAATCAAGATGGACAAATCACCAAAACCATCGTCAACATATTCAATCATCCTTCAGATATATAGAGTAAGATTCATCCCCGTCGAGATGGCCTACCTTGATGGATCAACTCTTAACACCAATGGTTCTTGAAACTCAACTAGAAATCTCTTCTAACGGGGCAAGCCCCGGTGGCTCTATCTCACGAATTTGTTGTCCCTCTGTCCCTCTGTCGCCTCTCTCTATTGCGGCTAGGGTTTACAAGTATATAAAGGGGTTCTACTCGTAAAGGACTCGGTTTCTAGAAAACAAGGCAGTTGCACTGATCGGCACAGGATTGCACCATTTGGCGCAAGCCGTGTCTTCTCTGGTTTCTTCTCCGAGTCGGTTCCTCTGTCTTCCACAGCTGCCATGTGAGCCTTTTGCTTCAAGATAAAGTCTTGTACTACACGTCGAGATCTTGAAGTTCCATAAATCTTCTAGGCAAATATCTTCAAGTGTCTTGCATAGATAAACTTCCATAAACATGTGGAATGGGCCTTGGTCACTTCTGTGGGCTAAAACACCCTTGCACCGACCGACTCATGGACTGTGCCGATCGGCGCACTAGGCTTCTTCAGTGCTTTTCATCGGTTCTGGATTCATGTCTGCTCCAGCATCACTTTAATCACCAATTTTACTTGTTTCTGCAATAAAGCTCCAAAGCAACACATATACAGATATATAGACAATATCATAGGTAAATGGCCTAAATTAATATCAATTATGCTCTAATTGGGGTAATATTCACATATTAAAGAGGCACTTGGGGGTGCCAACAAGTCCTATGATGTAACCTTTGATGAATCAAACCCTTGTGCAAGCAATGTGGTTGAGACTGCAGGTGACAAGGAGATGGAAGAAAGCATCTTTGTAGAAGAGAGCCTATAGGGCTTGGATGATGAAGATGAGTCAACACATCCAACGTTTGAGCTTGTTCCTGCTGCATCCACTACTCCAGCAGAGGGTCTAGTAGCTTCTACATCGACCTCAGTCGCTGTCAAGCCAGCTCTAGCTGTGGTTCACGGGGAGGTATGCTCTGAGAGAGAGGCCCCTAGCCACATATAGCGACAACATCCACCTCAACAGATAATTGGTAATCTCTATGAGAGAAGAACAAGGTCAAGGTCTGCACATCTCGCCTGCTTTACCAATTCTCTGTTTGTAGCCACCTTTGAACCCTGGGATGTTGGACATGCACTGTCTGACGAACATTGGGTTAATACAATGCATGAGGAGTTGGAAAACTTTGAGAGAAACAAAGTATGGACCCTTATAGAGCCTCCCGCTGGTGTAAATGTCATAGGAACCAAGTGGGTGTTCAAAAATAAGCATGGGGAGGATGGTGAGGTTATGAGAAACAAGGCTAGGCTAGTTGCTCAGGGTTTTAGCCAAGTGGAGGGTTTAGACTATGGTGAAACCTTTGCTCCTGTTGCACGCATAGAAGCCATTAGGATCTTGCTTGCATTTGCAGCCTCTAAGGGCATTAGACTCTACCAAATGGATGTCAAGAGTGTTTTCCTAAATGCCTACATAGAAGAAGAGGTCTATGTGAAACAACCACCTGGCTTTGAACACCACAAATACCCAAACCGATTGTACAAGCTTCAGAAGGCTTTTTACGGGCTAAAGCAAGCACCTAGGGCTTTGTATGCTAGGCTTAAGACCTTCTTGCTAGAGTGCGGGTATGTCATGTGGTGTGTTGAAAAAACCTTGTTCACTCTAAAGCATGACAATGAATTTCTAATGGTCCAGATATATGTGGATGATATCATCTTTGGTGGTTCTTCTCATGCTCTTGTGTCTAGATTTCAGGAAGCCATGGAAAGTGAATTTCAGATGTCGATGATGGAAGAGCTCACCTTCTTTCTCGGACTTCAAATCAAGCAGTGCAAGAAAGGCACTTTCATACATCAAGCCAAGTACATGAAGGATCTCCTGAAGAAGTTCAATATGGTCAATGTGAAGCCGTTGTCAACACCAATGTCTACTACACCGACACTTGACCCTGATGAAAACTGTGAAGCGGTGACCAAAGGGAGTACAGAAGCATGATTGGCTCCCTCTTGTACCTAACGATGACAAGACCCGACATCCACTTTAAGGTGTATCTTTGTGCTCGCTTTCAAGCTTCCCCAAGGGTGACCCATCACAAATCTATCAAGCGCATCATCAAGTATCTCAAGTACACCCTTGAGTTTGGTCTTTGGTACTCTGCATCTTCTTCTTGATCTCATTGGGCATTCAGATGCGGACTTTGCTGGGTGTAGAATTGATAGGAAAAGCACTTCTGGGACTTGCCACTTCTTGGCTACTTCTTTGGTTTGTTGGTCTTCTCACAAGCAATCTAGTGTAGCCCAATCCACAACCGAAGCTGAGTATATTGCTGCTGCTAGTTGCTGTTCACAAATCCATTGGATGGCCTCTACCATGAGAGATTTTGGGTTGACCTTTAAGAGTGTTCCACTCATGTGTGATAACTCCAGTGCCATTTCCTTAGCCAAAAACCCAATCCAACATGGTAAGGTCAAACACATAAATGTGAGATTCCACTTCTTTTTTTTTTGAGATAAAAGAAGGATTACTATTAAATAATGACTGAGTACATCTTCATGTTACAAGCACTCTGAAATATAGAGATATTACAACTAAGTGCACTCAGTATGTAGCTCCAAAACTCAATCCTAAACCTGTATAAAGATTCAAATAGATGACTGCACAGGCAAATACTCAGCAAACAGACTGAGAGCAGGTGCCCAGGGAACGGCAACCAATATTCCTGTAGGTAGAATTGAGCATAATCCTCTTCTTTTTCGTGTCTACCTTCTTCTTCCTTCTGCCACTGAAGAAGAAGAAAAATCATTGACCCTGATCTCACGAGCCCTTCGTCGCGTTTGGAACTAACCACGACAAAATGGAGAAGGAACCAGAGAAATTTATTCCACGCCAACAACATCATCTCCACCTTGATGTCACCATCCGGAAACCTAAAACTCCATGTCGCCAAGACCCGAAAGTTGTTGATGATGTCGCCGCCGCCATCATCTTCCTTGATGTCTCCATGGAGAGACCAAATCCACCCTTTATCCTCGACGTAACCGGCGAGAAAAAGGAGGAAACAAATTCCCAATGCCGAATAACTCGACATAGAGAAGACCTCAACCCTAACTTAGGACTCGAACTAAGAAAAGGCAACTGGACTAAAAAGAAGGGTGGATCTCCACTCCTCCTCGCCGCCGGTGTGGACACCGAAGGAGAAGGAGGAGGGGGACCAAACAACAGCAGCAGGTGGGGGCTTCTGGCGGCGGTGATGCTAGGTCAGGGCTGCATATGCCGTCTCTGAGGAGTTTGGCCATGAGATTCCACTTCCTGAGAGACAATGTAGAGAAGGGAGATGTTGAGCTCAAATACATCGACACCACAGACCAATTGGCTGATATTCTCACCAAGCCTCTAAATGCTTTGATATTTGCTTTTCTTTGGGTGGAGCTTGGTGTTTGCCATCCCTAGCATTGTTTGAGGGGGGTTGCTCTTTGCTCTTGGATTTGGTGCTTTTTTAGATATGTATCTTACTTTTCTGCATCGCATGTAATATGTAATATATGCATTTGTAGATGAGATTTGATTCTTATGCCTTCTTGCATTTCTCGTTGCTATGATTGAGATTGAGCTATGTTGGATGTGATGAGCAATCTCTCATGCTTAGATTGTTAGATGGCTTGATATAGACTTTGGTTGAGTAACTTGCTAATCTTAAACATAAACTTGGCTTTTTGTGAACCTCATGAACTAATCTTGCCAAAATATGCTCACCATGTGAATAATTGCTTTTATCCTTGTTGAAACTTGTCTTGGGGCTAGTCTAGAGGATATCTTGGCTTTGGCACCTTGTGTTTGCGAAATGTGGCTTTGCAAATGTTTAGCTCATGATGGGATATTGTGGGAACATTGTTCCTTTTGCCGCAAAGGCATGCTCAAACTTCTGTTTTTTCTTGCAAAGTTAAGTAAAATGAAAATTGTGCTTCGAAGCCTCGGGATGTTTGTCGTACCCAGCCGTGCGACCCTCCGCATGGATTAGAAGTTACATAAAAAATACTAAATCCAAAAATTGTGCTTTGAAGCCTTGGGGTGTTTGCCATACCTAGTCATGCGACCCTCCGCACGGATTAGAAGTTGCATGAGGATAACTAAATAAGAATAATGTTCTTCTCCCTCCTTTGAGTCTCTATTGCATATGTGAGCATTTGTAGAGCTTATTTTCTGTGAATGCTTGTTGCCTTGGTTGAGATTAAGACTGGCTAGTTTCTTTTGATTCACTTGATGTCTGTTTTGCCTTGGATGGGAGTACTTATACATATGGTGGTAGCTTTTCTCATGATAAGAAAATTTGATTCTATCTAAACTAGTCAATCTTTCTGCTTAGCTTGTATAGCTCTTGGTGTTTATGCCTCACCCTGTATTTTTGTCTTTGTATGATTGTGAGCTATTGCTTTTACACTCCATAGCTCTATGTTTATGATTAGCAAGGTTAAATGCTTGTTGGCATAATTGTTGATGCTCTTTAGCTTTTCATTTTCATGCATTGTTGCTCTTTTGCCTCTTTAATGAGTTCATTGCCAAAGGGGAAGAAATAAGTGCCTAAGGGGAGAATTGTTGGGTCATGCACAAAAATGCTAAAATTCTAAAAATGATCTCATGTTGCATTTAATGTCTACTATCACAAGTTGAGGGGGAGCATACCATTGCTTTGAGTGTTTCTTGAGCTTTTTGTGATCTTTGCTCTTTTAGTCGCTTTTCTTGCCAACTCTGGGTTTTTGTAATCCTTCTTATGCTAGATGGCTGGTTTTCACCTTTTCTTTGGGTTTGAGCCATTTTCATGTGCCTATTCGGATTTGCATTTCAGATTTTAAATCTTTGTGCATTTAGTGTTGTCAATGCACTCATCAAGGGGGAGATTGAGAAACCATGTTGAGATGTGTCATGGTTTGCAATATGTGATGACTAATTGACTTGGGATGATTTGGTTCTTGAGTTGAAATGCAGAAATCTAGGGATTGCATGAGTGTGCATGGTTATGTTTATGACTAACCGGAGTTGGTGGTTGAGTTGGAGAAGTTGCAGGAGATTGGAAGTGTGTTTTCTTGTCTCATGATGTGTAGGTCACTGGAGTTAACTTGGCGGTCAACGGTGAGAGGATCAGGCACAAGTAGGAGACTTGGGGCCAGACGATCAGGAGGCTGGGTGGAGTCAAGGGTGATCCATACCATACATATGGAGAGGCAAGGAGCACGGACGGTTTCGCGGTTGAGCCTCAAAACCATGGGTGATGATCAAGACGATGGGGTTGACCAAGTCAAAGGTGATTGGGTGTCAGTGCAAGTAGAGGCTTCCAATGGACCAGAGGTGGGAGAGACTTGCCGGAAAGGAGGATCACAGTACGAGGTGACACGCATCAAAATCATGAAGTCTTGCTTCGTGGAAGTGAGCATGAAGTCACGCTTTGAGAAGCGTGCAAGGTGGTTTCCTAGTTTGGGCCTCAAAACTGGTGGTGGCGATTGGAGGTGCACGTGGCACCATCACGGAGCTTGCGTCGAGGCGAAGCAAAGTCCTGAAGGGCCCGAGGGCGTTCGAGTGACGAGGAAAAAGATGGACAGGTTTGCCCCTAGTGGTAGGTGGCAGTGTTATGTAGGTCAAGGGTAGAGTGGTCATGTGCCCAACCCTTGGGCCTATATAAGGAGAGGTAGGGCTGGTGGGAGAGGAGAGCCTCTTCCCATAGCCTTGTGTTAGGGTTTCATTCTAGAGAGCTAGGAGAGTGCTTCATGTAAAGAGGAGAGTAGTGGGTGTGTAAGAGACATCTCTTGCTCTTCCAAAGAGTGGGAGGAAGAGGGTGGCTTCCTAGCCTTTGTACCCATGGATCTTGTATGCATCTTGCTATGATATGAGATTAATTTTCATGCTCAAGATCTTCCTCTCTCCCTAAATCCTGAATTTATCTTCTTCTCTATTTTCAGAGCTATTTTTGGTGGTGATTTTCGATCTCATTTTTGAGTGGGTTTTGGTACGAATTTCTTGAGGGATCTTGATGCTAGGACATGCCTAAACATTTCTCTATGGATCCTTGATTGATTCCTAGGCAAGAGCACATTTGATTTTGTGGATTTCCTCAAGAACATTCAAACTCTAGAGCTTTCGGTAAATCCTCAAATTCACGATGAATTCTTGAGCTTTTTGTGTGATTCCACTTGGAGAAGGAATGTCCGACCATGAGACATCTTCTATCCAAGTTTTGTGATTTTTGGAGTTCGTTTGGATAGGTTTTGGTAATTTTCTTGCCAAGTTTTGAGCATAGGTTTTAGTTCTGGAAAGTGTCGATCGGCACTTCCGGTGGGTCTGAACTCGGATCGGCCTACCGATAGAAAGAGTCTGAACCCCGCACCGGCACTGCCGACAGCTACAACCGGCAGTGCCGATGTGCTTTGACTGCTATTTTTGGGAACCCGCACCCGCACTATCGATGGCAACTACCGGCACTGCCGATACACTCTGAATGTGTTTTTCCTAAGTCCTGAGAATCCCTCACTGGCACTGCCGATGGGCATGACCGGCACTGCCGATGGCTGTGATCGGCACTACCGATGGTAGTCCAGACTTGATCTGTTTTAGGGGCTCTTTGTTGTACTTTGTTTCCACTGTTTTCTGCTGCTGTTGTTGATCACTCTTAGGGTTAGCACATCACAAGTTGGTGTGTGTGAGCTTGGTGATCGGTTTAGAGGTTGGGTCGTATTGTAATTGGAACATAGGCCAAGGTCTTGTGAAGAATTTTAATTGGTTCCCATTCACCCCCCCCCCACCCCTCTGGTCGCCTTCTCGGTCCTTCACAGAGGGATCATGATCTTTTCCCGAGGTCTTGGAAGGATGGCGCCTTCCCTTACTCCTCGTTGGACCACTCCCGCCGGAGTCCCGGTCCCTCCCGCCACTTAGTGGAGTTCACGCACACGAGCCCATAATCACTCCCAGAGTGAAGACATGGTGCGCGTCACCGCTGCCATCAAAGCACAAGCTCACGTCCCTCGAGAACTCGCCGAACTCCTCGAGCCGACACGGGCGCTCACTATTGATGTCACCGGCGGGCTCAAACCGTGTACAAACGTGTGACGGCCTTCACAACCGATCACGATAGGCTCGATCACTAACACCTAACTGGTATAGGTCTCACCATAGACCAAGAGTAACAACCTAGCTCACATCCTCAAGGACACCCTAGCCTTAGATGTGCATGATCGCTCCTTGTTACTCTCACTAGCACTCTCAAGATATCCAATATCCTCTCCTAGTGCTCTTCTTTTTTCCTCTTGGACTTTGAGAGGTCTCCAAGACCCGAGCAACGAAGTTATATAGGCTTCCAACCTCAAACTAGCCATTGCTCCATGAGATCACCTTTCTGGATGCACTGACCGGACTGTTCGGTCTCTGCCTGACCGTACCCTCGGTCACTCCTGGAATGGTTCCTAGAACCGTTGGCACTTCTATCCTGGCTGATCTCCTGTACTGACCGGACTATACGGTCAGTGGACCGGACCGTCCGGTCCATTTCTCTCTCCAGTCCAGAAACATTTCGGCACTGGCTTCCTCGCTGCCCAAGTCCCATCTCTACTAACCGGACCATCCGGTTAGTAGACCAGACCATCCGGTCACTAGAACTTTCTAGATTTGGCAGTTTCCTTGCTGCTCGCTGTAGTCTCCGGACAAGACCTTTTAGTGACTGTACAGTCCGATCACCTCTGACCCCTCTTTTCGATCACTTTGTCCAGAAGCTGAAACTTGTTGTCCTTGCTTGACTTCATTTCCCGGCTTCTCCGAGCAGTTCCTTAGCTTCTCCACTATCACATAGTGCTTGTGATTTCACCAAGCAACCTTGCACATCACCGATTAGACATGACCTAAGAGAATGACCTAGACCCTCTTGATAGTCCGATTTTTCCTGTGGGCTCAAAGCCCTAACAACTAAACATGTGTTCCCATCACTTGCTCCATAGCTTGTCCTTTGCTTTGATCCATCTTCACCAACCCTTGAACAAGCCTCCATGCTTGTGGTCATTGTCATCAATCGCCAAGGCAACCATCATAAGGTAGATAAGGTTTCCTACACGGACAACACTCGTGTAGACATTAGTCACATTTCATGTTTGTCATTCATCACCAAAACATCATACCTTGGGGTGACCTCAGTGGTCATAATCCTTATGCCTACGCCACAACTGTAGAGTTGGGTTGTGAATGTCACTAGTCCTAAGACGTTCATAAGAAAACTCCCCTGAAATCCTTTTCCCAAAAGAGCCCATTTCAAAGCCCGTGGTTGCACCTTCTAAGTTAGTGTTGCAAGAACTTCTAAACTTAAGAATGATGCTAAGTTCTTTCCAGGTGAGATGATATTCCTTCCCGAACAGGCGGAGAAGTACCCTGTCGTTATCTTTTATCAAGGTGCACAAAAACTGGATAGTGAGGAGGTGTGAACCTCCCTCAGTGATGTGTGCAAATTTGGTCCAACCTAATGCTTTCTAAATAGCAAGGAACTCAGAGTCCATACCTATAGTGGAGAGTAGGTCATCATTATATGTCCTGGTGTGGATGAAATTGTGATTGCGTAGGTGGTGGTACACTCATCTCTCTCATTCAAACAGCAGCTCGAGGTTGGTGTCGGCGAGAAGAACATCTGGCTCATCTTCCTCGATGTTGTCCTCAATGGGCGTGTACCTCGTTGGTTCATCCTCGATGGAGAAGTTTCTCCTTGAGCTGCCATGTGAGCGGCTTGAACTCGAACGCGTCACCCATTGTATCAACGCCTTAGCCTTCTTCATCTGCACCACTTAAGCAAAAACACAAGAACAACTCGAACATAGGTTATGGGTTAACAAATAAAATCTTTTGGCCATGTTGATCTTGCCAAGCTCTTGCAAAGGACCTAAACAATCCAAAAACAAAGAAAACTAAAATGGGAAATATTTTTGGTGGTTTTTGGAGTGACATCTTTGGAGAAGCAATGTGAGAGCTCAAGAGCAAATGAGTGAAGGAGGGAGTGAAATGAGAAGTGATCATGGAATGGCAAAGCACTCTCCCATGGGCACTCAATTTATAGGGAAAATCCCAAATGGTCAAAAATGGCTAGTAGGGGGCCAAATCCAACAGTTGGCAAAAGGCCAAGGTTGGTGGGGCCCACACCCCTTTCGCTGAACATGGGTGGGTCCCACTGGTCCCCCACTTTGGCCCACAATTCCCTAAAGGTATATTTTCTAAGCTGCAGGGGTTAGGTCCAAAGTTTCGATAGAAATTTGCTCAAAAAAATATTTTCTCAAGGTTGAAAACCAAAAACCAAATTTTGTATTTTTGTGAAAACAAAGAAAAGGGTTGGAATAAATTCCAACATGCATGTGTGAAATCAAAATATGCAAATGCAAAGACAAATTTGAAAGAATCCAAAAGTTTGGAAAAATTCAAATGTGTAAAAATTAAAGAAATCAAATATGAGATAAGTACCAATTTACCTTTGGCAAGGGCTCACCAATTTTTTTAAAGTCCAACGAGCGGGACTTTTCTCCATCGTGTTTAGCTTGATGTTGTTGCGTCTGGTCCTGGAGAAGTGGACATGGATGGCTGCACTTCCTTCACACGCCACACCTTCTTTATCTTCGTTGCGGTCGGTGGCTTCTTGGATGAAGGATTCTTCTTTACTGGCTGCTTCTTTTTCCAGAGACCAGATGTGCCTGTTCCTTTCTTCTTTTGAGTGATAAGACTGTAGTTTTCTTCAGCCCAAAGGTTTATCATGGAATCCTCCTTGATTCCGTCTACAGTTTCTTGATGTCCTATGGGTTCGGCCAGCTTTTGACTCCACCCATGAGGCAAGGCTGAAACTCAAACTCTTCTTCCTTGCCATTCAGGTTGAGATGGATTACTTCAGCCCCTACATCGATTTGCAAGAATGTGGTGCTTAAGATTGGTCGCCCAAGGATGAGTGGCGTATTCTTGTCGACTTCCATGTCGAGCACCACAAAATCCACAGGGATGAAGCATCCACGGATCTCAACTAGAACTTCCTTGACAATCCCTATGGGGTATCGAGTGTCGAGTCGGCAAGCTGAATTTGCATTTGAGTGGGGACTAGGCCTGACAGGTTCAACTTGTTGAAGATAGCTTTTGGCATTATGCTGATGCTGGCTCCAAGGTCGCATAATACTTGTTCGAAGAATTCTGTCCCAATTGAACACGAGATCATCGGGCTTCTTGGATCATCTTGGATAACCGGGATGATATTCAACTCATCCTCTTCATCATTGCCTGCATGGTTAGTATATGGTGAGTTGCGGGTATGGTTCCCCACAAGCATCTATTGGCACCAGATTTTGACCGGTTCTATCAAATCAGAGACAGGAAATTGAAATCGGCCGAAGTCAATAATATTCAATGGCTGAAGGAGTTTAAGTGGGCCCAGTAGGGTTATTTTATTTTCTTTATGTTTTCAGTTTAGATCTTTATTCTAAAAATAGTCGATTTGTTTAGGAGTCCTGACCGAGTCGGGTTGAAACCTCTTGCATGAGGTTATAAATATGTAATAGGATCTGTACGAAGAAAACAACACTTTCGTTCAATACAATTCGGCGCATCGCCAATCTTTCCTACTCGATGAAACCCTCATCTCGCACGGGCTGCATTGGCTCCGATCTCGGCGAGAGACTTGGATTAGTCACCTTCGGTAATTCTACCAATCTCAACTAGTACTTTCTCATTAATTTGATATTCTAGTTGTTATCGTTAGAATTGCTAGTTATCCGATAATTAGATCTATCTAGTATTTGCTCTACCGACTGTAATTGTGGTACTGTCTCGGTTAGGTCTGATTTATCGCAGTTTAGTAGGTTTTGCAGGCATTGTTTAGATCCATTATTTGAGTCACTCTATTAATTTTATTTATAAATAGATTAAATCTAGTTATATTTGCCATTCGAGGCTGCATCGATTTGATCTCTCATTGGGTCGATATAGCTAGGTCCGATCTGTTTATAGGAGAAGTCGATAGAGTTCTATCAGGGTGTTTAGCCGATAGGTTATCACGGTCCGATCTGTTTATAGCTTAATTATCTTTGATATTTAAGAATTGATTGCCCCCTTATTATGATAAGATAGATCCTTGATTTAAAGGCATGTTTGTAATACCAGCTATTAGATCTATCGACTTAGCATTCTCGATAGGGTGCGTTTTGCGCACATCTTGTAGTTCTATCGACTCTGCCCAATTGACTCCACACCATCGACATAGCAAGTATTGGCATGTTTTCTCTTAGGGCCTGTTTGTTTACTTGGAAATGAATTGGTTTCCATGAATCAGATTCTAAGAAATGAATTGTGTAGAATTGAATCAGCTAGAAAGTGATTCCTTTCAAATAATCCTATTTGGCTGCACACAGAATTGAACTCCTGGAATTGAAATGAAAATGTTGTTTGGGTAACTTGCATCAGAAATCAGTTGAGTACAGATTTGATAAACTGCTTGGACTATACATTTCGATGAGAGAATGACATAGACATCACATCAGTAGCTATTATTTTTGCATATACAAGAATTTATCAAACAGTTACACACGAATTTACAAGACTCAACATCACAGAGCACCACATGTTTATTGAAGCTTGCCCACACACAGAAAAAAAGAATGCTCATTGAAGCTAAAATGGAAGGATCACAGCAAACTATTTTGCAGTAAACTAGACAGATAGAGTCCCAATACTGGCACACTTTGTTCATGAAGCCTTTGGCTTCCTTATTTTTCTGCAAATAAAAAAAATCAATGAACAACGAACAGTTAGCTATCTTCTGTAGCTTAGTTCTTGATTTCCAGACCATGAACATGTAAAGAACACACAGTGTACAGATGCCAAAAACTTGATATTATACAAAAAGGAAAACTGAGTGCTACAACAAAAGCTCTGGCCTATCTGATTTGCATGTAGAGTTCAAATGAATTCTTAGTTTGTACATAAAATACAGAAAACATTCACCAAACATCATGAATATTTGAAAATCACATATTTTAATAGCTTCACGATATATCTGTACATCTGATGGACAACTCCAAAATTCTGAAAGAACAACTTGTGTACTGAAAAATAAAATCAGAGCAACAATGAACATGCACAAAAACAATCAAGCACTAGCACTGAAGACTACCAATCATAGGAATTATTTAAACTGATCTTTGCAGTACTATTGTGAAAAAGCTTTACACACAACAGTTGCTAGAAAAAGGAACATGCTTAGGAAACAACTGAAGATTTACAAAGAGCTACTGTATTCCCTGAACTGTAACAAACAATCAGTCTCATTTCAACAAATGGGGCAGGGCGGCAGCCTGCAGTTGTCCAAGGAGCTCTTATTTCACTATTACACAAAGACCTACTGTTTTGTAAAGATTACAAATTAATATTTGTTTACTAGTGCAGTTACAAAATCAATAAAGACGACCAGTTTCCAAACTATCAAGTCACAATCACATATGCAAGTTATGATCAGAACAAAATGCCTTCTAACCTACAAAATTCAAATCCATGCCTATAGATCAAGCGTCAAAGGAAGTGATAGCAATGCGGCTAAATTAACATGCAACATCATGCAACACACAATTCATGTACCGTCCCCTTCCTGTCTTCCATGTGTTCAGCGTGAGATCTAGACGGAAAGTGCGTATAGAGAAGGGAGAAGGGAAGAATGATGAGGTACCTAACTGGTGCTGAAAACCAAATCGATAAGGACGTTACACCGGCGCTGACACTGAGCAGCGGACACCAGATGCCGGCGTTGGGGCTAGGTGAGTGGCGGATGGAGAAGCCTGCCAATAGCAGCCTCATCCACTTTACACTCCGCATCAGCTACCACCACTTGAACTGTGCCGGTAAGCCTCCAAAATCCAAATCCGACTGCACACCCACCGACTGACCTAGAAGTTGCGATCGATCTGGAAGCCGTGGTCGTGCGACGACGCTGCACCATCCAGCATCAATGTCGATTCCCTCTTCGCAAGTAGTAAATTTTCTGACCGTGACGGGGATTGTGGTACAGGGAATATTCTGACCATGACGGTAACTCGGTCACTCGGGGACGACGGCGTGAGGGCTCGATGACCGTGGTGCAAGGCATCGGGGCGGTGGCGGCGTCGTGAGGCCGTGAGGCCGGGTCGAGGTCGAGTTCATCGATCGGGAGATGCTGACGATTCAGGGAGTTTCCAAGCGTGGAGGTCCGAATTAGAGCTAGGCCTCCATTTCAACAATTGGAAAGAGCTGGAAATGATGATTTGATTCTATACCACATCCAAACAGACTGGCCTACGGAAAGTGATTCAATTCAGCCTAATTATGGAGATTCAAATAGGCCCTTATTTTCTCGATCTTGTTGTGTTCAATTCCAAACTTTATCAGCATTATAATGAACATTATTTTATACATCTAATTTGTTGATAAGCCGATTGGTTCATCTTGTCTTATATTATTCTTATAATGATATCAGCATATTTCACTCACTGTGATTATCGGTTCTTTTCACCGGCCTGTTCTAGGTTGGTGGCCCACAAAATCTAACTCTTCGTATCTTTGTCGATTTGTAGGGAAAATCGACTGGCACGCCCCGATTTCCTGTATTGAGCCTGCACTGGAGCTATGCAGATCTCCCAGGTCACGCGTGAAGATTTTCATGTCAATAGCATCACCGCATTCATAGCTTTTATGGTAGATTCAGGTTGCCCCGGAATTTTCCCACAATCTGAGGCAGGCAAAGCAGCGGTTAACTGAGCTAGCTGGGTTTCTAGCATTTTGTTAAAGCTAAGTTGATTCTTAAAAGAAGAAGTAAGACCTTTTAACTTAGCATTAACACTTTCTAAAGTCTTGTTGTTGGCTTCAAGCTTTTTAGTGAATGTTTCATTGATTTTAACCTGGCCTAAGACAAGATCTTTAAAGGAGGGTTGATTGTTGGAAGACTTAAAGTTGTTACCTCCTTGATAATACGGGTGTGGTTGATTCCACCCGTTGCCTCCTTGTGGACGATAGTTGTTGTTGTTGTTGTTCACGTACAACACGTCCTCATGAGTCTTAGGGTAGTCATTGCCCAAGTGACCCGTGTTGTCGCGGACCTCGCATGTCATGTGAGCGTCCAAGGCGTTAACGGTGCCGACTTCATATCCTTTGGCTTGTTCATCCATCTTCTTCATGAGGAGGTCCATTTTAGAAGCTAGCATGTCCACCTCCTTGACGGTGTGCATGCCCTGCTGGTGCGAGTGAAGATGATCTTCAGTCCATCCTTGGTTGGAAACCATCTTCTTCATAAGTTCCTTTGCCTTTTCAATGGTCAGTGAGAAGAAGGCTCCTCCCACAGCAGCATCAATATGATCACGAGCTGAAGGAGTCAGCCCATTATAGAAGTTCTAGATGATAAGCCATTCATCCTTCCTGTGATGAGGACATGCATCAATGTATTCTTGCAGCCTCTCCCAAGCCTCGGAGATTGACTCCTTGGACTCCTACTGGAAGCTTGAAATTCTCCCACGGAGGGTGCTGGTTTTGCCCAACGGAAAGAACTTGGCGAGGAACGCGGCTGAACACTTTTCCTAGGTACCCACATCATCCTTGTTCGCATAGAACCACTATTTTGCCCTCCCCAGAAGGGAGAACGATAACAAACAAAGGCGAATGGCGTCTTGAGAGACGTCGTTCGTCTTGAAGGTGCTGCAAATCTCCATAAATCTTGAAGGTAATCTATAATGAATGCAAAGAATCTGCAAGTGCACAGAGAGTACCGTTGTAGCATTTCACTCAGAAGTATTCAGGGTATCATATTTGTTTTATCCCAAAAAAAGGCATATGATTGATCATAGTAATTACCATATTTGAAGACATTGCACATTAAATTATGAGACAAAGTCCTCACAAGGGTAAGAGTAATAATAAACATGGTAGTGGACACACAGATAGCATACTCAAGCTAGGAAAAGTATTAGTCTAGTAGAGAAGGACAAAGAAAGAGCTAAGTTCCTATATTGCTTTTATATAGTTACATAGTCTATATTATATTCTATTATGTAGATACAAAGACAATGCAAGACAAGCAGATCATCACACCCTGGGCATCTGGTTTTCCCCTGCATCCATAGTATGATTCCGGCCAAGAGCATATTGCATAGCCGAACGTGGGGGATTTCAAAGGACAGATAGGGCAATCACCACCAACTACCTACCCCTAGCAACCCGTGGGCTACACGACAAATAATGCATTCTAATGCTCTAAGCACCACACTTACATCTCTAGAACAACCCTAATCCTTTATGTGATGGATCAAAAAAGAAGTAATCACATCTAAGTGAACACTAAGCACATGGAAATGAACTAAGTCAAACATTAGTCATGCATCAGTATAATGAAATAAGTAAAGACTACAGTAAGGGCAAGGGCTTATGTCTAACAAGGTAATATAGTATAACTACATTACTAACATGCAAGCATAATAACCACATACATGAATGGATCATATAATCAAACAAGAAACACATGACCGAAGCAGAACTATATAGAAAGACTAAATATATTAAATCAAACAAAGTCTTACAAAAGGAGAAAGATACAAGAGCCATACCACAACTCCAAGGAAGACTTGGGAACTGATGAAGAAGACTCTATTCTAAGCCTAACTCCACTAAAACTAAAGGAAACCACGAAATGGTAAAGAGACTAATGCTTCTTGGTGCTTGTTGAGGAGTCACACCCTTCCTTTCATAGCTGTCTGATGAGGACATCACTCCTAAGGATACATGTAACACTCCTCCAATTCTGGACTTGCAAGGTCCAACGACTAGAGCTCGTGCACGACGACTAAATTTAGAGGTGAGCTCGTTCCTATGTTTTTCATCATATGTCACTTTTGAGAATGGTTTGCTACCTAATGATTATATTGTAATGAGGAACCATGGAGAGGACCAGGAGATGATGGGAGAAGGACTTGGAGACGTGGAGGACCAGCAAGGACGTGGAAGCCAAGGTGGAGGCCCAACCAAAACTGACTTTGAGTCTGTTTTGGGGCTCAGGACCAATCTGCACTAAAACGGATGCCCAGGACGCATATGGACTCGGATTTGAAAGTTCTATATATGCGCAGAAAGATAAGAAGAAGACCTTTCCAATGCCTCTGGTCTCATGTCAAAATTCATCCGGAGTCATCGGGAATTGTCGAAATAATAGAGGGTCCAGAATATGTTTCGGTGTTACGTCGCCTGTTTTTGGCCTTTGGGCTTTGTATCTAGTTGAGCCCAATTAGGGGCGCGTCCAGAGGGTCTTACACAACCCTAGGGTCTTCATATACAGCTGCCACCGCACCATTAGGGTTGGGGTTTTGCTTAGATTATTCTATTCATAACAGTTTCACCGTCATCACGGTTTGTGAGACCCCAACTTCGTGAGATTCATAATATATCTGTAATTGTGTTGCATTCTTCTTTGTTCTTTCTTGTGTTCTTGATTCACAGGTAGGGATTAGCCTTCTCAGCGAGGTCAATCATTTTAGGATGCTTGATAACTAGAGGAGACATCATGCTGCGATTGCGGGATTTAGAACATGCTGTTCTGAAGCCGGATCGATTTGTGTGTCGCCTCCGATCAAATCAACGCATCCAGAACCTTTTGGAAGATTGGGAACCCTTGTCCACATCAAGTGGTAATTAGAGCTTCAGGTGCACCGTCAGGTTCGCACTACCCTTAGTTAATTTCGTTTTGTGTTCATCCTATCGTCCATAGAGAAGCCCAAAAAATTTTCCCTCCGCCCATAACCACGTGTTTAGCCTCTGCATATTTCAATTTCAGAGTCTGTAGTATTGAGTTTGTGCCCTAGTTCTTGTTTAGTCACTGGTTTAGTTTGTGTTTTTGTTGTCAGTAGTGTTTCCCTTGCAACCCTAGCCGCCATCCCCTTCACCATCCTCTGTTTTGTTGGCTTTTAGTGCTAGGGTTGATTGATCGACACACCTACCCTAGTCCCACCCTAATCCCACACTAAACACACCGTCAACAGCCCGGACCAATCCCCACAAATTCCACTTTCAGCTGTCTCCATTCCGCCAAAAAAAAATCCTACCCGATTCCAATCCTGACTCGGGTTTCTGGAAAACCGATTCCGACCGCCCCCCCCCCCCCCCCTTTTCTGTAAAACGGGCATAACTTTTCGCTCGGTTGTCCGTTTTGGCTAAAATTTTTACAGGAAATTCTTGACCCAAAGTTGAGCGTACCCACACTTGGCTACGCCCTATGTGCCCTCGTCAAAAAATTCAAAAAAAAATCGGGAAGATAAAGAAAAAAATCATTCAAGTTAAAACCCGACGTTTTCTGAAACTTCAAGATTTTCTGTAGGCCACATCCTACCTCTGTTGGAGCTGAAATTTTCTGTGGATTCTCCCCCATTGTTGGTGAGTTGGAGAAAAATATCAAAAAATAAAATAAAATAAGAAATTTGGGATTTCTACTAGTGCTACATCTAGCCCCCTGAAATTTCTGGATTTGGCTATTTTGCACTTAGCCCTCTGTTTTATCACCTATGTGCCTTTGTCTCCTTGTTTCTACTTTGCTATCACTACTGTTCTAGAACATACTTAGACCAGCAACTAGGGACAAGTTACTTGGGCACTTATTCATCTTTACTATCTATTTTTGATTTGTGTGTCACTCACATATATATATTTGGCCTTTCCTAGCTCTACATATTTCTTCTGGACAGCGCATAGGTTATTTTGTGACCCTTGCAATCATGGAACACATCTCCCTGGTATCCTTTGCTTTGCTTTTCAGAACTTTGTAAGAGCTTTGTAAGGAGTTTCCTTTTGTTGTGTTGAGAGGCACCACTACTTAGCTATTTTGTAGGGATAACCTTCACTGTTTATTTCCTGTTTTGGTGTTTGTGATGGCAGGAAGTGACGATGGAGAGATGGCTTCACCCTCACAATTTGCTGAGTGCGTGAGCCAAGAGCAACTCCAGAAGGCTTTGCAGGCTGCTCACAGTGATTTGGCAGAGACGATCACCAGGGCCATTACTGATACGGTCTACAAGCTTCACATTGGAGAAAGCATCGAGCGGTTGGAGAAGCAAGTCTCTAAGTTAACCGATCAGGTTGTCACATTGGAGACCGCTTCCAAGACCAATGATACGAACACCAATAACAACGACGTTGAAGACGTCCATGATGAAGACACAGTGTATAAGGCTGATGGCACCGTGGATAGGTCAGCTACAAGGACCGCAAGATTACGACATTGTTTGCACCATAATACTCAAGGTATGGGTGGTTTCCATAACTACAATCATCGTCCACACGGTAACTATGCTCCAGATGACCCGTATGCTAAAATTGAGTTTTCAATTCCTTCGTTCTCGAGTCAGTATGATGGTGATATTTATCTTGATTGAGAGATGACTGTAGAACAAAAATTTAATGCCCATCTTGTTCCTGAACAACATAGAGTTAGACAAGCTACTAGTGAGTTTAAGGACTTTGCTATTGTTTGGTGGAGTGGTCTAGCTTCTAAAACTGATTTGCCTACTACTTGGGAAGAACTTAAGGTAGCAATGCGTGATTGTTTTGTTCCTCCTTTTTATAGAGAGATTCATAACAAACTGCAGCGTTTAGAACAAGGAGATAAAACTATTCAGGAGTACTTTAGTGAGCTTCAGAAGGGTTTGATTTGTTGTGTTGTAGTTGAAAAAGTAGAGGATCAGATTTGTCGCTTTTATTCTGATTTAAGAAAAGAAATTCAGGACATCCTTGATTATAAAGAATATGATACCCTCACCCAGTGTTTCTAGTATGCTATGCTTGCAGAGAAAGAATCACAGGGACTTTTCCAGGCTTTTGAGGAGTATAGCAAGTTGAGGAACTCCTACCACCATGCTCGACGGGGACTTTGGGGCTGCCCGGGTCATCTTTCTGGCCGCCCCCACCAGCAGCTACCAAGGGAACCAATGTTGTTTCTACAGCCCCAAGATCAGCCCCTGCAGCTTTTATGCGCTCAGGTAAAACTTCTGTGCAGGTACCAGCTAGTAGTGCCTCCTCTGTTGCTTCGACGGGACGCACTACAGGGATTCAGTGCCACCACTGCCATGGACTTGGCCATGTGCAGAAAGATTGTCCAAGTAGGCGGGCATATGTGGTGACAGATGATGACGGTTACATGAGCACCTCCGATGTGGAGGATGAGGAGGAGAACGTCGCTACCACCAGCAGTGACCTTGTTCTTGGAGGCGGAGACACCACGGGATACATGAACATTATTGTTCAGCGTGTCCTTAGCACACAAGTTCATCAGCCCGAGACAATGCAGTGCCACAACTTGTTCCAGATTTTCTTCGTCATCAAGAACCATCGAGCACGTGTCATCATTGATGGAGGGAGCTATAATAACTTGGTGAGTTCTGATGTGGTCAACAAGCTTGCTTTGACCACACGCCCACATCCACATCCGTACTACATTTAGTGGTTAAACGACTCTGGAAAAGCTAAGGTAATACAAACTTGCAGAGTTCCTTTTTCCATTGGTTCTTATGTGGATTCTGTTGATTGTGATGTCGTACCCATGCAAGCATGTTCACTTTTATTGGGTAGACCTTGGGAATTTAATAATGATGTTGTACACCATGGTAGAAGTAATAAGTACACTTTTATGCATAAAGGAACTAAAATTACTTTGTTACCGATGACCCCTGCTGAAATTGTACAAGCTGATTTAGAAAGAGCTGCTAGTTTGAAAAATAAAGGTCCTGAAATTCAACAACCTGTTAATTCTGATTCTACACCTAGTAATGTTAATGATTCTTCATGTTCTAAGGGTGCTAGAATGAAATTACAAGGTCGTTCATGTCTTGCAACAAAATCTAAGCTTGCTAAAATTTCTGATAATGATGATATTTGCTATGCTTTGATATGCAAACAAGCTTTGTTTTCGCTTGATGATATTGCAACTAGTGATTTGCCTCCTGGTATCACTAACCTTTTGCAGGAGTATGAGGATGTTTTTCCAGCTGAGATACCTCCGGGATTGCCACCTTTGAGAGGGATTGAGCATCAAATTGATTTGATTCCGGGTGCTACTTTGCCAAACCGTGCTGCTTATAGGACCAACCCTGAGGAGACTAAGGAGATACAACGACAAGTTCTAGACCTTTTGGATCGTGGGTATGTTCGTCAATCACTTAGTCATTGTGCTATTCCTGTACTTTTGGTTCCTAAGAAAGATGGTACTTGGCGTATGTGTGTAGATTGTAGAGCCATTAATAATATTAGTATTAGGTATCGTCATCCTATTCCTAGGCTAGACAACATACTTGATGAGTTATGTGGTGCTATAATTTTCACTAAAATTGATTTGTGTAGTGGCTACCATCAAATTAGAATGAAACTTGGAGATGAATGGAAAACAACTTTTAAAACCAAATTCGGATTATATGAGTGGTTAGTAATGCCTTTCGGTTTAACTAATGCACCTAGTACTTTCATGCGCTTGATGAATGAGGTTTTAAGAGCTTTCATTGGCAAATTTATTGTAGTTTACTTTGATGATATCTTAATTTATAGAAAATCCAATGAACATATGAATCATTTGTGTGCTGTTTTTTATGCTTTACGAGATGCACGTTTATTTGGTAACCTTGAGAAGTGCACCTTTTGCACAGATCGAGTCTCTTTTCTTGGCTATGTTGTGACTCCACAGGGAATTGAGGTGGATGAGGTGAAGATTGAAGCCATAAAGAGCTGGCCTGTACCAAAAACTATCACACAGGTGAGGAGTTTTCTTGGTCTTGCAGGTTTCTACCGCCGCTTTGTCAAAGATTTCAGCACCATTGCTGCACCTTTGCATGAGTTGACAAAGAAGGGTCTTGATTTCCATTGGGGTAAGATACATCATGAGTCTTTTGATGCTTTGAAGGATAAACTTACACATGCACCATTGCTGCAATTACCTAATTTTGATAAGATTTTTGTGCTTGAATGTGATGCTAGTGATATAGGCATTGGTGGTGTTTTGATGCAAGATAGTAAACCTGTTGCATACTTTCATGAGAAAATTATTGGGTCTATTTTGAATTACTCCACGTATGATAAGGAATTGTATGCACTTGTATGTTGTTTAGAGACGTGGCGTCATTATTTGTTGTCCAAAGAATTTGTTATTTATTATGATCATGAATCACTTAAGTATATTCGTTCTCAATGTAATTTGAACCGTAGACATGCTAAATGGATTGAGTTTATTGAGTCTTTTCCTTATATTATTAAACATAAGAAAGGGAAGGATAATGTGATCATTGATGCTTTATCTTGGGGCTCTACTTTATTGTCTCAACTTGATTGTAGAATTAAAGAACAATATGCTGCTAATGTTGATTTTAAGGATGTATTGCTGTATTGTAAAGAAGGTCATGCATGGAATAAATTTGTGTTGAATGATGAATTCTTGTTTAGAGCTAACCGCCTATGCATTCCAGTTGGTTCCGTTCGTCTTTTGTTGTTACAGGAGGCGCATGGAGGTGGATTGATGGGTCATTTTGGTGCCAAGAAGATGGAGGATATTTTGGCCACACACTTCTTTTGGCCAAGGATGAGGAAAGATGTTGAGCGCTTTGTTGCTCGCTGCACTACATGTCAAAAAGCTAAGTCTCGCTTGAATCCACATGGTTTATACATGCCACTTCCTGTTCCTTCTATTCCTTGGGAGTGATAGTATTTTTGTTGTTATGGATTGATTTTCTAAGATGGCACACTTTATACCATGTCATAAGATTGATGATGCTAGTTATATTGCTGATCTCTTTTTCAAAGAAATTGTACGTTTGTATGGTATGCCTTCTACTATTGTTTCAGATCATGATGCAAAATTCTTGAGTTACTTTTGGCGCACGCTTTGGAATAAGTTGGGTACAAAGTTGTTGTTTTCTACAACTTGTCACCCACAAACTGATGGACAAACTGAGGTGGTGAACCACACTTTGGGTACTATGTTGAGAGCTATTTTGAAGAAAAATTTGAAGCAATGGGAAGAATGTTTGCCTCATGTTGAGTTTGCATATAATCGGGCAACACATTCTACTACCAAGGTAAGTCCTTTCAAGGTAGTGTATGGTTTTGATCCCCGTACTCCACTTGATATACTTCTTTTACCTATTCATGAGAGAGTTCATGTTGATGCTAAGGAGCATGCTGAATTTATTTTGTGAATGAACGAGACCACTAGACTTAGCATTGAAAAGATGAATGACAAGTATAAAATTGCTGGTAGTAAAGGTAGAAAAGAAGTAAAACTTGATGTAGGAGATTTAGTATGGTTACACTTGAGAAAGGATAGATTTCCAGATTTGAGAAAGTCTAAATTAATGCCTAGAGCTGATGGTCCTTTCAAAATAATTGAGAAGATTAATGATAATGCATACAAACTTGAGTTGCCTCCCGAGTTCGGGGTTAGTCCTACTTTTAATATTTCAGATTTGAAACCATACTTGGGAGAAGAGGATGAGCTTGAGTCAAGGACGACTCCACTTCAAGAGGGGGAGGATGATGAGGACATCACTCCTAAGGATACATGCAACACTCCTCCAATTATGGACTTGCAAGATCCAATGACTAGAGCTCGTGCACGACGACTAAATTTAGAGGTGAGCTCGATCCTACGTTCTTCATCATATGTCACTTTTGAGAATGGTTTGCTACCTAATGATTATATTATAATTAGGAACCATAGAGAAGACCAGGAGATGATGGGATAAGGACATGGAGACGTGGAGGACCAGCAAGGACGTGGAAGCCAAGGTGGAGGCCCAACCAAAACCGACTTCAAGTCTGTTTTGGGGCTTAGGACCAGTCTATACTAAAACAGATGCCCAGGACGCATACAGACTTGGATTTGGACGTTCTATATATGCACAGAAAGATAAGAAGAAGACCTTTCTAATGCCGCCAGTCTCATTTCAAAATTCATCCAGCGTCATTGGGAATCGTCGAAATAATAGAGGGTCCAGAATCTGTTTCGGTGTTGCGTCGCCTGTTTTTGGCCTTTGGGCTTTGTATCTAGTTGAGCCCAATTAGGGGCACGTCCAGAGGGTCTTCCATGACCCTAGGGTCTTCATATACAGCCGCCACCGCACCATTAGGGTTGGGGTTTTGCTTTCTGTTCATAACAGTTTCGCCGTCATCACGGTTTGTGAGACCCCAACTTTGTGAGATTCATAATACATCTGCAATTATGTTGCATTCTTCTTTGTTCTTGCTTGTGTTGTTGATTCGTAGGCAGGGATTAGCCTTCTTGGTGATGTCAATCGTTTTAGGATGGTTGATAACCAGAGGAGACATCGTGCTACGATTGTGGGGTTTAGAACGTGTTGTTCTAAAGACGGATCGATTTGTGTGTCACCTCCGACCAAATCAACGTATCTTGAACCTTTTGGAAGATCAAGAACCCTTGTCCACATCACTGTCCAAAGGCGGTTCTGTGGTCGATAACTCCCGCCCTAACAGGGACAACCGCCTTTGGGAAGTCGGTGGGGAACCGCCATAGGAAGAAGGGCCCTAGGGGCTGGGCCTCTGTTCGGCCGAATAAGGGGTGGGCCCACTCGGGTCCTGCCTCTTCTGGTACACTGGTGGGTGGTCCCTTGTTGGTTCTCCATGGCTTAAGCCTTCTGTATGTCGGTTTGGTGCTGTAGGTGGGCCAGTTGATCCGTGGGAATCCCCGTTGGTGAGTTCTGATTGGTGAAAGTTGTGTTTCTTCGCCACATTGGTGTGTTTTCTCCTCTCTTTTGATATTTGTCCTGCATGTCCGTGTTTCTCCAAGCTATAGTGGATATTTATTAATTCTAACTAAAATGCATGGTGGGAATGTTGAATCCTCCTTTATTCTGAGTAATATTGCTGGTTGAAAATGGTATTTAATGACCGTCAACACACGTGTACGGTGTGGATCACCCTTGACTTCACCCAGCCTCCCGATCGTCCGGCCCCAAGTCCTCAACTTGCGCCTGATCCACTCGGCATTGACTACCAAGTTGACTCCATTTACCTACACATCATGAGAGAAGCAATCACATTTTCCATCTCCTACAACTTCTCCAGCATCCTGACCAACTTGGATTTGTCAAAATAATGCACAAACTCATGCAATCCTCAAATTCCCACATTTCAACTCTAACACCAAATCAGCCAATGTCAATTACTCATCACATATTGCAAACCATGGCACATATCAACATGGTTTCTCACAATCTTAAGAAAGTCTTCCTAAAATGACGTCTTCTACTCCTACCTCTCCTTTGTCAAGAATGAATACATCAACTCAGACAATATTTCTTTTGATGACAATCTTCATATTTCTAATGACTCCCAGTGGTTTGGTTTGTCTCCCATCTACCATGATCAATTCCAATTCAGTGCCAATTAGATGCCCTTTAACTTCACCTGGCATTTTCGTGAATGCTTCATAAGTCATAAGACTAACACAAGAACCGAAATCACATAAGGCTCTAGGAAACTCTATGCCCTTGATTTTTACATTGTATGTGGGGATCTTCTTCTGTTTCTTGAGTAAGACTGATTGCATATACCACGCAAAGTCCTTCATATGGTGATGGGGCAAAATAACAATCGAGCAGTCTCTCTGCTTGCTTAATTTCTGAATCTTCCTTGTATAACTTTCCTAATACTTCTCCAATCAATGTTTTGTCTAATATCCCAGACGTCCTTGTATTGCTGGAAAAATTATATTTGATTCCTAATGTAGAAGCATACATTGGATCAAACGTCCTCCTCATACTCAGTAGATTTTCAATGAAATCGATGGGGATCCAATCCAATGGTTCACTGAGTGGTTTTGCATCTACCAAGAATCTAAACTTGTCCCCTATTGGCTTAGGGAAACTCTCTAAAAATCTCCTATGATGGTCATCTCAAATAGAGCCTTCAGTCCTGAAGAGTTTGTTGCTCAGTGAGTCAGTGTCGATCGGCACAACAGTCATGCCGATCAGCACATTGGTCGTGCCGCTTGGCGCCTGGGAAACACCGATCAACACATCCTTAGTTTTTAGCTCCAACTCTAATTCATTGATGTTCTTTTCTGAGTCATTCTTCTTGGTGACCTGCAACACTGGTATCTCATCCAACAAGGGTGCATTAACTGGGAGTTGTTCCTGCAAAGGACTCGTCTCTTCAAACTAATCCAATGTTTGTGTAATGCCTCAGTGTTGGCTATTTTGACTAGAAGGTCCATCGCTGCCTTTGCTGTCAGATCCGAGAAACTTTCTCAAGCTGAGCTATCCAAGTGCATTATTGCTGGTCCTTTGAGAGAAATATAAAGTGTTTGCACTATGAGATTATCATCCATTCCCAAATCAGGTCCTTCCTTCAATAATGATTGAAAACACAACCATGCTTGGGCGAGGCTTTCTTCTGTTCTTTGCTCATAGTTGACTATCTCTCTTCTCAGCCTTTGCACCTTTGGTAATGGGAAAAATGTAGGCAAAAAGCTCATACCAACTTTCCCAATTTCCTTTCACTTCTTTGGCTGCTGACTTATACCACTCTTTCACCTTTCCTCCTATAGAGAACGGGAATAACAACCATCTATACCAATTTTGGGGCACTCCTTCTTTGTTCCAGAAAACTTCTTTTCTTCGGCCATGTCGATGATGATTGGATTTAGCACACAAAATGAAGCAGTGACCTTTTCTTCTGAGACTTGCAGGATTAACAATCTCAAAGATGGCAACAAATGATCCCTGACCGTCTAAGGAATTCCTGGCGTCCCCATACTAAAAACACAAGTTGAAAAGAAAACACAATGAACACAAACTAGAAAAGAGAGGATTAGAGGTTAGCAAATCAAACAAATAGTGAAAGAACTGGCTTGCTCCCCGGCAACCTACCGACTACCTCTAGCAAACCATGGGGCATGCGACAAACAAAGGTAACCTCTAGCCTAGACCTCATGTCAGATGGATAGGTAGTATTGATCACCTTGTAATCCATGATCTGCAGAGGTAGGTAGTAGGTGGTGACAGCCCTATCTATTCTTTGTACTCCTCCATGTTCGGTTGCGACGTGTGTCCAAGATGGATTTGCCTTGTGTATGCTGGGCATGAATCCATACACAAAGTGTTGGGTGCATTAGACTATGACTAGTATAAACTCGCTTTAAATTGTTTGACTATGTGACTATATTGGTAGAGTAACATTGGAGATACAACTTTGCTTTCCTAACTAAAACCCATTAGAGCTTTGGTTCTTTATTTATCTTTGGGAATGATGTTCTTTGTGTCACACTACGCCTATTACAATTATGCTTACCCCTGTATAAACTCTGAGTACTAATACCAATCTTTATGTCTATGTTATTATTAACAACAATATATTCATGCTATGTATTCCTTTGGTAGAACTATAAATGACAAGCCGTTGGAGTAATCCATTGGTGAAATGCTACAATAGTATTTTCTGATTTTACTCAATTCTTACTGAGGTGCATCTTTATAAATATTTTTGGTGCCATTGCTAGGGTTGATTTTATTGATGTAACTTAGCAAATGTCAACAAGAAATTTTGGCGCCACTGCCAGGGATGATTTTATTGATGTAACTTAGCAAACGTCAACAGCTATAAAGCCAGGAATGAGTTCAAAATAATTTACCAGGATTGCCTTTCCTAACAAAGGAGGTTTGTCAAACTCACCCTTGGGGTTCTAGGATAAATCAACAACCGTTCCCTAGCAATGGCACAAGAAATGCTTATTGGTATTTTTAATGATCATCGATAAATTCACAAGCGCACAGAAATACCGTTGTTGCACTTCACCAAAGAGTATTCCAAGGGTTATCAAATCCAAGGAATGGTATGTGGAAATCCTAAATTCTAGTCAATCCAAGGATACAAGAGAAAACATTTGGTGTAGGATAGAGAGTTTTATCTATGGATAGGCTTCTAATTAAGCAAGGGGTGGCTCTAATTATTGCTTCATGCACGAACTCATGTCCGACATACAAAAGGCAACTTCACCTAAAGGACACATGTCGCAACCGAACATGGAGAAGTACAATAGATAGGTAAGGTTGTCACCACCAACCATCTAGTTCTATAGACCATGGATTACGAGGTGATCAAAGATGACTTCAATCCTAAGCACCACACCTAACTTATATTTCACAACTCAGCCAAACCGTCACTTAGACTAAATAACCTATGCAAGATAGGACTTTGAACCAACAAATAATTGAACACATAACCTACTTAAATGACAAAGCAAAAGAACATAGATAAACACAAAGATTTACTTGACAAAAAAAGACTCCAATCATGAAGACTTACTAAAATAAGGCAAGGCTCCATAGAGGTACAAGGTAAGAGTAGAGGGCCCACACACAAGGATCCACTCCTGGACTTCTCTTTACTCTCTCCCTAATTCTAAGTACTAAGCTAAGTAGTACTACACCTTTGGAGTGTTGCTCTCTTCTCTTGAATGTGTGTTTTGGAGTGAAGGCTTCAACTTCTATTTATAGACTCCATAAGTCAGTAACAAGGAGTAACCGCCACGGAACTCACATGCACTAACACCGCAAATCCCCGAAGGAAGCTCCATTTGCAAGGATGCCCGAAATGGGCTCAGGACCAGGTCCAGTGACTAGGGAGGGCTTGGTTGCACGACCAGTGCCCTATGCTTCTTCTAGTTGGCTGGCAGGTGGGTCCTCTGTTGGTTTATGTCGGTGTTCTCCTGAGTTTCGTGGGGAATCTAAGTAATCCACGTGATCAATCCTTATGCTGGCTCTTGATTAGTTGGATGGTTATTTTCTTGGATTGATCATGTGGATTATCCCTTAATTCATGGATAAATCACCTGCACTAAAATATTCACCGACACTTGTGAAATTCATTAGAAATAAACTCCTACCACAATGTTGGTTATTTATTTTAGCACTTTTATGCAGGTAATTGAGGGCTAAATTTGGTACTTAACAACTGTCAACACTTCCATATTTTTTTTATTTATCGTGTAAAGCCACACCCTAAATTTCTCTATCCATATGTACGAGAGTTAACAACACTCTATGGGAGCCACCAAGGTTTCTTGCACTGACCTCTTGCACCACCCTTTTTTGCACAATCAAAGGCTTAATCTCAAAGTCGTAGACAACACATCTCTCCTCTCATTTTATCGAAAGTCTCACAAGTTGCACTAGCTATAGAGCAGTAGCAACTAGCTGCTACAACAAGTTTATTTTAGTCACCACTCATGCATTCCACCATCTTCCAATTTGTAATGTCACTAGATCTCCACATGATCTTCGAAGCCGACACATGAAGTCTAGAGCTCTCATGAACCTCCATGGAGACTCTTTTTTTTATAAAGAATTCACAGAGACATCCATCTCCATTTTGCATCATCTAGGGACATATTATTGTAAGCTTCATAACCAGTTGAGTGGGTCACCCTGGAAGGTATGAATGTTTTGGTGATTGGATGACAAGCATGAAATACACTTAATGTCTACACGAGTATTATGCATGCATGAATTTATCTATCAACTCAACATATGAACAATGTACATGGTGAATGGTCGCCTTGGTAATCAATGTGGACTCGGTGGATTGCCATGATGATCTTGATGGAGAGTCATGGTGATAAAGGTGGATGAAGGCTAAGGACAGCTTGGTCCAAGTGTGTTGTGATCACTTGGCTAGTGTGTAGGTTTGAATCCATAGGAAAACCGGACGATCAAGAGGGCACGAGTCATTCTCTTAGGTCTATCTAGTGTTATGGGTGTTGTGATGCTCAAGTAATGCTCTTATACAATAGAAGTGACAGTGGAGAAGGATTGACCAAGGTTCAAAGCAAGGAAACGAAGTCAAGGAGGACAAGGAGTTTTAGCTTCAGGCTAAGTCACCATAATGTACGGTGAAGTCATCATAAGATACAGTGAATGGATGATAGAGTTGATGGAGTCGCCATAAGGTATGGTGAGGTCACCAACAGATACGGTGAACTCGGAAGAAATTATACAAAGAGGAGTTCATCTCTATATAGATTTCAGAGGTCGCCATAAGGTGAAGTAAGAGGTCGCCATAATGTACGGTGACTTAGAGGAGAAGCCGATGGATGGGTCTCAAAAATTTATGTTGAAGCTATGGTGACGTCGTCCTAAGCTACGGTGAGTCAGAAGCATGGAGTGGCCAGCAAATGCTCTCTGTACAAGTGACAGCGAGGTCTTCGTAATGTAAAGTGATCAAGAGAGGATTTCGTGCAGAGAGGCACATGAGATCAGTGGTCGCCATAAGAAGGAAAGGGAGGTCACCATAATGTACGATGACTGTTTCCTGAACTTGCCATAGCGTATGGTGGTACTTATGGTGGTTGTATCTATAGGTTCGCAACTTTTTGGCAACAACTAGTGGAGTGGTTGTAGCCTATATATAGTTGTTGCTGGGGTCTTGGAGGTCTCTCTTGGCCATTTGGATTTCTGGGCAAACATGTAGAGAGCCTAGAGGAGAATAGAAGACACTTGAGCAAATATTGGAACTATCTTTGAGTGTTTTGGAGAGTAAGAAGAGCATGCCTTCATCTCTAGCATAGGGTGGTTGTAGAGAGTGGTTAGTTTTGTTACTCTTGGTCTATGGCAGGGCCTGGACCGGTTAGGTGTCGGTGATCGAGCCTATCGAGTGCGATTAGTTGTTAAGGCCGTCACAAGTTTGTACAAGGTTGGAGCTTGCCTTTGAAAGGACCATTGAAGAAGACGAGCGCCCGTGTGTAGGCTTTGAGGGTGCAACAAGTTATTTTGGGAGGCAAGCTCATGTTCGTACAACACTGGTTCGCAACCATGCCATCACTCCAAGAGTGATGCAAGCTTGTGTATGAGCACCTGAAAGGATCGAGTGACCGAGAGGGGGGGGGTGAATTGGGAACTCAAACTATGTACCTAATTTGCCAATTCCTAAAACCTTCCACTCAAACAACTCCTAAACAATTCTAGTGGTGATCACACTAGCAAGATAATTATCCTATGAAAGGAACAACAACCTAAGCATACTAGTGTGACACAAAAAGCAAACAACTCCTATGCAAGCTAATAATAAAAGACATGCGGAAGCACACAACAAGCAACAAAGGAGCCTACTCATGCAAAGCTACAAGATAAAGAACTAGAGCACACAAGCATGAGTAGCACGATACATACAAGCATGATCAATCAAGCCAAAGCAACTCCTATACATGCTAGTGAACAAATGTGGAAGCTAAATAGTACTAGAAAGTAAAGAAGCCTATTCATGCAAGTGTACAAAGTAATCAACTAGAGCAAGGCAAGAACACAAGCATGAATAGCATGGTATGTAAATGCAAAAGGTAAAGTATCATAGTAAGGAGAAGGTTAAGGAATGCTCATGATTTTTCCCAAGGTCTCGAAAGGATAGCGCCTTCCCCTAATCCGCGTTGGACCACTCCCAACAGAGTACCGGTCCCCTCCGCCACCAAGTGGAGTTCTTGCACACGAGCCCGCAATCACTCTCAAAGTGAAGACACGATTGCGTCACCGTTGCCACCAAGGCACAAGCTCTCCTCCCTCAAAGACTTGCTAGACCCCCAAGCCAACACGGGCGCTCACTAGCGATGCCCCTTTCAACGGAGGGCTCAAACCGTGTACAAATGTGTGACGGCCTTCACAACCAATCACGATAGGCTCGATCACTGACACCTAACTGGTCTAGGTCTCACCATAGACCAAGAGTAACAGCCTAGATCACACCCGTAAGGACACCCTAGCCTTTAGATGTGGATAGATGCTCAAGTTACTCTCACTAGCACTCTCAAGATATCCAATATCCTCTCCTAGTGTTCCTCTCTTTTCCTTTGGCTCCCAACTGATGCTCCTAGCAATCCCAATGGCCAAAGGCAGTCTCCAAGACCCCAGCAATGACTTTATATAGGCCTCCAACCTCAAACTAGTCGTTGCCCCACGAAATAGCTCTCTGGATGTACTGACCAGACGGTCCGGTCACTATCCAGACCGGACAGTCTGATCTCCATCGGACGGCTCCTCTAGAGTCACTGCTCTCTGTCTACGGTTGTCTCTATATTGACCGTACAGTCCGGTATTCATTGGTGAACCTCCAAATAGAGCTGTTGCAACCACTTCCTCGTCTGTTCTAGAATCGTCTCTACAAACCTTATAGTCCGGTCTTCAGACCGTATAGTCAGGTCTCTACAACTCTACACCAATAGATTTCCTTGTGGCCAACTTCTCCTGTGTTCTACATTTCTTGCTGATTACTGGACCATCCGGTCTTTAGCACCTCTATGTCTGGTCTCTACCTCCAGAAGCTGAAACTCCTCATCCTCGTTTGACTTCATTTCCTAGCTTCTTCCAACAGCTCATTGGCTTCTCCACTACCACCTAGTGTCTGTGATTTCACTAAGCATCCATGCACATCACCAACTAGTATGATCTAAGAGACATAACCTAAACCCCCTTGATAGTTCAGTTTTTCCTATGGACTCAAAGCCATAACATCTAGACAAGTGTTCCAAACACTTGCTCCATAGCTTGTCCTTAGCCTTGATACATCTCCATCAACCCTTGGACTCCATCAAGCTCCACGCTTGTGGTCATTGTCATCATCCACCAAGGCAAACGCCATTGATCATCATTAAGTAGAAAAGGTTTTCTACACACACAATACTCGTGTAGACATTAGTCACATTTCATTTTTGTCATTCATCACCAAAACATTCATACCTTGGCGTGACCTCAATGGTCATGAACCTTACAGGACTCCACCATTGAGTGGCGGGAGGGATCAATACTCTGGCGAGAGTCAATCCAACGAGGACTGGGGGCATTTGTAATCCTTCTGATACCTCGGGATAAAAATCATTGAGCCATATCTAAACCCTCTCCCTACTACATGCATTTACTATTCTGCATCCTTGCTAAGAAGCATTGCCCTAGTTCTTGTTGCTTGACCAATGTATCATGTATGACTTGGGACTTCACTACCATTGCATGAGTAGGACTCCTATCTTGCTTAGCGTGTTGTTTGATTGATTGCTTAAACTACTAGTTTGTGTAGGAGTTGATTGGTGTTTGATCCACTAGCATGTGTAGGTTGCACTTACCTTATATAGGATCCAGTAACATGCTAGAGTGTCTCTACTAGAACTATAGAGGAGTTGCTTGAGTGCTAAGTAGAGAAGTGTGAAAGAAAAGTTTGTGTTGGGAGTTCCCGATTCAACCCCCTTCTCGGTCACTTGGTCCTTTCAAATATTGCACCTGGTGCATGTGGCATTTGCCCGATCTTCTCGTCGTAGGATCTGGAGATAACTTGACCCGTGCAACCTGACCAACTGATGGCACCAACATCTGCTAGAACAGCCACCTGTGATAAAAACTTCTCCCAACCAAATGTTTTGCTCAATGCCTAACCTAAACCACATAAAGGAGAGGCAATGTTCTTGCAAATCACAAGGAAACACAAGAACAAATGTTAATGAAAGACTCCCAATCCTCAAAGGGACAACTATATCTGGCACAACCTTAAGGATAAGTGTACTTGGTTTTTCTCAAGTTTTTTAGCTCAATTAATGGTTAGGCTTTCTAGCAGGTGTAGAAATATTATTTATACTAGGAACATCCCTCCTAGCTGGGCCGAGGGCCTTTCAAAGAAACCCAACTGAAAACTCGTGAGCCTAGAGTAGTATTCACTTAAACAGGCACAACTCTCTCCATAGAGCTCCAATTGATACACCACTTCTTGCATATGAAAGTAGACTTTAAAAACTTTCCATCCATGCATAATACTCATGTCCAAAGTTGTTGTACTATTATAGTTCTAGGCCTGAACATTGGACACATAATCTAGTCATCTTCAAAAATTGCTCTGACTAAAAAGGGAATAAATCTTTTATGCATTTTCAATGGATGTGATCTTTGTTGCAATAGAAAATTGGCTTGATAACACCTCCATCCATATAGGATACTTCTATTGAAACTTTATAGATTGGTACAAATCTTGTCTTCAATGTCAGAAATAGAACATGAGCATCATCATGTTAACAACAACTTTGATCGGCACTTGAACAACCTCCCTTGACCTTCTCTTGTATACTAATGACAAGAAATGCATTTTTATTAGGTAGTAAATAATTATTGTTAAATACATGATCATAACCAACAAGGACTAGATTCACCTCATTTAGTTGTGACTTCATTCTTGTCCAAGTCATTGACCCCAAGTAAATGTTGTTGTCATGTTCAATATATAACTTGGTAGTATAACATGAGCCATAGTCCTGTTCAAGATGTACCAACAGTGTATCATGGGAGGATGCCATCATTATCCTCCCCCTCTTCAAAAAGAGTTGACCTTAACTCTAATAATTCAGAACCAAGGAAAAATGGAAACAAACTAGCAACCTTGAATTTGTTGCCTGTTGTAATCATGATGACACTATTATCAATGCTACCAAGGATCTTGAATGAACAATCTCCTTGATGCAGTGGCCTGTGAATTATAACCATTCGATGACACACCGAGTTTAAATCTCCAGGGTGAAAGATCATATTTTGAATGTTGTTGTGGAGCTTCATAGCATCAAACCATAATTTCTTCTCAATTTTTAGCTTTTTCTTGATGGAAATCTTCTTCTCATTTTCAGCCAGCTTGGAGTCCTCCATTTTTACTTGTTGTCTTGGTGGAAGTGGCAACCAATCATGTGTTGTGAATGGGTGTAACCCACACATAGCATCAAACGGGTTGGACATTTGTGTTGTACAATGTGGAAAGCGGGTTGCTATACTATGTGGAAACTCAACACATGGCAAGAAATATCACCATTCTTTGATCATTACCCACAATAGCATGGACAATGTGCAATTGACCTTTGTTGATTTTTCCATCATTTTGTAGGTGAGATGTTGGTGAGAATAAGAACTTTGTTCTGAGCTTGATCCATAAAGTCTTTCAAAAATACCTCACAATATTCATATCATGACTTGCACCAAAGGTCCTTGGCTCCTCATGTAGCCACATAATTTCTCTAAAAAACCAAGTTAGTTGTTTGCAACACATCGTCGCTCTTGTGATAGAGACATATTGATGCAAAATTCAAAAGAAGCATAGTTGAACCACTCCCCTTCTTAGTTCTAGACAATCTAATGATGAAAGGCAAGATTATGTCTTCCAAAAAATCAGGGAGTGAAGTGTACGAAGCATGACCATTCATCAGTTTGCATTGAGGCTTATGACAAATGGTACATAGCTGCACTAATATATCCACATAATTTCTCACCTTAGGCCAATGGAATGGATATTGCAGTAGCAAGTTTGTCATTTCTCTTCCAATGTGACTCACCAATCTTGATGTGGACAAGGGTTCCCGATCTTCCGAAAGATTCTGGATACGTTGATTTGGTCGAAGGTGACACACAAATCGATCCAGCTTCAGAACAACACGTTCTAAGCCCCGCAATCGCACCATGACATCTCCTCTTGTTATCAACCATCATAAAATGATTGACCTCGCTGAGAAGGCTAATCCCTGCCTATGAATCAAGAACACAAGCAAGAACAAAGAAGAATGCAACACAATTGCAGATGTATTATGAATCTCACGAAGTTGGGGTCTCACAAACCGTGATGACGGCGAAACTGTTATGAACAGAATAATCTAAGAAAAACCTGAACCCTAATGGTGCGATGGCGGCTGTATATCAAGACCCTACGGTCATGCAAGACCCTCTGGACACACCCCTAATTGGGCTCAACTAGATACAAAGCCCAAAGGCCAAAAACAGGCGACGCAGCACCAAAACAGATTTTGGACCCTCTCTTGTTTCAACAATTTCTGATGACTCCAGATAAATTTTGACATGAGACCGGCGGAATTGGAAAGATCTTCTTTTTGTCTTTCCGTGCATATGTAGAACATCCAAATCCGAGTCCGTATGTGTCTTGGGCATCCGTTTTAGTGCAGACTGGTTATGTGCCCCAAAACAGACTCAAAGTCGGTTTTGGTTGGGCCTCCACCTTAGCTTTCACGTCCTTGCTGGTCCTCCACATATCCAAGTCCTTCTCCCATCATCTCCTGGTCCTCTCTATGGTTCCTAATTACAATATAATCATTATATAGCAAACCATTCTCAAAAGTGACATATAATAAAGAACATAGGAACGAGCTCACCTCTAAATTTAGTCGTCGTGCACGAGCTCTAGTCATTGGACCTTGCATGTCCAGAATTGGAGGAGTGTTGCATGTATCCTTATTAGTGATGTCCTCATCATCCTCCCCCTCTCAAAGTGGAGTCATCCTCGACTCAACTCATCCTCTTCTCCCAAGTATGGTTTCAAATCTAAAATGTTAAAAGTAGGACTAACCCCGAACTCGGGAGACAACTCAAGTTTGTATGCATTATCATTAATCTTCTCAATTATTTTGAAAGGACCATCAGCTCTAGGCATTAATTTAGACTTTCTCAAATCTAGAAATCTATCCTTTCTCAAGTGTAACCATACTAAATCTCCTACATCAAGTTTTACTTCTTTTCTACCTTTACTACCAGCAATTTTATGCTTGTCATTCCTCTTTTCAATGCTAAGTCTATTGGTCTCATGCATTTGCAAAATAAATTCAGCACGCTCGATAGCATCAACATGAACTCTCTCATGAATAGGTAGAGGAAGTATATCAAGTGGAGTACGTGGATCAAAACCATACACTACCTTGAAGGGACTTACCTTGGTAGAAGAATGTGTTGCCCGATTATATGCAAACTCAACATGAGGCAAACATTCTTCCCATTGCTTCAAATTTTTCTTCAAAATAGCTCTCAACATAGTACCCAAAGTGCGGTTCACCACCTCAGTTTGTCCATTAGTTTGTGGGTGACAAGTTGCAGAAAACAACAACTTTGTACCCAACTTATTCCAAAGCGTGCGCCAAAAGTGACTCAAGAATTTTGCATCACGATCTGAAACAATAGTAGAAGGCATACCATGCAAACGTATAATTTCTTTGAAAAAGAGATCAGCACTATAATTAGCATCATCAGTCTTATGACATGGTATAAAGTGTGCCATCTTAGAAAATCTATCCACAACAACAAAAATACTATCACTCCCCCTCTTAGTCCTATGTAGTCCTAAAACAAAGTCCATAGAAATATCCGCCCAAGGAATAGAAGGGACAGGAAGTGGCATATATAAACCATGTGGATTCAAGCGAGACTTAGCTTTTTGACATGTAGTGTAGCGAGCAACAAAGCGCTCAACATCTTTCCTCATCCTTGGCCAAAAGAAGTGTGTGGACAAAATATCCTCCATCTTCTTGGCACCAAAATAACCCATCAATCCATCAGTCAACACAAAAGACGAACAGAACCAACTGGAATGCATAGGCGGTTAGCTCTAAACAAGAATCCATCAGTCAACACAAATTTGTTCCATGCACGACCTTCTTTACAATGCAGCAATACATCCTTAAAATCAACATCAACAACATATTGTTCTTTAATTGCATCAAGTCCAAAAATTCTACAATCAAGTTTAGACAATAAAGTATAGCACCTAGATAAAGCATCAGCGATCACATTATCCTTCCCTTTGTTATGTCTAATAATGTATGGAAAAGACTCAATAAACTCAATCCATTTAGCATGTCTATGGTTTAAATTACATTGAGAACGAATATACTTAAGTGATTCATGATCAGAATGAATAACAAATTCTTTGGGCAACAAATAATGATGCCACGTCTCTAAACAACGTATAAGTGCATACAATTCCTTATCATACGTGGAGTAATTCAAAACAGGCCCAGTAATTTTCTCACTAAAGTATGCAATAGGTTTACTATCTTGCATCAAAACACCACCAATGCCTATACCACTAGCATCACACTCAAGCTCAAATTAGGTAATTGCAGCAATGGTGCATGTGTAAGTTTATCCTTTAAAGCATCAAAAGACTCATGATGTACCTTACCCCAATGAGAATCAATGCCCTTCTTTGTCAACTCATGCAAAGCTGCAGCAATGGTGCTGAAATCTTTGACAAAGCGGCGGTAGAAACCTGCAAGACCAAGAAAACTCCTCACATGTGTGATAGTGTTTGGTACAGGCCAGCTCTTTATGGCTTTAATCTTTGCCTCATCCACCTCAATTCCCTGTGGAGTCACAACATAGCCAAGAAAAGAGACTCGATCCGTGCAAAAGGTGCACTTCTCAAGGTTACCAAATAAACGTGCATCTCGTAAAGCATCAAAAACAGCATGCAAATGATTCATATGTTCATCTATGGATTTGTTATAAATCAAGATACCATCAAAGTAAACTACCACAAATTTGCCAATGAAAGCTCTTAAAACCTCATTCATCAAGCGCATGAAAGTACTAGGTGCATTAGTTAAACCGAAAGGCATTACTAACCACTCATATAATCCGAATTTGGTTTTGAAAGCTGTTTTCCATTCATCTCCAAGTTTCATTCTAATTTGATAGTAGCCACTATGCAAATCAATTTTAGTGAAAATTATAGCACCACATAACTCATCAAGCATGTCGTCTAGCCCAGGAATAGGATGACGATACCTAATAGTAATATTATTAATGGCTCTACAATCTACACACATACGCCAAGTACCATCTTTCTTTGGAACCAAAAGTACAGGAACAGCACAAGGACTAAGTAATTAACGAACATACCCACGATCCAAAAGGTCTTGAACTTGTCGTTGTATCTCATACTCCTGCAAAAGGTTAGTGACAGCAGGTCCAGTCATTGGACCTTGCAAGTCCAGAATTGGAGGAGTGTTGCATGTATCCTTAGGAGATGTCCTCATCAGATCTTCTCACGTATAATTTCTGCAATAAGATCATATACATGGATGGCTCGAGGACACATATTTTGTTAGCATAGGAAAAGTTCCCATCAGTGACATGGTACTTATCCCAACATTTTTCACCTTGACATTTCAAATATGGAGTTGCAAAACAGGATTAGTGATAGAAAGTTTGTCCTCATTCTTCTCACACATGAGCTCTTTAAACAATTGCATAAATATTTTAACATCCTCCACATTAGTGTGACCATGCATGATGATGTTATCAAAGTAGCCATTAAAATGGACTATATTGCATGGCATACTAGCTGGGCTCAAGTAACGTCCATACAATGATGGTATCCAGTAAGAGAAACAATCATGGACAAAACATTTCAGCAATAATGCTCATCAAATATTCTATATATTTTAGTAATAGGATGACAAATGATAAATGTGTATAATGTAAACTATGCAACTGTATAAAAGTAACATAGAAACTTAGCTCTTTTCTTTGTTCTTCTCCACTAGACTACTAGTCTTTATTGATCTAAAGTATGCTATCCGTGTGTCTACTACCCATGATTATGTATATCCTTATCCCAGTGAGGACTTTCTCTTATAATCTGTTATGCAACATTTGAACATAGTGACCATCTTGATCCATCTGCCTTCTTTTGGGATAAAATAAATACGATACCCTAAATATTTTTGGGTAAAATGCTATAATGATGTTATCCGTGCGCTTATGGATTATGTGCATTTGTTCAGAATACCAACATAAGCATAAATGAAATAAGAGAGTGATGGCGGAGGATTAATCAGGTTACGTGAGCCACTATGCAGGGGACAAGGGAAATGGTTTCAGCTGAAGAAGCGTCCGTTACAAAAGGTCCATAGAACATCACTAAAGAGCTCCAAGATGAATATGCACATACGGGCAAGTAATTATATCCACTTTGTACGATGCAAATGTCTGTTCAGATTTTATATGAAATGCTGCAACTATTTTTAGTAGTTGTTCTTAGATGTTGGATCAATAGGACCGACAAGTGGTTAGTGATTTATTCTCCTTAAGTTTTCTTTGATTTTTTATACCTCTAAGTGAACTTGCAGTAGCTGATTTCTTATGCTTGCAATTTTATTAGATGGTTGCTTGGTTGTATGAATACAATATTTTTCTATTTATATGGAGCATATTGATGATTCACATTTTGGTATACAAATGCCATTTTGATAGATGGAGAAATGTCCACATCTCAAATCAGGCCCTTCAGAACTAGCAAAGATTAGATTGGATAAACAGATGTCTAAGAGGGAATATCTTTATCCATATATCTGATGGGAAGAAATGCCCGGAGGCACCTCTTGAAACTGCAAAGCTTGTATCAGAGGGCGGGATCGTACTGAAGTAGCATATTCTAGTCCTCCCTCAGTGGAAGCATTACAAGAAGGATCACTCTCATCTTTCAAACTTCATGGGCAAAGTTGTTATAAGTATATTAACTCACAGTCAAGAGCACTTGTGGTGTATCAAGGTACAACATATGCTATATGTGCTCTGCTCCTAATGATTATAATCTTTACTAGGGGCAATTTTCCATGGACATCAGCTGCACTATGATGCAAGAAGCATGTGCTGATTTTGCTCAGGACCGACACATGCTAGATGAGATATAGGCTGAAGAAGAAGTACTTCAATGGCATACTAGCAAATGAATTGAGGTCCACTACATTTGCGACATGTATAACTAACAAGAAATAGAGGTCACTATTACATTTGGTGTAGCATGAAGAACAAGGTATGGTGTAATTTCAAATTGTCTGGTTCCTCTTCGCCTATGTTATGAAAGTTGCATTTGTTGGGGCATTTTGACACAAATCTACCTTATGCAGGACCAATGTGCTACAAATAAACAGAATCACGCGAAAGTTCAATTTCTACATTGCAGAGGCTCTTGATGTTATGTTGCATAGGCCCATATTGTAGTAAGACAACTGGCATGACATTACTACTCATGAAATGTTGCTAAAGTATGGCATGTGAAGACTTCGTGAATTGCATGATAATTGACTGCACATCATTTGTAGAGACATCAAAAGTTTAAAGATGCAGAGCAAAAGTTGAGCTATGGAAGTAATTTCATTACAGTAATAAAACTTGTTTCGATTCACCAGTCAAGAAAGCAACTGTAAGTGCAACTTCCTTTTGGTTTTCCTTATGCGCATAAATCCTATGCTTTGTACCTATTTTTTTTATTATGGAACTATGACTTGTTCTTTCATTTTGCTAGGAGGACATAGAAGCATTGATGGGTCAACCAGTAGAAGATGGCAAACAACCCAAGTCTATACTAGAACCTCTTCAAAACATTGTTCAGTAAAACATGTTTCTAGAAGTTGTGGGTCTTGAATTGCCATCTATGGCAAGTTGAAATTGTTGCATCGTCAATTTGAACTTGAGAAAACATGGCGCAATAGGTTAAAGGTCCAAGTTGTTAGGCATAAGTAAGAGTTGGACGTGTTAAAGAAGCAGGCAGAAGAATCAGATGCAATCTCGTGAGCTTCATGACCATTGTGGGTCACCCCAAAAGGTATGAATATTTTGGTGATTGGATGACAAGCATGAAATGTCCTTAATGCCTACTTGCGTGTTGTGCATGTAGGATTTATCTATCAACTCAAACATGAACACGATGAAAAGGTTGCTTTGATGATCAATGGAGGATTTGATGGAGTGCCATAAAGATCTTGATGGAGAGTCGTAGTGATGGAGATGGATCAAGGCTAAGGTCAGCTAGGTCCAAGTGTGTTATGATCACTAGTCTAGTCTGTAGGCTTGAGTCCATAGGAAAACCGGACTATCAAGGGGCACGAGTCATTCTCTTAGGCTTCTCTAGGGTTTGAGTATTGGGATGCTCAAGTAAATCTCTAAAACACTTAAAGTGGCAATGGAGAAGAATTGATCAAGGTTTGGAAGCTTTTAGATGAGTCAAGAGGATAACAAGTTTCAGCTTCAAGACAAGTCACCGTAAGGTCCACTGAGAAATGCTCCTTTACACGCAGGTATGTGGGTATCACCATATGCTGTGGAGGTTAAGTCACCGTAAGGTATAGTGAATGCCAAGAAGTTTTACAGAGAGGGGCAGAGTCTCTAGACTGGCGCTCAGGAGGTCTCCGTAAGGTACGACGATGTCGCCATAGAATACGTTGACTCAAGGTGTATCAAAGGCCATTTTTTAGAACTCTCTAGAGACATTACGACAGGGTCGCCATAACGTATGGTGACCCGGGATAAAAGAAGTGGCCATAACTCAGATGATGTCGTTGACGTTATGGCAGGGTCACCATAAGGTATGGTGACTAGGAGGACTTGGAGTCGCCATAAAATGGTACTTTCTACAGAGAGGCATTGGAGATCAGATGTCGTCGTATGGTTGTTCTCAGTCACCATACTGTATGGTGACTATACTTAGTGGTCATCGTACTAAATGGTGGTACATTACGGTGGTGAGTTCTTAGTTGCGCCAGCTTTTTGGCAACAACTAGTGGGGTAGTTGGAGACTATATAGCTGTTGCTAGGGTCTTCTGACCTCTCTTGGCCATTTTGGAGAGCTTGGACAAAGCCAAGAGGAGAAGAGGAGAGAAAATAGAGCAAATATTGGAGCTATCTTTGAGTGTCTTGGAGAGTAACAAGAGTATCCCATTGTCTCTAGCCTAGGAGAGGTTGTAGAAAGTGTTAGTGTTGTTACTCTTGGTCGAGTTAAGGCCTAGACAGGTTAGGTGTCGGTGATCAATACTATCATTATCGTGACGTGTTGTGAAGGCCCTCACAAGTTTGAACAAGGTTTGAGCTCGCCTTTGAAAGGAGCATCGTTAGAGAGCGCCTGTGTGTGCACTCCGGGAGTGCAGCAAGTCCTTGAGGGAGGCGATCTTATGCTCGAGCAGCCAAGAGCTCGATAAGCAGTGGTCACGCAACCACACCGTCACTCCAGAAGTGATACTGGCTTGTGTGCAAGGACTCTATAATTGGTGGAAGGAGGGATCAATACTCCAGCGGGACTCGATCCAACGAGGACTAGGGGGAGGCACCATCCTCCTGATACCTTGGACTAAAAATCAATGAGAACTCTCTAAATCCCCTCTTTACTTACCATTCTTAATTTCACAATTGTATGTGAGTAGAGTTATGGTTGCTATGTGGCTGCTTGCTTATTGATTGTTTAGCCACTCCATTAGTGTTAAGCTTCTTGTCCTTGATCATTGTGCAACTTGTGCTTATTTACCTCGTCACTAGAATTGTCTAAGTAGACTCCGTATGTCTTGTGCCACGTCTTGATTGATTGCTATAACTAGATTGCATAGGAGTTGATTGATGTGTGATCCACTAGCATGTGTAGGTTATTGTCAGACTTCTAGGCTTCTTTATTTTGCTAGTGTGACTTCACTACAACTGCTTAAAAATTGATTAAGTGCTGGTAGAGAATTGTGAGCGACATTGTTATAGCTTGAGTTCCCGATTCAACCCCCCTCCCCCCCTCCCCGCTCCCTTCTCGGTGACTCGATCCTTACAACAGCTTACCAAATACAGACAAATGAGAATGCTTCTGTGAATTAAAAAACCAGTGATATGAGCACGCTTATCCATATTTTTATTGATGCTCATAACAATTCGAGTTGATCTATGCTCTTCATTTCAACATCCGTGTATGTGTGGCTATGATCTTGCTAGCTACTTCATACGTTGTGTATGTTTCCTTAGTTATGCAGCTTTTTCTGAATTTTTGTGCTAAGTTAATGATAAACTAATGTCTCTCTGAACAATGCTGAACTAAATGTCATATATTCTTAGCATTATATAAGTTATTGAAGCATTATTATTATTTCCATTTAGGGATTCATAGGATTACTATTTATGACGATGTTGAACATGGGCTTGTAACTTGCTTGTCCCAAAAAGAAAACACATAACAAACATAAGCTAGAATAGTAATGGGACTGGCCCAATACACGCACAAAAGTTGTGACGAAAGCTACGTGGACAGGAAAAAAGACTTATATTAGAGCTTACCTATATTTGTGACAAAAAATAACCCATCTACATGTAGGCCCTCACCGAACTGAATTTCAATAGTAATGCAATGTAGCAGGCCTAGAGAATGGGCGTCAATCGGACCACATTCAGGCCGTGTTTGGTAGGCCACATCGCACGGGCCACATTCAGGGCGTGTTTGGTAGGCCGCATCGCGCTCAGCCTGGCCAGCGCGTGGTAAGCTGAACCAAGGTCTGGGCCAGGCCTGACACATGCATTCGGCTCCGTTTGCCTGTATTTGTGGGGACGATAAAATCGAGCTTCGCTCGAGAGCCAGGCTCACGCGGGCCACTTTGATGCACTTGCATTCACGTTTTTACTGGACCGTGCCGGCCATCCAGCCTACCAAGCCAAATCTCACTTGAGTCGGGCCGAGCCAATGCGGGTTAGCGAACATACCTGTTATGCACTATTGTGGCCAGGCCCAACTCGACTTGGTCCGCTGGGTACCTATATCTGAGAAACTCCACTACAACAAAAGAGCACAGTAGCGGATTTTTTACTCGTTGAACTAACCGCCGCTGGAAAGACTACGGTAGCAGCGGGTAGCAATGTCACCCGCCGCTATGAATTAATATAAAAAAATAATAAAAAATAGAACCCTAGCGGCAAGCCTGCGCGACGCCGCAAGCCCGTCTTGACTGGATCTGCTCGGCCCGCCGGAGCCCACGCCAGATCCGCCATTGCCCGCACCGGATCCACCGTTGCCCGCACCGGATGCATTATCTCCCACGTCGGAGGAGGGGCGGCGCGGAGCCGACTGGCGAGAGACCGTGCGAGCTCGTTGTTGGAGGGGCGGCGCGGGCTCGCCCTGGTAGGGGCGACACAGAGGAGGCTGGCGCGAGCTCGCCTAGGGAGGGGTGGCATGGGCCCAACAAGGGAGGAGCGACGTGGAGGGGAGGCGGCAGGGGGCCGACCGGCGAAGGGTCGGTGTGGGGCCACTAGGGGAGGAGGGACGCGAAGGAGGGGCGGTGTAGGGCCGCCGGGGGAGGAGCGACGTGAGGGAGGGGTGGCACGGGCCCGCCGGGGTGGAGCGACGCAGAGGAGGGGCGGCGTGCAAGCTTGCCGGGGAGGGACGGCGTGAGCTCGCCGGGGAAGGGGGCGCACGGCCTCATGAGAGACAGAGAGAGAGTGGAGTGGTGGCGGCTGCTGAGTGGGGAGAGAAGGAAGGAGTGGAGAGGTTGGGTAGGGTTTGGAATGTCTGATTCTTATAGGATTTTAATTGGGCCAAAGTAAAGCTAGGCCTTATATTTTTATAGCGGCGGCCCACATTGGCACCAGTCGCTAAAAATTGATTTTTAGCGGCGGGCAGGTGACAATTTGGATAGCCCCTAAAAATAGGACCGATTTTTAATGGCGGTTTATCATATGATCTGCCGTTAAAAATCTTTTTTTAGAGGCGGTTGGCAATATAAACTGCCGCTAAAAATTATTTTATTACTATAGCGGTGGATTTCATTATACCCGCCGTTGTGGTATTTTTATTACCGATGCTAAAAAGCCTTTTTGTGGTAGTGCTCCAGGTTACCAAACGCGCCCTAATTAGTGGCGATTTTTTATGTCGTAGATACTACATATCACGTAGTCCGACGTGTCAACGGCTTTTTAGTGATGGAAATGATCATTGCCATCAACTCCACAGTACTATTCCAATGGAGTATTTTTTGTTGACTATCCTAGTTAATGCACACGATTGGTAACAAAAAATTTCCATCACTAAGGAGAGTTTTTTTGTCACTAACACATGTTAATAATGAAATTTATGACTTTTTTTTTATCATTGATCATATTTGCAAAAACTGAGAGGAAAATAAAGTTACAAGTATTTTAGTGCTTTTTTAAGAGCAGCTGTGCAAGCAGGGTATTACTGGTTGTGGTTGGCGACGTGGAGTTTTGTCCTCCTCAACCGGTCGTTGGTCCATTCCACAGGCGAGGAATGTCAGCTCGTTCTCATTCTTGACCGGCAGGGGTCGTACGTGGCACGTGCCTGATCGTGGAAAAGCGCGGCAGCGTCCCGCGCCATTCTCCATCCTCCGCGTCACAGCTCTGATTGACGTGCTTCACAATTTGACGCACTCCAATGTTAAGCTTTCTGAGACATCTACTTCTTCTTCGTTTGGGGCTTGTTTTTGTCCGTTAAACTGATTTTGATGATGGCGGACAAAATATTGTGCAAATATTCGTCAGTCAAGTCTTATTAATCGACTGTGCGAGACTTGAGACTTTTGATTTCCGGCGCGCGCGGCATAGAAATTTCGCGGAAATAATGAAAGCAGTGCACAATGCTGGACCAGCTGTGAGGCTGCCGTACGTATATGCCCGTATTGCCATACCGGTATTGGCCCGTAAACTCAAATAAGCACGCATTGGGAAACCACGGATGCTGGTGCTGTACATGCAATACGTGTGCTCTCAATTCTTTTACCTTTGCTCGTACATGAACTGAAATCACATCTCATGCGTGTGACTAGCCAGTACATGGATCTACATGTTGCGCGCGGTACAGAAATTCAATACAAGCAATGCACAACGTTTGGTGTATATATGTCGTACATTCAATACGGAAATCTTGTACTTGCCCCTTGATAGAGTTGAATCGCGTTCCATGCGTGACTAGTCAGTACAACTAGATCTCTCTTCACCCACCGGTCAATGTTATTCCTGTGCTTTGATAGCGTTTTGGCGTTCCATTCCAAGTGAGCGGCGGTCCCTCTCTGGCATCCCTGCATGCGCTGTGTGCGTGCATGGCTGTGGTATAAATGCACCCCAAGATTGGGCTCCTAATCCATTACAAATAATCAACGTGGCTCAGATCAAGGAAGCTAGCGCCGGATACATCCATATATCATCGCGGCAGCTGCAACATTCATACCACAAGAGGCTAGTACAGGACAATGCAAGAGATGAACTCCTCCCACGGAGCGGCGGCCGGCATGCCGCCATCATCAAGCCCGCCGGCTCCAGCAATCGCTGCTACGGTCATCGTCTTCGTCTTATTGGCTCTGTACTACCAGCGGAGCGGCAACAAGAACAAGAGTGGTGGCCGTCTGCCCCCAGGCCCGCGTGGCCTGCCGGTGATCGGCAACATGCACCAGATGCTGGCGAACAAGCCCGTGTTCCAGTGGCTTCACGGCCTTCTCGCGGAGTCCGGCGGGGACATGGTGTGCGTGCGCCTGGGCCCGGTCCACGTGTTCGCCGTCTCCTGCCCGGAGGCGGCCCGCGAGGTGCTGCGCAAGAACGACGCCGTGTTCGCGGACCGGCCCACGACGTTCGCCGCGGAGTCGTTCAGCGTCGGGTACCGCAGCGTGAGCATCTCCCCCTTTGGCGACCAGTGGAAGAAGATGCGGCGCGTGCTGGCCAACGACCTCCTCTGCCCCGCCACCGAGCGCCGCTTCCGAGCCACGAGGGAGGACGAGGCCGACCACCTCCTCCACTACGTCCACGCTTTGTCGAGTGCAGCCGGCGGCGTCGTCGACGTGCGCCACGTGGCCAGGCACTTCTGCGGCAACGTCATCCGGAGGCTCACCTTGGGCCGGCGCCACTTCTTCTTCGGGGACTCCAAGGCTGGTTCTAATGGTGGGCCCGGTCCCGACGAGGAGGAGCACGTGGACGCGCTGTTCGCCACGCTCAACTACCTCGACGCATTCTGCGTCTCCGACTACTTCCCGGCGCTGGTGGGCCTGGACCTGGACGGCCACGAGAGGATCGTCAGGGGCGTCATGAGGACGCTGAACCGGCTGCACGACCCGATCGTGGTGGAGAGGGTGGAGGAGTGGCGCCTGCTGCGGAAGGCCGGCGAGCGCCGCGACGCGGCCGACTTTCTCGACGTGCTGGTGTCTCTGGACGACCCGACGGGACAGCCGCTGCTCTCCGTGGAGGAGATCAAGGCGCAGACCATCGTAAGCTATAGTGCTACTAATCTCTACTATCTTCGTTACCCATGTCTCTTTAATTTCTTTCTGTCTTCCCAAGGAGAACCACGCTGACTTCATATATGTCGACGACAATTGATTTCACTAATTAATACTTGCACTAGTGTTTTTTTTTTTTGACAATTTTAGTGTTTTGTTCGTTACTTCCTGGTTGCTATACACAACATATATACAGACATACCATTTTCGCGAATCTTCCATCCGCCGTCACGTGTCCATTAATTAGGCCTGCCCAACCCAAAATAGGATAGTTGTACATGCAATCAGCATGTATACACGACCAAACTTATTTAAACTTTAAAAACGTATAATTGAATTCATTGTTTTCATAATAATTTTTTGTGTTTTTAACTTCAAGGGTACTGTAAATTGTTACAATTATTGATAGGAATCCGATGACATGCTATTTATATAAAATGTCCATCAAGTTTTTTTCCAGTCTTGCTATCATTCAAGCATTAACTAAAAGAACAAATGAGCTAATATTTGAATAATTAAACGTATGGCGGTATTACACTATGGAAAAATCAATTTTTGCCATGTGTTTAAAATCTTTTGCTATATGTTTTATTTCGGGCATATGGCAAAGGTCGGTGTTTGTCGTCTGTTAAATTAAAACACACGGCAAAATCTTTGTCGTGTATAAAAAAAAGTTAACACATAACAAAGGTGGGTGTTTACCATGTGTTCTTCTTGACACATGACAAACATGCTATTTGTCATGTGTTTTTCTCTTGGCACATAATAAAGATAAATTTAAATTATATTTTAAAATTATAAATTAATTTAAATAAAAAATAAACTACAAAGTTGTATAACTTTTGAATATCTATAACTTTTATTTTAATCATTTTTTCATTATTCAATTTGATCTATAACATTGTTCACAAAATCTAATAGTCTCATATAGTTTCATGAAATATTTGATGAGACATATAAGATTCGTAAACAATGTTACTACCACTTTATCGAATGAACAAATTACCAAAACAAAAGTTGTAGATTTTCATAAGTTATACAATTTTGTAGTTTAATTTTTTTTTATTTGAATTAATTTTGTCAATGATAAGTATGTTTGAATTATGAAAGAAAATATTTGTCAAGTGCAAAATATAATGCACACGACAAAGTAAATATTTATCGAGTGCATTATATTTTGCACTCGACAAACATGCTCTTTACTGAGTGCCCAATAGAATGCACTCGGAAAGAGGTAAACTATATAAAAAATGAACGCGGGTTACAATCACAACTAAGTGTGTGGTGCAGTGATAAGGAAGGCTACACGCGGAGGAGGTGAGGTTGCGAGTTCGATTCTTGGTGGACACAACTATGACTTGTGATTTTGCCGTGGGTTACACATGATATCTCTCATATTTTCTTTTAGATATATTTTTAACCTTTCATCTTATTTTAAAATTTTATATAAATATTAAAATAAATACATTACGATTTAAGTATCTTTACATAAAAAGTTGAATAAAACAAACGTTAAAAAATCAAAACGTGAGGACCTCTTTATGGGGCGGATGGAGTAATTAGTAGTGACTCAAAGTTTCAATGACGTGGCCTTTTACCTGCCCTTGACGATTTAATTTAATATCAAAGAACCCGCGTGCTGGCCACGTAGTACCTTGGCTTTTTCTTTGCTCCAATATAATATGCATGCCGAGCGTACGGACTGAAAAACATGGCAATAATAATTCTGATTATGCAGGACATCATGATCGCGACGGTGGACAACCCGTCCAACGCGGCGGAGTGGGCGCTGGCGGAGATGATGAACCGTCCCGACGTGATGCGAAAGGCGATGGCCGAGCTCGACGCCGTCGTCGGCCGGGACCGCCCGGTCCGGGAGTCCGACCTCGGCGAGCTCCGGTACATCAGGGCGTGCATTCGGGAGGCCTTCCGGCTGCACCCGTACCACCCCTTCAACCCGCCCCGCGTCGCCATGGCCGACACCACCATTGCCGGGTACGCGGTGCCGAAGGGGAGCCAGGTCATCCTCAGTCGGGTCGGGCTGGGGCGGAACCCGAAGGTGTGGGAGGACCCGCTCGAGTTCCGGCCCGAGCGCCACCTGCTGGACAGGGTCGGGACGGTGTCGCTCGCCGAGCCGGAGCTGCGGTTCATCTCCTTCAGCACAGGGAGGAGGGGATGCCCCGGGCTGTCGCTCGGCACGCTCATTACGGTCATGCTCCTCGCCAGGCTCTTGCAGGGGTTCGAGTGGAGCAAGCCCGCTGGCGTCGATATGGTCGACCTCCGGGAGGCCGCGACGAACCTCGTGCTGGCACAGCCGCTGGTCTTGCAGGCCACGCCCCGGCTGCCGGAGCAGCTGTACTATGCGGTGGAGGACTACTAGTCTAGGACCGATCAATGGCTGCGGTTTAGTAATTATTGGTTTCCCTAATTTTATGAGATCGAGGAGTACATGTGCAGGAAGAAAATAAAGAAGGGGCTGCTCTCTGAACCTTATTACGGTATCAGTGATAAGCTTCCCTTGTACTGATATAATAAAGATGTTTTTCCCCTTACAAAATGGGAGTCTCTTCCACCACCTGTTCGTACGTGTTTGATGAATTGAGGACGTCAAACCATACTCCCAAATAAAACCTTCAACATTTCGGCTTTTCTGTGCATCTTTCTACTTTTTCAAAAAAAATATGTATTTTAAGAAGTAAAACTTTTATGATAACTTACTTTTGTCAACATCGAGTCATTCATGATTTGCGCTTCAAGACCTTTTCTTTGTTGATGTTTCAAAAACTATAAACCATGTTTCACCACAAGTTTCTTTCTTTTTGTCAGAAAAATCACTATTCTATAAAAATGTTATATAAATTAAGATATAAAATTGATGAGAGAATATTGGGCTCTAGATTATCTATCTCAAAAAGATCTGGAATTTTGACATTCAATGGCTCTTCAAATAATACCATCTTTTTTCAAGCAAAGAATTGCAAAAAGATGCATGTGTCCAAATACAAACTCTTCTCAGTAATCATTTCGAAGACAATCACTACAGGAAAACCCTTATGTGCCGTGTGCCTGCCGCACACGGCACAACCCTCCTGCCCACGGGACCGTGTTTGCCATGGGCCGTCCACGGCACAACGCCGACGAGACGGTAAAGAACTTTGTGCTATGGACGAAATGTCGGGCACATGGCACAATCTATACCATGGGTTGGGTGGGCCGATGCCAAAAAAGCTGCCAGGCCGTTAGGTCTAACGGCCGAACCTACTCTGTGCCGTGTGCCCGCTGCTAGGACACACGACACAAATTAAATCTGTGCCGTGTGCCGGCTGCCTGGACAAACGGTACAAATTGAATTTATGCCGTGTGCTGTGGTATCTATACATGGCATAGAGGGTTCCCAGTAACTACATCTGTATCGTGTGTCATGGTTTTTTTACACGGCATAGATGCTAAATACAACCACAAATTATTAAATATTAGCGTCCCCAGATTATCCAAAACATACATACAATATATATTATAAAATATCATATTCAACATTCAAATACGATCACATTTAACATTCATCACATTCAACATCCATCATAAATATCCATTAGAAATATGCAAATAAACAAAGTATCGTGACAAATTCCATCACAAACATGAAACTAGCTTAGCGCCCCCCCCCCCCCCCCAAGACGATCGTTGCTGCTGCGCGGCCCTCTCCCATGGCGACCATTGATCTGGCGGTTCATTCGATGCCGCCGAGGGATTCTGCACAAGTGAACACACATAAGGAGAGGTATTGAACAAGTTAATGTTATTATCACTAACAAATGAAGAAAGGAGTGTTGAAAACTATTATCGCTACTAAATGAATAAGTGATAAATGAATCCTATTATCACTAAATGAAGCTATTGTCACTACTATTTGAAGCAAGAACAATAGAATGCTAGTAGCACTAAGGTTTTGAAGCAAGAAATGTGTAAATGAGAAGTGATTCATATTATCACTCACCGGAGTACAAGCAGGAGGAGTAGACACCAGAGACGGTGGGAACAAGTTTGTTGGAGGTGTTGTGCCCATCTGCGACGCCATCCACTGGATCATCCGCTGTTGGTTCTCCTCGGCCCTCCGTTGATCCTCCTCCATCCTCTGCTCCATCCGACGTTGGTTCTCCTCGGCCCTCAGTCGATCCTCCGCCTGTAGGCGTTTTTCTTCATCCAGCTGGGTCTACAAAATTTCAGCCAAATGTTATATTGCACATGAAACATGTGTAAAAAGACATGAATGACAAATGCCACTGAGTTAACCTGGAGTGCCTGCAGCTGGGACATTGTTGTGGTCGACCGAGTGCGGATAGAGGGGCTCGAGCTCGTGCTCCTCGCTCGAATCTAGGAGAGAGTGGGCGTACTAGCCGTGTCGATAATGTTGTGGCCAATATAGTACCGCCCGTGCTTCTTTCCACCTCCAAGCCTCATTGGCAGCTCGCCATCAACGTCCTCAGTGTTTGGATCCCACTCTGGCCCATGTAGCTGCCTTGCCATCTCTGTGTAGTCACTGATGCGGCTGTGGACAACCACATTGCTGAACGACTCCGGAGGATCGTCCGGGTTGTAGTCGACGGTGGACGTTGCTTTGCCCTTATGGGCCAAAGCCCATCCCTTCAAAGTCCCCAACTGCTGGCCACCATGTGCCTCCGACTGCGAAACAAAGAAAACACATGAAGATCATTAGTATCACATGTAATATACATAACCAATTGAATAATGAATGAATAGGAAAAAAACAAATTCCCGTACCCATGAAGACATGTACTCGCTGAGTGTACGGCTGCCCTGGTGGTGTGATGGACCTAGCATCATCAGACGTCGCTCCCGCGCAGCATGGTGCCTCTCCTCCCAATCGGGAGTGCACCACTGGGAGACCACCACAACACTCTAGACTTGCCTATCTGTACACCACCACGGAGGCACCTACACCATCATAAGTAAAGACAAGAAGATATAAGAATTTCAAATGAGTATAGTTGTTATCATAATTAAAGATAGTTTTATATTTACCATTTCGTATTGCTCCTTAGTGAGCACCATGTTTCTAGCTTCCTTTTTGGTGACCTTCATCTTGTTCACAGTGGCGTTGTAGATGATCACCGCAAGAGACGCGCCTCGTAAAGCATGTCCTTCACGATTTTGGGACATTGCTTATAAGCCATGCTCCTCGCCAAGTCCTCCTGTCCCTCCTCAACCCTGTAGAAGTCCTGCTACCACATAAGACGTATCATGTTACTATTTCAATAATTATCAATGAATATAGTGTATTGACAGATCAAGTGAGACGAAGATTTACAAAGAACTCCTCCACCACCCGCTCTGCCCTGTTGTTAAAGACCCTAGAATCCAGATCCAGCCGATCTGACGCGTGGATGTAGTGATTCCACGTGGTGGCCACCGCACCCTCGGTGCCGATCTGAATCACTCCCGGATAGTGTAGGCGAACAAGAAGACCCAGGATGCCACTGGGCTTGTGGGTGTAGTCGCCAGGAGTAACTATCTTCCAACCTCTGCGCAAGTGATAAAGATAATTTATTAGTCTCTGTTAATGTTGATGGAAAACATAATTAGAAATGAAAACATATGAAATTACTACTTACCTAGGCCTCAATGGCTCAAGGACCGGTCGTTTCTCTGGCAGATTAGGTCGCCGTGGGAGCTGTGCGGGACCTCTCAACCACACCTTCACCTCATCCTCATCCTCCCCCTCCTCATCCCCCTCGGAGACCTCAGCCTCCTGCTGCTAATGCTCCTCCTCCTCCTCCTGCTGTTCCTCCTCCTCCTCGGAGTCCTCAGACTACTGCTGCTGCTGCTCCTCCTCGAAGTCCTCAGACTCCTGCTGCTGCTCCTCCTCCTCGGAGTCCTCGGACTCCTGCACAGGAGGGGGAGCAGGGGCTCTCCCCCTCCCTCGACCCCTGCCTCCAGCTCTCCCTCGACCCTTCTGTGAACCATTCCTCGAGGCTCGAGCCTTGCTCCCGGACCCTTCCCCGGAGTAGAACGAGGTCAAGGCCCTCATCCCCATCTTGAACGTACCAGTCAGGCCCATCACCTGCAAAAGGAAAATTGTAAACCAATCAGTATACTTTGAAAGAGATGCAAAATAAACTAAAAATAATTATACATAGCTAAGTATTATATATACATGGTAAAGTAGTTAGTAAAAAATCTTATGTGTATTAGAAATAATCATCCACATCGAATTAGTTGTATCATAATTCTCTTCATCACTATCAAGCATATCGATGTCATCATGCCCATCATCCACGGGAGGAGTTTCATTGTCCTCATTTGATTTTTTTTTCAAGTAGTTTTATGTCCTCCAAATCATGAACATCATCTCCACTGTCCTCATCATCTGCCATTTCATAGTCTACTTCCATTCCCTCAAATGTATTGGTTAAGTCTATCTCAAACCTTCCGTCTAGCCCATCCTCTTAAAAGAACTCACCTTCGTCATTTATGTTTGAGTCTTTGTTGTAATCGGCATCGTTTGGGATAGGTAGTTTACCTTTTGGCCCTACCTTGAACACAACATGACAAGGTTTTAGATCCTCTTTTTGGCACGGATATCGGACATAATAAACTTGTGTGGCCTGTTGAGCCATGATATAGACGTCGTCTCCTGCTAAGACGGATGACTGTTGAATTTCTACTAAGCCAAGTTTAGGGTACTTTCTCACTACTTTTGGATCAAACCAATGACATTTGAAAATGACGGGATTTAGAGGTATGCAACCATGAAACAAGAGTTGATATATCTCTTCAATTCTTCCATAGTAGTCAATACCATCGGTGCCTAGCGTAAAAACTCCGCTATTTGTGCTTTTTCTATTAGGACGACTTCGCTCATAGCTTGTTGTGTGAAATCAAAATCCATTGACGTCATAATCGTCAAATGACTAACCTTATAGGCAAAGTCATTGGCAACTTGTCTCAACTCGGGACACATGGACGCATCGCTTTGTCGCTGTAAGTTAGAGCAGGATAGTTCATTAATTATGAGTAACTTGTCATTTCAAACTAAATACAAATGTCAATTGGACAGTACCTTCTATTTGAACCAAGAAATAAAATCATGCATTCCATCTCCCGCACCCTGTCTTAGTAGGGTCTCGGCTTCGCTCGTTGTAGGTTCCTTCGATTGACGCCAAAATTTATGAACAAATTTCCTGTATGAACAAGGAATAAGATTATTGGATGCAGAAGAAAAATAGTTTGATGAGAATATGGGGGGTTGGATGAGGACTTACGCAATGTACGACTCGACTTTAGAAAGGTTGGTCAACACGTAGAACATTATCGAGCACCACTCTTTATGTGTCAAGTTCTTGGGTCTTGAACAACTTGCACTTCCGAGCTGCCCTTGAAACAAGGTAAGGCTCGAATCATTTACACCCTCATTGTAACGAGGGACTGGCTTATGCATGCTAGGAAGGTTGTCAGCGTAGTACTTTGTTGTGAAGTTTGAAACCTCCTAGAGAATGGATGCCTCTGCAATGGATGCTTCAATTTTGCATTTATTTTTACATTTTGTTCGGAGAACCTTTAGACATCTTGAAAGGACCGAGTGACCGAGGAGTGGGGGGGGGGGGGGGTGAATCAGGAACTCGCACTATCTAACAAACTCGCCAATTCCTAAAACCGACCACTCAAAACAACTCCTACACAATCCTAGTGATGATCAGACTAGCAAGATAATAGTCCTATGGAAGAAACAATAAGCTAAGCACACTAGTGGATCACACAAAGGCAATACAACTCCTATGCAAGCTAGTTACCAAAGATACACGGAAGCAAACAACTAGCTAGCAAGGAGTCCTACTCAAGCAAAGCTACTAGATTAACAAGCACAAAAGCATGAGTAGCACAATACATACTAGGGTGATCAATTAAGCCAAAGCAACTCCTATACATGCTAGTGTTCAAGTAGGAAGGCTAAGCACTACTAGCAAGTAAAGAAGCCTATTCATGCAAGTCTACAAGGTAGTCAACTAGAGCAAGGCAAGCACACAAGCTTGAATAGCACGGTATGTAAATGTGGAAAGTAAAGCATCATAGTAAGGAGTAGAGTAAGAGATGGCTCATGATTTTTTTCCCGAGGTCTCGGAAGGATGGCGCCTTCCCCTACTCCTCGTAGGACCACTCCCACCGGAGTCCCGGTCCCTCCCGCCACAAAGTGGAGTTCTCACCCACGAGCCCGCAATCACTCCTAGAGTGAAAACACAGTGTGCATCACCACTGCACAAAGCACAAGCTCGCCTCCCTCAAGAACTTGCCGGACTCCCCGAGCCGACACGGGTGCTCACTATTGATGCCCCTTTCACCGACGGGCTCAAACCGTGTACAAACATGTGACGGCCTTCACAAACGATCACGATAGGCTCGATCACCGACACCTAACCGGTCTAGGTCTCACCATAGACCAAGAGTAACAACCTAGATCACACCCTCGAGAACATCCTAGCCATAGATGTGCATCATGCTCACGTTACTCTCCTCTAGCACTCTCAAGATATCCAATATCCTCTCCTAGTGCTCCTCTCTTGGTCCTTTGACTCCCAATAGATGCTCCCAGCAATTCCCATGGCCAAAGGCAGTCTCCAAGACCCCAGCAACGAGTTTATATAGGCTTCCAACCTCAAACTAGCCGTTGCTCCATGAAACAGCCTTCTGGATGTACTGACCGGACAGTCTGGTCATTGTCCAGACCGGACAGTCCGGTCTCCACCGGACGGCTCCTCCAGAGTCGTTGCTCTCTGTCCATTGTTTCCTCCATACTGACCGGACCGTCCTGTCTTCATAAATATGGGTCCCAATAGAAACTTCTTCCCTATGTTCTGTCGCCTCCCCTGATGACCGTACAGTCCGGTCTCTATGTTCTCCCCTTTTTGCTATCCTCAATCTTGACTTGGCTTTTGGATCTTCATGTTCCTTTTGGATCTTCATGTTCCTTCTCCCCCTTTGTCACCTATCAACAAAAACCACAAGCCAAAGAAGAGAATCAAGGAGCAAATAATAAATGGCAAGAGTTAGGAAACTCCCCCTTTCATGGTGCTCCTCCTTGGTCATGATGGTATTCCACCATAGCTCCCCCTACACACATGACTCAACAAAATATTTTTTTCATGAAAGCAATGGTTAGTCATTAGTGTGTTAGGAATGTATGAGTCACTTGTCTTTGAGTCGCGCGAGTAGATTTAACCTTGGAGCTCGTTTGAACATGAGTCAATATGCATGAAGCACAATCCTTTCCTTTGGTCACACTTATGGAGATGTAATCTCATATAGATCATGAGGCACAAACTACTCCAAATGTGACAAGCCTCCTTTGTGTTTCCTATATAATGCATGCAACAAGAATTTTACATATGCAACGAAAGTAAACATGCCATGTGGATGCAAGCAATATTAAACAAGACACAAAGGAAACCTAACAATCTCAAGTTTGAACCCCTCCCAAGCTTACTCATTATAAGTCATAGCCTTAAGAGAAGCCAAACCACCATCTCAAACACTCCCCCTTGCTTATAGCTATCTTGGATGGGTTAGACATTGACTAAATTTTTTTATGTGTTTTTTTTTCTTTTACACATGCATGGATGCAAAACATTCTAGTCAGAAAGGAGTCTTAATTACCATGCAATACAAGAAAAGAAAGAACACATTACAACTACCAAGAACAAACACAAATACCTCCCTCATGAGTAGATATGTCGTTGCGGTCCATGTCACTTGTGGTGGACTTTAGTTGATCTTCAAGTAAACTCCCAGTCCACCACCACCACCATCATCTAGGTCTTGTTCTTGGGCACCCACTTGTACTTTGTTGACCTCACAAGATCAACAATGCACTTAGGCACCCATATGCTCTTGACCTTTCTCTTCTTGTTTGGTGGTCCCAAAGCCTTTGCTTTCACCTTGCCATCCTTGTCCCTAAAAATCTTGAAATGGGTGTTCTCATGGAACAAGTTAGCATTAGGTAAAATAATGGAACTTCTCACCATAGGGCAATCCTTGATGGTGTGGCCATTCTTGCAACACCTCTCGCAATAGTAATCATTGACGAGTATGGGTTTGATCCATTCGTGGATGGAATCACTCGTCCTGATGATGTTGATGGCAGCGGGATATGAGCCAAGTCCCTGGTGGGAGACATTCACAAGGTTTCTCCCAAGAGTCTCCTTGTGGATTGCTCTACCACGTGTGAGCCTCTCAAAGCCGTCCATCACCATCTTCCTCTCTTCCTTGAGCTTATGATATTCCAAAACAAATGGCTCAAGAGAAGAAACCTTGACCGAGGTGGTTAGTTCATCACATATAGTAGAAGCATCACTCTTAGATGAACTAGAAGAGGGAGAGGCAAGATTATCAATATTCATGGCCTCAAAAGTAATTTCAAGGGACTCATACTTCTCACGTAGCTCTACATGATCACCCTTGAGTTTATCATAACTCTTGTTTAGGGCCTCATGGGATGTGACAAGGTCCTTGAGCTCACTCTCAAGATCACCAACACGGTCCTTAGCCAACTTACATTCTTTTCTTACCACTTCTAACATTTTGGACTTCTTGACGGCGATGTCACAGGCTTGCTCAAGCATACTCCAAAGCTCGGTGCTGGCGAGCTCCTCATCATCGCTATCGTAGCTGCTCTCATCCTCACTCTCCCCAAGTTGGCTCGTGGCCATGAGGCACATGGGAGATGGAGGAAGAGCTCGTGGAAGCGTGGTCTTGATCATGGCTAGGCTGGCCACTTCATCATCATCACTTGAAGAGGAGGATGCTTCATTTGAGTTGTCACTTGTCCACTCCCCAACAAGAGCCTTATGTGAGAACTTCTTCTTGAGGTCTTTTCCTTTGCCCTTTTCTTTGTTGAAGTACCTCTTCTTATTGTACTTGGCTCTGGGGTCTCCTTTTTCTTGAGTGGGAGGAGGTTTAGGTGAGGCATCTTGTGCATCATGGATTGCTTGCTCTCTTGGGATATGAGTGTCTCGAATTTGCAATGAGGTGGGGGAATCACTCATATAATTTCTTGTCTTGGAATGGATGTGGGGATGTTATGTGAAGAGTCTTGGGAAGTAGCTTGAGGTGAAGTATGTGGAGAGGGTTGTGGCTCACTTCTCTCTTCATTTTCCTCATGGCTAGGTGGATGCACTCTCATAGAAACTTGGAAGGATGTGGAAGGTGTATCATTAGCATCTTGGGTTGGTTCTTGTACCTCGAAGGATGGGGTTGGTTGAGGTAGTGGAGTAGAGGGCTCATTAATATCACCATCATGGAGTAAGACCTCGTCCATGGGCATGTTCCTCAAAGGTTTGCTCGTTGGTTTATCTCCAATGTTCACTTCATGAAATACTAGCCCTTCCTTTGCATTCTCAATCATTGCACCATCCTCATCAAATGTGCACTTGAATCCCATGTTACAAAGTTGACCATTGGTGAACATGTTTGGCTTCCTAGTCATATGTTATGTTGGTTGCACCCACTGTCAAGACTCCAATGAGTACCTCCACTCTTGTAGTTGACCCTGTTGGTAGCCATAAGATAAGCACTAGAGGAAGAAGGGTTAGTATCCAAAGCATTGCTCAATTGACTTGCACTAACCTCATCATGATGAACCATGAAACCATCCTCATAATTAGGGATCTTTGCAATCCCTTCCTAAAGTCTTCTCCTTATAGGATGGTGGGGAGCACGATACCTCTATTGTCCATGACCATCCCCCATGTGCACATTGTCAAGGTCGATGAAGTAATGGGGAGGATCATAGAGGTCAGTGACATGCTCGAGCACGTGTCTCACTTGTGAGTGGAGCACACGTATCATCTCCATTGCTCTCTCAATTGAGAGCTCATGCCTTCTATTGATTACCTCCTCAACCAAGAAATCCTTCTTATGAGTTGTGATTTGCATGAGGCACTTGTCAATCACATCATGTGGTGCAATCCTCCATAGGCCCCTGAAGGTGTTTATCCTACACACAAGATCATAAATGCATAAGAGAGTCTCACAAAGGTCATCATTCAAATTTCTCATAAATTCATCAAATTGGAAGAAGTAATCCTGTTGGTGAGCACGATGAAGATACCAATGTCGATCTTGTGGTGGAGGAGGTGGAGGCGCTGGAGCCGTAGTGGTGAGATCGATCATCTCAAATGATCATGTGAGCATTGTGGTCGGCGCTCCCCCTATACCAATGCGTGGTCCACCCGAAGTGCTTGGAGTAGAACTTGGAATGGCACTTGAGGTAGAGCTTGATGATGCGCATGATGAAGAGCTTGGTGTAGGTCTTGATCCGAAGGGGTTGTAGAAGTTGTTGCAAGACAATCTTGTGGAGGGATCAAAGATGTTTGAGCTCAAAGCTACTTCTTTCCCTTTGCTTGAATATGCTTCATTGTTTGTCTTGAATGTCTTCTTCCCCGTCAAGCTTGCGGTGATCTCCTCATCCTTGAAGTATAGCCCGATCACATCATCAATAGAAAGATACTTTCATGATGAGATCAAGGGTGATGTAGAGGAGCTTGCTGTTAGGGAGCAAAGTGGGGATCTTCTCGACAATCAATATTATTGGAAGCTTGGAAGGTTCTTCATTTGCCTCTATTCGGTCCACAATACCTCGAAAGCAAATGAGAGAGTCAAGTAAGTCCTCATCTTGAAAAGCAATGAACTCCTCAACAAGTGAGTCACTAGCATGATCAATAAAAAGCTCACAATCATCATCAATCCTAGTCATGCAAGTGGAGCAAGCAAGATCAAGAGACACATCATCAATCATCACATTAGTCACACTAGTAGAGCAACCTATCAAGTCATTGCTAGAAGAATCTAGGCACTCACTAGAACTAGGCACATCCACACAACCATCACAATCATCATACACATAATCATCGGTAAAGGTATTGGCAACGTCCACAAGAGTATCCATCAACTCATATGGAATCATGGCATTTAGGTAGCTTTTAAAGCGATCCTTCCATGTGCCATGACTCGGCCCCGAATGGGATGACATCCCAACTCAATACGATCACTACTCAAGGCGGTTAAGCCTTATAATGAGCACTTGGCTCTGATACCACTTGAAGGACCGAGTGACCGAGAGGGGGGGGGGGTGAATCGGGAACTCGCACTATGTACCAAATTCACCAATTCCTAAAATCGACCACTTGAAACAACTCCTACACAATCCTAGTGATGATCAGACTAGCAAGATAATAGTCCTATGGAAGGAACAACAAGCTAAGCATACTAGTGGATCACACAAAGGCAATACAACTCCTATGCAAGCTAGTTACCAAAGATACGCGAAAGCAAACAACTAGCTAGCAAGGAGTCCTACTCAAGAAAAGCTACTAGATTAACAAGCACACAAGCATGATTAGCACAATACATACTAGGGTGATCAATCAAGCCAAAGCAACTCCTATAGATGCTAGTGTTCAAGTAGGAAGGCTAAGCACTACTAGCAAGTAAAGAAGCCTATTCATGCAAGTCTACAAGGTAGTCAACTAGAGCAAGGCAAGCACACAAGCTTGAATAGCACGGTATGTAAATGCAGAAAGTAAAGCATCATAGTAAGAAGTAGAGTAAGAGATGGCTCAGGATTTTTTCCCGAGGTCTCGGAAGGATGGAGCCTTCTCCTACTCCTCATTGGACCACTCCCGCTGGAGTCCTGGTCCCTCCCGCCACAAAGTGGAGTTCTCGCCCATGAGCCCACGCTCACTCCTAGAGTGAAGACACGGTGTGCGTCACCGCTGCACAAAGCACAAGCTCGCCTCCCTCGATAACTTGCCGGACTCCCCGAGCCGACACGGGCGCTCACTATTGATGCCCCTTTCACCTGCAATCTCAAACCGTGTACAAACGTGTGACGGCCTTCACAAGCGATCACGATAGGCTCGATCATCGACACCTAACCGGTCTAGGTCTCACCATAGACCAAGAGTAACAACCTAGATCACACCCTCAAGGACACCATAGCCTTAGATGTGCATCATGCTCAAGTTACTCTCCTCTAGCACTCTCAATATATCCAATATCCTCTCCTAGTGCTCCTCTCTTGGCCCTTTGTGTGACACCCAGGTGTCTCACTTCTACTTAACAAACATGAAGAGCACAAATCATGAATAATATAGCATGAAATAATAAAGCTTCACTCAAATTTTGAATTTAATCCAGGCAATTAAAAACCCTACAAACAAATTGTGAGGCAAATAAAATTTTATTATATAACATATGCCAAATAAATTCATAATCAGATTGGTAATAACAAAAAAGAATTTTACGAATCTAATGAGCATTTTACCATTTTTGGAAATACCCCAATTAATTAATTAAAACATAGAAACCTTTCACGATGGGGAAATAATTATAAAATAATTATAAATAATCTGGACAATTGGGTCCCACCAGAGCACCAGGAATAACCCAAAGGACCAATGTGCAAAGTCCTAAATCATTTGGAGGTCCCAAGCTATTTTATTTGGAAATACCTTTGACCAAGGGCTTATTTGCAAGGACCTTGAAAGTTTAAGGGGTCCAGTGCAAAAACTTCTTTTCTTCTTCCCCATTGGGCCGGCGCAGCACTGTTCTCCCCCTACCGACGCCAGCACCTCTTCTCGCCTCTCCTGCGCACGCCACCGGCTCCACCTCGGGACCTCGCGTGCTACAGCGTCGTTGACACCCCCCTCTGCCCACGAGCTGTCCCATTCCCTCTGCTCCCACTGCTCGCCACGCCTACGACCTCTTCTCCTTCTCTGCATGCCATTGCCATGACTGCTTGTGCCGACTTCAATTCCCCCGTGCCCGACTGTTCCCATCATGCCGACAGCACGCAAAGCGCAGCGCAAGCCACTGGCCAACCGTGCTACCCCACCCCAGAACCCCTCAGCTATTAAACCCCTCCTGATTCTTCTTTTTCTCTCCTCTTGCTCTCTGTCTGCCATTGCTAAACACAGTGCAAGCTCGAGCTTGAGCCCCACTACTCCCCTACCACCTCTCACAAACTGAGCACCAAAACCCCTGCGCCTCAACATCCTCCATTCCCCCTGTCCCTGCTTGGCCGAATTCTCGCGCACGCGGGTTGAATCGCGGAGAAAATCAAGCCCTGCATCCCCGCAACCACCATTGACGTCTGTTGACACTTCTTAACATCGCACTAGAAATATTACTATCCCCAGCAACAGCGCCAGAAATGCTTGTTGGTATTTCGTACGATCACAGATAAATCCGCAAGCGCATGGATACCAATGTAGCACTTCACCTAGGAGTATTCTAGGTTATCGAATCACAGGGAACATGTGTGTATCGATCCTCTAACTAATCCGTCCAAGGACAACAAGATATGGTAGGCAAAGGGTAGAGAGGATTCCTAATTGTTAAGGATCCTAGAATAAGATAGGTTCGGTCTCTACTGCTTACTTCAGGCACCAACTTACCCCTGCATCCACAGGCGACTCTAGCCAATAGCTCTACGACGTATCCGAACATGGAGGATTACTAAGGCCGGATAGGGCTGTCACCACCTACCGACTACCTCGACAAACCGTGGGTCACACGGCAAACAAAGGTAACCTCTAGCCTAGACACCGCGTCTATGCTATCAATTACTATCCTAGTCTCATATCCACGCTTATAGAAGACTAAGATATTCTAATTAAATAGAGCAATGATCCCGTAAGTAATAAAGAAAGAACTTACTTGAATAGGAAACCTAAATACCAAATAGGAACCATGAACACTTACTTGAAAAGGAAAGCATCCATCGAGGTACAAACATGGGGAAGATCGCCGACAAGCCCGACGCTTCCCCGAACTCTCCCTCACTCTCTCCCTATTTTCTAAGCACTTTGGCAGTGCTAAAGCCTTTTGAAATGGAGCTCTAAACTCTTCTTGTGTTGTGCCTTTTCTACCGAACTTCCCCTCTATTTTTAGGTGGCAAAGACTTGGCGGGTACTTCAAGGTGAAGGAGAGTCGGTGGGCAAAATTTCCCCCATCGGGTGGCGGGCCACGCCGGGCGGTCGGGCATGCCGGGCGGCAACCCAGGCCGGGCGGCCACACGATTGAGTCGGTTTCCGACCGCCTTCCCTTGGACGACTCAGATTTGGTCCGGATGATGGTTGTTGAGTCGGTTTTCAACCGTCTTATCCACTTGGCATCAGTTGGCCTGATGGCCGAGTGGGCTTGACACCCCGGGGGGGGGCCAGGCTAGGCGGCGGCCCCTTTTTGGTGCCGACCCCCTCCGGGTCATGTCTTTACTTGTCCAAGTTGTGCCACATGGGTGCCTCCTTTACTTCTCCACTTTTTACCCTCCTTAGTCCGGGGATGCAAAACGGCCTCATGGTGGAGTATTTTGTAGGGTCGGCTAGGTCGGATGGTTCAGACTGATGAGACTCTATTTTAACTCGCCAGGTGGCTGATTTCAGCCTGATATGACCCTGTCGGCTGAGTTATGATTTCAGCCATCACGACCCTGTCGGGCCCTGATTTCAGCCTCATACGACCCTGTCGGCCGGCTGTTTAACGACAGTATCGGCCGACGGAGCGTATCTTCATGTTTTTGCATATTTTGGCTCTTTTATACCTGCAAACACGTGTCTCACCGAAATTCGTGGAAATGGTTAATAATAAACTGCTATCACTATTTTGTTTATTCCTTTTATGTTGTTTATGCAAGGATTTGATGGTCGGATTTAGCATTTAAGGACCGTCAACAACACCCCCACACTTAGTCTTTGCTCGTCCTCGAGTAAAGGAATAGAGACTAAGGTGAATCATAAATTCAATTGGTATGATGGTAGCATGCAAATTATTCCAAGTCATACATGTACCTATGAACTTTTAAAGTGTCTATCATGTTACCTTGGGTGGTTGAAGGATGGAATGGTCCTGACTCTAATCATCTTCACTCATTCTGCTATGTAGCTTGGGTTTTTGAAAAGATTTTCAAAACAAATCATAGTTGTACCCCTCAAATAATACTCTCAAATCGCTCAATGTGTATGGTTCCTCACCAGGACATTGCCTCTTTTCATCCTACTTATAAATATGGCTTTATGTGAAGCTCAAGGTAGGGATAAAAGGGAAGCATACTTGTGTCTCATATATTACTAAGTCAAAAACTGGATCCATGGAGAACAATTCATGAACTTTTGATCAAGCATGTGCACATGTGGATATGTGGATGGAAAATGACTGAATGTGAATATTCCCTTTTCTTTTAAGATGCTCCCTCCCTTCTATTGGATAGGCATTTTAGAACATGGGCTAATTCTTTCTCAATTTTTTTCACTTTTTTTATTTGAATCATGAATAGCCCATGTCACTTTTACAAGGATATTTGGAGAGGGAGTCCATCAGAATATGATGGAGTACTTAATTTAATGGATGGATGATGACATGGAAGTGCTATCTTCCAGTGTAGAAGAAATAGCACATGGATGATGGATATGGCGAGGCTAACTTCTAGTAAAGAAGTATTAGCAAAGTGGTGTGCACAAAATCTTGATCAAAAAGTCATAAATAGTAACTCACAAGGGTCACAACAATTTGACAAAGTTCAATGAAACAACAAGTAGCATATGCATAAGATTTTCAATGAGTTCATCATATGGCTTTGGTAGGAAAATATAATCATTGATGAGTCAAGCTATTGATTTTAATTTAATTTTATTTTTTGTAAGAAAAATTCCCAAGGACATCAAGCATAAGAGAAAGATTCATTTCATCAAATCATATCTCATGCATCAACTACCTAGGTGACATGCTTTCCTAAAGTTGTAGTTCATAAGCAACAAGTCTATGAACTAGGAATAAGGAGCATGCAAGCCAACCAAATAGAAGCATGAAATAACATGAGGCTTCCACAAGGTTCATTTTAGTTTTCTAGTTAATTTTTTATGATTGATTCAAGATAAGTTTGGTTTAACTTGGAAACTAGGAGGAAAGGGATAGAGTGTGCAAATTGTCGCTATGGAAGGTTTGGAAGCTTATGAACACTAGCCTTGTGTCGATTGTCCTTGTAGGTGGTCGATGTTGCTTGGAGACCGGTCGCCTCGACTTTTGATGTGTTGGCTTAATCGACAATGTGCAATGTGTCGGTGGGAGACCTTGCATTGTTTGTGCGTTGAAAATCTTGAATGCCTCCCCCACACTTGATCTTGTACCTGGCTGCTTTATTTCATGGTGTTAAAATTGATGCAGCTCCTATGTTGATAGGTCCAGAATAACCATCGTTCTTTTTTATCTCAACCTGAAATGGTTAGCGACCAAAAATACACGAAGGCAAACATAACCTTAAAACATATTCTTGATTTTATTTAGGAAAAAGAGAAATGATAATCCGGGCCTTCTCCTGGTAGTGCTTTGTTTACGGTCAGAAGCTTGACCACGGGGACTTCATATTGCAGCTATCATTGGAGATGTAGTTCCCAGTCCACCACCAATTCTTCATGTGTCATTGAAGCTCTAGCTGCAAGGTTAGTGCCAAAGTGCAATCTATAAGATTTGCAAAATTTATGGTAAACAAAAGCATCTACAACCATCCTAACAAATATTTCGCTAATGAGGCTCTTGAGGCGATTGTAGTTCTCGTAGGTGCGCTTGGCACAAAAGTTGATTAACTCTAGAGATTCATTAAATGAGCATGTATCATGTGTGTTTTCAAGAAAGAAGCTCTCATGCTCATCTAATGAATCTTCACCTTCTATTTCTAGAGTCAATGGCTCCACAAATCCAATGGCCCAAAGTTTCTCCTTCTCACAAAATCCATCGATAAGAGTCATGGATGGTTCTTGATCATCGTTGAGAAAAGAGTAGTGAGGGCTAGAGGAAAGTCTGTCGAGAGATATTCTCGATAGTAGATCTAGGTATGTGTATGAGTATGAAAGATCGATGGACACAGAACGCAAGGTTTATACAGGTTCGGGCCTCCCGAGGGATAATAACCCTACGTCCTGTTTAGTGTTTCTGTGTTGCTAAGGTTCACACTAGAATTGGGGTTCCAATGCGAGTCTGCCTTTTGCCAAAGGCCCCCTGCCCTCCTTATATATCCGAAGGGCAGGGATTTACATGGTAATCTTTTAGTTGGTTACAACAGATTCTATCTATCCAACATATCTGCTAACCTAACTTGCTGCTTACTCAAACAAACATCTAAGTAAATATCTTCTGGGCCGAATACACCATACCTGAGCCCCCGGCCCACTCATCCAGGTAGCCGAGTGGTTAAGTATCCCGGGTATATATGTCCCACAGTAGCCCCCAAGCACTTTGCATTTTGAATCATCGTCTTGATTTGCCTCGACATCTTATGAAATTGGGAAGTGTTTTTTCTACTACTTCTGATAACTCTTATTCATAAACGTCTGAGAAAAGACATAGCCTATGAATGTAGCCCCCAACTCAGAAGGTTGTTGAGTTTATACCGAAGCAACTTTTGAGTTATTGAAAAATATCCAATTAATCTTGTCCCTCAACACAAAAGGGCATAATGACATCTGAATCTTCCACTTTGTCTAAACTAAACAAGCTCCATATTTAGCTGAATTTTCTCATTCGCTGAGTGATGCATCATCAAACTAATATTCACGTCCATAATGCTGAAGTGCCCTTAATCCGAATGATTAACGATGAAATCCAATTGTCATAGCCCCCAAGATTGGTGATGTATCAATTGAAGTAATATAACATAGAAATACAGCCCCCAAGATTGGTGTCGAGATAATCCAAGTGATTTATCATGAAATCTCGAAAGGTACAATTTCCAAGGTAGAAACCACAACAATCCGAGTGATTTATCACGGAATCTCGAAAGGTACAATTTCCAAGGTTGAAACTACAACAATCCGAGTGATTTATCACAGAATCTCGAAAGGTACAATTTCCAAGGTTGAAACCGCAACAATCCGAGTGATTTATCACGGAATCTCGAAAGGTACAATTTCCAAGGTTGAAATAATTAACAAAACTAGACTTATCGGATTACGAGAAGCCTCGGCCCAGTAGGTCATCTATCTCTTATAAAAGGGCCTCCAAGCAGTCGCATCCCTTCGTCTTCATTTCGCCGCCGCCGCCATCTTGCGCACACAAACCCTAGATCTCGGGCTTCCATTTCCACCCGAAACTCTACGCAATTGCTTTCCACTGCACTAAAACAAGAGCGATGGCCCCGAAGCGCACCCGCCAAAGCACTAAGGCACAATCCTAGAAGCAATCTTCTCCTGAGAAGGGCGAGGAAGAAGAGACAGTTTTTGACACCCCTGCCACCATCAAGGAGTTCCCCACATCAGCCATGGATTCAGAGAAAATCAACAGACTGGTGATTGACGGCGTGTTGCGGGATCAACAAACCCGAGGATGGATCGAGGCCATAGGTCAGAGATTTCCCCAACCTCCCGTCGCCCAAATCACGGTTTTCTCCTCCTTTTTCTATCGTGGATTTGGGATCCCTTGTTGCGACTTCTTTCGCGGTCTTCTTTTCTTCTATGGCATCAACCTTGTCAATCTGAATCCAAATTCTATCTTACATATTGCTATCTTTATCCACCTGTGTGAGGTGTTCTTGGGAATTCATCCCCATTTTGATACCTTCAAAGAAATGTTTGTTTTGAAATCAAACAACAATAATGTTATCGGGGGGGGGGGGGGGGGGGCGGATTCCAATTAAGGAATAAATCCAAATACATTGATGTGTCGCTTCCATCAACGAACAAAGGTTGGCACGCGGACTGGTTTTACCATGGAAACCATGCTCCACCTTTGTCAGAGATTACGGCCGAAGCCCCCAAGCCACGACCCGAGTGGTCAGCAAAGGCTCATCCAAACAAGAAGTCTCGGGTTGATGCCATACTAGAACATATTGCCTATCTCAAGTCCAAAGGTTATACTAGCGTACATGTTGCCGCAAGCTTCATATATCGCCACGTGCAGCCTATTAAGAAACGTCATATTCACGGATGGAAGTTCCAATTGGGTTCAGACCCCACAATGGAAGTGCCAAAAATATTGTCAGAAAGGGAATTAACATTGCGGCTGGAAAACATATTTTATTCACTCCTTGGTTGGACTCCAGGGAGTGCGAAAAGTGGACATCATTCTGAGACTGGCAGGAGTTCAGTAAGTTATCCACTTCTCTGCTTAAGAAATCAACACTTCATTCATTATGTTCAGTAATAAATAATATGTCACATATATTGTAGAACCTTGAGGTATACGTGTCCAATCCCCCACTGCCGCCGACGCCACAAAGGAAATCTTACACTCAACCATCAGCTCCCAAGCGTCGCAAGGCGCATATTGAAGATTCTGATGAACAAGAATCGCTAGCTGAAAGAGTAGCTAGACTTCAAGAAGAGGCAAAGAAAAAAACTCCAGAGAAAACCTCCACCACTCGATGGACCATGGATGAAAACGAGAAAGAGCGAAGTCGTCCAAGTGAACCAAGCAAGGCAGGCACCCATGAGGCGGCACTAGACACAACAGGTGCCCCAAGGCCAACCCTTCCCCCACCAAGAGTGTCAGGCCTAAAATTCAAACGCCGCTCAAGGTAAACAGAACAATATAACTTGAAGCTCAACTCTCCATTTGAATAATTATGTAATCTCTATCTAATTGACAAGTCGTTCGGGCGAACGTCATTTGAATCCCGACGCAAAGTGCAGTTCCTGAAAAAGATCAGGATACACCACATGTCGGGTCATCCAGAGATGATGTCCCAGGCCACTCGACAGAGAAACCGAGTGATTTAAAGAATGCACCCGAATCCACTCGGCCAGAAGCTAACTAGGCTAAATCACCCAATATCCCAGACCTGAATACGTCTGAGATGGCAATGGGTGCTAATACTCCTGCCTCCACCGAACCCGAAGAGCCATCATTGGTTTTTGAAACAATGCCAGAACCAACATATGAGTATCCAATCAGTCCGGAGGAAAATGTCACGCCGACTCCCATTCACCGAGTGGTAAGAGAGGGTGCTCCGAAACAGCCAACGCCGACTAGGTCAGTATATCATATTGGCCAATTTGCCATCACCGGATTTGATGAGTCAGCAAAACAAGCGGAGTTGAAAAATTTTGAATAATATACTGAAAAAGCCTACCATTTCTTCCAGGTATTCCTCCCTTCTTAAAAAATAATGTCAACAATAATAATCACCATTCATGGCTGTAAAGTTTCAACCATATAATTCGCCATCATTGCAGGCGCTGAAAACCCATATGGCCAACAAGAGTAAGCTTCTGCAACTTGTCGAGAGGCATTGTGCAAAAGCCGTAGATTTAGAAGATCAGCTTGCCAAGGAGAGACTGAAAGTCGGGCACTTATCAGTCGCTCTAAAAGCCCGTTCATCTCAAGTTGATGAACTTCAATTCAAGCTACAAGGTATGAGATCCACAAAGCCTTATACCTCACATGCTATCTTTAGAATATGAATATTTGACCTCGTCCATACAGAGGTATCGCAGACGCTGGAATTGAAGCAAAAACAAGATGCCCAGTCGGCCACTCAAATTGCAAGTCTCGAAGGCCGTATAAAAGAATTGGAGTCATCTACCGAAGCTATTGAAGCTTTGGAAACCGAGAACCAGGGATTAAAAAGGCAGCTCCAGGACTCGGAAGAGATCAAGAATAATTTTGAAAAGCTGAAAAATGACTTCAAGACAAAGCAAGAATCCCTAACTTCGTGGAAGAAAAGGGCTGAAGGTAAAAATCAATATACCTATGCATATGGAAATACAACCGTAAACTAAAATGTTTATAACTAACAGATGCTGAAGGAACAATAAAAAACTAGAGGGAGAGAAACGCAAAGCTCAAAACCAAACTATCCAAGGCTGAAAAGATCTTCAAAAAGGCTGTGGATGAGCTAAACCAATTCGAGAAAGCATTCAAAGAAGTTGAAAAGCTTAAAGAAGAGTATAAGGAAAAAGTTGCCACCCTTGAAGGTGAAAAGGTAGAAACTGAGAAACGCCTAAGAGGTAACTGTTTATTCATCTAATACCTTTATATCCAAGTTCATTGTGCTGGACATATGTGATTATTGTACTCCTGTAGGATCAAAGAGGTCCTATGAGCTTTTGCAAAAGAAATTTATAGAAGGTGATGAAAACCTTCGATGGTCTCTTGCAGCTCTTAAGAAGGATGCAGAGGTGGTCGCCCAATACATATATCCTGAAGAAAAACCACCTCGATGTCAAGACCTGATGACTAGGCTACAAGGGGCACCCAGCCGACTAAAAGAACATGCTCGACATGTTGCAGAGCTGGCCGGCGCACAAGTCCTGGCAATTGCAAAGTCCCACATCCCCAGCATAGAGTTAGATGTGGTTGCCGAAGGTTTCCATGAAGATCTCTCGGACGAGCAATGTGAAGCCCTCGTGGCTGAGGCGCAAAAAATAGCGCATATATTAGCCGACCAGATAGAGCTAGATCCCTTACCCAAAGTGTAAGGAATTGTAAAGCTTAAAATACTTTATTACAGCTCTGTTGTTGTAATATAACTAAGGTTTGATAGACCGCTAAGGTCTAGATTCATTACCAGTATTGTAATGAATTCTTAGGTCGCGCTGCTTTATATATGTATTGTATGAACTCGTGTTAAACACTCACAACCAATACACAACTCGTGTCAGCCCTCTAAACAACGCTCCCAATAACCGATATGAACCATGGAGACTAAGAACTCACTTGGTCAAGCATATGCGAATTGGGAGAATTGCTTTGGTCCCTAACAGATGGCAAGAACCCTGGGGACTAAGTAACCCGCTTGGTCGACATGCGTGAGTTAGGGTGATACCAAGTATGAGCCATGACTTAAACAATAACAGAAATTATTCATAGAAATCATAAATTGCAAAATCAGATATCATGACCATTATGTATATATATTCAATAATAGAAGTACAATAAACTATAAATACTAGGCATAAAAACGACGCAGCTGTGAAATGTTCCAGGAACTTTGAATGTCCGACCCGTCCTCATTCATCAATCGATAGGCACCTAGCCGAGTGATTTCCTTTACAAGAAAAGGTCCTTCCCATGGAGCCGATAGCTTGTTCTTACCGACCTTAGACTGAACTTGCTTTAAAACCAAGTTGCCGACGGAAAAACCCCATGTTTGAACGTTTTTGTCGTGATAACGTCGTAAGCTTTGCTGGTACTTTGCCGACCGAATTAAGGTGGCATCTCGCTGCTCCTCTAACAACAAGTCATCACACCTATGGTCGTTGGAGGTTTTTTCATCGTACACTGCCACCCGTGGGGAGGCGAATAGAATCTTGGTTGGCAATATGGCTTCTGAGCCATAAACCAAGGAAAAAGGGGAGTGCCCGGTGGCACGACTTACATTGGTTCTAAGACCCCACAACACAGATGGCAATTCTCGAACCCACCGTCAAGTGTACTTTTCCAGCTGATCAAATATACGAGGCTTAATTCTAGAAAGCAGAAGGTCGTTTGCCCTCTCAACTTGACTATTGCTCTGTGGATGGGCGGCCGAGGCATAGCCAATCTTAAAGCCGACTCGGCCCGCAAACTCTTTAAACTCCTCTGCTGCTAATTGAGTACCATTGTCAGTGATGATCTTGTATGGGGCACCGAACCGAGTGACTATTTCGGTCATAAACTCGATGGCTTTCTTTGCCAAAATCTTACCAACTGGCTTTGCTTTGATCCATTTAGAGAACTTGTCCACTGCGTGAAAAGGTGAGTAAAGCCCCCTGGAGCTTTCATGAAAGGTCCGACAATGTCTAAACCCCATACTGAAAACGGTCAAGTTATTGGGATATTTTGGAGCTCTGTGGCAGGTACGTGCATCTGGCGGGCGAAGAACTGACAACCTTCACACTTTCGGATAATTTCCTTGGCATCAGCACCAGTGGTCGGCCAATAAAACCCTTGCCTCATGCTTTGGCCGCAATTGTGGATGTGCCTGCATGATTCCCACAAATGCCAGCGTGGATGTTTCCTAATATAGCTCTGCCTTCATCTTGAGATAAGCATTTCATCAGTACCCCATGTGGGCTTTGCTTGTACAGGTGATGGTCAACTATACAATATGAATGTGACTTGCGAATAATTCAGAGGGCTTCGTCTTTGTCGGTCGGTAGTGTGTCATGATCCAAATACTCAATGAAGGGAGTGCGCCAATCTACCTCAATGATAGCTACATGCGGTGCTGCCCCCGCCTTAGTGCCGACTGCTCCATAGTTTGTTGGGTTAGTATAGATGGCTTATGCAGATCATCAAGGAATACTCCGTCAGGTATTTTAGATCTGCTAGACCCAAGTTTGGCCAGTTCACCTCCTCGTTATACTTGCGCAGGACATGTTTGTATTCGATGCCATCAAACTTGTCTTCAAGCTTCCAAACTTCGGTGCAGTAGGCTGTCATGCTTTCGTGGGAACAACACCACTCTTTCGTTACTTGATTTATAACTAGCGCCGAGTCACCAGAAACGCTTATCCTTTAGACACCGAGTGAGATAGCTATCCGAAGTCCATGTAATAGCGCCTCATACTCTATGGCGTTGTTAGAGGCACGGAAGTGCATTCGAAGAACGTACCGTAACTTGGCTTCGTCAGGAGATGTCAATATGACTCCTGCTCCGGCACCTTCCAGTTGTAAGGAACCGTCAAATGCCATTCTCCAATAGCAAAATTCTTGTGGGTCGGGAGGTAACTCACATTCTGTCCACTCGGCGACAAAGTCCGACAAAGCTTGACCTTTGATCGAGTCGCGTGACTTAAAGGTGATATCATATGATCCGAGCTCGACGCCCCATTTGGCGATTTTCCCAGTGGCCTCTCTATTGTGCAGCAATTCGCCTAGGCCGAACGACGTGTGGACCTCAATTGGATGATCCTCAAAGTAATGCTTCAACTTCTGAGATGTCATCAGTAATGCATAAATTAATTTCTGAATCTGGAAATATCGTACCTTGGATTCCGATAAGACCTCATTGATGAAATAAACTGGTTATTGCACCTTTTGAGCCTTGCCATCTTCCGCCCGTTCCACCGCCAGCACAGTATTTATTGACAACGTGTTTGGTTACAGAAATGTACAGCTACAAAGGTTCCTTTGGCTCTAGGGGAGTTAAGACCAGAGGACCACTAATGTAAGCCTTAAAATCATCCAAGGCTTTCTGTGCGTCATCGTTCCAAATGAATGATTCTTGCTTCTTGAGTAAGCGAAAAAAGGGTAACCCTCGAATGTCGAGTCATGATACAAACCGACTGAGGTCCACCATATAGCCAGTGAGCTTTTGAATGTCTTTTTGCGAATGTGGAGGTCCCATTCGTAATATGGCATTTACCTTTTCTGGATTAGCTTCAATCCCTCTGTGTGATACCAGAAAACCAAGTAATTTTCCTGATGGGACCCCAAAGACGCATTTTTCCGGATTTAGCTTCATATTGTACTTCCGGAGGTTACCGAATGTTTCGTCTAGGTCGGATATCAAGTCGGTGGAGAGCCGAGTCTTGATTACCACGTCATCTACGTAAGCTTCAACATTCCTTCCTATCTGGTTGTCCAAACATCGCTGCATAGTCCGCTGGTAGGTGGCACCAGCGTTTTTCAGGCCAAAGAGCATTGTTGTGTAACAGAAGGCTCCGAATGGTGTGATGAACGAGGTTTTGAGCTGGTCGGATTGGTTTAAGGGAATCTGATGGTACCCTGAATAGGCATCTAAGAAGCACAACAAAGCGCATCCAGCCGTCGAATCGACCACTTGATCAATACGTGGGAGGGTGAACGGATCTTTTGGATAGGCTTGGTTAAAGCCGGTGTAATCCACGCACATCCGCCACTCCTTATTCTTCTTCTACACTAGAACTGGGTTGGCCAACCAGTCAGGGTGGAAAACTTCTTTAATAAAACCGACTGCCAGTAGTCGGCCGATTTCTTTCCTAATCGCATCTTTGCGGTCTTGCGAGAATCGTCTAAGCCGTTGCCTTACCGGCCTGGCGTTTTCGCGGACGTGAAGTTTGTGCTCAGCCTTTTCCTTTGGAACACCTGGCATGTTAGAAGGTTTCCATGCAAATATATCTTTATTATTTCTAAGAAAAAGGATGAGCGCGCTTTCCGATTTGTCACCTAAATTGACCCTGATATTGGTGGTCTTGGATACATCACTATCATCTAGGCTAATCTTCTTGGACTCTATGGCGTCTGCCTATACCGTAGTCTTCAGCGCCTTCCTGGGAGCAAGGTCAAGCATGGCCTCCTCCGTCGTTGCGATCGCTTCCTTTAACCCAGGCAGCTCCGATGCTGCTACTATCTTCTCGGTCAACTCACAACTGCCGTTGTCGCAGTCATATGAGGTCCGCACATCCGAGTGGAGTGAGATGACTTCGTTTGGTCCTGGCAGCTTCATCATCATATAAGGATAATGAGGTACCGCCATGAATTTAGCGATGACTGGCCGCCCTATAATGGCGTGATAAGAAGAGTCGAGGTCGGTGACCTCGAAGGTAATGCGCTCCGTTCGAGTGCCGAAAGTCACAGGCAGAGTGATTTGTCCTAGAGGGACTGTTTGCATGCCCGGGATCACACCATGAAACGGCGATCGACTTGGCTTGAGGTCGGTCAAGGGTATGTCAAGCTCCTTGAAGGTTTTCACAAAGAGGATGTCCAAACTGCTACCACCATCTACCGGTACATGATTTAGCCGGACTCGGTTAACAGTCGGTGTTAGCACTAAGGGATATTTCTCAGGCCTAGGGATGTGATCCGGATGGTCGGACCGATCAAAAGTAATTGGAACCTCTGACCATTGTAGATACTGAGGTATCGCTGGTGAGACCGAGTGGACCTCTCTATAGAGGATCTTCTGTTGGTGCTTTGAGTCTGCCATAGACTGGCCACAGATGTAATTGACATCGCATTCGGGGTCTTGGAAGTCCTCCTTATCCTCGTCTTGGTTATCCTAATCCGAATCCTTCTTGTCACCCTTGGGAACCTAGGGACATTCTTTGTAGACCTTCAAGGCATGATGGGCAAAATTTTTTAGCTTGAAGCACACCCTGGCTTTGTGGGCTCCATCATGTAGCAGGCAAGGGCCATCGAGCATCTTGTCGAAGTCATCCTATGTGACTGGTTTCCTCCTAGTCGGGCACTCGGTGTTGGCCACCGTTCGGTCTTGCTTGCGCTTCCTATCATCGTCCTTGCTGTAATCGGACGGACCCAGCTGGTTCCTTGGGGTTGCCTCCTTGTACTGGTGAACTTGGAACAGATCCAAATTGCCAGCAGCATATTTGTTGGCCATAGTGAACATGACAGTCCGCCGGCAGCATCCAACCTCCCAATCTTCTTTATCAGATCATCGTCACGGAGTCCTCCTTGGAAAGTAGTGACAACTTGAGCATCCAAGATGTTAGGGATGGTATTTTTCACTCGGTAGAAGCATTGGATGTAGTCTCGAAGTGGCTCCCAGTCCCGCTGCTTGATCCGACCTAGTTCCCAGTGATTCCCTGGCCTGTTGAAGGTGGCTTGAAAGTTGGCAATGAACTACCGACAGAGATCTGCCCAGGAGCTGATAGAGTTGTCAGGCAAATTAGTGAGCCAGGTTCTTGCCGCTGGGGCTAGGCAAACATGCAGGTAGTTGGCCATGACAAAACTATCGCTGCCGAGAGCTCGTATGGCTGTCGAATAGACATGAAGCCAGTCACGCGGATCCGTCTTGCCGTCATACTTCTCGATGTTGACTGGCTTGAAGCCGATTGGCCAGCTGACGGTTTGAAGCTCCCGAGTGAAGGCTCGAATGCCAGCCTCCTCGTCATAATCGTCGGTGACTGGGGTCCGTTCTTGTTTGCGGCCAGCTTGTCGGCGAGATCAATCATCACGGTGGCCCTCGTACCGTTGATCACGGTAATGATCGTCTCTATGTGGCTGCTGCCTGTTGTCACGTTCGTAGTCAACTTAACCGCGCCGGTGCCGTTCATCTTCGTACTCTCGGTGGGCCGCATCATCGCGCTCCTGGTATCTGTTGTCCAGTCGGGCCCGTGCCTCACGTGGTGGTATGCCATTGCGTAGGTCGGCGCTTGGATGCCGATCATGGTACTCTATAATGGGTCTGTGCCTGGGGACAGCAGGTGGGGTTGCCTCCCAGTTGGAGTGTTGTCGGTCTCTTCTATCTTCCCTGGGTACCGAATTGGCGGCCCCAGAAACTGACTTACTCGACGTTGACCGTTCCGCATGCATCTCCAGTACAGCCGCGGCCCTGATGTGTGCTTTTAATTGGTTGACCTGAGGTGTCAACTCTGGGGAGACTTGGAGCAAGAGCTCAATTGTTTGTAGGAGGGTCGCCACGACCGTGATGTTGTGTTGTGGGGTTTTAAAGACATCTTCACCATCAAGCTTTAAGGTGAGGTTACCCATGTCTAGGTTTCTTACGATGCAGGGCCTTTGCTGGGCATCTGGTCTACAGAGTGGAGGAGTGGCGGCATCTGGATCATCGTCTTCAAGGTCTATTTCATGTTCGTCTACGTGCGGCGCGGTACCGCGTGCGGTAGCCTCCGCCGATGTTTCGCCGTTGGCTCGCCCCTGGTCAGTAGGTGCCACCATGAATACCTCGTGGAAGTCCGAGGAACAACTCTCTAAATCACTCAGCCCTTCAATCAAGTCCATGAGTGACTTGCTTTCAAGGCCGATTGTTGCAACAAATCTTGATTCGTCGAAAAATTTGGGATCTTTGTCCGATTGATCCATGTGATGAGCCGGGAGATCAACCGTAGTGTAATCCAAGTCGACCAAGGTTGTCAATCGGGGTGTTGTGGGCGACGTTGAGTTGCCGCCCGAGAGGGTTTCCGCCTGGAAAGCTGTTGCCGCGTTATCGAGGCCAAGTGGGAATCGGCTGGCTGGATCGCTCTGATCGGCCGTGGCAGCGACCGAGCGGGCCACGCGTTCTTGCTTGACAAGGTTCCCGTGCTGATCGATGACGAGGATGACGGCACCAAAGCAGATCTTGTCTCCCGGGCAAAACTTGATGTCGATGAAAGCCATCGATTTCGACAAAGCTACACTCAACGCTGCCCCTTCGTGGCGCGCCAACTGTCGAGAGATATTCTCAATAGTAGATCTAGGTATGCGTATGAGTATGAAAGATCGATGGACACAGAACGCAAGGTTTATACAGGTTCGGGCCTCCCGAGGGATAATAACCCTACGTCCTGTTTGGTGTTTCTGTGTTGCTAAGGTTCGCACTAGAATTAGGGTTCCAATGCGAGTCTGCCTTTTGCCAAAGGCCCCCTGCCCTCCTTATATATCCGAAGGGCAGGGATTTACATGGTAATCTTTTAGTTGGTTACAACAGATTCTATCTATCCAACATATCTGCTAACCTAACTTGCTGCTTACTCAAACAAACATCTAAGTAAAAATCTTCTGGGCCGAATACACTATACCCGAGCCCCCGGCCCACTCGGCGAGGTAGCCGAGTGGTTAAGTATCCCGGGTATATATGTCCCACAAAGGCTTTGGCAAGGAAGGTGATAGTTCGGTTTTAATAGGATTTGGAGTTACTCCTGGATCATCTCCATCTTAGGTGAAAAGCTTCGCATCCTTACAAGGAACTGGCTTCGGTGATGCAAGTTGGGAAACGAACATCACTTCCTCAAGCGGGAAATGCTCGAGATGAGGCCTCACCAACAGATTTTCTAAGAAAGAGGTCTTGGTGGCGAAAGCAATATCCCTAAGCTTTTTAGTAAGTCTCCCTTGTGGTGCACCTAGTAGGTGGAGTTTTTCTAGTGGGTAGCCAAGGAGAAGTTCAAAATCGATGATAGGAAAGACATGGAAGTCTAGGTGAAGCTCAACTTTTCCTATCTCGATTGGTATAGCCTTTGCGATCCCCTGACATGTGTAGGATATCCCCAAGGAATCCTTGAAGAGAGAATTGGTTGGTTCTAGAGGTATATCATCCACAAATTGTAAAGCTATGTATTCGGGGATGATATTAACTCCTATGGTGGGATCGTGAAGGGCGTCTATAGTATTTCCTCGTATAAGACAAGGAATGGTTGTGGAAGATGAATGGATTTGGATAGCTTTGAAATAGTGTTTTTCTTCCTTCAACCGCTGCTTCTTCATGGGCTCCATTGGACTTGCTTCTTGGAAAGGGCCCGGAGGCAAAGCAAATACCATAGGCTTGTTTTGCCAGATGTAATTCGAGGTTTTTCTATGATCATCAAGTATGTTTTCCTCGAATTCGACTAGCAGCCCTGAAGGTAGAATTTCTTCTTCCTTCTGAGAGGTATCAACAGCAAAATCAAGAGATGAGAGAGCTACGGGCTTGAATTTAGCTATTAAGGGACCCTCGTGGGTTGGTTTTCCATCCTCTCGAGAATGAGGAGGACAGATGGGAAGTGGTGGGTTCTTTTTAAAACCAAAATTCGAGGCGTTCCCAAAGTCTTTAAAAAGACCTTCCTCAAATTCAAAAGAGAACTCTGGAGGTTGAATTTCTTCTTCCTCCAGTGTTCGAGGTTCAGGGGATGGCTCAAAAGTAAAATCTGGGGATTGGCAAGGTATGGGCTCGGATTTGGCTATTGAGGGGTCCATGCGGCTCGATGTAGCTTCCTCCTGGAGGGGCTCACTAAAGTCGGCTAAGAAGGATGTGTTTTCTAATATTCGCTCAAGGAGTTTCCTTCCTTCCATCGCAGTCCTATGCTTAAATGATCCTCCAGAGGCAATGTCGAGGAATTGGGAAGACTCTTTGTTTAGACCCGAGTAAAAGTGTTGAAGCAACATTTCATCGGGTACCGACAAGTCTGGGCCAGATTGCAGTAGCAAACAGACCCTAGCCCAAGATACTCCAATGGATTCCTTCTCATTCTGGCAAAAACCAAGGATTTCCATACGAAGGGAGACAAAACGTGATGGAGGGAAGAAAGCAAGACAAAATTTATCTCGAAGTCCTTCCCAATCACCGTTTACACGCCCGACAGTACGAGTGTACCATTGTTTCGCCCTCTTCATCAGGGAGAAGGGAAACAATTTCCACTTTAATGTTTCATGTGTCATACCGTCAATGAACAGACATGAACACAAATACTCAAATTCTCGCAAATGATGGTAAGGGTTTTCAAAATCTAGACCAGAGAAGGATTGCTCGCGAACCATGGCTATAAAGCCAGGACGGAGTTCATAGCCGGATGTGTGAATTGGGTCCGCAGACGGCCATGGCTCAAAGTACTCACCCTTCAGAGTAGAAAAAGATAGGATGGCAGGTTGCTCCATTGTGGAAAAAGGAAAGAAAGAAAAGAAAAAATGGAAAAGATACGAGGATGAACAAGGTTCAAAGATGATACAACAACCGTTCCCTGACAACGGCGCTAGAAATGCTTGTTGACAATTCTTAACGTCGCACCAGAAATATTACTATCCCCGGCAATGGCACCAGAAATGCTTGTTGGTATTTCTTATGATCATAGATAAATCCGCAAGTGCATGAATACCGATGTAGCACTTCACCTAGGAGTATTCCAGGTTATCGAATCACAGGGAACGTGTGTGTATCGATCCTCTAACTAATCCGTCCAAGGACAACAAGATATGGTAGGCAAAGGGTAGAGAGGATTCCTAATTGTTAAGGATCCTATAATAAGATAGGTTCGGTCTCTACTGCTTACTTCATGCACCGGCTTACCCTTGCATCCACAAGCGACTCCGACCAACAGCTCTACGACGTACCCCGAACATGAAGGATTACTAAGGCCGGATAGGGCTGTCACCACCTACCAACTACCTCTACAAACCATGGGGCACGCGGCAAACAAAGGTAACCTCTAGCCTAGACACCGCGTCTATGCTATCAATTACTATCCTAGTCTCGGATCCACGCTTATAGAAGACTAAGATACTCTAATTAAATAGAGCGATGATCCCGTAAGTAATAAAGAAAGAACTTACTTAAATTGGAAACTTAAATACCAAATAGGAAACACAAACACTTACTTGAAAAGGAAAGCATCCGTCGAGATACAAGCGTGGGGAAGAACGCCGACAAGCCCGGTGCTTCCCCGAACTCTCCCTCACTCTCTCCCGATTTTCTAAGAACTTTGGCAGTGCTAAAGCCTTTTGAAATGGAGCTCTAAACTCTTCTTGTGTTGTGCCTTTTCTACCAAATTTCCCCTCTATTTATAGGTAGCAAAGACTTTGCGGGTACTTCAAGGTGAAGGAGAGTCGGTGGGTGAAATTTCCCCCGCCGGGTGGCATGCACCGCCGGGCGGCAACCCAGGTCGGGCGGCCACACGATTGAGTCGGATTCCGATCGCCTTCCCTCGGATGGCTCAGATTTGGTCCAGATGACGGTTGTTGAGTCGGTTTTCAACCGTCTTATCCACTTGACGTCGGTTGGCATGATGGGCCGAGTGGGCTGGACACCCCGGTGGGGACCCCAGGCCGGGCAGCGGGGTAGGTCGGGTGGCCTAGCAGGCCGGCCGGCGGCACCTTTTTGGTGCCGACCCCCTCCGAGTCATGTCTTCACTTGCCCAAGTTGTGCCACGTGGGTGCCTCCTTTACTTCTCACTTTTTACCCTCCTTAGTCCGAGGATGGAAAACGGCCTCATGGTGGAGTGTTTTGCAGGGTCAGTTAGGTCGGATGGTTCAGCCTGATGAGACTCTGTTTTAATCCGCCGGGTGGCTGATTTCAGCCTGATATGACCCTGTTGGCTGAGTTCTGATTTCAGCCATCACGACCCTGCCGGGCCCTGATTTCAGCCTCATACGACCCTGTCGGCCGGCTGTTTTACGATAGTATCGGCCGACGGGGCGTTTCTTCATGTTTTTGCATATTTTGACTCTTTTATACCTACAAACACATGTCTCACTAAAACTCGTGGAAATGGTTAATAATAAACTGCTATCACTATTTTCTTTATTCCTTTTATGTTTTTTATGCAAGGATTTGATGGTCGGATTTAGCATTTAAGAACCATCAACAACGTCTCTGTGAAATTCCTCCCCCACGGTGAGCCTCGCCCTTCCCTTCTTCTTCTCGCTCGTGCGCAACTCACGGCCGAGCAAACCTGCCCTTACCCCCCCCCCCTCCCCCCATCTGTTTAATGTGCCAGGTCGCCGGCAATCTCCTTTTCCCCTGACTCTGCTCCGGCGCCGGCAAAGATCGAGCCACCTCACCGATGAGCACTACCTTTCGGTCCTCCTCGACACCGACTACCTCGATGCCGAGCCTCCCCGAGTCGTCGTGAAGCTATAGGAGAAGACCGCGCTCGATTGCATGCCCAGAACCCCTTTGTGATGTCGCCAAAGACCACCGCTCTGCCGCCTCTCGACGGAGACCACCCTCTGGTGAGAATCCTCCCTCGCGAACCCCACCAAGCTCTCCGCCTCAGCATGCGCACCACACTAGCGCTTCCGCGACGAGCTTTCTTCGTGTGTAGACGCCGACAGCGAGCTTAACCAACTCCGGCAAAGTCTCCAGCGCTGCTGACCCCGTGTCCACTGGCATCCTACTGGCGCCGACGTGTCCGCTTGCATGGCAATGACATGGCGCATACGTGGCATTCCCTAAACCAGTAAATACCAGGAAATTACCAGAAAATACATAAATCTTTTAAAAACCATAGTAAATTGAATACAAATCCAATGAGGCTCAAACAAATTTTGTTAGATTCATCTGGAAATGCTCTAATTTAGTAAAATGATAAATCATTGTCTCTGTACATGTATTTGTATTAATACATTAAATTGTTACAACACTAAATAACTCACGAGAAATTCTAGGAATAAAGTTAAATCCTGATTTTTGGCATGCTCAGTAAACACATGATTAACTACCATCACAAATTTTGGTTTGGTAAAATATGAATTATTTTAGGCTCTAGAATTTATTTAGTGTGTTTGCTTAGATTAATTCTAATAATTATTCTGTAAATAAATTATCCATGCCACTTGGCACAAAAATCACTCATATAAGCCTCTATTCACAATAAATCACATATGTCCAGAAACATAAATTTACTATACTAAGTAATTTAATTGCCCATATCACTCATTACTCTATTTAATTGCATAAAGAATATATATACCTAAAATCTTAATTATCAAATTCACTTCTCTGAAGCATATGGCTTTGAGAACATAATAATAATTTTGATTGACAATAAAACACTAATATGCTTGCATGCATCATACCATTGCATTGAACGGTGTTCCGACAATGCCGTTAACTCAATTCCATCATATAGGTAGCGACCACCAGGAGCAAGAAGAGGATTATCAGAAGGATATTGACCCTCAAGAGCAAAAAGTTGTAGTTGATAACACTAACATTGATCTAGGCAAGCCCCGGTTTACATTCGCCTTTTATAAAGTTTTGCTAGTTTATAATATTACTAGTGTCTATGATTATTGTTGCATTAGGTCATAGGAGTTGATTGAAATCCACTTTGCATGATACCTAAATGACCTATGCCACTATCATTAGAACCTTGGTGGTATTGGTACTGTGTTGCTATGCTTAGTAATTACTAGTCTCGGTAGATATTATTACTACGAAAAGACTTGACCACTGGAACGGGATTTAATAAAAGAAGTTTACTTTTGATGTTATGACCGGGCAGGGATGATGCATGTGTAGGTTTGCAGCAACACATGGGCGTTGACTGCGGTAGCCCTACCTTGTCAAACCTAGGATCCGTCTGTGGTCGGCCCCTTGATCAAGTATTGAACAGTACCGAATGCATGCTAGTTTATGGGCACTAGTAAACCGATGTAGCACTAAAGGTCACTTGCATCGAGGACGATTAAGGTGCGTTGGTCTTTGACCCTCCTGCTGCTACAGTAGGCGGTTCATACCATGAAGTTCTATTGGCAGAACAGCATGCCCACTCGACATCACCACACCCGGTCTGAGGTGTGGGTGCTTTTCTTGTGAAAGGTTGTCATATACGACCTTTATTGGTGCGTATGTGTCGTGTATCTCGGGTTTTCCTAGCTGGTGTAAATCGATTGCAATTGCTGTCCCTCGCAGTAATGAGTACCGCTTGGTCACTGAGTCGTCACGTAGTTGCACATGACACCTGGAAATTGATTATGATGTTTATTGTTGATTATTATTATTGATACTCTTACGTTGTCCTTACTTTATGTACTATTTTTATTATCTTATTGTTGCAACTAAAGTTACATTCAGCTCAACCCATTTAAATTGACAAATAAAACTTGATAGAACTAATAGGTTGCTTAGTGCGAGCCCTTTCAAACAAGCCACCTATTAGAACCTTTGCATGTCTAGGTGTCCGACGGGTAAGACATGCTGAGTAATTAGTACTCAGGCTTTGTGCCATTGTTGTTTTTTAGGTAATGAAGAAATAGAATTGCATGTAGATGTGATGCCTTGGGACATGCAAGTCCCTAAGGGTTGGACTGCCCACTGGGAGTCTGACTTGCCACCGCAGTAATGTTGTGTGCTGCTAGAGTGATGGTTCTTCGGGCATGAATCATTACTATGCTGTATTGTCGAGCTCGTAGTTTCTTAACGTTATTTGCTTCCGCTGTTTTCAAAACATTATAAACTTGTAATATTCCGCTGCACTTTGATCACTTAATAATGTAATATTCAACTTAAATTTGGACAATGTTGTATTATCAAGTATCTGCGTTATCAGCACCTTCGGGACCTCGATCCTCTAAGAAGGGGCGCCACACTTTGGCTCCCAATAGATGCTCCCAGCTATCCCCATGGCCAAAGGCAGTCTCCAAGACCCAGCAATGAGTTTATATAGGCTTCCAATATCAAACTAGTCGTTGCTCCACGAAACAGCCTTCTGGATGTACTGACCGGACAGTCCGGTCATTGTCCAGACTAGACAGTCCGGTCTCTATCGGACGGCTCCTCTAGAGCCGTTGCTCTCTGTCCGTTGTTTCCTCCATACTGACCGGACAGTCCGGTCTACAGATCGGACAGTCCTGTCTTCATCAATCTAGGTCACAACAAAAACTTCTTCCCCGTGTTCTGTCGCCTCCCCTGATGACTGTACAGTTCGGTCTTCACACCCTGACTATCCGATCTCTTCTCTCCTTTCTCCAAACAGAGACGTTGTCAATGCTTCCTCTTCTATCCAAACCATCTCCATACAGACCGGACCATCCGGTCTGCACACCGGACTGTCCTATCTCTATGGTTCTTCTGCCAACAGAATTCCTCATGTCCAACTTCTCCTTGTTCTGGATTTCCTCCTGATGATCAGACCATCCGGTCTCTAGCACCTCTTTGTCCGGTCCATTTCTCTCTCCAGTCCAGAAACATTTTGCACTGAAGTTTCCTCGCTGCCCAGAGTCCTCCATAGTGACCGGACCGTCCGGTCTCTATGACCTCTGACTCTTGCAACTTCATCGCTTGCTCACTGTAGCCTCCAGACAAAAGCACATAGTGACCGTACAGTCCGGTCTCCACTGACCCCTCTGTCCGATCTCTATGTCCAGAAGCCATAACTCCTCGTCCTCGCTTGACTTCGTTTCCTGGCTTCTCTGAACAGCTCCTTGGCTTCTCCACTGTCACCTAGTGCCAGTGATTTCACCGAGCAACCTTGCACATCACCGACTAGACATGACCTAAGAGAATGACCTAGACGCTCTTGATAGTCCAATTTTTCCTATGGACTCAAAGCCCTAACAACTAGTCAAGTGTTTGAAACACTTGCACCATACCTTGTTCTCCGCTTTGATCCATCTCCATCAACCCTTGTACTCCATCAAGCTCACAAGCCTCCATGCTTGCGGTCATTGTCATCAATTGCCAAGGCAACCATCAATGATCATCATAAGATAGATAAGGTTTCCGACACGCACAACACTCGTGTAGTCATTAGTCACATTTCATGTTTGTCATTCATCACCGAAACAATCATACCTTGGGGTGACATCAATGGTCATGAACCTTACACATCTGTCAATTGGATAGCACCAACGGTTCTATATGGGTCCACCCATTCGCACCTCATATGGAAGGTGCAGTATCATATGTTGCATCGATGTGAAGAAGCCGGGTGGAAAGGTCTTCGCCAATCTACAGAGCAACACAGGTGCCATTTTTTTCATGTCTGTAACCACTTTCTTTGATACCTCCTTAGCACAAAGCTGGCGGAAGAAATAGCTCAACTTTGTGAGAACATGCCACACATGATCTGGGACATATCCTCGAACCATCATCGGAAGAAGCCGCTCAAGCCATATGTGGTAGTCATGACTCTTGAGCCCGTTAATTTTCATAGTACTTAAGTTCACTCCACAACTCAGGTTCGCTGCATACTCATCAGGAAACTTTAACATTTGGAACCATAGTAGCACTTCCCTCCTTTGTTGCCTCGACAGGACAAAATCGGCTTAAGGCTTTTTCCATGTCTTTCTACCGCCTCTAGGAGGCAACATGTTTAACTTTGGTCTATTGCATAGCTTTTCTTGATCTATTCTTGCCTTAATGTTATCTCTTGTCTTACCAATAATGTCCATGATTGTTGCAAAGAGTATCGCGCTGATATTAGCTTTGGTGTGTATTGGGTCAATGTTATGGGGAAGAATGATGTCCTGCATATAGGAAAGCCTCCACAAGACTGATTGTTGATTCCACGCATGTATCTCACCATATCCCACAAAACAACATTTTACTTTATCCACCTTGAGGGTCGATACCTGGACATGGACTTGGGCACCGATCATGAGCTGTGGTGCAGGGTTCTTAACTACAACACCCTTTGTAAAGTTCTTTTTATCTCTTCTGAAGAGATGGTCAAGAGCGAGGAACTATCGATGTTTGTCGAATGACGACCACTTACGACCCTTATTCAAATAATCAAACTTCAGAGTTCCCTTACACACTGGACAAGGGAACTTCCCGTGAACACACCAGCCACAGAATGTCTTGTACGCCAAGAGGTCATGCATAGAGTATCCATACGAGACATTCATTTTGAAGTTTTTCTTTGTAGCTTGATCGTACGTCCGCACTCCTTCATCCCAAGCATGGGCCAAATCATCAAAAAGAGGCTCCATGTACACACTCATTTTCTCTTTGGGGTTTCCAGGAATTATCAATGATAGGAAAATGTTCTGTCGTTGCATGATGACGCTGGGGGAGGGGGGAGATTGAGGGGTATTATGAACACAGGCCAGCAAGAGTAGGGTGCAGCCCCCATTCCATAAGGTTGGAAGTCATCTGTTGCCAGTGCCACATGTACATTACGAGCGTCTAGTGCTTTATCATGATGAATGCCATCAAAATGTTTTCAGGATTCAGCATCGGCTGAATGTACAAGCTTCTCAGGATGGTATCGAACTCTGTCTTTGTGCCATGTCATCTATTTCGTGGACTCCTCGGTCATGTAAAGACGCTGAAGCCTCGGTATGAACGGAAGGTAGTGTAGGATATTCACGGCTACTTTACTCTGCCTCTTCTGACCATCAACAGAGTCTACCTCAAAGTATCTAGATGATTTACACTTTGGACAGTACTTTGCTTCTACATGTTCTTTCCTAAACAAGACGCATCCTTTTGGACAAGCATGTATCTGCTCATATGGCATCTTCAGTGCATGGAGTACTTTCTGTGATTCATACATGTTCTTTGGCAGAATGTGACCTTCAGGAAGAAGGCCGTCGATGACTATCAACATGGCATCGAAGGCGGCTCGACTCATGCTAAACTGAGACATCACGTCGATTAAGCGTGCGATGGCATCCAATTTAGAAACTTTGGTATGCCCGTGAAGGGGTTGTTGTGCCGCCTCCAACATCTCGTAATACGCCTTCACGGTTGGCTCTGGCTCCTCCTCCTCCCTAGGTGCTTCTTCTTCTTCCTCGAAATGTGCTTGACCATAATTATCTAACATGTCTCCTACTTCGGCATCAGAATCACAATCAGCAATTCGTTGTCTCATAACCTCACGCCTCGTACGATCGACTTCTCCATGTAAGGTCCACCTGGTATAGTTTGGAGTAAATCCATTCTTGGCAAGATGAGACACCATCATTAACTTATCTTGTCGACGTGTGCTTCCACATCTGCTGCAGGGACACCAAGTGACACCCAGTTTCTTACGCTTGGCAAATGCTCGTTCCACGAAAGCATTGGTCTTCTCAACCCATTTTGCGATATACTTATGTCCAGGTGCCCACTCCTTATACATCCACTCACGGTCACCCATCTTGTAACATATCAGCGAGCAATAAATCATTCTAGCAACAACACGATGCTTACACTATCTAATAGGTAAGGATAGGTCCTAATCCCACCTAAGGATGCGTAGACAAGGTTAGTTTCCATGGCTCACTCCTATCCGAGACAGAATTTTGGCAGCACCTCCCCGCTGTTCTCTAGATACACATCCTGCAAAGGAGATTGTGTATCCAGAGAACAACGGGGAGGTGTTGCCGAAATTTTATCTCGGACCGGAGTGGACCTTGGAAACTAACCTCATCTACGCATCCTCGGGCAGTCCAAAAAACATGGACAATTCGAAACAGATACGACCAAAGATATGCAAAGATCTGCATATCTCTAATCGAATCGTATCTATTTCAAACGGGAGACAACTAGGTTACGCGAACTACAAATATTAACGGAACCAAACATGAATGGAAAAGGCAGTCTTTATTTCTAACCTTGCGGTCCTACAAAGTGACGAGTTGATGACGGTGGAACCCTGGCCCCTCCCTGGCCCATCTCTCCGGACACTGTAATAACCTTGCGAAGACACATGGCAAAGAGCAAACACCGTCAACTTCCAGTCCCATCGACATCAAGTTCATTAAGCTAACCCTAATTACTAACAGACAGACCCAAGGAAACTAATCTACCAATAAAATTAACCTACTAATAAAATTAACACTAAAATATTACTAACATGCACTAAAATTATTACTATAAATAATTAACACTAAGATTATTACTATAATTAATTAACACTAAAATTATTACTAAAACTAAGCTAACCCTAACACTAAGCTTAATACTAAGCTAACACTAACACTAACACTAACCTAACACTAACACTAAGCTAACACTAAGCTTAACACTAACACTAAGCTTAACACTAACACTAAGCTAACACTAATACTAAGCTAACACTAACACTTAGCTAACACTAACACTAAGCTACCACTAATCTGTTATTAAAAAAATACCTCAGTTCAGCATGGCGGCCGTGCTCGGGGTCGAGGAGGAGGCTTCGAGGCGGCGGTGATTGGCCGTGCTCGGGGAGGCAGGCCGGGGGAGGAGTGAGGCCGGGGAAGGAGGCGGCCGTCGTCGGAGGCAGCCCGGCGGTCATCGGAGGCTGTGCTCGGGGAGGCAGGCTGGGGGAGGCCTCTGGTCGTCGTCAGAGGCAGGCCTCTGGTCGTCATCGGAGGCAGGCCAGGGGAGGAGCGAGGCCGGGGGAGGAGCAAGGTCGGGGGAGGAGGCGGCCGTCGTCGGAGGCAGGCCTCTGGTCATCGTCGGAGGCAACCTGGCGGTCGTCGAAGGCCGGGAGAGCGCATGCTTCGGCGGCGCGGAGGACCAGAACTGTCGGCGCGGAGGACCGCATGCGGCAGCGCGTTGCCGGGCGGCGGGGAGGGTGGAGGCGGCCTCGCGGCGGACCGAAGGCGGCGGCGTGGAGGACCGGAGCGCGGGGTCGGGCGACGGGGAGGGCGGAGGACCGGAGGCGGCGGCGGAGAATTTCGAGCCAGGTGAGAGGCGTGCGGGAGAGGGGAGGGCCACGCGAGCGTTAAGTCAAGACTTTTGTGCCGTGTGTCCTGATCTTGGACACACGGCACAAATGGCATTGACCATCTGCGGCACAAAAGCAAATCCTTTTGTGCCGTGTGTCACTGGACACATGGCACAAATTAATATATGAGCCACTTATGAAATTATATGTCATGTTTTATATAATTTTTTTATATAACTTAAAAATAACTTGCTAAAATGCTTCAAAAAATTAATATATGAGAATTCATAGAAACCTATTATTTCATGCATTTTCCTCTCAATTTGAATGTTCTATCACTAAAATACTATATTTGTAAAAATAAAATAAAAATTTCAAAACAATCTAAAAAAATACCCAAACTTTGACATGACACATTTCATATGATTTATGACCTACATAAAGATACTTCTCTTCAAATTCAAAGTAGACCGTCAAAAAGTTTCTGAATCACAAGAATGCTTCTCACCAACTTTGAAACTTATACGGAAATTGATCATTTAGTAAGCAACGTTTGTGACAACTTGTGTGAAACTTTGTCAACTTTTTACCGCAATATCTACACATAAAATAATGATGTCAGGTGCAATGTAATGATTTTAATACTATATTTGCATTTTCTACAATTTAAACACCGTTGGAGAATACGTTGGTCCCGATATTTCATGCACAAGATTAGCGACATTTGCTCTAATTATATGTATACGGCTTTAAATCAGTGTTATGAACATGAATATAAAGTTTGTTCCTATTATACTTCAATATTTCAAACACTTGCAGCTCAAGTTTGAATTATCATGAAAAACATCAATAATAAAATAAATGTATCAAATATATCAAATTATGTTAGAAATGCACATATTTATAGTATGAGCTACCACATAAAGCCCTTACATCACAAAAAAAAATTGGGGAGGAAAGGATATAAAAATTTGTGTCGTGTGCCTACATAGTATACATGACGGGCACGCGGCGAAGAGCTGACGCCATTCAAATTTCCAAACAGTAGCAATGTGTGTCGTGTGTCCCATATGTGGTACACGGCACACCTTTATTTATGTCGTGTGCTCTTTTTTTTACTCATGGCAAAGGATTATGATGTGTGTTATTTTCATTACACACGGCATAAGGGGCATTGTACCATATGCCCGATAGAATGCACACGGCATAAAATTTGGCACACGGCACATAGCCGTTTTCCCGTAATGAATATGTCTTAGCTTAGTATAAACTAGTATAGTGCACGTGTGACACACGTGTTTTGAAAAACTGAGTGCATAATAATTCTTTATTTACATAAAAGATGTGGTATCTGACATAGTATTTGATATTGCATATCATACCGGAACTTATGAAAAAGAATTACTCTATCAATCATCATCTACTATAGCATTCACATAGTCGATATGAGAACAATAAAAATAGCAGAAACATAGCTTTCTTGAAAAGGAAAAAAAAATGAGATAGTGTTATTACCGATCGCGGTGAGTGCGAGGGCGGGGACTGCAGTGGCTTGGGTGTGGGCCACTACAAGAAACCTTATAATAGGTGACGATTCATTTTTCCCCAAATTCTAAAAAGTATGTCATGGTTCAAATTAATGATGCTCAGGCGATAAAAATTAAATTGTCATCTTTAATGACAAAACTAGTGTTTTGATTACAAATACTTTATCGTGTATTGTCATTACCTACCCTCCAAATATTACAGAATCATGAAATCACATCTAACATGGCCACATTGTTACAATTATGATACATAGTGATAGCCCAAACAAACCCACTTAAAATTGTAGGTCAGGCCCATTAATTGGATTTCCTTTAGGCCACATTGTAGGCCAAATGTTTCAGGCCACAATTAACCATTGGGCTCAAAATATAAATCATATGGATTCTAATTTTTTTTCTTTTCTGAATCTGGTCCAGCATTACATATTTCAGCCCAACATGCAATCTGTTCAAGCATAGGAAGAATCCTAGAGGAAAAAGCCAATACAAAAAAAAAGAGCATGTCGCACTGGTAATTCTTATATGTAGATCATCGGCAAGAAAAGTAAGGGTAATCCAACACCGCAAATATCATGGAAGCTACAAGCAGGGCCGGTCCGGATCGGTGCGAGGCCTCCAAAAACTAGGAGGCCCCTTTCAGAGCATACATGTCTCTATGCTATACTATACACTGACCTAGGAACATTTTTATTATTTGAGAGTTGAAGTTGAAAGTCTATAAATAACAAGCAGGCCGAAGCCCACGTCCCATCACACTATGTAAAAACAAGTTTTTAGTGACACTTCATAAGAGTCACTAATGTAAAGTCATTAGTGACATGGTATCTACACGTCACTAATGACTTGCACATTAGCGATGCATTTCGCTCCTGACGCATCACTAATATAAGTCGAAAACGTGTCACCACTATGTCAGTCATTAGTGACACATTTTAACAAAACACGTCACCAATGACAAATTACAAAAAAAAATAGAAATGCTTTTTTTGTGTCGGTTCTCCAGGTTCATTCAACGACAGAGTGCCCACAGAAATTTAACAACAGGCCTTGATGGCCAGTTACATAGTAAAATGTTTGAAGGGAAATTGGGATCGAAACAGTTTATGGATTCTATTACAATAATGTATGCATCATAATTGCATAAATCATTCTATACAAGCTTTTCATGTGAATGAATATACATTATTTTTATTGTATTTCCTTTGAATGGTTGAACTGAAGTAGTTTAGAAACATCAACCATTGGACATCTACTAAAACAACACAATCCTATGGTTCAGTTGAGCAAATCATCAAACCTAAAGAATATCACATAACCAAATAAATAAAAGGTAATCTCCATGTTCTATTTTCAGTGGCAAAACAGAACACAATGAAGTGTCTTTTACCCTGTACTTTCAAATATTTGTTCCTCATCTTCCACCAATTAGGCAATTAGCATTGTTGTCCTGCACAAAGTAATTGTAAGCTACTCAGATCCATTTCTAAATAGAAGCTAAACAGAAGAAATAGATGAGATTATCTGAAGTACTAAAGGATAAAAACTAAACATTGTACTAGTTTCGAACTGCTGCATGTCAATTAGTAATCTCTGAATCCAAGTAGTATGGCAAGACTGTAAGTTCAGTTTAGCACAACAAATTAGAACATATTCTGACGAAGACAAACATTGTCATTGGCAACTCAGGAAAAGAAGGTAAATGCACTCGTACCCAAAAAGCTTGTGATTCAGTAACTAGACACTAGCACTTACTACATTCTGAACAACTAACTCAAACAGTTCACTGGTTTAGATTTCCATGCATGAGCAGATCATAAGCAACTTAAGAATGCATCTAATTTCTTCCTGCATCACTGATGTAGCTAAAAGGCTAACACATTATCTGTACTCGTGCATGTAGTACTTGAGAGAGGCAAACATGAGGCCCCACTCCCGGTTAGATCACAAGTGCAAAACCATCTCCTACATGCCAGCACATGTCATTATACTCAGCGAGAACAGCAAAAATTGACCCCTACTGTAAAGAGCAGGAACTTAGTAAAAAAAAACATGACATGCCAACAGAAATTTCTACTGCTCATATTTCAGGTATCAAGGCGACAACAACAAATCTAATGCTTGATCAGATATAGAATCCATAACTAAACTGTCCATCAGATAGTCAAAGTCCCAAAGATTAATTACTTGGAAGCACCTTGCATACCTTTGATCATCAGATAGTCAAAGTCCGAAGACAATTGAAGCTCACGGTTTCATCTATGCTTTGTGTGAAGACTAGTATGTATCAAGGTAGATGTTCCATATGGTTTCACAAAGACAATGGCATCTGGAGTTGACCAGCTTTCAATTGATGATTTGCGGTGTATAGATTCAGCTAAAAACTAAAACGTACTAATAGAGATATCATGGATACTATAGATAATGAGGAGCTGAACAGTAATTTTTAAATGCCCAGGTTTCAATGCTCCATGCTACATGGATCTAGAGCACAGCAAAAATCCAATGGAGAATTTGTATTTATCACGAATGGTGGTACCTCCATTTTGCATCCACAAGCAACCATCATTACTCACTGATGAAAAGAGCTGTAAGGCAAAGTGCAACTCTGAAACAGAAATGCATTTTAATCGAGCTAACACCATGCAAGGCTGGTTACCTTCTTAGTTGCCACCTCCCACCCGACCTTTCTGTTTGGCACTGGCTCCTGTTTAGGCATCAACCTGGTTCCAGAACCAATCAACATCTGTGGAACAGCTTTAGTCTTTCCCTGTTCTGTCTTTGGCTTCGGATATGCCACCTTTGCAGGGCAAACCAAAGGTGTTGTATTCCTGGCATCAATAAGAAATCCAACTCAGGATGCAAAATCAAACTCAGGAATGTAAAAGATTTCAAAGGTTATCTTTGAGGGTTCAAGATTTGGCGCTACAACATGCATTTTGATTCCAAACTTCCCGCTCACTGATCCATGCTTCAGAGACTGAAATAAAAACTGAAGACTCAAGGCTAAAGCGTAGAAAAAGAAACTCGGTTCAAGTACGTATTCAGAAAATGGCAGTCATGTTAGCGATACAACAGTAGAACATCAACATAATATTGTTGAGGGAAGAAGGGGAAAAATATTACCACTGCAATAGCACAAACCTAAGATGCTTATAACATGCTTATGCTTCTAAGGTAAAAAGTTGAATCAACTTTCTGATAAGCATGTAACACAGTAACAGAATCAACCAAACACTGGTCAGGGATCAAACTGCGGCAAATCAACAAACATCTCGTAGGCGTCTAGGGTACTCGTCCTAGAAGAGGAGAGAGAAGGCGTGGGAAGGATCTGGAGCTCACCACACTGGTCAGGGAACCAGGACGAGATCACGCCGGAGAAGATGAAGGAATCACGCCCAGCTTCTCCTCTGAGTCCACGCTTGAATCCGTGATCAGAGAGCACAGACAATCCTTGCCCATCTTCGATCCGCACTGCTCGTCCTCCTACTCGTCCTTCCCTTGCTCCTTCCCGCTCTGTCGCCGCTGGAGAAGAGGTTGATGTGGTCTCCGTCGGAGGTGGCCGTGAACGGGAGGATCCTCCGGATCCGCGGTGCTGGCGGGCGCAGGAGGGGGAGCAGAAGGCGACGTCGATTCTGCCTAGATGAGGCCGCGGTATCCCGAAGCGCGCAGAGCCCACGGATGGCGTCAACGCGGGACGCCTCCGCCTCCACTCCGCGCGCGCCGACGACCGCCTCCCTCCCCTCCCCGCTTTGTCGCCCACATCCGGCCTCCCGGCACACGGAGGGGGCAGGCCTGGATCATAGTCATCGAGAGAGTGGTGAATCGGGAACTATTACCAATTTCATTAACTACTAAACACGGATAACACTCAAAACAATTTTTACATAATTCTAGTATATCACATAAGTCAATATAACTCTTATGCACATCTAGTGATCAAACACACTAATACAACTCCTACTTATACTAGTTATTAAATGCGGAAACTTAAACACTACTAGCAAGCAAGGAGCCTAAACATGCAAGTCTATAAAATAATCAATTAGAACAAAGCAAACACACAAGCATGAATAGCATGATATGTAAATGTGAAAAGTAATGTATCAAACTAAGGAGTGGAGTAAGAGATGGCTCATGATTTTTTTTCGAGATCTCGGAAGAATGACGCCTTTCCCTACTCCTCGTTGGACCACTCCCGCCGGAGTCTCGGTCCCTCCCGCCACCAAGTGAAGTTCTTACCCACGAGCCCACAATCACTCCCGGAGTAAAGACACGGTGTGCGTCACCGCTGCCAATAAGGTACAAGCTCGCCTCCCTCGAGAACTTGCCGGACTCCCCGAGCCGGCACAGGCGCTCACTAGCAATGCGTCTTTCAATGACGAGCTTAAACCGTGTACAAACGTGTGACAGCCTTCACAACTACGATAGACTTGATCACCAACACTTAACCGGTCAAGGTCTCATCATAGATCAAGAGTAACAACCTAGATCACGTCCTCAAGGACATCTAAGCCTTAGATGTGAAAGATCACTCCTTGTTACTCTCACTAGCACTCTCAAGATATCAAATATTCTTTCGTAGTGCTCTCCTCTTTTCCACTTGGACCTTATCAAATGGTCTCAGGTATTTCACTAGCCAAGAGAGGTCATAAAGACCCCAGCAACAAAGTTATATAGGCTCCCAACCTCAAACTAGCCGTTGCTCCACGAAATCAGCTTCTGGTCTCCTGACCAGACTATCCGGTCACTGCAACACTGTGCACAAATGGCTATTACCCCTGCTGAAACTCCTACTGACCGAACTGTCCGGTCACCTGACCGGACCGTCCAGTCCGTTTATCTCTCCAGTCCAGAAACATTTATGCGTTGCTTCCTCTCTGTCCTGTGTGAAGCCATACAGACCGGACCGTCCGGTCACTACAGCTCCCCGACACAGACAGATTCCTCGCTGCCCGCTGTAGCCTCCGGACGAAACCTTGGACTGACCGTACAGTATAGTCACCATTGACCCCACTGTCCAGTCACTTCAATCCAAAGCTGAAACTCCTCGTCCTTGCTTGACTTTGTTTCCCGGCTTATCCGAACAGCTCCTTGGCTTCTCCACTGTCAACTAGTGTCTGTGATTTCACCAAGCAACCTTGCACATCATCGACTAGACATGACCTAAGAGAATGACCTAGACCCCCTTGATAGTCCGGTTTTTTTATGGACTCAAGGCTCTAACAATTAGGCAAGTGTACCAAACACTTGCACCGTAGCTTGTCCTTAGCCTTGATCCATCTCTATCAACCCTTGGACTCCGTCAAGCTCATCAAGCCTCCATGCTTGTGGTCATTATCATCAATAGCCAAGACTGCCATCAACAATCATCATAGAGTAGAAAAGGTTTCCTACATGGGCAACACTCGTGTAGACATTAGTCATATTTTATATTTGTCATTCATCACCAAAACATTACCTTGGAATGACCTCAATGATCATGATCCTTACAATCTCTCCCCTTTTTGGTGATGGATGACAACCACTACTTATGATGATCCAAAACGAACGAGCAAGAAAAAACCAAAGGAAAAGAAAGGATTAAAAGGATTACATTGGTACCTTGGAAGTAGTCTCCCCCTTGAAATATGCTAGAAGTTGAGAGAGAACTACCCAATCATGTAGTGCACTTGATGTCAGTTTTAAGTTGAATTTTGCGCCCGTCTTGGTGTCACGAATGTTCTCGTTGAAGTAGAAATGCACCAAAAAACGTAGATGTTCATGTCGGTGTAGATGTAGATGTTCATCTTGACATGATCTTCATGTGTATTCCAAGTGAACATGCACCATTTTCTTCGTGTTCTCCTCTTGTTCATCTTCTTCATGATCTTCATGTTCCTTCTCCATTTTCATTCTCCCCTCTTAAGCTTGGATTTCGGATCTTCATCTTCGTTCTCCCCCTTTGTTACCTATCACCAAAAACCAAAGACAAAACACAAGAGTACCAAGGAGCAAATAATAAATAGCAAGAGTTAGGAAAACTCCCCCTTTCTCAGTGCTCCTCCTTGGTAACGATGGTGTTCCATCATAACTCCTCCTACACACATGACTCAACAACAAATTCCTCAAGAAAACAAAGGTTAGTCATTATTGTGTTGGGAATTTATAAGCCACTTGTCTTTGAGCTGCGCGAGTAGGTTTAACCTCGGAGCTTGGTTGAACATGACTCAATAGGCATGAAGCACAAAGATCACTATGTGATCATCTAGAGGGTCATATACTTACATTGCAAATAAGCAACTCCCCCTAGAAACATGCTTAAAAGCATGTAAGGTATCACATTGCAAGGATGCATGAATGCAAAGAATCCAAAAGCAAAATGCAGCAAGTATACAAATGCATGATGTGATGCTAAAAGAAAGAGAGAGAGAGAATTGCTACAAACCAAAGTCTCAACAATGAGTTGTTCCCTTCTCAAGCTTGCTCGCAATGGACCATTCTTCAAAGCCTTGGGTACACTATAAGCCACCTTCCCAAGTTTAACCCATGTCCATTACTATCTCAAGAAGGTCCGAAGTCAACCTACAAAAGAAGAGAAACAAGCACAAACAAAGACACAAACAACAAACACTATACATATTTACAAAGGACAAGCTTTAGGATTACTCAAGTGAAGTTGGAGAGGTCGAGAACATTGAGTTCTCCCCTTAGCTTGTTGAAGGTCTTCTCATCAAGAGGCTTGGTGAAGATGTCCGCCAATTGTTCATGAGTGCGCACATGCACCAAGTCAATGTCCTTCTTCTCAACATGATCTCGAATGAAATGATGTTTCACTTAAATGTGCTTTGCATGACCATGATCTCCGGTTTTGAGAGCCATCTTGATTGCCGCTTCACTATCACAATAGAGTGGCATTCAAGCAAAGTCGAGGCCATAATTCAAGAGCGTTTGTCTCATATAGAGAAGTTGGGCACAACATGCACCCGCCGCCATGTATTCCGCTTGGCGGTAGATAGAGCCACGGAGTTTTGCTTCGTTGAGCTCCAAGAAATTGGTAGTCTCCCGATGTGCTCTTCCTATTCACTTTGTAACCCATGAAGTCCGAATCCAAATACCCAAGTAACTCAAAGCTTGTTCCTCTAGGATACCATAAGCCCATAGTAGGTGTGTACTTGAGGTATCTCATTATCCTCTTCACGGCCTTCAAGTGTGATTCTTTTTTATTTGCTTGGTATCGTGCACACAAGCACACACCAAAAATGATGTCCGATCTTGAAGCGGTGAGATAGAGCAAAGAACTAATCATAGATCTATAAAGCTTAGGGTTCACCGGTTTTCCCTTTTCATCCATGTCCAAGGGTTTACTTGTCGCCATAGGAGTGCGCAAGGGCTTGCTATTTTCCATGTTGAACCTCTTGAGAAGATCCTTGGTGTACTTTTCTTGATAGATGAAATTTCGTTCTCTCAATTGCTTCACTTGAAAACCAAGGAACACATGGAGTTCTCCAATCATAGACATTTGAAATTCCCTTGCCATCATTTCCCGGAACTCCTCATTGAACGTCTCATTAGTTGACCCATATATGATATCATCCACATAGATTTGGCACACAAAGAGATCCTTCCCAACATGCCTTGTGAACAAGGTGCTATCAATGATTCTAATGGTGAATCTATTCTTGAGAAGGAAGTTCCTCAAGTGTTCATACCATGCCCTAGGAGCTTGCTTGAGGCCATAGAGAGCTTTCTTCAACTTGTACACATGTCTAGGATGCTTAGGATCCTCAAACCCCAGAGGTTGTTCCACATAGGCTTTCTCATTGATCTCTCCATTCAAGAAGGCACTCTTCACATCCATTTGATAGAGCTTGAAGCCATTGTATGAAGCATGAGCAAGCAAGATCCAAATAGCCTCAAGACGAGCCATCTAAGCAAATGTTTCTTCAAAGTCAATGCCTGTCACTTGAGAATATCCCTTTGCCACTAGGCGAGCCTTGTTCTTGATAATGGCTCCTTTCTCATCTTGTTTGTTCTTGAAGACCCACTTGGTGCCAACCACATTATGATTCTTGGGCCTCTCTACTAACTTCCATACCTTGCATCTTTGAAAGTTGTTCAATTCCTCTTGCATAGCAATAATACACTTGTGATCATACATTGCTACTTCAATTGTTGTGGGCTCAATCATGGAGACAAAAGAGAAGTTCTCAATTGCAACATTTGCCTCCTCATCACTTCCTTCATCAACTACTTCATTCACATAGTTGGGCTTGTATTGATTTCTCCTTGTCCTCACGCCTTGAGATGGGCTTCCAATGATCAAGTCACAAGAATGATCCTTGATTATGGCTTTGAGTCTAGGATAATGTTCTTGTTGAGTGGGAGGAGGTCTAGGTGATGTATCTTGTGCATCTTGGGTCGCTTGCTCTATTGATATATGAGTGTCTTGGATTCTAAAAGAGGTGGGAGAATCACTCTTATGCTTTCTAGTTTTGGACTTAGAGCTTGAATTGGGTGGGGATGCATCATTTGAGGAGCTTGGAGAAGTGGATCGAGATGGATTAGATGGGGGAACTTGTGACTCACTTCTCTCTAGGGTAGGTGGGTGCACTCTCAATGAACTTTGGGAGGAGCTAGAGGGTGTGTTGGTGGCATCTTGGTTTGGTTCTTGCACCTCGAAGGATGTGGTTGCTTGAGGTGGTGGAGTGGAGGGTTCACCAATATCATCATCAATAACCTCGTGGGGTAAAACCTCGCCCACGGGCATTCTTCTCATAGCCTCCCTCATAGGTTCATCACTAATATTAACTTCAAGGAATTCATCTCTCTTTTGAGAACCATTTGACTCATCAAATTGCACATCATAGGTTTCCTCTACACAACCTGTAGATGAGTTGTAGACCCGATATGCATTAGAAGTTCCAGAGTATCCAACAAGTATCCCTTCATCCGTACTACTCTCAAACTTTCCGGGCTTCCTCCTCTTCTTGAGAATGTAACAAGTGCAGCCAAACACCCAAAAATAGGAAACATTCGGTTTCTGTCCAACCAATAGCTCATATGGAATCTTCTTCAACAACCGGTGAAGGTACACACGGTTGGAAGTGTAGTAAACCGTGTTGATTGCTTCAGCCCAAAACCTCTCATGAGTCCCATACTCATCTAGCATAGCATGAGCAAGAGTGATGAGTGTCTTTTTCTTCCTCTCCACTACTCCATTTTGTTCGGGAGTATAAGTAGCGGAGAATTCATGCTTGATGCCTTTCTTGTCACAATATTTCTCCACTGTTGTGTTCTTAAACTCCTTCCCATTGTCACTTCTTATCTTCACAATGCTAGCCTTGAATTCATTCTTTGCCCTTCTAGCAAACTTTCTGAAGATATCACTGGCTTTAGATTTGTTCATAAGAAAGAATGTCCAAGTGTATCTCGTGAAGTCATCAACAATCACCAAGCAATACAGATTGCCTCCCGGACTCTTGTAACGTGTTGGCCCAAACAAGTCCATGTGCAAGAGCTCTAGAGGACGAGATATAGACATGAATGACTTGGTGGGATAGGAAGATGCAACTTGATTCCCTGCTTGACAAGCACTACACAACTTGTCCTTCTCAAAGGTCACATCCTTGATTCCTTCAACTAGATTCCTCTTGACCATTTTCCTGAGCTAACTCATCCCAATATGAGCTAATCTTCTGTGCCACAACCATCCCTTGGTTGATTTAGTGAAGAGACAAGTGCTTGGTGGCATGTTACTAGATTTGAAGTCTGTGACATACAAGTTTCCATGCCTCACTCCATTAAACACTAGCCCTTTCTTGACATTCTGAATGATTGCTCCGTGACATACAATCTGAGTTGTAGACCTGATATGAAGTCCGTGACATACAAGCTGAGTTGTAGACCTGATATGCTTTAGAAGTTCCAGAGTATCCAACAAGTATGCCTTCATCCGTTCTGCTCTCAAACTTCCTAGGCTTCCTTCTCTTCTTGAGAATGTAACAAGTACAGCCAAAAACTTGAAAATAGGAAACATTTGGTTTTCGTCCAACAAATAGCTCATATGGAGTCTTCTTCAACAACCGGTGAAGGTACACACGGTTGGAAGTGTGGCAAGCCGTGTTGATTGCTTCAGCCCAAAACCTCTAATGAGTCCCATACTCATCTAGCATAGCACGAGCAAGAGTGATGAGTGTCTTGTTCTTCCTCTCCACTACTCTATTTTGTTCGGGACTATATGTCACGGAGAATTCATGCTTGATGCCTTTCTTGTCACAATATTCCTCCACTGTTGTGTTCTTGAACTCTTTCCCATTGTCAATTCTTATCTTCACAATACTAGCCTTGAATTCATTCTTTGCCCTCCTAGCAAACTTTCTGAAGATATCACTGGCTTGAGATTTGTCCACAAGAAAGAAGGTCCAAGTGTATCTCGTGAAGTCATCAACAATCACCAAGCAATAGAGATTGCCTCCCAGACTCTTATAATGTGTTGTCCTGAACAAGTCCATGTGCAAGTGCTCTAGAGGACGAAATGTAGACATGAATGACTTGGTGGGATGGGAAGAGGCAACTTGCTTCCTTGCTTGACAAGCACTGCACAGTTTGTCCTTCTCATAGGTCACATCCTTGATTCCTTCAACTAGATTCCTCTTGACCACTTTAATGAGCTGACTCATCCCAACATGAGCTAATCTTCTGTGCCACAACCATCCCTTGGTCGATTTTGTGAAGAGACAAGTACTTGGAGGCATGTTGCTAAATTTGAAGTCCGTGACATACAAGTTTTCATGCCTCACTCTATGAAACACTAGCCCTTTCTTGACATTCTCAATGATTGCTCCATCCACATCAAATGTGCATTTGAATCCCATGTCACACAATTAACCTATGGATAGAAGGTTGAAGTTGAGGGTTTCTATAAGAAAGACCTTGGAGAGATGGAGGTCCTCTGTAATGGCCACCTTGCCTGAGCCTCTGACTCTCCCCTTTGAGTTATCCCCAAAAGTCACCTTCTCACTATCTTCATCTTCATCAATATTGGTGAACATGGTTGGCTTCCCGACCACGTGTTGGGTGCACGCACTATCAAGGATCCAATGGGTGTCTCCACTATTGTAGTAGACCCTGGTGGTATCCATAAGACAAGCACTAGAGGAAGAGGGGTTAGTATCCAAAGTAGAGTCCTTTACACCTATGCCATTAAAAAAGATGGCTCTTATGTGTGTGCCATTAAAAAAGTTTGACTCACCTGTGTGCCATCAACTGAAATTCTTTTTACCCGTGTGCCCTTCCGTCCACTTTTTCATCCACTTTAATAGTTTTTCGCTCTGACAGGTGAGACCCATGGGTGGAAAGGACTATTTTGACCCCGAGTAATATCTCTGTGTAGCACATCTACCGCCAGTCGCCGGCGCGCGGAGCCCCGCCCGACGCGACCCCAGGCCGACGTGTCCTGTCCCGCCCTGTTGGACCCTGACCCCTGAAAGGATCGAGTGATCAAGAGGGGGGGGGGTGAATCGGGAACTCGCACTATGTACCACATTTACCCATTCCTAAAACCGATCACTCAAAACAACTCCTATACAATTCTAGTGGTGATGACACTAGCAAGATAATGAACCTATGAAAGGAATCACAACCTAAGCATACTAGTGAATAACTCAAAAGAAATGCAACTCCTAAACATGTTAGTGATCAAATACGGAAGCTCAAACACTACTAACAAGTAAGGAACCTATTCATGCAAGACTACAAGGTAATCAACTAGTACAAGACAAGCACTCAAGCATGAATAGCACGGTATGTAAATGCGAAAAGTAATGCATCAAATTAAGGAGTAGAGTAAGAGATGGCACATGATTTTTCCCGAGGTCTCAGAAGGATGGTGCCTTCCCCTACTCCTCGTTGGACCACTCCCGTCGGAGTCCCGGTCCCTCCCGCCACCAAGTGGAGTTCTCGCCCACGAGCCCACAATCATTCCTAGAGTGAAGACACGGTGTGTGTCACCGCTGCACAAAGCACAAGCTCGCCTCCCTCGAGACTTTGCCGGACTGCCCGAGCCGACACAGGCGCTCACTATTGATGCACCTTTCACCGACGGGCTCAAACCATGTACAAACGTGTAACGGCCTCCACAACCAATCATGATAGGCTCGATCATCGACACCTAACCGGTCTAGGTCTCATCATAGATCAAGAGTAACAATCTAGATCACACCCTCAAGGACACCCTAGCCTTAGATGTGCAAGATGCTCAAGTTACTCTCACTAGCACTCTCAAGATATCCAATATCCTCTCCTAGTGATCTCCTCTTTTCCTCTTGGATCTTACCAAATGCTCTCAGGTATTCCACTAGCCAAGAGAGGTCTCTAAGACCCCAGCAACGAAGTTATATAGGATCCCAACCTCAAACTGGTCGTTGCCTCACAAAATTGCCTTTCTGGACATACTGACCGTACAGTCCGGTCACTCTCAGACCGGACCGTCCGGTCACTTTGGTAACGGCTCTCCTCGCCACTGGCGCAATAGTGTCCAGGCAATTTCCTGTACTGACTGGACTGTCCAGTCAGTAGACCAGACTGTCCGGTCATTTCTCTCTCCAGTCCAAAAAAATTTTGGCTCCGAAGCTCCTCACTGCTCTGAGTCCTCTATAATGACCAGACCGTTCGGTCTCTATGATCTCAAACACTGGCAACTTCCTCGCTTCCTTGTTGTAGCCTCCAGACAAAACCACATAGTGCCCGTACAGTCCGGTCTCCACTGACCCCTCTGTCCGGTCTCTATGTCCAGAAGCCGAAACTTGATGTCCTCGCTTGACTTCATTTCCAGGCTTCTCTGAGCAGTTCCTTGGCTTCTCCACTGTCACCTAGTGCCTGTGATTTTACCGAGCAACCTTGCACATCACCGACTAGACATGACCTAAGAGAATGATCTAGACCCCCTTGATAGTCCGGTTTTTCCTATGGACTCAAAGCCGTAACAACTAGTCAAGTGTTCCAAACACTTGCACCATGGCTTGTTCTCTGCTTTGATCCATCTCCATCAACCCTTGGACTCCATCAAGTTCAAAAGCCTCCATGCTTGTGGTCATTGTCATCAATGACCAAGGACACCGTTGACAATCATCATAAGATAGAAAAGGTTTCCTACACGAACAACACTCGTGTAGATATTAGTCATATTTCATGTTTGTCATTCATCACCAAAACACCATACCTCGGGGTGACCTCAATGGTCATGATCCTTACAATCTCCCCCTTTTTGGTGATTGATGACAACCACTACTTATGATGATCCAAAAATGGACGAGCAAGAAAGAACCAAAAGAAAAGAAAAGATTGAAAGACATACCTTGGTCCTTACCTTGGAACTAGTCTCCCCCTCGAGATGTGCTAGATGTTGAGGGAGAACTATCCACTGATTTATCGCTCTTGGATTTCAATCTTGAGCTGAAATTGCGCCCGCCTTGGTGTTGTGGTAGTCGATTTTGTGGGAATGTATGAGCCACCTGTCTTTGAGCCGCACGAGTAGATTTAACCTCGGAGCTCGACCGAACATGGCTCAATGGACATGAAACATAAATATCACTATTTGATCATCTAGAGAGTCATGTACTCACATTGTAAATGAGTAACTCCCTCTAGATACATGCTTGGGAGCATGTATGGTATCACCATGCAAGGATGCAAAAATGCAAAGAATGCAAATGCAATAAGTGTACAATGCATGATGTGATGCTAAAGAAAAGAGAGAGAACCGCTACAAACCAAAGTGTCAACAACGAGTTGTTCCCTTCTCAAGCTTGCTCATAATGGACCATTCTTCAAAGCCTTGGGTACTCCATGAACCACCTTCCCATGCTTAACCCATGTCCATTGCTATCTCAAGAAGGTCTGAAGTCAACCTACAAAAGAAGAGAAACAAGCACAAACAAAGATACAAACAAGAACAAACAAAACACTATACATAGTTACAAGAGACAAGCTCAAGGGTTACTCATGTGAAGTTGGAGAGGTCAAGAATATTGAGTTCTCCCCTTAGCTTGTTGAAGGTCTTCTCATCAAGTGGCTTGGTAAAGATGTCCGCCAATTGTTCATGAGTTCGCACGCTCACCAACTCGATGTCCTTCTTCTCAACATGGTCTCTTATGAAGTGATGCCTCACCTGAATGTGCTTTGCATGACCATGATCTCCCGTCTTGAGGGCCATCTTGATTGGCGCCTCACTATCACAATATAGTGGCATTTGAGTATAGTTGAGGCCATAGTTCGAGAGAGTTTGCCTCATGTAAAGGAGTTGTGCACAACATGCTCACGACGCTATATATTCCGCTTCGGCGGTAGATAGAGCCATCGAGTTTTGCTTTTTTGAGCTCCAAGATACTAGAGATCTTCCAAGAAATTGGCAACCTCCCGATGTACTCTTTCTATTCACTTTGCAACCCGCGAAGTCCGAATCCGAATACCCAAGTAACTCAAAGTTTGTTCCTCTAGGATACCATAGGCCCATTGTGGGTGTGTACTTGAGGTATCTCATTATTCTCTTCACAACATTCAAGTATGACTCTTTTGGATTTGCTTGATAGCGTGCACAGAAGCACACACTAAACATGATGTCCGGTCTTGAAGCGATGAGATAGAGCAAAGATCTAATAATTGATCTATATAGCTTGGGGTTCACCGGTTTTTCCTTCACATCATCATCCAAGGGTTTGCTTGTAGCCATAAGAGTATGCAAGGGCTTGCAATTTTCCATGGTGAATCTCTTGAGAAGGTCCTTGGTATACTTCTCTTGATAGATGCAGTCCCTCTCTCAATTGCTTGACTTGGAAACCAAGGAACATATGCAACTCTCCAATCATTGACATTTGGAATTCCCTAGCCATCATCTCTTGAAACTCTTTATTGAACTTCTCATTTGTTGACCCATAGATGATATCATCCACATAGATTTGGCACACAAAGAGATCCTTCCAGACATGCCTCGTGAACAAGGTGCTATCAATGCTTCCAATGGTGAATCCATTTTTGAGTAGGAAGTTCCTCAAGTATTCATACCATGCCCTTGGTGCTTGTTTGTGACCATAGAGAGCTTTCTTCAATTTGTATACATGTCTTGGATGTTTTGGGTCCTTAAACCCTAGAGGTTGTTCCACATAGACTTTCTCATTGATCTCTCCATTCAAGAAGGCACTTTTGACATCCATTTAAAAGAGCTTGAATCCATTGTGTAATGCATAGGCAAGCAAGATCCGAATAGCTTCAAAACGAGCCTCGGGAGCAAAGTTTCTTCAAAGTCAATTCCCGCCACTTGAGAATATCCCTTAGCCACTAGGCGAGCCTTGTTCTTGACAATTTCTCCTTTAACATCCTGCTTGTTCTTGAAGACCCACTTGGTGCCAAACATATTATGATTCTTGGGCCTCTCAACCAATTTCCATACTTTGCACCTCTTGAAGTTGTTCAACTCTTCTTGCATGGCAATAACCCACTTGTGATCATCCATAACTTCATCAATGGTAATGGGCTCAATCATAGAGACAAAGGAGAAGTTCTCAATCTCAACATTGGCCTCATCATTATTCTCTTCACTCACATAGTTGGGCCTATATTAATTTCTCCTTGTCTTTATTCCTCGACATGGACTCCCAATGATCAAGTCTTGTGAATGATCTTTGTTGATGTCCTTGGCTCTAGGATGGTATTTTCTTTGAGTGGGAGGAGCTCTAGGTGAACTGTCTTGTGCATCATGGATTGTTTCCTCTCCTGATATATGAGTGTCTTGGATCCTAAGAGAGGTGGAAGAGTCACTCTTGTGCTTTCTTATTTTGTACTTTGAGCTTGAGGTGGATGGGAGGATATCTTGTGAAGAGCTAGGAGAAGTGGTTTGTGGAGAAGTATGTGGGGAGTTTTGTGGCTCACTTCTCACTTGGGTTTCCTCATCATTTGGTGAGTGTACTCTCAATGAATTTTGGGAGAAGCTTGTGGGAGTATCTGTGGCATCTTGGGTTGTTTGTTATACCTCGGAGGAGGAGGTGGAGTAGAGGGCTCATCAATATCACCATCATTGGCCTCGTGGGGTAAAATCTCGCACATGGGCATGTTTATCAAGGCTTCCCTCATAGGCTCATCCCCAATGTTCACTTCATGAAATTCATCCTCCTTTTGAGACCCATTTGACTCATCAAATTGCATATCATAGGATTCTTCCACACATCATGTGGCTGAGTTGTAGACCCTATATGCTTTACAAGTCCCAGAGTACCCAACAAAAATGCCTTCATAAGTTCTGCTCACAAACTTCTCGGGCTTTCTCCTCTTCTTGAGAATGTAACACTTGCAGCCAAAGACTTAAAATAGGAAACATTGGGTTTCCGTCCCACCAATAGCTCATATGGCGTCTTCTTCAACAACCAGTGGAGATAGACACGGTTGGAGGTGTAGCAAGTTGTGTTGATTGCCTCCACCCAAAACCTCTCATGAGTTCCATACTCATCCAACATGGCACGCACAAGAGTGATGAGCGTCTTTTTCTTCCTCTCCACTACTCCATTTTGCTCGGGAGTGTATGTAGTAGAGAATTCATGTTTGATTCCTTTCTTGTCACAGTATTCCTCTACTGTGGTGTTCTTGAACTCAATCCCATAGTCACTCCTTATCTTCACAATGCTAACATTTAACTCATTCTTTGCTCTCTTGGCAAACTTTCTGAAGATACCACTAGCTTGAGATTTGTCCACAAGAAAGAAGGTCCAAGTGTATCTCATGAAATCATCAACAATCACTAAGCAATATAGATTGTCTCCTAGACTCTTGTAGTATGTTGGCCCAAACAAATCCATATGCAAGAGCTCTAGAGGACGAGATGTAGACATGAATGACTTGGTGGGATGTGAAGATGCAACTTGTTTTCCTGCCTGAGAAGCGCTACACAGTCTATCCTTCTCAAAGGTCACATCCTTGATTCCTTCAACTAGATTCCTCTTGACAATCTTTTTGAGCTGATTCATTCCAACATGTGTTGGTCTTCTATGCCACAAGCATCTCTTGGATGCCTTAGTGAATAGGCAAGTGCTTGGTGGCATATTGCTTGACTTGAAGTCCGTGACATATGAGTTCCCATGTCTTACTCCATAGAATACTAGCCCTCTCTTGGCATTCTCAATTGTTGCACCATCCTCATTAAATGTGCACTTGAAAGCCATATCACAGAGTTGACCAATAGACAGAAGGTTGAAGTTGAGGGTTTCCACAAGAAAGACCTTGGAGAGATGGAGGTCACTTGTGATGGCCACCTTGCCTGAGCCTCTAACTCTCCCCTTTGAGTTATCCCCAAAAGTCACCTTCTCACTTTCTTTGTCTTTATCAATGGTGGTGAACATGGTTGGTTTTTCGGTCATGTGTTGAGTGCACCCACTATCAAGAATCCAATGAGTACCTCCACTGTTGTAGTTGACCCTGGTTGTAGCCATAAGACAAGCACTAGAGGTAGAAGGGTTAGTGTCTAAAGCATTACTAGATTGACTAGTACCAACCTCATTGTGTCGAGCAATAAGACCATCCTCATAGATAGGGATTCTTGCAATCCCGTCCTGAAGTCTTCTCCCGATAGGATAGTGAGGAGCATGATACCTCCAATGTCCATGACCATCTCCCATGTGCATATTGTCAAGGTTGATGCAGTAATGAGGAGGGTCATAGAGTCCAGTGACGTGCTCAAGCACATGCCCCACTTGTGAATGGAGCACGAGTATCATCTCTATTGCTCTCTCAGTCGAGAGCTCATGTCTCCTGTTGACTACTTCCTCAAGTAAGACCCCTCTCCGGAGTTGTGATTTGTTGGAGGAGCTTGTCAATCACTTCATGTGGTGCAATCCTCTAAAATCCTCTGAAGGAATTTATCCTACACACAAGATCATAGATGCTCAATAGATTCTCACAAAGGTCATCATTCGGATTTCTCACAAATTCACTGAGTTCAAAGAGGAGATCCTGTTGGTGAGCTTGACGAAGATGCCAAAGGTGATCTTGTGGTGGAGGGGGTGGTGGCGCTGGAGCCGAAGCCGTAGGATTGATCATCTCAAATGATTGAGCGAGCATTGTTGTTGGTGCTCCCCCTATGCCAATGCTTGGTCCACCCAAGGTGCTTGAAGTAGAACTTGGAATGGCACTTGAGGTAGAGCTTGACAAAGCACCCAATGAATGTCTTGCTATGAAGGGGTTGTAGAAGTCGTTGCAAGACAATCATGTGGAGGGATCAAAGAAGTTTGAGTTCGAAGCTACTTCTTTCCCTTTGCTTGAAGATTCTTCATGGTTTGCCTTGGATGTCTTCTTCCACGCCATGCTCATGGTGATTTCCTCATCCTTGAAGAGCAGCTCAATCACGTCCTCGACGGAGAGACTCTTCTCTATGAGAAGGTCAAGGATGACGTAGAAGAGCTTGCTATTCAGACGCAAGGAGAGGATCTTCTCAACTATCACAATATTGGGAAGCCCGAAAGAAGTTGCCCCAATCATGTCCACAACACCTTGCAAGCGAATAAGAGAGTCAAGTAAGTCCTCATTGTCATTAGCATGAAAAGCAAAGAACTCCTCAACAAGAGAACTACTAGCATGATCAATAGAAGGCTCACAAACATCATCAATACTAGTCATGCTAGTAAAGCAAGCAAGATCAAGAGACACATCATTATCAATCATCATATTGGGCACATTAGTAGAGCAACCTATCAAGTCACTACTAGAAGGATCTAGGCACTCACTAGAACAAGTCACATCCACACTATCATCACAATCATCATACATAAGGTCATCGGTGAAGGTATTGGCAATGTCCACAAGAGTATCCATCAACTCATCCGGAATCATGGCATTTAGGTAGCTTTTAAAGCAATCCTTCCATGAGCCATGACCCGGCCCCGAGTGGGATGACATCCCAACTCATTACGGTCACTACTCAAGGTGGTTAAGCCTTATAGTGAGCATTTGGCTCTGATACTACTTGAAAGGATCGAGTGACCGAGAGGGGGGGGGGGGGTGAATCGGGAACTCGCACTATGTACCAAATTTACCAATTCCTAAAACCGATCACTCAAAACAACTCATACATAATTCTAGTGGTGATCACACTAGCAAGATAATGAACCTATGAAAGGAATCACAACCTAAGCATACTAGTGAATCACTAAAAAGCAAAGCAACTCATAAACATGTTAGTGAGCAAATGCGGAAGCTCAAACACTACTAACAAGTAAGGAGCCTATTCATGCAAGACTACAAGGTAATCAACCAGTACAAGACAAGCACTCAAGCATAAATAGCATGGTATGTAAATGTGAAAAGTAATGCATCAAAGTCAGGAGTAGAGTAAGAGATGGCTCATGATTTTTCCCGAGGTCTCAAAAGGATGGTGCCTTCCCCTACTCCTCGTTGGACCACTCCTGCCGGAGTCCCGGTCCCTCCCGCCACAAGGTGGAGTCCTCACCCACGAGTCCGCAATTACTCCTAGAGTGAAGACATGGTGTGCGTCACCGCTACACAAAGCACAAGCTCGCCTCCCTCGAGAACTTACCGGACTCCCCGAGCCGACACAGGCGCTCACTATTGATGTCCCTTTCACCGACGGGCTCAAACCGTGTACAAACGTATGACGGCCTCCACAACCAATCACGATAGGCTCGATCATCGACACCTAACCGGTCTATGTCTCACCATACACCAAGAGTAACAATCTAGATCACACCCTTAAGGACACCCTAGACTTAGATGTGCAAGATGCTCAAGTTACTCTCACTAGCACTCTCAAGATATCCAATATCCTCTCCTAGTGCTCTCCTCTTCTCCTCTTGGACCTTACCAAATGCTCTCAAGTATTCCACTGGCCAAGAGAGGTCTCCAAGATCCTACCAACGAAGTTATATAGGCTCTCAACCTCAAACTAGTTGTTGGCTCATAAAATTGCCTTTTTAGACATACTGACCATACAGTCCGGTCACTCTCAGATCGGACCGTCCGGTCACTTTGGTAACGGCTCTCCTCGTCGTTGGTGCAACAGTGTCCACGCAAAACCACATAGTGACTATATAGTCCGGTCTTCACTGACCCCTCTGTCCGGTCTCTATGACGAGAAGCTGAAACTCGTCATCCTCGCTTGACTTTGTTTCCGGGCTTCTCCGAGCAGCTCCTTGGCTTCTCCACTATCAACTAGTGCCTGTGATTTCATCGAGCAACCTTGCACATCACCGACTAGACATGACCTAAGAGAATGACCTAGACCCCCTTGATAGTCCGGTTTTTTCTTTGGACTCAAAGCCCTAAGAACTAGTCAAGTGTTCCAAACACTTGCACCATAGCTTGTTCTCTGCTTTGATCCATCTCCATCAACCCTTGGACTCCATCAAGTTCACAAGCCTCCATGGTTGTGGTCATTGTCATCAATCGCCTAGGACGCCGTTGATAATCATCATAAGATAGAAAAGGTTTCCTACACGAACAACACTCATGTAGATATTAGTCACATTTCATGTTTGTTATTCATCACCAAAACACCATACCTCAGAGTGACCTCAATTGTCATGATCCTTACAACCCCGCACGACCCCGGCACCGCACCCTGAACCGACCCGGTGTCCCGCCCGACCCCAACATCCCTGACCCCCGGCGCCCTGACCCCAGGCAGGCGCGCCCCAAGCCCGCGCCTACCACGGAACACCGGCCCATGCTGGGCAGCCGACATGGCGGGCACCGGGCGCGGTGGGCGCACCACCACTGTCGGCTCGTGCTGGGCAACACATCGTTCGTGGTGTGCAACGAGTGCTCGGAGATACTATAGCTTCCAACCGCGCTGCCCATGGGCAAGGTCTTAGAGCTCAAGTGCGGCGGGTGTGGTGAAGAGCTCGCGCTGACGCTGCCGGCAGGTGGTGCCTCGGCGGGCTCAGCCCAGCCCAAGAAGATATTCTCCGCGCCACAGCCTGCGACCCGCATCGTGGAGGACGGCGAGGAGCAGCATCTTCTTGCGAGGAGGACCAGCCGGAGCAGCGAGTAGCCGAGGCCGGCGGGCAAAATAGTCCTTTCCACCCGTGGGTTCCACCTGTTAGAGCGAAAAACTGTTAGTGGATGAAAAAGTGGACGGAAGGACACACGGGTAAAAAGAATTTCGATCGATGGCACACAAGTGAGTCAAACATTTTTAGTGGCACACATGTAAGAGTCATCTTTTTTAATGGCATGGGCGTAAAGGACTCTCCAAAGTATTACTTGATTGACTAGTACCAAACTCATTGTGTCGAACAATAAGACCATTCTCATAGATAGGGATTCTTGCAATCCCTTCCTGGAGTCTTCTCCTGATGGGATAGTGAGGAGCACGATACCTCCAATGTCCATGACCGTCCCCCATGTGTATCTCATCAAGATCGATGTAATAATGGGGAGGATCATAAAGGCCAGTGACGTGCTCAAGCACATGTCCCACTTGTGAGTGGAGCACGAGTATCATCTCCAATGCTCTCTCAATTGAGAGTTCATGCCTTCTGTTGACTACCTCCTCAAGTAAGAAACCTCTCTCAGGAGTTGTGATTTGTCGGAGGAGCTTGTCAATTACTTCATGTGATGCAATCTTTCGAAGGCCTCTGGAGTTTATCCTACACACAAGATCATAAATGCTTAAGAGAGTATCATAGAGGTCATCATTCGGATTTCTCACAAATTCACGAAGTTGAAAGATTAGATACTGTTGGTGAGCTCGAGGAAGATGCCAAAGACGATCTTGTGGTGGAGGTGGTGGAGCTGCTAGAGCCGAAGCCGCAAGATTGATCATTTCAAATGATTGAGCGAGCATTGTTGTTGGTGTTCCCCCTACGCCAATGCTTGGTCCACCTGAAGTGCTTGGAGTCGAGCTCGAAATGGCACTTGAGGTAGAGCTTGACGAAGCGCTTGATGATGATCTTGGTGAAAGTCTTGCTCTGAAGGGGTTGTAGAAGCTATTGCAAGGTAATCTTGTGGAGGGATCAAAGAAGTTTGAGCTTGAAGCTACTTCTTTCCCTTTGCTTGAAGATACTTCCTTGTTTGCCTTGGATGACTTCTTCCCGGTCCAACTTGTGGTGATCTTCTCATCCCCAGAGAGTAGCTCAATCATGTCCTCGACGAAGAGACACTTCTCCATGAGGAGGTCAAGGGTGACATAGAAGAGCTTGCTACTAGGGAGCAAGGAGAGAATCTTCTCAACTATCACAATCTTGGGAGGCTCAAAAGAGGTTGCCCCAATCCTGTCCACAATACCTCACAAGCGAATAAGAGAGTCAAGTAAGTCCTCATCATCATTAGCATGAAATGCAAAGAACTCCTCAACAAGTGAATCATTAGCTAGATCAAGAGGCACACTAACATCAATCCTAGTCATGCTAGTGGAAAAAGCCGGAACAAGAGAAGCATCATCAATCATCATGTTAGGCACACTAGTAGAGCAACCTATCAAGTTATCACTAGAAGGATCTAGGCACTCACTAGAACTAGGCACATCCACACAATCATCATACACATGATCATCGGTAAAAGTATTAGCAAAGTCCATAAGGGTGTACATCAACTCATCTGGAATCGTGACATTTAGGTAGCTTTTAAAGCAATCATTCCATAAGCCAAGACCTGGCCCCGAATGGGATGACATCCCAACTCAATACGGTCACTACTCAAGGTAGTTAAGCCCTATGTTGAGCACTTGGCTCTGATACCACTTGAAAGGATCATAGTGACCGAGACCGGGGGGGGGGGGGGTGAATCAGAAACTATCACTATGTACCAATTCCACCAATTACTAAACACCGATAGCACTCAAAACAACTCCTACACAATTCTAGTGGTGATCACACTAACAAGATAATTCTATAAGGAAAGACAACCTATACATACTAGTGGATCACACAAGTCAATACAACTCCTATGCACTTCTAGTGATAAAGCACACCAATGCAACTCCTACTAATGCTAGTTATCAAATACGGAAGCTTAAACACAACTAGCAAGCAAGGACACTAAACATGCAAGTCTACAAGATAATCAACTAGAACAAAGCAAGCACACAAGCATGAATAGCATGGTATGTAAATGTGAAAAGTAATAGATCAAAGTAAGGAGTGGAGTAAGAGATGGCTCATGATTTTTTTTCCCTGAAATCTCGGAAGGATGGCGCCTTCCCCTACTCCTCGTTGGACCACTCCCGTCGGAGTCTCGGTCCCTCCCACCACCAAGTGGAGTTCTTGCCCACGAGCCCGCAATCACTCCCGGAGTGAAGACACGGTGTGCGTCACCGCTGCCACCAAGGCACAAGCTCGCCTCCCTCAAAAACATGCCGGACTCCTCGAGCCAGCACAAACGCTCACTAGCGATGCCCCTTTCAACAGCGGGCTCAAATCGTGTACAAACGTGTGACGGCCTTCACAACCAATCACGATAGGCTCGATCACCGACACCTAACCGGTCTAGGTCTCACCATAGACCAAGAGTAACAATCTAGATCACACCCTCAAGGACACCCTAGCCTTAGATGTGCAAGGTCACTCCTTGTTACCCTCACTAGCACTCTCAAGATATCCAATATCCTCTCCTAGTGCTCTCCTCTTTTCCTCTTGGACCTTACCAAATGCTCTCAGGTATTTCACTAGCCAAGAGAGGTCACAAAGACCCCTGCAACAAAGTTATATAGGCTCTCAACCTCAAACTAGTCGTTGCTCCATGAAATCAGCTTCTGGGCCTCCTGACCAGACTGTGCGGTCACTGCCTGACTGGACCGTCCGGTCACTGCAACACTGTGCACAAACAGCTCTGACCCCTGCTAAAACTCCTGCTGACCGGACTGTCCGGTCACCTGACCGGACCATCCAGTCTATTTCTCTCTCCAGTCCAGAAACATTTCAATGTTGCATCCTCTCTGCCCTGTGTGAAGCCATACAGACCAGACCATCCAGTCACTATAGCTCCCTGACACAGACAGATTCCTTGCTGCCCACTGTAGCCTCCGGACAAAACCTTGGAGTGGCCGTATAGTCCGGTCACCATTGACCCCTCTGTCCAGTCATGTCAATCCAAAGCTGAAACTCCTCGTTCTTGCTTGACTTTGTTTCCAGGCTTCTCCGAACAGCTCCTTGGCTTCTCCACTGTCAACTAGTGCCTGTGATTTCACCGAGCAACCTTGCACATCACCTACTAGACATGACCTAAGAGAATGACTTAGACTCCCTTGATAGTCCGATTTTCCTATGGACTCAAGGCCCTAACAACTAGGCAAGTGTACCAAACACTTGCACCATAGCTTGTCCTTATCCTTGATGCATCTTCATCAACCCTTGGACTCCATCAAGCTTATCAACCCTCCATGCTTGTGGTCATTGTCATCAATCGCCAAGACCGCCATCAACAATCATCATAGAGTAGAAAATGTTTCCTACACGGGCAACACTTGTGTAGACATTAGTCACATTTCATGTTTGTCATTCATCACCAAAACATTACCTTGGGGTGACCTCAATGGTCATGATCCTTACACCGAGGCGGCTCTGGCTCCGGGCACGGTGCGGCAGGGCAGCCGTGAGGCACGGGCGGGCGGCTCTGGCTGAGGGCGAAGAAGGCGCATGACGGGATGGATAGAGCAGCGCCGGGAAGAGAGATAGGAGAAGAGCGTAGGGAAGGGAGGGCACAGAGGGTAGATGCGGCGGACGCGAACAATCACCGCTATGAACCGAGTTCAATAATTTTTTCAGGTCCGGTTCTGAACGGATAGGTGACGCGTGATATTGAGACACGTCACCTATTATACAGGTCTGATATTAGTGATGCATTTTATTAACCCACTTTACTATTATGAAGTTATTAGTGACGCGTCTTAATATAGGGACTTGGTTTAGTGACGCGTCCAGTTTTCACGCGTCACTATATGTGATTAGTGATATTTTTCTTCAGAAGCGTCACTAATTAAGGTGTTATTTTTGTGCCTTTTTTTACATAGTGTCACCCACTAGCAAATCATTACGAAGAGGCCAAGAGGGCTGAACTTTACCAATCGATCAGGCCTGGGCCTGCTGCAACCCGAACGTCCGAACTCCAGAAGTACAGAACGTATGTTGCCTTCTCCTTGACGCCTCCTCTCAGCTTGTCTGCTCATGCAGTTTCTCTCTGTTCTTCACACATTCGCACACTCGGCTTCACCGGTTCGCCCCCTCCGTAGATCACCATCGTCGGATGCTCGAGTGCTCGACACCCATCGGGTGAATCGGTATCATCACTGTCGGGCACCAATCTAAGATTTTAGACTTCTAGTTGCCGCCCTTCAGTTTGTCAAGGTTAGAAATCCAAAATTGTGAAGCAATCCCTAAATTCTAATTAAATGTTTTTGTGTGTGCTGAACATCTGACTAAACAATTGGTGGTGGTTTTCTTTTCAGTTTGTCGGAGTAGCATCACATGTGACATGTGAACATGTCCTCCGCTAGAAGGCATGCACCTAGTAGTGAGAAAAGGAGAAAAAAGAAACATATAGAGGAGTTGAATGAATCATAGAGAGGTGCTATTCATAATTTTTTCGGACTACAGCTACAAAGCCTTCATGTAAGATTGACAAGTTGGCAATAGTTGTTGTTGAGCAACAAGATGGAGGGATTTCACAAGAAAATATTGACATCAACATCAATGTAAGTGGTCATGAGGAAGAGGAATTTGCCCGTGCTGATGAACAACCATTTTTTTTCTATCGATATTTATGATCCAAGAAATTGGGATAATCTTGATAATAAAGCAAGGGATGTATTAGTGGAAAAGGGACCTATAAGAGAACAGAACCTCGTATTCCCATTAGATGACACGTCAAGGCATTTTTCATATGCTCATTATTCCAAAGTACGAAAGAATGGAGAGGTACATGACAGAAAATGGTTAGTTTACTCTAAGCATATTGATAAAGTGTTTTGTTTCTGTTGTAAAATTTTCAAGTCTAACAACATGAAGAGTTTATTAGCATTTGATGGTTTGAGAGATTGGATACATCTCAGTGTGAGTTTGAAAGAACATGAAGGCACTATTGAACACAAAATCAGCATGAACTCTTGGAATGAATTAAGGACTAGATTGAGCAAACACAGAACCATTGATAAAGAATTGCAGGAGCAATCTGATGTGGACTTAAAATAATCTAATATCTGAGTTGAAGTTCTTGCAACTAAGTTTGTTAGATAGACAAATGTCTGCAATGGAGATTTTTGAGTATGTTAGAGAAGTGGATAGCTATCCTAATGTTTCTATTGCTTATAGAATCTTGTTTACTATGCATGTGACCATTGCGTCAGTAGAAAGAAGCTTTTCAAAGTTAAAGTTGTTGAAGAACTATTTGAGGTCGGTAATGTCTCAAAAAAGATTAAATGGTTTGGCAACCTTGTGCATTGAGAAGAACCTGCTCGACGGGATTGATATGGACTCTATCATCACCGACTTTGCATCCAGGAGTGTTAGAAAAAATTGCTTCAAGTGATATCTATATGATAATTTATTTCAATAGTTAAATGCTATATTTTGCACTTGTTAATGTGTCACTGTTAGTGGTAACAAATTTTATTGATGTTGTAAAGTAATACACCAATATAGTTCAAAATCATATATTATCTTGTATGTTTGTCGTCAATGGGGCCTCCATTTTCCATCCAGCACCGGGCCACCAAAATCCATGGGCCGGCCCTGGCTGCAAACAACATGTTAATGATAAATAAGTTGGATCCACTCTTGGGGATGTTAAGTGACCTAAATAATTGGCATCCCAGAGTGGATTCATCAGCATTCGTCTTGTCACCTCCTGTTCATGTACTGCTGCCTTGTTCTTGGAGGTGAGGAACACCATCCAACATGCCCAACTTTCGCAATAGTACTCAACAAAATTAGTAGGGAATGCCTACTCAACATGTCCAACACTACAATGGCTGAATTTTATTTTTCTGTATTTTGACATATGCATAATTTCTACTCATACATGGACAATTATGACCATCCTACATTTTTCAAGCTTTGCTGCCCTTGATTACAAACATATGTAGCTATGGACAGATAGATATAAAATTTGACTAAATCAGTAGCTTCTATGCATTCGATAAGTGCCGGCTTCAGCACATGGATCGGTTGGGCTTTAGATAGAACAAACTGGTGATGCTTACACCAAATTTGTCTAGTGTCGTTCTGATGAAAATTCCTCCTTTCACTGGCTTAACTCAATGTCTTGAAGATGACATTAGAGAGCCAAGACAAATGCATTCTTCTCACCACGATGCCAACTTTTTATTCAGGATATTATTTATGCTTCAATGGCACGTTAAATTAGACAAATAAAACAATCATGTACAACCAGACGCTATTTTCAATCTTCAGTTAGAAGGGGCTTCTTCTTGTCCTCCCACTTGTTTAACCTTACGCGTGTTTTTTTGACCTGTAACATGTATACAAAAAGTTTAGCTGCAAATCTTGCTTGCCAAGATTGTTGCAGCTGAGATATTTGATGATGTTAATAATATAAAGATAATTAATTTATATGAAAAAACCATAAAAATTTGAAAAATCACCATGGCTATATTCCCCTACCTCTTTATTCCAATCAGTCCGAAGTGTGACGAAGTGTTTGCACAATGATTTCACCAATCATTCCGGCCCATATTCCCTAGATGTTAACCGTTAGTATCTGGTACTTTGAACAGTACACGAAGATAAGGGATCGTATTTTTCTTTCCACAAGATATATACTTGTTTGAAACCGATAGTGTTGGACATGTGATTAACCTATTGGGCTACTTTTCATCTATTAAATAGGATGCTTGTTTAATTAAAGTCATAAACTAAGGATGCGTAGTACAGTAAACCGTGTTAAGCTTATTCTTGTTTTTAGCCTTCATGACATTACTTTACCCCACTTGCTGAGTACTTTATGTACTTACGCATTTTAGTTTTTCCTATATTATTGTTGTCATTATTCTGCTGCTTAGAAGATGATGGTGAGATGGACTACATCGACGAGAACTACTACGACTAGGAGTGCGACCCCCGGTTGACTGCCTGTGGCGTTATGGAGTCTTCCGCTATCTTTTATTTTTCTACATGTAATTTAGACTATGTAATAATAATAATGACATTGGTTTTATTGTTACTTCACTTTTATCCTGTGTGCGTGAAAACTTGATCCTGATGCATATGGATGCATTTGGTTTTGGTCTTAAAGCCGGGGTGTGACACGTGATGGCCTGGTTGTAACTTCTAAGAATACGTGGATTTAGCCCTCAATCAACTTGTTTGGTCCTCTATGCCTTCCACATATGTCTAACATGTTGCTTAATCCATGTAAGTACTTCTGTAACATAAATTGAAGACACATTATGGTGCAGCATCAATTCATCATATATATTCAATATAATTAAGATGTAGTTGTGTTTCATTTTTTAATCAAAAATAACTAATTCGGTTGTATCAAAGTTGGGGATGTCCTCATCACCCGCCGTTATAGCCTCCATGTCGCTCGTCGCTAGATTCAGGCCCCGCGCCGTCAGATTCGAGCCACTCTCCGTTGGATCCGGACCCCTCCTGTTGGATTTGCCTCCAGCACCACTCCCTGTCGGATGCGGTGGGGAGGGTGAACCTATCGCTGCCGCCTCCTTGTTTGGGGGAGGGAGGCCGCGCCGCCGTCGCCGCCGTGCGTGGGTGAGTGAGGCCTCTCCGTCACCACTGCCTCATCGCGTGGGGGAGGGAGGCTGCACCACCACCTCGCATGGGAGAGGGAGGCTTTGCTTTAGGAGAGAGACACCACCGATGAGGGAGACACCACCGAGGGAGGGAGATAAGGGCAGTGGCCAGAACCGATGTCGCAGGGGGAGCGAGGAGGCGGCGGTGCTCCTCGGTGCTCTCCGTCATGAAGGAAAAGGAGGGGCGGGCTGGACAGTCCGGCACGAGCTGAGGAAGGAGAGAGACGGCTCGGATGGGGAAAGGAGGATTTCATGTTGGTGTGTTAGGGTTAGAGAAATATATATGAAGTGAGTTTCAGATCAAAACAAGGCATTTGTTAGTAGCAGGCTTTAAAAAGACCCATCACTAAGTTATGTCTTGCAAAAATGGTAACAAACATATGACTGTAAGAGAACTTTAGTAACGAGTTTTAAAATGCCTGTCACTAATCATTAATAGGCTTTTTTTTTGTTAAACATCATTTTTGTAGTAGTGTTTGTCTATTATGGTTCTGATGAAAATTCCTCATTTCACTGGATTAACTCAATGTCTTGAAGATGACATTGGAGAGCCAAGACAGACGCATTCTTTTCCGTTATAATGTCAACTTTTTATTCAGGATATTATTTATGCTTTAATGGCACATTAAGTTGGACAACTAAAACAATCATGTACAATCTGGCGCTATTTTCAATCTTCAGTTAGAAGGGGCTTCTTTTTGTCCTCCCACTTGTTTAACCTTACGCGTGCTTTTTCGACCTGTAATATGTATACAGAAAGTTTAGCTGCAAATCGGGTTTGCCAAGATTGCTACAACTGAGAGATTTGATGGCGTTAGTCATATACAAATAATAAATTTATATGAAAAACATGAAAATGCAATGACCATATAAACATATCACCATTGTTGTGTATACACCCTAGGAAAAAAAATTCGCCAAAATTTTACCGATACTTTGGAAATTTCGTCTTTACCGGTGGGTCCCGATAAAAAAAACGTACCGGTCAGGCAAATTTCACGATCCCACCCACCCGCGCGCGGCAGCTTACCACAGGCCCAACACAGCCCCTTTACCCCCCCCCCCCCCCCCCCCCCCCCCCCAAATCCCTAAATCTTCAAAATTTCATTCGTTCCCCACTCTGTCCACCGAAACAGTAGCGGTGGCCAAGCCTCGTCCCATCGCAGCGACGCCGGCCTTTCTTCCAACCCCTCTCCCTCCTCTTCTTCATCTCTCGGGGCTGGGCAAACAGGCGTGCCGCTCGACCTGCAACTGCAATGGCAGCCATGGAAGACGATGGAGGTGGTGGTGCTGGTGGTCATCGTGTCACAGGGGCTGCGACCCAGGACGAGCAGGAGCACCAATGCAGGACCAAGGCGAAGGGGAAGGAGGTAGCTCATGGTGGTGGTGCTGGCCGGTCGTCCTGTGGTGCCGGCGGCAGTGGGTTGTCCAACAGCGTCGACGACAGGACCAAGCCTACACCTGTTGTAACTCGATCAGGCGAGCATGTCTCTGCTAAACCAATAATATTCCTCCAATCAGTGTTAGATGGTTTGGTACCACTGCATTAGAGTATATCAATTAAAAGAACTATATTCTTCCAATTATGTGGCAAGTCTGAGATTGTGATTGATGAAATAACACCCCTTTTAGAAATATTAGCTTCTAATAAATTCTAATATATGTGTGAAAAGCCTCATAGCTTATAGAATTTGCATCGTAGGATTGTTAGCAAGGAAAAAAAACAAACTAATCTGAATCTAAACATCAAATTAGTAATTTTCTACTTACTTGAACGGAGAGTAGAGAATGTAGAGCCATGAGGAAAGGTCAGCTGTTAGTTAAGACATTGCATTGCTGCATCATTGAGTAGTTAGATATGGAGGTGGAAGAGGTCGCTGCATTTAAGAGAAAACTTTGTTTTGGCAAAAAGGGTGGTAAGAAAAGAAAAGGAGAATGGGAGGAGGAAGAAGAAGAGATTTTGTAGATGACAATGGATCAGATTCTGCTCCACCTGATAGTCCAGTTTATGCTGATTCAGGGGATGACAGTTTTGATAATCAAAGTGACGGTGAGTTTAGATTAGCCTCGGCTCTAATTTATTGTCACCAACTTATAATTTTATTGATTGAAATTATTGTTGTCTCAAAGATGATGCTGCTGGTAGTGGTGATGGATCTTGTGGTATTACAGCCCGTGATGGTGTTCAAGGTGTTCAAGGTAGTGGCAGTGGTTCCAATGGTGGTGAAGGTACCTCACTTATACTTCTATGGCAAATACTGGTGCAAAACATATAGTGATGTACTCATATTCGGCATTGTAGGTGTCGTTGCAGAAACAAGCTCTCTCCGGCCAAAATCAACTAGGAAGAAGAGGCGAACTTATCTCAAGGGTGTATGAACTCTAATAAGTTAGCTTAGTGCATCAGCTGCTTCATACAATATTACTGTATTGTGATTTGAGTATTTGACTTAGTGACCATACTTTGAACATTTCACATGTATTTTTTGTAGTGATTCAAGCTGTCTAGAAGAAGATGCAGCTGTGGTGCCCTTTATTGCTGCATCAGCTTGTTTTGTTCATAGTTTGCTATGGCAAGTTTGTTCATTTGACAATTATGCTTGTCTGATTAGAATTGTAATTAGGACTGTATTAACGAATGGACTTCACCATTTGGGAATATGCATTCGGACTGATGCTATTTTGTTTGGCCAATTGAACATGACCTATCTAACTTGTTGCAATCCTCAAACGTGTGGAATATTTCTCTTATTACATTACATTCATGATATTTATTACTATTGTGATATTTAATGGATCTGTGATGATTTTATTAAATTTATAACAAATTTTTTTTCAAAAAAGTTAAATTTGTTTGAATTTAAATTCGAAATTACCAAAATTTCGGGAATTTTGTTTTTATCAGCAACCACCGATATTTTTCCCCTACCGAAATATATTTCCTAGTATACACCCACACCATATAAGTTGAGATAATATTCTGGCCTACCTCTTTATTCCGATCAGTCCGAAGCGTGACGAAGATAAGAATCAGTGTTTGCACAATCAGTCCACCAATCATTGCGCCCCATATTCCCTGGATGTTAACCGTTAGTATCTTGTACTTTGAACATGCACGAAGATAAGGGATTGTATTTTTTTCGTAAGATATTGGCTATTGAAGCTTTACCATGGCACCGAGATCAAAATGGAATCCCAGAACGCAGCCAAGGGGAATGCCGACGCCGTAGTAGCAAGCGACGTTCACATACGCCACGAACGCCTGCCACCCGCATCCAACCTCCACGCCTGCAGAAATTCCACGTACGACATTGGCAAGAATTGCTAGCTTTTGATCGGAAAACGCAACAGCGATATCTGTCATCTTTTGCTGCAGTCTCCACCAGGGTGATGGAGGAGCTGATCAGAAAAATCCATGCAGCGCTAGTGTTGTGCAACAATAAAGAAAAGAAAAGACGAAACCTGAGAGGACCGGTTGGATCCCGTTGAGCAGGATGGTCACGGCGAGCAGCGGCGTCATGGTGGAGACGGCGCGCGCAACGTCCTCGCCTCTGGTGAAGATGTAGCTGATGTAGTCGCGGAGGCACATCACGACGACCGCCGCGATGGACGCCACAAGTAACGACAGCAACGTGACAACCTTGACAGAGAAAGATGCTGACTTGGGGTGGCCGGCTCCAAGCTCGTTGCTAACCCTCACACTGCAGCTCGGTACAATCAAACAACGCATTATTATTGAACGAATCATGTGAGATCTTGATCATTATTACTAGTACACATGATGGTTACCTGGCTGCCGCATTGAAGCCTACTGATACCATGAACACCCATCCTGATATCGACATGCTGAAATGAAATGAAGCAGCATTTTTCAGCAGATGAACAGATCGTATCTCAATCTGCCTAATATAACCGACAACTAATAATAAGCAAATTAATAACTAGTGTTAGCTTACCAGACGGCGAGAGAATCGAGGGCGATCTCGGGATCCTTGAGCAGGCCAGCAATGAGCACGGTGATCTACGTGTACCACGTCTCGAGGCACAGCATGACCGCGGACGCCGCCGAGAGCTTGAAGAACTCCGGTAGGCCGGAGAATGCCCGGCACGAGAACCCGGTCCACGTCCGCCTGCACCTCGCTGACGTGACGATGTACACGAACTGCGCCGCAACGATGATCCACCAGCTGAGGCTCAGGATCAGCGACGCGCCGAGCAGGCCCAGCCCGAAGCGGTAGACGACTAGGTAGCTGAGGACGAGGTGCACGGCGAGCGTGGCCGCGGAGATGTAGGCGCTCGGTGCAACGATGCTTTGCGCCTGCAGGAATTTCTGGATGGGGAGGTTGGCCGCGTACGCGAAGATCTGCGGGATCAGGCCGACGACGAACACCCAGGCGGCTGAGGCAATGCGCTCCGGCTCGCCGAGGAGGAGGAGGATCCGTTTGGACAAGACGTAGATGATGGCCAGCGGGACGCCTGCGGCGGTGAGCAGGACGAAAGAGCGTTGCATGTAGATGCCCAGCATCTCGTACTTGTGCGCGCCGAAGGCCTGCCCGCACAGCGTCTCCACGGCGCTGCCCATGCCCAGCTGCATGCGTACGTTTCATCCAAACGTATAGAATTTAGTCACAACTTGCTGCTACTCTGTCTATCTAGTATTCAAACATACATTTGATGCTAATTATTCTTGTAAGATTTGTGCAACTTGTATTTGGACTGAAATGCATATATGCAGTACTAGTGTACGTTATATCAAGCAAATGCTTTTTTTATGCAGTCATAAATATTGTTCTAGCTGTGTACAGCGTACAGTGCTAGTTAACTTGAAAACTAACGGCAGGTCTCAGAAGGAACATCAAAACTAACAGCAAACTGGACCAGCAGCTAATCCCCTACTGGATCTGGATCAGCAAACTGAGAAGCTGAAAAAAGAAATGTGTGACAAGAGATGTTTGCTGAGTTTGAAAGCAGAGCTCCAAACAATGAAGGGGACTACCGATAATATTCACCAGTTTGCAACGACGAAGCTAACTTACCATGAGGCCGTATGCGAACACCTGAATACCGACGTTGCCGAGCGATGCGGCGGCGAGCTCGAGCGTGCCGAGCTGGCCGCAGAAGATCCTGGTGGACAGGGACATGGCGTAGTTGATCATGTACACGGCCACGGCCGGCGCGGCCAGCGCCACCAGCAGCCGCAGCTCAGCCCGCGTGGCGCGGAACAGCCGCCGCGCCCACGGCTGGGACTCGTCGCTCAGGATGCGCTCCAGCTGCGCGCTCACCCCGTGGCTGGCGTTGTCCGGCGACAGGAGCGGCGGATACTGCTCGTCGCTCGTGGTGCCCATGGCCGCGCGCCGCCGGTAAAACGTCGGAATGAAGCTCCAATTGCTCAAGCTTCAGCTATAGCTGCAGCTCGGTGCATAGCTGTAACAGTAGGATCGCAAGGAGGGTGCGACAATAAGAAGCGCAGCACACTTGTGGGTCGCCGCAGAACACGAGTCCAGCGCGGCGTGTTGTACCTGACTACCTGTGGTGTGCCATCAGCTCCACCCCACAGCTGCATCGACGCACGTGACATCAGGGCCGTGTGTGTAGATATGACGACGATGTTTGTCTGCTGGCGATAGATCGCGGCGATGCTACAGGACATAAGCATATATCAACAGGGCAGGTGAGGTTGATTTGTCGCCTTGCCAATGGCAGAGGGGTTGGTATCGGTCGTCCTTACTCAGTGAAAGAGATGAGTGATGATGAGGTCCAGTCCAGGGCACAGACACACTTCAGCCAGACCCACGAAAATAAATCTATGGCTATAGTTGCCGCTATAACCGGATATAGCTACTAGGTGGAGACGTCGCTAAGCTAATCCGCTATAACCGGATATAGCTACTAGGTGGAGACGTCGCTAAGCTAATCCACTTTAGCCGCTAAGCATTGTAAGCCGCTAATAGTGGCTAAATTTCGCTATAGCCGCTATATGTGCTATAATTTACCCGCTAAATGGGCACTACCGGAACCGACGATATGCCCAGTGCCATGATGTTTACCGAGGGCTTTTCCACGGGCACTCGGCATATAGGTCATTGTCGAGTGTTAAACCTGCAGGCTCTCCGCATATACACAACACATAGCATTAAAGATGTTTGCCGAGTGTAAGTAAAAGGGACACTCGGCAACAAAACCGGCATCCCTCGCCAACTAAAAACACCCGGCAAACGTGTGGGGTCTAGTGGGGCACAACGCTGACTGGGGACGGAAATAGCCGCCGCCGTTAGGCTATGTCGAGTGCTTAAAACTAGCACTCGACAGCTAATACAGATGCCGAGTGTCTGCCTATGGCACTTGGCAAATAGGACTATATGCTGAGTGTCTGCCTATGGCACTCAGCAAATATGAAAAAAAAACTTCAAAAAACACCACTTGTCTATTTCTATTTACACTAGTATAATATATGATAATCAATGACAAAGTATTGTATTTATATTGACCTGTTTTGTATATTCTGTTATTTTTTGGTTCAAATGTAATTTCTTGTTAAAAATCAAGTTTGAACTACAAGTACTGAAAATAATGGAATATAGTGAAAGAAAAAATAATATTTAGTTTACTAAGTCCAATTTGAGTCCATATGCATGAAAACGAAACAATATTTCATGCATCTTATTTACGAAACATGAGCACGAACATGTCATCTACTTATATTGAAATTATATAAAAAAAAACAAAGTGAAAAAATCACAAAACTTGTCATAGTATCCTGATATCATATGGGAAGGCTGTGTTAAAAAATAGAGAAGAATTCATAAAAGTTATTAGATACATTCTTCACAAATCGAACAATCTCAAACAAAGATGCATAGAGTTAACAGGAAACGAGTAAGATTTCGAATCAAATTGATGATTCAATTAAAATTTACCTTTGAAACTTTTTGTATACATGGAAGATCATATTCATTTAGTCATGTCTAAATTTGGTCATTTTTTGGATCGATATGATAATTTCTTATATGTTTTTTAAATATTGAGTATTGAACGAAATAATTTGGATTTGAGCTAAAAGTATATAAAATAACAGATTTTTTTATTACAACATCAAATTATAAGTATTTCTTTATTTTTCTAAGTATATTTTAAAAATTGGTGATACATTTCTAGTTAAATTATAATAATTTTTAAAGTAAAACAGAAAATAGTTTGCCGAGTACCCAGGATCGATTCACAGCCCACTAAATGAGTACAATGCACTTTGTTGTATTAAGTAATAACAATATTGTTATAATGAACATATATTTATTTCCTATTAATTGTTAGAAACTATTTATTTTAATTTCAAAATTGTAATAAACTATGTTTTTCTTATTTAAATTGGTCAAGTTCTTTGTTAAGCAATGATTCTAACATTTTTTTTTTGTAAAACCGCTAAATGGCTTAGCTGCCACTATAGCCAGTTATAGCTGCACTTAGCTGTTCTGGAAGTTGGCATTGAAGGCCTTAAAATTGAATTGAGTTCAATTCCAAATTAGCCAAGGTATTCGAATCAGCCTCAATTCAAAATCTGTTGTTTGGATGACTATTGCATTGCCTTTTGAAATTCTTAGGAACAGTCCAATTCAATGCATGTTTGGATGTACAAAGAATGGTATTGGAATTCTGCCATCCGCTATGCTACACAACTCCATCTTCAGGGGCCAATCTCGTCGCACCGCCCATCCTTCATCGACCAGGAGGAAGAAGGGAAGGGCGCCAGACGAGAGGAAGAAGTGGGACGCCAGCTGATGAGAACATCACTCTTATGGATACATCCAGTATTTCGTCAATCAACATGCAAGTTCATGTGTGTCAACTGAATTTACGGGTGAGCTTGTTCTTAATGAATTCTTTATATGATTTTGAGAACATATGGCTATCTAATCAATTAATTATTGTTAGAATCCATAGAGATAATGATGAGATAGCTGGGGAGGTGATTGGAGGCGTGATGGAACAGCAACGATGTCCAAGCCAAGGTGGAGGCCCAATCAAAATCGACTTTGAGTCTGTTTCGGAGCACAGGACCAGTCTGCACTAAAATGGACGCCCAGGACGAATACGGACTCAGATTTGGACGTTTTATATATGCCTGGAAAGATAACAAAAAGAACTTTCTAACCCATCTGATCCCATGTCAAAATATGTCCCGAGCCGTCAGGAATCATCGAAACAAAGTCGACATCCAGAATCTATCCTGATGCTGCGACACCGTAATCAGTCTTTGGGCCATGTATCGAGTTGAGCCCACTTAGAACTGCGTCCAGGGGGTCTTGCACGACCTTAGGGTTATCATATACAGCCGCCGCCTCTTCATTAGGGTTTGGGTTTTGCTTAGTTTATTCTGTTAAGAACAGTTTTGCCGTTTGATCGGTTTGTGAGACCCCAACTTGTGAGATTGATCGTATACTTGCAAATTTGGTTGCATTCTTCTTTGTTCTTGCTTGTGTTCTTGATTTGCAGGTAAGGATAAGCCTTCTCAGCGAGGTCAATCATTCTTGAACGGTTGATAAGCAGAGGAGACATTGTGCTATAATTGCGGGGTTTAGAACGTGCTGTTCTGAAGCCGAATTGATTTGTGTGTCGCCTCCGATCAAATCAACTTATCCAGAACCTTTCAGAGGATCAGGAACCCTTGTTCACTTCAAGTGGTAACCATAGTTTCAGGTATACCGTTAGGTTCGCCCTTATCCCTGTTATTTTGTTCAGTTCTAAACTCCAGAAAACTGCCCTATAAAAATATTTGTTCATCGTGTTTCCGCTGTCCTATACGCCCCGTGTGCAATGCAATTTTCAGTTTAGTTTGCTTCTCTAAATTTTAGTCCCTACAAGATCATTGTATTGTTGGTCTAGTGCTTGTTCTTTGGTCTTATTTGAGTGGTGCACGTTCTTGTTCATAGAAAATCAAGAGAAAAAAAAATCAGTTTGTTACACACATTGAGAGTTTTGGAATAATATATTATCTATCTCTGTGTCTATCATATTCAGATCATAATTTTTCTTATGCTAGAATATATTTTTTCCTTTTTCTTTCTAGCACTAATACCTTGCTGCAGTTCTGATTCACAAGAAAAGAAAAGAAAAGAAAAGAAAAGAAAAAGGCAAAAGTGCACAAGAGGAAAAGCTGCATAAAAAAGAGAAAGTAGAAACATGAAAAGATAAAAATTTAGAATTGCTTGTAGTCTTTGCGTCCTTTGTTGAGTCATTTGCTTGCTTGCTTGAACTAGGTCCGAGACAAGTTTAGGCCAGTGATATAGACTAGCTTGGGACTATTATTCAGTTTTGCAACTTCTGAATTGAAATTTTGCTAATCCTTGCTATCACATATTGTCTATCCAAGCTCCAATTATATCCTTCTGAGCAAGCACAAATTTTTGACCCTCGCAATCGTCGGATCACACTCTCCAAGGTATCCTTCGCTTACTGTAATTAAGAACTTTATAAGAGCTTAGTAAGATGCTTCAATTTGCTTGTTGAGAGCTTCCACTGTGATGCGATAGTAGTGGTAGGAAAATATACTCTTGTGTCTTTTCTTGTTTGCTACTAACAATGACAGGTTACAACACTCATGGTGATGAGTCTATGGCGTCTAATGAGAATGATACAAGTGTTGCAGCATAACAAGTGATTAGTTCTCAGATGGAGAAGGTAGAGAAAAATCAATTAAACAACTTATTTCAAACTCACTTTGTTGTGAAGGATCGACGTTGTTGTGTCATCATTGATGGAGAAAGTAGCCGTAACTTCGCAAGCATGGAGTTGGTAGAGAAGCTTGGTTTGACCACACAGCCACACCCATGTCCACACTACATCCAATGGGTAAATTCTTGTGGTAAGATAAAGGTAGATAAAATTGCACACATTGAAATTTTTATTGGATCTTATAAGGATAATGCAGATTTTGATATAGTGCCTATGCAAGCGTGTCATTTATTATTGAGTAAGCCTTGGATTTCTACAAATAATGCTTTGCACAATACATTGCTAATAGCTATTCATTTAAATACAATGGTAGAAGAGTTACTCTTAAACCTATTACTGCTGCTGAAATTTTAGAAGAAGATCAACAAAGACTTGAGAGAAGAAAGAACGAACCATTTAGGATAGAATGGGCTGCTTTAAATATTGCAACACTTTTAAAATCTGAATTACTAGAGGATGAACATATTTCCTTGCCTCTTGTTGCAACTAATACATTTCAGGTTCTATACAAAGAAGAGGATAGTGAGAAAGATAAAGAACAAGTTGTTGTTTCAAGTAAGAACTTTCCTAATATGCTGAATTGTTCCAACAATCTTGTTGTATTGGAACCTTGTCTTGATTTGTCATTGCCACAAGTTAATTTATCTACTGATCCTTGTGATAAAGATAAGTTATATGCCAACGCTTTACTTATATCTTTGCCACAACAAATGAATGAGCTTGATGATTTTGCTTATGATTCACCTATTAGTGCTGAAATTAAACATTTGATTCTAGTTTCATGTGAAAGGGATGAACAGAAATTATTGCCTTCTCTAAATACTTTGGGTTATATTGAATTTGATGTTCTTTGTGATCTAAATACCGTGGAGAAGAATATCTTTTCTCAAACTGAATTGCCTTTATTAGCAAGAAACATTTTTTATGCTATTGGCAACTATAATCATAGAGGTTTGTTTATGGTGTATAGAGTTTATGTTTGTTCAAAATTGAAACCCCCTTGTGTTGTACAAATAAATGACCAACTAGAAAACTTTGATAATAATTACCATGTCATGTCATCTTTTTCTAGTATTTCTAAGATCACACATTGTCTACCTTGTCATAAGACTGAGAATGATGCTCATATTATTGACCATGTTTTCAAAGAGGTTATTAATTTGCATGGAATGTCTTCTACTGTAGATTCTCATCGTGATGACAAATTTTATAATACACATAAATATGAGTTACATCCCAAGCTTGGGAATAGTTCTATAATTAATATTTCAGATTTGAGACCATATATGGGAGAAAGAGATGAGCTCGAGTCGAGGATGACTCTAATTCAAAAGGGGGAGAATGATGAGGACATCACTCTTATGGATACATCCAGTACTTCGCCAATCAAAATGCAAGTTCATGTGCGTCAACTGAATTTACGGGTGAGCTTGTTCTTAATGAATTCTTTATATGATTTTGAGAATATATGACTATCTAATGAATTAATTATTGTTACAAACCATGGAGATGATGATGAGATAGCTGGAGAGGTGATTGGAGGCGTGATGGGACAGCAAGGACGTCCTGTCACACCCCATTTTTTTTTTTTGCAAACCATGAGTCCCAATGAATGTTTTCAGTTGACTGTGTTGGAAATTTAAAAGTTTTGAACTCATTTCAAAATCCAAGTCAAAGGACAGAATTCAAATCAGATTTGAATTGGAAAATTGTCAAATAGGAGCAAGTTTGAGAACTCAATCTTTTTCCATATAAGTATAACCAACTAAACTTACCTAAATAAACTACATAACAAAGGAGAATTTTGCAGATTTTATCAGGATTTTAGGTGTAGGTTTGGACCATTTTAAAATTCAAACCATATTTAAAAACAGATTACATTGTCAATTTTATAGTTCCAAATCCATAGAGAATTACAAGTTGGTGTCTGAAGAAGAAATGACCAATGACACTTTTGGAGCATGCTCAAAACGTTTGGTAAAGTTTGGAAGAGCGGAAGACACTCAATTGATCAAAATACAGGGACAGTTTTCTGACTTTTCCTAAATTCGAAACTGAACCCAACCTCTCTTTCTTCCTCCTCTGTCAGAGCTTGGAGGCCGCGTGGCCGCCGGCCAGCCGTCCTCCCTCGGTGTTTGCTGCTTAGGGCGAGCTCCAGGACCCCTATAAAACGACCCCGGCCGAACCCTAGCACTTTTCCCCCTCCTTTTTCCTCCCTCAGCCGCCATAGTCACCTGCCATGGAGGCCTCTCTCTGAGCTCTCCTGCTCCGGCGAGTGCAGGCCCTCTGAGCGAGCTCGAAGCTTCCGTGTTCTGCGCAGGGGTGTGCTGAAGCTTTCCCGACTGACTGCTCCATCCCCCTCGCGCGGTACAGTGAGATCGAGGCGCTTCTTCCTCAGCGCCGGCCAAACTGTGCCGAGCCGCCTCGCCGCCTCTCCCTCCCTCCACGGTACTCCGAGCTCCAATTCTTTCTAATGGTAACTTGTTTGCACTCCCTAGAACACGTTTAAGCCCCTGCTTGCTCAGATCTCACCGCAGTTTTGACGGATTTGAAGTTCTTCGCGCCGCCGGCCGAATCCGCCACCTCGTCGTCGAGCACTACCTCCAGGACCTCTTCCGCGTCGACCGACCCCATGCCGACTGCCACCTCTTCAGGGCGGAGCTCCTAGGCCCAACCTCTACCTCTCCCATGCTCTCCTTCACTCGCACGACCTCACCGAAGGTGAGCCCTGCTCTGCGCATCGTCGCCGGCCATCTTCGGCGTTGTCTGACCTCACCTGCATGTGCGCGACGATGTGTAGATCATTTATTTCCATAGGACCGACCTCATCCGAGCCTTGTAGCGCCCTACGGCGAGCTCGCCGGCGTGCGCGGCCACTGCTCCGGCGAGGGCCAGCGACGAGCGCGCGAATTCTCTGGTTCAAATGTTTTCCTACGAAAACGTTATTCCAGAAAATGACCAAACATTGTAAAATAAATTCCAGGAGTTCTACTGCATGGAAAAATATGAAATAAATTTAGTTGGATTCCTAAGAGCAAGATCTATCCATGTAACCTGGTCCCATGGCCTGATCTTTTTTACACATTTGTGTAGGATTACTTCTTGTTTTACCTTAAATGGCAAATATGTGATGATTTATGGCTTGTAAAATCATATGGATTGTCATGCATGTTTCCCCTGTTTCATGTAGTACAAATATAATTTTATCTCACCATGTTGTGTTTATAAATTGCAAGTTATATATTTATCCATGTTTTGACCATTTAATTGATATAGAATTATTTGTGCATGCTAGAATGTTATTTCTTGTTCTGAGGATCTTCTATAAGCTTATACTATGTTTGCATGTCATAAACTAAAATTCTAGTACCAAGGAATTTCATCAAATGAATTGTTTCACTTAAAGCATGCATTTATTTGAGATTTTTGTGGCATTTAACCAATAAATTATTCTCCCATGAAACCAGTTCTCAAAGTTCAATTTTGATGTATATAATTGCTCTGAAAAGTTTAATACTCATAGCACCTGTTTAAGTGCATGTTTCTGATTTATTTTGCTCATAGTTCTGAAACTTGTAAAAGTCATAATTAAATAATTACAACTCTTTTAGAGGTGATTCAAGTTGCAAACATCTTAATTTGATACCCTATACCAAGATTAAATAATATATGGTACATAATCTTTCTACAAATTTTTTGTTAAAACCACCCTACGCGATGAACCCCGTTTTATCCGATTTCGGACAGAACCTTAGTGTTTTGCCCATGGCGTAAGCTACCCACCTTCATTTTAAGTGGTTCCAACTTCTTTGTGTTCATAACTTGTTGCTTATCATCTCCATAAAGTGCCATGTCATTTTATCATTGTATTGCATCATGACATACATATTTATGCCGGCGTATATTTCTTTGTTTAGTGAATGACGTAACTGAGAGTGACACGGGTGCTCCAGAGGGTGAAGCACCAGAAGGGGAACCAGCTGAGAACATTCCCTCAACTGAAGGCAAGCACCAATCATATCTCTCCTATGTTTTGGATATGCATTAAATTGATTATCGGTCTATGTTTATATTGCATTGTCGGGCAATAGGTTAAGTATTACTTGTGTCCTTGGTGTCTACCTTGTTCCTTGCTGTAGTGTGTCTATGGACAGGGATGGGTTGGTTTTATATTTTACGGTGTGTCGAGCTTAGACTTACAATAGACCGGTAAAAGTCGAATCGATGGCAAGGTCACCACCGGTTCGCAAGATAGGAAATCTTGGTTACTTGCAGATTGGTAAATTGATGTTAATTAATCTATGGACTAAGAGGAGATCAGGATATAGCCCCGCTTGGTCAGTTAGGACCCCGTTGTTCTTGTTGTCTTAAGCACTTTCCGTTCTAACCACATGTCGAATATAATGGTAAGACAAGCCGATTATCTCACTTCATACCGGTTGTTGGGCGATGACTTCATTACTTGATTGACACACACGAGTATCTATCCTGGGTACCTCCAGAGAAGGTCCATAGTACTCCCTGTGATGAGGATTTTCCAGCTGTCTGGGAATGGGTGTGAAAAAGGTTGACATGAGTACCCCCTTGTGTGGCTTTAGCGGGTCGCATAAGCCGCATGGTCCTCTAGTCATGTGGGTACATTGGAACTCCCCTGCAGGGTGTATAATCATTTCGAAATACCGTGATTTCGGTCATGATCATGCTTAGTGTTCATTGAGCTTCATCGTAGTAACAACTTCAACTAAATGATAATGATGGGATGGTGGACTATTGTATGAGATGATTACTTTGGTTCTCATATTGTTACAACTTTGGGGCTGTAGTATTATTTACTTATATGTCTTGCCCATGTACGTCTTTACTTTATGCTCTCAGCTATACTAAATTTCGGATTTACCGCTTTGCTGCAATTAAATCTTGAGTACCCTATACACTGTACTTCCTTGCTATAATCAAATGCATAATCCTTTGAGGTCGGGATTAGCCCCGGATAAGTCTTGTTGAGTACCTTCGTACGCACGGTTGCTATGTTTAAGTTTTTGCAGGTGAGAATGAAATGACTTTTGGTTACTTCTTTCTCGCTACCGGAGAGGAATAGTTGCTGTCCCGTTTGAGACGATTGATGGTGTTCGTGGGCTGAGCACTATCAATATTGCTGCTGGTGTTGTTTTGGTTTATTTTCCGCTGTGTACTCATCATATTATTTGCCATGAACTGAACTAAAATTGGACAAGTAATATGGGTTTGTTTAGACTTTGTTTCGGTTTTTATTGGCTGCTGCGTGAGCTTCCTTTCACTGCAATTTCAGAACACTTGAAATCTGAATTTGGTCTTGTAATTTAAATGTTAATGTTGTGAACTTGAAGATTTGTGTTACTGTTATCTATGTGACGATTATGATGTTGTTATACCGATGTGCTATGTTCCTAGGAAATGCTTGGAAGCACATTGAGGGACTACTGGAGTCGTATCTATTTTTGTTGAGCTCTCGGCATGGTGTACAATTTATGGACAACCGTCTAGCTCGATAAAAATGGGTGGGACTTGGTCGGTTCTTGACACGTCCAAGCCAAGGTGGGGGGCCAATCAAAATCGACTTTGAGTCTGTTTCAGAGCTCAGGACCAGTCTGCACTAAAACGGACGTCCAAGACGTATATGGACTCAGATTTGGACGTTCTATATATGCATGGAAAGATAACAAAAAGAACTTTCCAACCTAACTGGTCCCATGTCAAAATACGTCCCGAGCCATCGGGAATTATCAAAACAAGTCGACATTCAGAATCTGTCCTGGTGCTGCGACACCGTTATCAGTCTTTGGGCCATGTATCGAGTTGAGCCCACTTAGAACTGCATCCAGGGGGTCTTGCATGACTCTAGGGTCCTCATATACAGCCGTCGCCTCTTCATTAGGGTTTGGATTTTGCTTAGATTATTCTGTTAAGAATAGTTTTGCCGTTTGATCGGTTTGTGAGATCCCAACTTGTGAGATTCATCGTATACTTGCAAATTTGGTTGCATTCTTCTTTGTTCTTGTTTGTGTTCTTGATTTACAGGCAAGGATAAGCATTCTCGGTGAGGTCAATCATTCTTGAACGGTTGATAACCAGAGGAGACGTTGTGCTGCGATTGCGGGGTTTAGAACATATTGTTCTAAAGCCGGATCGATTTGTGTGTCGTCTCCGATCAAATCAACTTATCCAGAATCTTTCGGAAGATCGGGAACCCTTGTTCACTTCACTGGCCATGTGGAAGAAGAGGGGCGCCGACCACGTGGAAGAAGAGGGGGCGGAGGCAAGGAAGGGGAGGGGCGCTCGACATGAGGAGGAAGTGGGGTGCCGGCCGCGTGGAAGAAGAGGGGACGGACAGGAGGAAGGAGAGGGAGGTGCCTGATGGGAGGTGGAACTCTGGGGCCGACGTCTGTGGCATGTGGTGGCGGTGATGTTTGTGGCAAACAGAGGAGAGGGGCGCCAGATGGGAGGACAGAAAGGGATGCCGGCCGTGACCTGCGAAGAAGAGGAGGAGGCCGTCGGACTGGAGGAGGAAAAGGGGTGCTGCCGGCCACGACCCGCAAGGATGAGGGGGCCGCCGGACGGGAGGAGGAAGAGGGGCGCCAGACTTGGCGTCTGTGACGGACAGAGGAGGAGTAATTCCAAGCAATATGGAGGTGGGAAGGTCAGATTTCACGAAGTGTTACCTTTGTTGTGTATCGATTCCAAGGAATTGGCTCCTCAATACGAATTCTCAATTCCACAGACATCCAAACACCTACATTATTGAGATTCAATTCCAATTCCCAATTCCAAGCTCCAATATCTACATCCAAACGGGGCCTTAGCTTTTCCATATTTCTCTCGAGTACTAGTAACTATGTGCATTATTGTCCAGCAGTATCTGTTGCCAGCGCTCTCCAGGATATGACACGATCAAAAAAAGAACAATCCCATTGTATTTCAGAAAAAAGGACGATATTAGGATGGACATCATGAATATTAGAGAATTTCTGTGATTCAATTATTCGCAGATTCAAATATCGCATACTTTTCAGTTCTATTTCGATGTGGACCTAAAAACAATCTTATGGAGTCTCAATGTAACTTCATTGACCATAAGTTGTGCTGCACATGCGCCCATTGTCATTTCACGTGTACGCCGTTAACGGTGTTCAGATATTCTGAATGTCCCGCAACGTAGCAATCTAGCTGAGGCTGAGCCGATAGCGGCCAGAGATGGTTTGAAACTAGCTGTCTTTAGGTGTCAATATAAAGTCATTCTGGAGCTAGATAATCTCTCCTGGTTAATTCTCTGAACACCTTTGGAGATAATCGCTCATCGTTGGCTGGGTTATGACATGAGATCAAGGAGCTTGATAGGGTTTTTATAGACTTTTCAGTTGTTTTTGTGAGACGTGAAGCAAATCAAGTAACCCATGAATGTGCGAATAATCGCACAAATATGATATGTGATTGGTCAACCTCGCTTCTAGACTTTATAAGGAAAGAGGATAGCTGAAAATTGTAATCCTACCATTGATTAATATAGCTTATAAGTTTGCCCTAAAAAACGTAGCAATCGCTAATGACTTTTTCTAAGGTCCTGTTTGGATCCACTGAGATTTTAAGAATCCAGATTTTAGAATCCACAAGACCTCCAAACATGACAGATTTTTTTTGTCAGATTCTAAAATCTATTTTCTAGATTTTAAGAATCTCATAATATGGTTATACCCAGCTAAAGCCGGATTTTATATGTCGAAAGAGTTACTACACCTTGGGTTTTAAGAATTTGATCAGTATCCAAACACCACTACCCAGATTTTGTTTAGAATCCTTCTAAAATCTTTAAATAATAATCAAATTTTAAGAATCTGAACTGGATCCAAATAGGACTTAAGTACAACAAAGCTCAACCTAAAAAAATAAATAAATTCCAACATATATAATTTATGTGACCAAATTTTTCATTCCAAAGGGCAAATAATGTTTGTATCCCACCAAGGCAATAGACTTTCCATGATTGCATTCATTGAGTATATTAGTGCCCATCAAAGGTGTTAAGGTGGCTGCAATAATGGTTTTGTACTGCCGGACAGATACATATGCGAGCTCAACAAAAGAAGCTTCTTCAGTGTCATGGCGTAGCATATGCAGAAATTAAACTTTTTTTTTGAAATTGTCATATGATCCGTAGATCCGAACCCAAAAGCACTTTGGCTAATTAAAACCATAGGCTGTCCAACAAAATGAGCCCCTATGAAAAAGGACATATATAAATCTATCTTTAACAAAGCAACGTATTTATTTTTTTAAAGGAATTTCTGGTAACTGTGGTGTGTTCATGCTCTCTACGAGTGACACTTCATGTGTCCCTGCCCCACCGATGCATTCGTACACCCGTGATGCTGATTATGAAGTTCCTGATGCATTCGTACACTGCAAACCAGACGTAGTAGGACACAAAGGTCGCGTCTGTGGACATTTTCCCGTACTGAAACTATTTTGCATAATGTGGAGATGTAAATAATTCTCCAGACGTGTGGACATACATAGGCCACATCGGAGTGTTTTCGGCAACTGATTTATTGGCTGTAACATCCCAATCCAAGAGAGTGGATCGTATGGGGAGGATGTGAAAAGATTTGTCCCATTTTGAAGCGAGGAAGACCAATATATACCACTAGATTATATCCAACACCTCCAATCATGGATTGTAACACTCTAGTGTCACATTTGACTGAGTTCACATTTTCCTACATGAAAGTATAACTAGAATCACCAATGGTGCACTTGTTTTTAATTAAAAACTCAAAAGAATTCAGATCTAAACTCATTCAAATATACACGTGTGAAATAACTTAACAATTTCAACACAACATGGGCCAAGCAAAAATACCAAGAGAGAGAGAGAGAGAGAGAGAGAGAGAGGGAGAGAGAGAGAGAGAGAGAGAGAGAGATAATGGCAAGATCGAATTTTGGAAGGCATTTGAGCAATTTATCCAAACCAGATGTACCCCAACTAACCATTAAAACAAGCACATATAAGACTTTAAAATCTAGGTAATCAAATAGTAAAAACCGTTCATCAATATATTTAATCATACTTCGATATATATAGAACAAGATACATCACCATCTAGTAAGTTTACCTTGATGGATCACCTTAAGCACCAGCGGTTCTTAAAACTCCAAGTCGACAACCTTGTGATTGACGACTTGGGTAGGTTAGCAAAGCAAAGCCCTGACAACTAGAGATCATAAAGAAAGGGACAAAGCCCTGGTGGCTCTAAACTCATGTGTTTAGTTGTCCCTCTGGTAGCGTGTCTCGCATTTAAGAGTTTTATAAGTATTTATATGGTTGTACCACGAGACAATGTTAGTTTCTTAGGAAACGGGCCATGTGCCGATCAGCACAAAGTTGGTGCCGATCGGCACGACTCATGTTTAGCCTATTATCTTCTTTGAGTCGGTTCCCAAGTCTTCTATAGCTTCCATATAGGTCTTCTTGTTAGGTTCTTTGAAGTATAGCCCTTCATTGCATGTTTTGAATCTTGAAATTTCCTTTTATCTCTTCATGATGAATATATTCAAAGATTGGTGCAAATAACTTCCTTCTAGACAAGTGGGGTTAGTCTTGGTCACTCCAAATTACCCCTATACGGATCAGCGTAGGCTTGTGCTGATCGGCACCTAGGCCTTTTCTGCTAGAACTTGCCTCTTTTGGGTCCAAGTCCACTGTTGTATCTAGAATGTCATCTTTCCTACCTGTTTCTGCTATCAACTTCTAGAATCACATACATGTGAATATATTGTTATTACCAAGGTTTACTGACCTAAAGTGATAGCATTTATGCTCTAAATTAGGATGCTATTGACATATAAAATGGTGCCTGAAATGACGTCAACACCGGCCCTTCCCCCGCCACGACCACCTCCAGCGGCTTGCGACAGCGCGCCGCCCACACCCGCCATAGTCGCCCATCAACCTGTCATGATTGCTTGGTCAACACCGCACTAACTGGTCGGACCACTGTTGGTATTTCTTACAATTACAGATAAATCTTCAAGCGCTCAGATATCAATATAGAACTTCACCTAGGAGTATTCCAGGTCATCAAAACACAGGGAACATGGGTGAACCAATCTGCTAACTATTCTGTCCAAGGACAACAATAATATGGTAGACAAAAGGTAGAGAGGATTCTTAAGGTTAAGGATCCTAGAATAAGATAGGTTTGATCTATAATTACTTACTTTGGGTGCCGGCTTACCCCTGTATCCATAAGCGACTCCGGCTGATATCTCTACGACATACACGAACGGATCATAGGGCACACGACAAATCATGGGGCATGCGGTAAATAAAGGTAGCCTCTAGCTTAGACATCACGCAGAGGTGGACCTTCCAATATGGGGAGGTATGGCAGCCGCAAACTCTGATGCGAGTCCCTCCTCCCTCCCTCCCTTCCTCCCTCTCTAATCGACACCTCGATCCTGATTTTATTCCATGGCTGAAGCTATTGATGGCCAAATGGGCTGCCTGGCACTGTGAAAGGATCATACTAACCGAGAGGGGGGGGGGGGGGGTGAATCGGGAACTATCACTATGTACTAATTTTGCCAATTACTAAACACCGATAGCACTCAAAGCAACTCCTACACAATTCTAGTGGTGATCACACTAACAAGATAATCCTATGAAAGGAACGACAACGTATGCATACTAGTGGATCACATGAGTCAATACAACTCCTACGCGCTTCTAGTGATCAAGCACACCAATGCAACTCCTACTCATGCTAGTCATCAAATGCAGAAGCTTAAACATTACTAGCAAGCAAGGAGCCTAAACATGCAAGTCTACAAGATAATCAACTAGAACTAAGCAAGCACACAAGCATGAATAGCACGGTATGTAAATGCGGAAAGTAGTGCATCAAAGTAAGGAGAAGAGTGAGAGATGGCTCATGATTTTTTCCCGAGGTCTCGGAAGGATGGCGCCTTCCCCTACTCGTCGTTGGACCACTCCCACCAGAGTCCCGGTCCCTCCCGTCACCAAGTGGAGTTCTCGCCCATGAGCCCGCAATCACTCCTCAAGTGAAGACATGGTGTGCGTCACTGCTGCATAAAGCACAAGTTCGCCTCCCTCGGGAACTTGCCAGACTCCCCGAGCCGGCACGGGCGCTCACTAGCGATGCCCTTTCAACGACGGGCTCAAACCATGTACAAACGTGTGACGGCCTTTACAACCAATCACGATAGGCTCGATCACCGACATCTAATCAGTCTAGGTCTCAGCATAGACCAAGAGTAACAACCAGATCACACCCTCAAGGACACCCTAGCCTTATATGTGCAAGATCGCTCCTTATTACTCTCACTAGCACTCTCAAGATATCCAATATCCTCTTCTAGTGCTCTCCTCTTTTCCTCTTGGACCTTATCAAATGCTCTCAGGTATTCCATTGGTCAAGAGAGGTCTCCAAGACCCTAGCAACGAAGTTATATAGGCTCCCAACCTTAAACTAGCCGTTGCTCTGCAAAATTAGCTTTTTGGGCCTATTGACTGAACTATCCGGTCACTGCAGACTCGAGCACCAACGGCTCTGCCCACTGCTGAACTTCAACTGACCAGACTGTCCGGTCACCTGACCGGACCATCCGGTCCGTTTCTCTCTCCAGTTGAAACATTTTAGACTTCCGCTTCCTCTCTTCCCTGTGCATTCCATACTGACCGGACCGTCCGGTCTCTATGACTCTCTGCACACACAGATTCCTCGCTGAGTTGCTGTAGCCTCCGGACAAAACCATATAGTGACCATACAGTCCAGTCACCTGTGACCCCTCTATCCGGTCTCTATGTCCAGAAGCTGAAACTTGTTATCGTCACTTGACGTTGTTTCCCGACTTCTTTGAACAACTCGTTGGTTTCTCCACTATCACCTAGTGCCTGCGATTTCACCGAGCAACCTTGCACATCACCGACTAGTCATGACCTAAGAGAATGACCTAGACCCCCTTGATAGTCCGGCTTTTTCTATGGACTCAAAGCCCTAACAACTAGACAAGTGTTCCCAACACTTGATCCATAGCTCGTTCTCTGCTTTGATCCATCTCCATCAACCCTTGGACTCCATCAAGCTCATCAAGGCTCCATACTTATGGTCATTGTCATCAATGGCCAAGGCAACCGTGAACAATCATCATAGAGTAGAAAGGGTTTTCTACACGGGCAACACTCGTGTAGCCATTAGTCACATTTCATGTTTGTCATTCATCACCAAAAAATTACCTTTGGGTGACCTCAATGGTCATGATCCTTACACACGGCCCAGTCCGGACCCGAAAAGGCACGGGCCATTTCTATTTCGTGCCGGCATGACCTTTATTGACATTAGTGCCGGGCCGTGCCAGCCCATGGGCTCGGCTACTGGCCCACAGCACAGCCCAAAAAACCCTCTAACGGGCCGTGCTGCCTGTTAGCCCGTCAAGGAAATCGGTCCAGCTGGCCCAGGTACCTATTCCCACCCTTAAATAGGGAAAAAATCAAAGGGGCAAGGATGGGATTGGAACCTCAGACCTCATCTAAGCCAATGTGTTGTCTTTCCACCAATCTATGCCTGTGTTTGTGATATATTATAAAATATAATTATACGTATTTTTGTTTCGTGCCGTGCCGCCCGTCGGGCCAGCCTCTCAGCCCAAGCATGGTCCAATGCCTCATGTCGGACCAGCACGAGCATGAAATTGAGTGGGCTGGGCCATGCTTATGCTGGGCCATTTTTTGTGTGCTTCGGGTCGGCCCAGCTAGCCCGACCCATTTGGCCATCACTAGCTGAAGCTTTCGGTGTGTCCCTTTGCCTGCCGAAGGAGGAAGAAGGCCAAATAGGGCCTAAAGAAGGGGTATGGGCCTTTGGGCCTAATCCTAGGCTAGTGGGTTTTTAACGTTTAGCAGAGTTGAAGCCTGGTAGCCACAAAAAAAATCCAACATCCATCTTGTTATTTTTTGATCTCTCCAAAATCCCTATCCCCGTAATTCTCTGCCACCCAAACGCTGGCTAGCTAGAAGCCTACAACTATGTGGAGGCACACTTCAAAAGCTTAGATAATGAATGTGGATGTTCAAGCATAAGAGTTTATTTGAGTTTCCTTTCTTATTTTAGGAAACATAAATACAAGTGATGAGGTTGTTAAAACCAATAACATAGATATCAGACGATAACATTTAAGTGAATCATCATTAATTAGATAAATTTATTAGATCACAAATTAAAAAAATTATATTGTTTTAAAAAATATATTTGTTATTATTAAGCTTAAATGTGTAAATTAAAAGCCTAAGGACCTAAATATACCTAAAAGTATAAGAAAAAATAATGCACTTTAATCTGTATCATAGCTCCGCCAAACCAAGAATTTGTAGTTGTGTCCGCCACTGACATCACGTCTACGCAATCAATTAATATCTAAGTCTCGGATCCACGCTTATTGAAGACTAAGATAGTCTAACTAAATAGAGCGATGATCCCATAAGCAATAAAAAAAGGAACTTACTAAAATAGGAAACTTAAATACCAAAGAGGAATCACAAATACTTACTTGAAAAAGGAAAGCGTCCGTCGAGAGACAAGCATGGGGAGGATCACTAACAAGCCCAACGCTTCCCCAAACTCTCTCCCTCTCTCTCTCTCTCTCTCTCTCTCTCTCTCTCTCTCTATTTTCTATGTCCTAACTAGGCAACATATGCCATTTGGAGTGGAGCTATAATCTTATCTTATTGTGTGCGTTGGAGTGGATGCACCTCCCTCCTTATATAGGGCCCAAAGGCGGTTACCTGAGGCGGTAACTGCCGCCCTAACCGGTACAACTGATATAGGAAAGGTGGTGGGGAACCATCAAAGAAAGATGGGCCTCATTGGTACCACTCCACCTTTCGCCGAATAGGCCTGTGAATGGGGCCCAATGGCCTCTGCCTTGCTCTGGTACACTGATAGGTGGGCCCTCTTGTCCCTCGACACCGTTAGGTCCGTTGTTGAGATGATTTGCAATAGTATGTGGACCATTCAATCCGTGTGTTGTCCTCTGAATGGTCGGGATTATGTTTCTTCATCTTATTACTTGTGAATTTTCTCTAATACATGGATAAATCACCTGTATATAAATATTCACCAACATTTATGGAAATTGTAAGTAATAAACTCCTATCACTATGTTGGTAATTTCTTTTATATGTTTTATGGTAGGATTTAATAGTCAAATTTTTCATTTAAGGACCGTCAATTCCACGACACATCGCCTTGGAGCCCCCTTCTATGTCCGAAGGGAGAGAGGAGGCCTGTTGGTGGCCCATAAAACCCATTATCTGCCACCAACCGGTCGGGAAATGCAAGGTAAAGACCAAAGTTCCACGAGTTTTTGTGAAATATGTGTTTGCAGGGTCAAAAGGGCCAAAATCATGTAAAAACATGAAGAAACACCCCGTCGGCTGATCCTGCCGTAAAACAGCCGACCGATAGGGTCGTATGAGGCTGAAATCAGGGCCCAGGAGGGTCGTGAAGTCTGAAATCAGAACTCAGCCCGACAGGGTCGTGAAGGCTGAAATCAGCCACCCGGAGGGTTAAAACAGAGTCTCATCAGGCTGAACCATCCGACCCAGCCGACCCTGAAAAACACTCTACCATGAGGCCGTTTTCCATTCTCGGACTAAGGAGGGTAAAAAGTGGAGAAAGAAAGGAGGAATTCATGTGGCACAACATGGACAAGTCAAGACGTGACCCAGGGGGGGTCGACACCAAAGATGGGCCGTCGCCCAGCACAGGCCGCCGCCCGGCTTGGCTTGCCGCCCGACAGGGTTTGCCGCCCGACCTGGCTTGCCGCCCGGCCCGGGTTGGCCACCCAGGGTTGCCAGCCCATGAGGCCCATGACTTCTACCGACCCCAAAATGAAGATTTCGGTGAAAACCGACCAAGGAACCGCCATCGGGACCAAATCTAAGCCATCCGAAGCAAAGGCGGTTGGAAACTGACCCCATCCAACGGCCGCTCGGCCTGGCCTGCCGCCTGGTGGTGCATGCCGCCCGGCATGCTCGGCCGCCCGGCACACGTGGCCGCCCGGCGTGTCTCGCCGCCCGGCGGGGGATCTTTTGCCCACCGACTCTCCTCCACTTTGAAGTACCCGCCAAGTATCCACCACCGATAAATAGAGGGGGAATTCGGTAGAAACAAAAATCGAAAGCAAGTGAAACACATTGGAGTCCATTTTCCCACTAGTTTTCTTACTTGTAGAGTAGGTTAGTTAGTCGGGAGTTAGAGTCTAGTCGAGAGCGTCGCTCGGGATTCCGGAAATCGTCTCGGAGTCTTGGTATGAGCTCTCTTATATCTTTTCTCCTTTTGTAAGACTTATCATTTATTAAATATAATTATCTTTTCCTTAGTTATCTTGTCAAGTATTTATCTTTACTTAGTCAATTTCCTCAAGTTACAATTATCGGGAAAGAACTTTGAAGCATAGTTTACGGGATTCCCGGCTAGGATTTAATTAAGTTTAGTTCTTGAATAGAACTTAGACTTGGTTATTTCCTGGCTATTCTTCCGCTAGGCCAACGGAAGAATATCTAGTGAAAGCGTAGGCACAGTGCCTAAGTTAACACTAGCTGGATTTGCATTCATCCCCACGGGCTGTGTGGTAGGCGGCAGGTGGTGACAACCCTGTCCGTCCATTTAGTATTCCACCACGTTCGGGAAGTCTCAAGCAAGGTTGTCTAGCAGTAAGGTGCCCATTAGTGCACGAGGTTAGTTACCAACCCTATTAGTGGATCTTTGTCGTTCCCCAAAGTAAGCTTATTGGTGAAAGACTCGAGGCTGTACCATGGATTTGGTGTAAGAACTCAACCCGAGTAACTAGAAATTTTGACGCTTGACTAGATTTAGAAAAGTTTATCTTAGGAATTCTAGACTTAGACTCGCTGTCCTCTCGAATAGCTTAACCGACCTCTTTTATCTATCTTAGTGTGGATTTCTCCTTTGTCACTGCTCCCCTGTTTATCATTGAATATCTTTACCCCCGTCTTTGGTTAGTTGGTATAACTCTTATAGTCATATATTTGTTAAACCAAGATACTCTTATGCCTAGCTTCCCTGAGGAAAATAAATACGATACCTTGGAATACTCCCGGGTGAAATGCTACAATAGATGTTCCGTGCGCTTGCGGATTGGTTCACTCTTCTCTTAAAGCATAACAAACATCAACACTTCGAGTGTTGTTACCAGATAATATTTTGGTACGACGTTAAGAAGTGCCAACAAGGCCCAACAACCCTGGAACCATAATCGGGGCACGCTCACCAGCCTCGCTGCCTCGCCATACCGCCCGCACTGGCTCGTGCTCTGCCAACTAGAGTCGATGGTGAGAGCTGCAGGAAGAACATGAGTTGTGGCCATCAGATTATGTAGGGCGTCTGAATCTCAAAGCAATCTAATAATCGACTCTCGTCGGGTGCCCTATATATAGGATTGTTGACGGTCATTATACACCAATTTGATCGTCAATATGATACATAAAATGGGAATACTATGCATTTCGTACATGCATGATGGTTAGGAATAATAAGATTTCACTTGTCCTTGGTGATTTATGTGCATGCAGGGAATATACGTAAAAGAGGTGGAGAAATGGGGATTGATCCACGAAATACCCATTTCGGCCAATGGGGTGATGACACATAAGCATCAAAGGATCATTGACGTGGCTGCACGGGGTTTCTCCGCGCAATCGCCGACCTATGGAGAGAAGACCCACATGTCAGTGACCATGAGAAAGCACAGGCTGAGAGCTGACTAGAGGTCTTTGATCTAGTCTTGGAGTTTTGGGTATAGTTCCACACTATCCCCCACTAGTAAGACTTATTCCTTTTATTAATATATTTATCTCTTTTAGTCCTATTCTTTGTCTTTATACTAGTGTGATAATCATGTGCTTTTTATATGGTTGTTGCCTAGTCATGTTTGGTTGCTTTATGCTTCACATACTTATACTAGTCAATCCATGATTTGCACTCCTATAATGCATATTGTGGTTAGACATGCTTTAGTCCATAACTTGTTAATTTGTAGGGTTAATGTTATGTGTGCTATAGTCTTTAGCTTGATGATCTGTAGGGTAGAAGTTATGCATGTCTTAGCCCTTGACTTGTTGATCCGTAGGGTTAGAGTTATGCATTCTCTAGTACTTGACTCGTTGATCCGTCTGGTTAGAGTTAAGTGTACTCTTATTCTAGACTTGTTGGTCCAAAGGGCCAAAGTCCCATGGGAATTGAGAGTATTATTTAGCAATGTAAGCATGGTGCTTAGTTTGGTAAATATCTTTGAGTGCTTTGTTGCCCCACGAACAGGAATAGGTGTGGCAACAAGGACTTAATTGCCTTTGTCACGTGTCCTAGTAAAAGATTGCTAACAGGGGGAGCCCTGTTGTGCTTATTAATCCTCTCTATCTCGGCTTGGCATAAGACTTAGGCTTGTATGTGTTTCATTTATGTAACCTAGAGACATGACTATAGAAGTACATAGGGACCCAGCTTAACTCTTCCTAACCCACTTAACCTAGACTTTGAACTAATGTTAGATTGGATTGTTCTCTGTGTCAGTACCCACTATCTTCATTATCCTTACCCCTATCTATGACTTTGGTATATTATTAGTTATGTGGTTATAAACAAGCTATTTCTTGACCGCCGCCTTCCCTTGGGAGAACTATAAATGATAGTCATTGGAGTAATCTAGTGGTAAAATGCTACAACAGGATGTCCGTACGCTTGCGGATTTAACTTGCCCACACCAACCATCTGTTGAGTTCTACCAACAAGTAGTTCTAGCACCTTGCACAATCTATTTATTTGGTGTGACTTAGCAGATGTCAACAAGCATTTCTGGCACTGTTGTCGAGGATAATAATATTTCTAGTGCGACATTAAGAAATGTCAACAATAATTTATCGTATAAGAGCATCTCTAGCTGTAAGGATCATGACCATTGAGGTCACTCCAAGGTATGATGTTTTGGTGATGAATAACAAGCATGAAATATGACTAATGTCTACACGAGTGTAGTTCATGTAGGAAACATTTTCTACCTTATGATGATTGTTGACTGTGGCCTTGGCGATTGATGACAATAACCACAAGAATGGATGCTTGATGAGCTTGATGGAGTCCAAGCGTTAATAAAGATAGATCAAGGCTAAGGACAAGCTATGGAGCAAGTGTTGGGAACACTTGTCTAGTTGTTAGAGCTTTGAGTCCATAGGAAAAACCAGACTATCAAGGGGTCTAGGTCATTTCTCTTAGGTCATGTCTAGTCGGTGATGTGCATGCGTGCTCAGTGAAATCACAAGCACTAGTTGACAGTGGAGAAGCCAAGGAGATATTCGGAGAAGCCGGGAAACAAAGTCAAGCAAGGATGAGGAGTTTCAGCTATGGACAGAGTGACCGGATAGAGGGGTCAGTGTAGACTGGACTGTATGGTAACTAAGAGAATAGGAAAATCCAGAGAGAAGACTCAGCGATGAATCTGCCTGCATTGGAGCTGTAGAGACCAAACGGTCCGGTCCGTACAGGACAACACAGGGCAGAGAGGAAGCGGCTCTAGAAATATTTCTATAATAGAGAGAGAGAAATAGACCGGATGGTCTGGTCAGCTAACTATACGGTCCGATCAGTACGAAGATCAGTAGTGGGCAGAGCCATTGGAGCTGGATCTGCAGTGACCGGACGGTCTGGTCAGTACGCCCAGAAGGCTGATTTCGTGGAACAATGGCTAGTTGGAGGTTGGAAGCCTATATAACTTCATTGCTAGGGTCTTGGAGACCTCTCTTGGCCAATGGAATACCTGAGAGCATTTGGTAAGGTCCAAGAGGAAAAGAGGAGAGCACTAGGAGGAGATATTGGATATCTTGAGAGTGCTAGTGTGAGCAACAAGTGCATCTTACACATCTAAGGCTTGGGTGTTCTTGAGGGTGTGATCTAGGCTGTTACTCTTGGTCTATGGTGAGACCTAGACCGGTTAGGTGTCGGTGATCGAGCCTATCATGATTGATTGTGGAGGCATCACATGTTTGTACATGGTTTGAGCCCGCCGGTGAAAGGGGCATCAATAGTGAGCACCTGTGTCGGCTCGGGGAGTCCGGCAAGTTCTCGAGGGAGGAGAGCTTGTGCCTTGATGGCAGCGGTGACGCACACCGTGTCTTCACTCCAAGAATGATTGCGGGCTCATGGGAGAGAACTCCGCTTGGTGGAGAAAGGGACCAGGACTCTAGTGGGAGTGGTTCAATGAGTAGGGAAAGGCGCCATCCTTCCGAGACCTTGAGAAAAAATCATGAGCCATCTCTTACTCTACTCCTTACTTTGATGCATTACTTTATGCTTTTACATATCGTGCTATTCATGCTTGCGTGCTTAATTTGTCCTAGTTGATTACCTTGTAGACTTTCATGAATAGGCTTCTCTACTTGCTAGTTGTGATTGGATTTCACTTCATAACTAGCATGTATAGGAGTTGCTTTGGCTTAATTGATCACCCTAGTATGTATTGTGCTACTCATGCTTGTGTGCTTATCTTGTTCTTGATGTTCTAGTAGCTTTGCATGAGTAGGTTCCTTTGCTAGCTTGTTGTGTGCTTCCACGTTGCTTTATTACTAGCTTGTATAGGGGTTGTATTGCCTTGTGTGATCCACTAGTATGCTTAGATTATTGTTCCTTCCATAGAGCTATTATCTTTCTAGTGTGATCACCACTGGGAATTGTTATAGGAGTTGATTTAGTGCTCGGTTTTAGGAATTGGCTAATTTGGTACATAGTGCAAGTTCCCGATTCACCCCCTCTCGGGCACTTGGTCCTTTCAAGTGGTATTAGAGCCAACTGCCTTGAGTAGTGACCGTATTGAGTTGGGATGTCATTCCATTCGAGGCCAGGTCATAGCTCATGGAAGGATTGCTTTAAAAGCTACCTAAGTGTCATGATTCCGGATGAGTTGATGGATACTCTTGTGGACTTTGCCAATACCTTCACCGATATTCATGTGTATGATGATTTTGATGATTGTGTGGTTGTGCCTAGTTCTAGTGAGTGCCTAGATTCTTCTAGTGATAACAAAATAGGTTGCTCTACTAGTGTGCCTAATGTTTGAGTTGTTGATGGTGTTTCTCTTGATATTGCTTGCTCCACTAGCATGACTAGGATTGATGATAATGTGCCTCTTGATCTTGCTAGTGATTCACTTGTCTAGGAGTTCTTTGGTTTTTGTGCTAATAATAATGAGGACTTACTTGACTCTCTTATTCGCTTGTGAGGTATTATGGAAAAGATTGAATCAAATGAAGAATGCTTCAGGCTTCCCAAGATTGTGATAATTGAGAAGATCCTCTCCTTGCTCCCTAGTAGCAAGCTCCTTTACATCACCCTTGATCTCGTCAAGGAGAAGGGTCTCTCCATCGAGGATGTAGGGGGAGCACCAAAAAAACATTGCTAGCATGGTCATTTGAAATAATCAATCTTTCAGGTTCGGCTTTGGCACCTCCACCTCCTTCACCACAAGATCAAATCTGGCACATTCATCGAGCTCGACAACAGGAGTTCTTCTTTCAATTTGATGAAGTTATGAGAAATTAGAATGATGACCTTTGTGAGACTTTCTTGAGGATTTATGATCTTATGTGCATGATAAAATCCTTTAGAGGCATTTGGAAGATACCACCAATTGAACTGATTGACAAGCTCCTCCAACTAATCAGAGTTTCTGAGAGGTGTTTCTTACTTGAGGAGGTAGTCAACAGGAGGCATGAGCTCTCAATTGAGGAGGCAATGGAGATGATACTCGTGCTCCACTCACAAGTGGGACATGTGCTTGAGCACATCACTGGCCTCTATGATCTTCCCCATTACTACATCGACCTCGACAATGTGCACATGGGGGATGGTCATAGACATTGGAGGTATCATGTTCCTCACTATCCCATCAGGAGGAGACTTTAGGAAGGGATTGCAAGAATACCTATCTATGAGGATGGTCTTATCATTCGACGCGATAAGGTTGGTACTAGTCAATCAAGCAATGCTTTGGATACTAACCCTTCTTCCTGTAGTGCATGTCTTATGGCTACCACCAGGGTCAACTACAAGAGTGGAGGTACTCATTGGATTCTTGACAGTGGGTGCACTCAACACATGACCGGGAAGCCAACCATGTTCACCACCATTGATGAAGACGAAGACAGTGATAAGGTGACATTTGGGGATAACTCAAAGGGGAGAGTTAGAGGCTCGGGTAAGGTGGCCATCACAAATGACCTCCATCTCTCTAAGGTCTTTCTTGTGGAAATCCTCAATTTCAACCTCTTGTCTATTGGTCAACTCTGTGACATGGGATTCAAGTGCACATTTAATGAGGATGGTGCAATGATTGAAAATGCAAAGAACGGAGTAGTATTTCATGGAGTGAGGCATGGGAACTTGTATGTCATGAACTTCAAGTCAAGCAATATTCCACCAAGTACTTGCCTATTCACTAAGGCATCCAAAGGATGGTTGTGGCATAGAAGATTGGCACATGTTGGAGTGAATCAGCTCAAGAAGATTGTCAAGAGGAATCTAGTTGAAGGAATCAAGGATGTGACCTTTGAGAAGGATAGACTGTGCAGTGCTTGTCAGGCTGGAAAACAAGTTGCATCTTCACATCCCACCAAGTCATTCATGTCTACATCTCATCCTCTGGAGCTCTTGCACATTGACTTGTTCGGGCCAACACATTACAAGAGTCTGGGAGGCAATCTATATTGCTTGGTGATTGTGGATGACTTCATGAGATACACTTGGACCTTCTTTCTTGTGGAAAAATCTCAAGCGAGTGATATCTTCAGAAAGATACTAGAAGGGCAAAGAATGAATTCAAGGCTAGCATTGTGAAGATAAGGAGTGGCAATGGGACAGAGTTCAAGAACACAACAGTGGAGGAATATTGTGATGAGGACATCCTGGCCACACATGTAAACGATGACCAACATAACATAAACCAAGATCTTGGTCATTCAATCACTAATATAAAGGATGGAAGTGTTCATGTAAATGATGGTCTAAGCCATGGAGCTGCTGTACCAAGAGAAGAATCGGTTACGCCACTACGAGGACCGATTCCACAAAGTCGTGCAAAGAAACTACAACAAGAGGTCTCTCCTTACTGAATTTGCATCAAATATAAATAATAATTTTATACTACCTAAATGTTCTACATTTATCTTGTTAAGGTTGACACATGAAGGACATACTACTGGACTAAAGGAGATGTGTTACACCAATAAAGAGATGGGTTACACCAAAGCTGAAACAATACCCAATCTGCTGACACAAGCCCCAACTTCTAGATCCCACATGCAAGAGATGTTTCAGTTTCACCTTTCATGATGCACATACTTGGAAATATATTGAAGTCTACTTTCACCTCCAACAAATGATTCATCATTTTGACTTCCCATTAAGGAGTAATGACCATTTTACTAAAGACTGTCAGGAAGGCTGAAGGTCACGCGAGACCGCTCGGGATTGGCAGTTTTCACACCTTTGATCTTCTTTCCTTTATGAATAAGTTACTTTTTGTCCACACTTAGCTAGGAGGGGTGTTTCTAGTATAATTATCTACTGTATCTAAGCCAAACTCAGACTATTATGAATTAAGAAATCCACCACATGGTGTTCCAGCCAAGAGTTGAGTGACTTACCCCAAATTTCTTGCTTGTTCTACATAAACTTGTGAGAGACTGTGTTGCCGGTATATGCAAAGGTTCCTCTGGAGCCCCCTAGTTCATGCTCTACGGTTGCCAGATCGGCTATGACATTTTGTGTGGATTAGTCTCGGTTTGTGGTTCTACAGTCGTTCGGAGATTGAGTCGAAGTCCTTCAAGGTTTTGGTGCCTCTCTCCCCATTGCTTGGTCGCAACCAACCTTGGTCAGGTCTAAGGCCACCTGGATTGTGCTCCTGAGTTCGTGAGATTGAGTCGAGTTCAAGGATTCAGTGCCTCTCACATGTCACTTGGCCACATCCCCAACCTTTGTCAGGTATAAAGCTAGTTATCCCCGCTGAATTTCAGCAAGTTATCCTTCTTGTACCTACTGCCGTGAAAATTGGGCCAACCCCCGGGTTTTCCCCTATCATACTGTGACAAGAAAGGAATCAAGCATGAATTCTCCGCTACATATACTCCGAAGAAGAATGGAGTAGTAGAGAGGAAGAACAAGACACTCATCACCCTAGCCTGTGCAATGCTAGATGAGTATGGAACTCATGAGTGGTTTTGGGCAGAAGCAATCAACACAGCTTGCTACACCTCCAACCGTGTCTATCTCCACAAGTTGTTGAAGAAGACACCATATGAGCTATTGGTGGGATGGAAACCCAATGTTTCCTATTTTTGGGTCTTTGGCTGCACATGCTATATTCTCAAGAAGAGGAGGAAGCCAGGGGAGTTTGAGAGCAGGATGGATGAAGACATTCTTATTGGGTATTCAGGAACTTCTAAGGCATATCGGGTCTATAACTCAGCCACAGGATGTGTGGAAGAATCCTATTGTCGATGACATGTACCCGGGGTACCTCACATAGAAGGAAAGTGGATGTAGACTACTACTATGATATGTATAGTAGACCGACTAGGACTCCACCATGTAACCCTGTCCCCCGGATATATAAGGAGGGACAGTGGTCCTCCTCAAAGGACGGGCAATAGACAAGTCCTCAATTAGAATAGACACAACTAGACATCATCGTCTAGGTCTACCCTCCTTATCTAGATCTATGATCGAGACATATGAATACAAATACCCAAGAACATAGGACGTAGGGTTATTATCCTCCGGGAGGCTCGAACCTGTCTAAATCGGCGTCTTGTGTTACCATCGTCTCTTGATCTCGCGCATACACCCCTATTCTACATATAAATCCTCATAGGTGAACTACCCTATGTTTGATGCCGAGATTAAATCTCGACATTTGGCGTCGTTCATGGGGAAAAGCGCGTCGATCGGCTCATCGAGTTTGATGGCCAGTTTTCTTCATCGCGATCGCTGCGATATCACGCACGTCAAGTTACGTCGCTGCGGATGCGTCACATAGGAGTTGACAAGCCCCGATGTGGTCTGCATCTGGTTGATGGTCATGGCTGTACACGCCTTATGCTGCTGCGTCCAGAAGGTTGATCGGATGTGCAAGTTGAAAACTGCATCACGACACCATTTTGATGGAGACTCAGCGAGTTGAAGCAATACTCACGTAGGAACCGAGCCCAAGTTTGATTCGGCGATTACCTGTGCAGCAACCGAGTCCAAGCAATATCTGACTTGGACTTTGAAAGGCTTCATATTCCGCAGCAGGGAAGTCTCAAGTTTCCATCTTTTGCCGTATTATTTTATTTGATATATACTAATCAAATTTAATTAGTGAAAGGATAATCACGTAATACTTCTTTTTGCATGTACATGAGTTGCTGGTGGCATGCTTTCACATAAGCATGGTTTTCAACACGATCATGACGTTAGCTACTCGCTTGGTCATCATGGTGTTTGGTCAGCATTGCCATGACTCGAAGATCAGTCACTCGGCAACATCACCATGACTTGACGATGTCGATTCAGTTACTCGGCAACATCGCCGTGACTCGACAACTCAATGCTTTGACGGATTCGGTCATTCAGGAAACATCATTGCGACATGACGTCGACCGACGACTCGGGGACATCGTTACGACTCGACGGTCCGACTGCTCAGCGGTCACATAGACATGCCCGGGGCTACTCGGCAACACCGTTCACTATAACGACACCTCTAGTAACATTGCTGGACTATGACGACTTCACCCACTCGACAACGTCGCCGTGACGATGCCTCCACGACTCGGCGACATGGCCACGACTCGATGCATCAATTGCTCGGCGACCACAAGGATTTGCCCGTGCTACTCCATGATGTCTTTGATGACTCAGTACTCAACTACTTGGCGATGCCTTCGATGGTTTAACACTTCAGTGTTTTCAGCCACTCGACGACACCTTCGACGACTTGGCGATACAAGCTAACCACTTCGAGCTTCGATGTTCTAGTGGTATAACGGCTCGACTTCGACGGTCGGCCACTCGCCAACTACATTGACATGCTCGAGGGCTCCTCAACAACTCGTCGAATATCAAAGCTAAGTGTCTTTATACGTTCTCAATTTAATTTTGAGGTTTTGGGCTCATGTCCTTCATACTATTTTTCCCACGGCCGTTTATCTCTGTTTTTAAAGCAGAAGGTCGTAGGTTTTTGATGAGTAAAGTTGGGCTTTTAATTAGTGCTCTCTTTATAGCTTTATTCATCTTTTTATTGCCTTAGGTTCTTTAATCATTTGCATTAAACAATCGAGCCAGGGGGCTATTTGTGTACCTATACACGTATTCTCCCACTTTTTCTGAATCTAGCAGTACACATGTCGGTCGGTGACCTTTCAGTAGTGCTTGGGCCCTGATACCATATGACCCATGTCAGTCGGTGACCTTTCAATAGTGCTTCAGCCCTGACATCATATGACCCATGTCGTCAGTTCTAGTTTCACCTCTTTTGTCTATTGCCTCGACCGATACATTGCATCTTATTTTTGTAATTTGATCTTATTTCTGGTCTTACGCCGTTAAGCAACTAAGGCATAAAACTTCTTTGCTACGCGACAGACTGCCACTACACTAAACCCAGAGCCAAAGTTGCGAGAGGTCATGTGTCGACTGGTTCTGATTGCTACGCAAGAGAAAATTATGACCAATATTGTTGCCGTAGACCGAGCTCCAAGCTCTTTATATTTTGTCCTAAGTATCCTACGGTGGATCAGCCTGGTTGCTAACGCGCAAATACACTGCTATGTGTCAGTCGGTCTACTTACAGGAGAAAAATGGATACATACTTGACTTTTCAGTCGACTGATTTATTTGGCTTATAAAAATAAGTTTCCAAGCAAACAATGTTAATTATAACTAATTATCCTAATTTCCTTTATTGTCAGGAACATTTTTGATGGATAGGTGGATACACCACTTAGTAAAGAGTGATTTCCTCGCTTTCATCGATCGGCTTACAGCTCCGACTGATCTTATTGGTCGGCCACGCCAACTCCGATCACCTTTATCGGTCGACAATGCTAGATTTGACTAGCTTCATTGGCCGGCTACACCAACTCCGATTGACACCATTGGTCTGCCACATTACGTCTGGGGGCCACATTGGTACTGATGTGCAATTTGATGAGTCAAATGGTCCTCAGAAGGGAGATGAATTCCATGAAGTGAGCACTAAGGATGAGCCTATGAGGGAAGCTTTGAGGAACATGCTCATGGGCGAGGTTTTACCCCACGAGGACAATGATGGTGATATTGATGAGCCCTCTACTCCATCACCTCAACCAACCTCTTCCTCTGAGGCACAAGAACCAACCCAAAATACCACAAATACACCTTCTAACTCCTCCTAAGAGTCAGTGAGAGTTCACCCACCAAACGATGAGAAAACCCAAGTGAGAAGTGAGCCGCAAGCCTCCTCACATACTTCACCGCAAGCCACTTCTCTGAGCTCTTTTCAAGATACCCTCCCATCCACTTCAAGCTCTAAGTCCAAAACATGAAAGCATAAAAGAGACTCAGCCACTTCCCTAAGAATTCAAGATACTCATTTATCAAGAGAACAAGCAACCCATGATGCACAAGATACATCACCTAGATCTCCTCCCACTCAAGAAGAACATCATCCTAGACCCAAAGCCATAAACAAGGATCATTCTCGTGACTTAATCATTGGGAGCCCATCTCATGGAGTAAGGACAAGAAGAAATCAATACAATCCCAACAATGTTAACTGAAGGAAATGATGAGGAGGCAAATTTTGCTATTGAGAACTTCTCTTTTGTTTCCATGATTGAGCCCACAACAATGGAAGAGGCAATGAATGATCACAAGTGGGTTATTGCTGTCGAGACTTGATCTCGGCAATATAAATATAGGGCTACATCGGGATTAAGAACTAAGATGATGAAAGACACAAGACACTGAGTTATACAGGTTTGGGACCTCTCAATGAGAGTAACAACCCTACGTCCTGTGTTCCATGATATTGTATTGCTTGTAATCTAATGTGTTTGTGTCCCCTGATGGGGGTTACCCTGCCGCCTTATATATCCAGTCGGCAGGGAAGAGTCCTACCCGTAGTCTACAAGGATTTATATAGAAGGTCTATCTCTAATTGCCTTGTGCTCCAAGCCGACTTGGTTGGTTTCCTTGTAAGAATACTATCTGGTCGGTTGCCGACTTAGGTCTAGCTACGGATACCCAGAAGGCAAGTATTCCACAGCAGCCCCCGAGTGCTTTCTGATTTTGAGCTTTGACTTTCCGAGTGTTCTTCAATGTTGGTCATAAATTAGGAAGACTTCTTTACTAAAATTCCTGATAGATCTGGTGCGCCGACTAGGTGCACCTGATTAGGTGTAGCCCTCGACTCTTGTATAATTTGGAGACTAACAAATAATGCAAGAGTCTAAGCTCTTATCATTTTGTGGTATGTAATTCACTCAAACCATCAAGCTTGAGACTAATAAACCCCTGGTCCTCAAACCAAGAAGTCAACTTGCAAAATATTAATCTCGCTGGCCGATGATCAGAAAGCCGAGTGATATACACTATTGTCTGAGTGACTCATCAGTCTGAATTTCATGACGTCAATCATGGTCAACCCATGTAAAGGAGTGTGACATCAATCATACAATAGTACTAAGCTAAATGACATCAATCATAACATAGCTTTTCCTTAATAAATTGTTACCCGATTTGTTCATAAGTCCAATTTTGGTGATTTAATCATTGACATCAATCAATAACGATGACCTTTTGAACTTACCCCCGTATGACCATCAAGTCCTCTGCTATATGATCATCAAATCACATAGGTACAACAAATATTTTTAGTGGATTGGCCACTGCTTCTCATCAAAGAAGCCCCTGAGATTATTTCTCAAGGCTTAACAACTTTAAGTCTTTCTAAAGATTAAAGCCTTTAATTAATTTTCATTTTATCGGAAAAGCCCGCTACTGTGTGCCCCATTATAGCCCATGGGACCCTTAGGTCAAAGGTGGGGGTATAAAAAGGCACGACATGTTGACTCCAAGTCAATGCCGTCATTTCGCACAAGCCTTTCATCTTCCTCGCGCCTCCCCTGTTTCTTGTGACGCCTCTGCTTCCAGAGCTAGGGTTAGCGCATTCCTTTCCGCGGCCATAGATCTCGTCGCCATTAGCCCCCGAGCATTATCTTGGGTTGCGTTTTTGATCCACCACGTCGATTCTTTCTGCCGTCATGCGTCGTAAGGCTTCCTAGAAGACTGCCGTCGCCGCCGAGTCTTCCTCGTCGGAGATTGACATTCCCTAGCAGCTTCAGGAATTCTTGAAGAGCAGCACTACCACCTCCAATTTGAACAAGATGGTGGTGGACGGCATTCTTCTCGAGCAAGCTCGGATTGATTGGAAGGTACCCAAAGAAACTTGCCCCATTCCAATTCATAAACAGATTGTTGTGTTTCGCTCATTTTTGGAGCATGGCTTCGGAGTTCCCTGCTGCAGCTTCCTACGTGGGCTCCTTTTTTCTATGGGATTGAGCTTAATCCCAACTCAATCCTCCACATCGCCATCTTCGTGCATATGTGCGAGGCTTTCTTGGGCTTTCTTCCCCATTTCACTCTGTTTCGCCACCTCTTCATCCTCCAACCGCTACCCATGAAAGATAGCCAAGTTGCTATAGGCAGCGTCGGTCTCCAATTGCGCAAGAAGGAAGCATACATCAATGTTACTTTGAAGACCGGGAACAAGAACAGGAAGGATGAGTGGTTCTACTGTGACCCTCCTCCTGTTCTTGCTGATTTCTCCGGTGCGAAGGCCGTTCCCCAAGCGCGGTGGACTAAGAAGCCGGATCTGATCGACCCCCAAGTGGTCGCTCTGTTGAAGAAGATTGTAGATCTGAAGAAGGAAGGCATTGATGGTATTACCATCGCCTAGGAGTATGCCACCAACTTTAGAGTCATCCAGCCTGGAATTATGCCACCAACGATGAGACCAGGGAAGTGCCTGACTGTTGACACTTGTTAACGTCACACCAGAAATATTACTATCCCCGGCAACGGCACCAAAAATGCTTGTTGGTATTTCTTACGATCACATATAAATATGCAAGTGCACGGATACCGATGTAGCACTTCACCTAGGAGTATTCCAGGTTATCGAATCACAGGGAATGTGTGTGTACTAATCTCCTATCCTAATCTGTCCAAGGACAACAAGAATATGGTAGGCAGAGGGTAGAGAGGATTCCTATGGTAAAAGATCCTAAAATAAGATAGGTTCGGTCTCTACTGCTTACTTCGGGCACCGGCTTACCCCTGCATCCACAGGCAACTCCGGCCAACAACGCTACGACGTACCCGAACATGGAGGATTACTAAGGCCAGTTAGGCTATCACCACCTATCGACTACCTCTAATAAACCGTGGGGCACGCGGCATACAAAGGTAACCTCTAGCCTAGACACCACGTCTATGCTATCAATTACTATCCTAGTCTCGGATCCACGCTTATAGAAGACTAAGATACTCTAGTTAAATAGAGCGATGATCCTGTAAGCAATAAAGGAAAGAACTTACTTAAATAAGAAACTTAAATACCAAAGAGGAAACACAAATACTTACTTGAAAAAGAAAGCATCCATCGATGTACAAGCATGGGGAAGATCGCCGACAAACCCGACACTTCCCCGAACTCTCCCTCACTCTCTCCCTATTTTCTAAGCACTTTGGCAGTGCTAAAGCCTTTTGAGGTGGAGCTCTATACTCTTCTTCTTGTGTGTTTTCTACCGAATTACCCCTCTTTTTATAGGTGGCGAAGACTTGGCGGGTACTTGAAGGTGAAGGAGAGTCGGTTGGCGAAATTTCCCCCGCCGGGCGGCCGGGCATGCCGGGCAGCAACCCTGGCCGGGCGGCCACACGATTGAGTCGGTTTCCGACCGCCTTCCCTCGGACGACTCAGATTTTCTCCAGATGACGGTTGTTGAGTCGGTTTTCAATCGCCTTATCCACTTCGCGTCGGTTGGTATGATGGGCCGAGTGGGCTGGACACCCCGGGGGGGGGGGGGGGGGACCCTAGGCCGGGTGGCGGGGTAGGCCAGGCGGCCTGGCAGGCCGACCAGTGGCCCCTTTTTGGTGCCGACTCCCTCCGGGTCATGTCTTCACTTGTTGAAGTTGTGCTACATTGGTGCCTCCTTTACTTCTCCACTTTTTATCCTCCTTAGTCCGGGGATGGAAAACGGCCTCATGGTCGAGTGTTTTGCAGGGTCGTCTAGGTCGGATGGTTCAGCCTGATGAGACTCTGTTTTAACTCGCTGGGTGGCTGATTTCAGCCTGATATGGCCCTGTCGGCTGAGTTCTGATTTCAGCCATCACGCCCGGCATCCCTGCCGGGCCCTGATTTTAGCCTCATACGACCCTGCCGACCGACTGTTTTATGGCAGTATCGGCCGACGGGGCGTTTCTTCATGTTTTTGCATATTTTGGCTCTTTTATACCTGCAAATACATGTCTCACCAAAACTCGTGGAAATGGTTAATAATAAACCGCTATCACTATTTTGTTTATTCCTTTTATGTTGTTTATGCAAGGATTTGATGGTTGGATTTAGCATTTAAGGACCGTCAATAATACCCCCACACTTAGTCTTTGCTCGTCCTCGAGTAAAGGAATAGAGACTAAGGTGAATCATAACTTTAATTGATATGATGGTAGCATGCAAATTATTCCAAGTCATACCTATACCTATGAACTTTTAAAGTGTCTATCATGTTACCTTGGCTGGTTGAAGGATGGAATGGTCCTGACTCTAATCATCTTCACTCATTCTGCTATGTAGCTTGGGTTTTTGAAAAGATTTTCAAAACAAATCATAGTTGTACCCCTCAAAGGATTCTCTCAAATTGCTCAATGTGTATGGTTCCTCACCAGGACATTGCCTCTTTTCATCCTACTTCTAAATATGGCTTTATGTGAAGCTCAAGGTAGGGATAAAAGGGAGGCATACTTGTGTCTCATATATTACTAAGTCAAAAACTGGATCCATGGAGAACAATTCATGAACTTTTGATCAAGCATGTGCACATATGGATATGTGGATGGAAAATGACTGAATGTGAATACTCCCTTTTCTTTTAAGATGCTCCCTCCCTTCTATTGGATAGGCGTTTTAGAACATGGGCCAATTCTTTCTCTATTTTTTTCACTTTTTTTTATTTGAATCATGAATAGCCCATGTCACATTTACAAGGATATTTGGAGAGGGAGTCTATTAGAATATGATGGATGTCGAGAGATATTCTCGACAGTAGATCTAGGTGTGCGTATGAGTATGAAAGATCGATGGACACAGGACACAAGGGTTATACAGGTTCGGGCCTTCTGAAGGATAATAACCCTACGTCCTGTTTGGTGTTTCTGTATTGCTCGGGTTCGCACTGGAATTAGGGTTCCAATACGGGTCTGTCTTTTTCCGAAGGCCCCTGCCCTCCTTATATATCCGAAGGGCAGGGATTTACATGGTAATCTTTTAGTCGGTTACAACATATTCTATCTATCCAACATATCTACTAACTTAACTTGCCGCTTACTCAAACAAGTACCTCAATAAATATCTTCTGGGCCAAATACACCATATCCGAGCCCCCGGCCCACTCGACCAATTAGCCGAGTGGTTAAGTATCCCGGGTACATATGTCCCACAGTAGCCCCCATGCACTTTCCATTTTGAATCGTCGTCTTGATTTGCCTCGACATCTTATGAAATTGGGAAGTGCTTTTTCTATTAACTCCTATTCATAAATCCCTGAAAAAGACATAGCCTATGCATATAGCTCCCAACTCAGAAGGTTGTTGAGTCTACACCGAAGCAACTTTTGAGTTATTGAAAAATATCCAATTAATCTTGTCCCTCAACAGAAAAGGGCATAATGAGATCTGAATCTTCTAATTTTGTCTTAACAAGCTCCATATTTAGCTGAATTTTCTCACTCGGCGAGTGATACATCACCAAATTAATATTTACATCCCTAATATTGAAGTTCCCTTAATCCGAATGATTAACGACGAATTTCAATTGTCATAGCCCCCAAGATTGGTGATGTATCAATAGTAGTAATATAACACGGAAACACAGCCCCCAAGATTGGTGCCGAGATAATCCGGGTGATTTATCACAAAATCCCGAAAGTTATAAATTCCAAGGTAGAAACCACTACAATCCGAGTGATTTATCACGGAATTTTGAAAGGCACAATTTTCGAGGCTGAAACTGCAACGATCCGAGTGATTTATCACGAATTCTCGAAAGGTACAATTTCCAAGGCTGAAACTGCAACAATCTGAGTGATTTATCACGAAATCTCGAAAGGTACAATTTCCAAGGCTGAAACTGCAACAATCCGAGTGATTTATCACGGAATCTTGAAAGGTATAATTTCCAAGGTTGAAACCGCAACAATCCGAGTAATTTGTTACTAATATTAAGATCCATAATATCCAAAATTAACGCTTAAAAAGAGTCTCAATAATATAATAAATGCACGTATAATTAATAAAACTAGACTTAACAGATTACGAGAAGCCTCAGCCCAACAGGTCATCTATCCCTTATAAGAGGGCCTCCAATCAGTCGCATCCCTTCGTCTTCATTTCGCCACCGCCGCCATCTTGCACACACAAGCCCTAGATCCCAGGCTTCCATTTCCACCCCAAAGCTCCACGCAACTACTTCCCACTGCACTCAAACAAGAGCGATGGCCCCAAAGCGCACCCGCCAAAGCTCTAAGGCACAATCCCAGAAGCAATCTTCTCCTGAGAAGGGCGAGGAAGAAGAGACAATTTTTGACATCCCCGCCGCCATCAAGGAGTTCCCCATGGATTCAGAGAAAATCAATAGACTGGTGATTGACGGCGTGTTGTAGGATCAACAGACCGGAGAATGGATCGAGGCCATAGGTCAGAAATTTCCCCAACCTCCCGTCGACCAAATCACGATTTTCTCCTCCTTTTTCTATCGTGGATTTGGGATCCCTTGTTGCGACTTCTTTCGCGGTCTTCTTTTCTTCTATGGCATCAACCTTGTCAATCTGAATCCAAATTCCATCTTACATATTGCTATCTTTATCCACCTGTATGAGGTGTTCTTGGGAATTCATCCCCATTTTGATACCTTAAAAGAACTATTTGTTTTGAAATCAAACAACAATAATGTTATAGGAGGGGCCGGATTCCAACTAAGGAATAAATCCAAATACATTGATGTACCACTTCCATCAACGAACAAAGGTTGGCACGCAGACTGGTTTTACCATAGAAACCATGCTCCACCTTTGTCAGAGACTACGGCCGAAGCCCCCAAGCCACGACCCGAGTGGTCAGCAAAGGCCCATCCAAACAAGAAGTCTCAAGTTGATGCCATATTAGAGCACATTGCCTATCTCAAGTCCAAAGGTTATACTGGCATACATGTTGTCGCAAGCTTCATATATCGCTGCGTGCAGCCTATTAAGAAACAACATGTTCCTGGATGGAAGTTCCAATTGGGTTCAGACCCCACCATGGAAGTGCCGGAAACATTGTCAAAAAGGGAATTAACATTGCGGCTGGAAAACATATTTTCTTCACACCTTGGTTGGACTCCAGAGAGTGCAAAAAGTGGACATCATTCCGTGACTGGCAGGAGTTCAGTAAGTTATCTACTTCTATGCTTAAAAAATCAACACTTCATGCATTATGTTCAGCAATGAATAATACATCACATATATTGCAGAACCTTGATGTATACGTGTCCAATCCCCCACTGCCGCTGATGCCGCAAAAAAAATCTCCCACTCAACCATCAGCTCCCAAGCGCTGCAAGGCGTATATTGAAGATTCTGATGCAGAAGAATCGCTAGCTAAAAGAGTAGTTAGACTTCAAGAAGAGGCAAAGAAAAAAAGTCCAGAGAAAGCCTCCAGCACTCGGCAGACCATGGATGAAAAAGGACAAAATCGTCCGAGTGAACCAAGCAAGGCAGGCACCCATGAGGCGGCGCCAGACACGACAGGTGCCCCAAGGCCAACCAGCCCCCCACCAAGAGTGTCAGGCATAAAATTCAAACGCTGCTCAAGGTAAACAAATCAATGTAACTTGAAGCTTAACTATCCATTTGAATAAATATGTAATTCTCTATCTAATTGGCAGGTCGTTCGGGCGGTCATCTTTTGAAGAAGTCCCGACGCAAAGTCCAGTTCCTGAAAAAGACCAGGAGACACCACATGTCGGGTCATCCAGAGATGATGTCCCAGACCACTCGGCAGAGAAACCGAGTGATTTAAAGAGTGCACCCGAATCCACTCAGCCAGAAGATAACCAAGCTATGCCAACGGGTGCTGATACTCACTGGTGTTTGAATCTATGCCAGAACAAACATATCAATATCCAATCGGGCCGAACGAAATTGTCACTCTGACTCCTATTCACCGAGTGGTAAGAGAAGGTGCCTCAGAACAACCAACGCCGACTAGATCAGTATATCATATTGGCCGATTTGCCATCACCGGATTTGATGGGTCGGCAGAACAAGCGGAATTGAAATTTTTTGAAGAACATACTGAAAAAGCCTATCATTCCTTCCAGGTATTCCTCCCTTCTTGTCAATAATAATCACTGTTCCTGGTTGTGAAGTTTCAAACATATAATTCGCCATCATTGCAGGCTCTAAAAACCCATATGGCCAACAAGAGTAAGCTTCTGCAACTTGTCGAAAGGCATTATGCAAAAGCCGTCGATTTAGAAGATCAGCTTGCCAAAGAGAGACTAGAAGACGGGTGCTTATGAGTTGCTCTAAAAGCCCGTTCATCTCAAGTTGATGAACTTCAATTCGAGCTACAAGGTATGAGACCAATAATGCCTATACCTCACATGCTATCTGTGTAATATGAGTATTTGACCTCGTCCATACAGAGGCATCACGGTCGCTGGAATTGAAACAAAAACAAGATGCCCGTACAACCACTCAAATTGCAAGTCTGAAGGCCGTATAAAAGAACTGGAGTCATCTGCCCAAGCTATTGAATCTTTGAAGTCCGAGAATCAAGGATTAAAGAAGCAGATCCAGGACTCGGTAGAGATCAAGAAAAAGTTTGAAAAGCTAAAAGACGACCTCAAGACAATGCAGGAAACACAAAAGTCGTGGAAGAAAAGGGCTAAAGGTAAAAATGAATATACTTATACATGCAAATATATATATATATATATATATATATATATATATATATATATATATATATATATATATATATATATATATATATATGTACTACAATGTTCATAACTGACAGGCGCTGTGGAAACAATAAAAAGCCAAAAAGAAAGAAATATAAAGCTAGAAACTGAAGTAATCAAAGCTGAAAAGATCTTCAAAAAGGCTGTGGATGAGCTAAACCAATTCCAAAAAGCATTCAAAGAAGTTGAGAAGCTAAAAGAAGAGTATAAGGAAAAGGTTGCCACCCTTGAGGCTGAAAAGGTAGAAGCCAAGAAACGCCTGAGAGGTAAGTGTTTATTCATCTAATACCTTGATATCGAAGTTCATTGTACTGGACATATATGATTATTGTACTCCTGTAGGATCAAAGAGGTCCTATGAGCTTTTGTAGAAGAAATTTATAGAGGGTGATGAAAACTTTTGATGGTCTCTTGCAGCTCTTCAGAAGGATGCAGAGGTGGTCGCCCAATACATATATCCTGAAGAAAAACCACCTCGAAGAGCTAGCCGGCGCACAAGTCCTGGCAATTGCAAAGTCCCACATCCCCAGCATAGAGTTAGATGTGGTAGCTGAGGGTTTCCATAAAGATTTCTCTGATGAGCAATGTGAAGCTCTCGTGGCTAAGGCACAAAAAACAGCGCATATATTAGCCGACCAGATAGAGCTAGATCCCTTACCTAAAGTGTAAGGAATTGTAAAGCTTAAAATACTGTGTTACAGCTCCGTTACTGTAATATAACTAATGTTCGATAGACCACTAAGGTCTAGATTCATTACTAGTATTGTAATGAATTCTTGGGTTGCGCTGCTTCGTATATGTATTGTATGAACTCGTGTTAAACACTCACAACCAATACACAACTCATGTCAGCCCTCTAAACAACGCTCCCAATAACCGATATGAAACATGGAGACTAAGAACTCACTCGGTCAAGCACATGCGAATTAGGAGAATTGCCTTGGTCCCTAACAGACGGCAAGAACCCTGGGGACTAAGTAACCCGCTTGGTCGACATGTGCGAGTTAGGGTGATACCAAGTATCAGAATTTGAGTCATGATGTAAACAATAACAACAATTATTCACATAAAATATCATGACAACTATGTATATATATTTAATAATAGAAGTACAATAAACTATAATTACTAGGCATAAAAACGACATAGCTGTGAAACATTCCAGGAACTTTGAAGGTCCGATCCGTTCTCATTCATCAATCGATAGGCGCTTGGCCGAGTGATTTCCTTTATAATAAAAGGTCCTTCCCATGGAGCCGACAGCTTGTGCTTACTGACCTTAGACTAAACTTGCTTCAAAACCAGGTCACCGACGGAAAAACCCCGTGTTTGAACGTTTTTATCGTGATAACATCGCAAACTTTGCTGGTACTTTACCGACCGAATTACAGTGGCATCTCGCTGCTCCTCTAACAACAACAAGTCATCACACCTATGGTTGTTGGAGGTTTTTTCTTCATACGCTGCCACACGGGGGGCGGGGGCAAAAAGAATCTCGGTTGGTAACATGGCTTCCGAGCCATAAACCAGAGAAAAAGGGGAGTGCCCGGTGGCATGACTTACATTGGTTCTCAGTCCCCACAACACAGATGGTAATTCTCGAACCCATCGTCGAGCGTACTTTTCCAGCCTATCAAATATACGAGGCTTAATTCCAGAAAGCAGGAGGCCGTTTGCCCTCTCAACCTGGCCATTGCTCTGAGGATGGGCGGGTGAGGCATAACCAATCTTAAAGCTGGCTCGGCCCGCAAATTCTTTAAACTCCTCTGCTGTGAATTAAGTACCGTTGTCAGTGATTATCTTGTGTGGGGCACCAAGCCGAGTGACTATTTTGGTCATAAACTTGATGGCCTTCTTTACCAAAATCTTATCGACTGGCTTTGCTTTGATCCATTTAGAGAACTTGTCTACTGCTACGATAAGGTGAGTAAAACCCCCTTGAGCTTTCATGAAAGGTCCGACAATGTCTAAACCCCATACTGAAAATGGCCAAGTTATTGGTATATTTTGGAGCTCTGTGGCAGGTATGTGCATCTGGCGGGCGAAGAACTGACAACCTTCACACTTTCGGACAATTTCCTTGGCATCAGCACCAGCGGTCGACCAATAAAACCCTTTCTTCATTGCTTTGGCCGTGATTTTGGATGGGCCTGTGTGATTCCCACAAATACCAGCGTGGATGTTTCCTAATATAGCTATGCCTTCATCTTGAGACAAGCATTTCATCAGTACTCCATGTGGGCTTTGCTTGTACAGGTGATGGTCAACTATATGATATGAACGTGACTTGCAAATAATCCGGAGGGCTTTGTCTTTGTCGGTCGATAGTGTATCATGATCTAGATACTCAATGAAGGGAGTGCGCCAATCTACCTCAATGACAGCTACATGTGGTGCTACCCCCGCCTTTAGTGCCGACTGCTCTATAGTTTGCTGGGTTAGTACAAATGGCTTATGCAGATCATCAAGGAATACTCCATCAGGTATTTTAGATCTGCTAGACCCAAGTTTGGCCAGTTCGTCCGCCTCTTCGTTATACTTGCGCAGGACGTGTTTATACTCAATGCCATCAAACTTGTCTTTGAGCTTCTGAACTTCGGTGCAGTAGGCTGTCATGCTTTCGTGGGAACAACACCACTCCTTCATTACTTGATTTTTAACTAGCGCCGAGTTGCCACAGATGCTTATCCTTTGGACGCCGAGTGAGATAGCTGTCCGAAGTCCATGTAGCAGCGCCTCATACTCTGTGGCGTTGTTAGAGGCACGGAAGTGCATTCGAAGAACGTACTGCAACTTGGCTCCATCAAGAGATACCAGTATGACTCCTGCTCTGGCGCCTTCCAGTTGTAAGGAGCCGTCAAACGCCATCTTCCAATAGCATAATTCTTGTGAGTCGGGAGGTAACTCACATTCTGTCCACTCGGCGACAAAGTCTGACAAAGCTTGACCTTTGATCGAGTCGCGTCACATAAAGGTGATATCATATGATCCGAGCTTGACAGCCCATTTGGCGATTTTCCCAGTGGCCTCTCTGTTGTGCAGGAATTCGCCTAGGCCGAACAACGTGTGGACCTCAATTGGATGATCCTCAAAGTGAAGCTTCAACTTCCTAGATGTCATCAGTAATGCATATATTAATTTCTGAACCTGGAAGTATCATACTTTGGATTCCGATAGGACCTCACTAACGAAATATACTGGTTGTTGCACATTTTGAGCCTTGCCATCTTCTGCCCGTTCCACCGCCAACACAGTACTGACAACGTGTTTGGTTATAGAAATGTACAGCTGCAAAGGTTCCTTTGGCTCTGGGGAGCTAAGAATAAAGGACCACTAATATAAGCCTTAAAATCATCCAATGCTTTCTGTGCGTCATCATTCCAGGTGAATGATTCTTGCTTCTTGAGTAATCAAAAAAAGGGAAACCCTCGGACACCGAGTCGTAATACAAACCGACTGAGCGCAGCCATATAACCAGTGAGCTTTTGAATGTCTTTTTGCGAATGTGGAGGTCCCATTCGTAATATGGCATTTACCTTTTCTGGATTAGCTTCAATCCCTCTGTGTGATACCAGAAAACCAAGTAATTTTCCTGATGGGACTCCAAAGACGCATTTTTCCGGATTTAGCTTCATGTTGTATTTCCGAAGGTTGTCGAATGTTTCATCTAGGTCGGATATCAAGTCGGTGGAGAGCCGAGTCTTGACTACCACGTCATCGACATAAGCCTCAACATTCCTGATTATCTGGTTGTCCAAACATTGCTGCATAGTCCGCTGGTAGGTGGCACCAGCGTTTTTCAGGCCAAAGGGCATTGTTGTGTAACAGAAGGCTCTGAAAGGCGTGATGAACGAGGTTTTGAGCTGGTCTGATTGGTTTAAGGGAATCTGATGGTACCCTGAATAGGCATCTAAGAAGCACAACAGAGCACATCCAGCCGTCGAATCGACCACTTGATCAATATGTGGGAGAGTGAATGGATCTTTCGGACAAGCTATGTTAAGGCCGATGTAATCCACGCACATCCGCCACTCCTTATTCTTCTTCCGCACCAGAATTGGGTTGGCCAACCAGTCGAGGTGGAAAACTTCTTTAATAAAACCGGCTGCCAACAGTCGGCCAATTTCTTTCCTAATCGCATCCTTTCAGTCTTGTGAGAATCGTCTAAGCCGTTGCCTTACCCTCCTGGTGTTTTCGCGAACGTGAAGTTTGTGCTTAGCCTTTTCCCTTGGAACACCTGGCATGTCAGAAGGTTTCCATGCAAATATATCTTTATTATTTCTAAGAAAAAGGATGAGCGCACTTTCCTATTTATCACCTAAATTGACCCCAATATTAGTGGTCTTGGATACATCATTGTCATCTAGGCTAATCTTCTTGGACTCCATGGCATCCGCTTGTACCATAGTCTTCAGTGCTTTCCTTGGAGCAGGGTCAAGCATGGCCTCCTCCGCCGTTGCGAGCGCTTCCTTCAGCTTGGCCAGCTCTGATGCTGCTACTATCTTCTCAGTCAACTCACAACTGCCGTTGTCGCGGTCGTATGACGTCCGCACATCCGAGTGGATTGAGATGACTCCGTTTGGTCCTGGCAGCTTCATCATTATATAAGGATAATGAGGTACCACCATGAATTTAGCGATGGCTGGCCACCCTATGATGGTGTGATACGTAGAATCGAGGTCGGTGACCTCGAAGGTAATGCACTCCGTCCTATAGTTCTCCCGAGTGCTGAAAGTCACAGGCAAAGTGATTTGTCCCAAAGGGACTGTTTGCATGCTCGGGGTCACACCATGAAACGATGATCGGCTTGGCTTGAGGTCGGTCAAGGGTATGCCAAGCTCCTTGAAGGTTTTCACGAAAAGGATGTCCAAACTGCTACCACCATCTACCAGTACCCGATTTAGCCGGACTCGGTTAACAGTCGGCGTTAGCACTAAGGGATATTTCCCGAGCCTAGGGATGTGATCCGGATGGTCGGACCGATCAAAAGTAATTGGAACCTCTGACCATCGTAGATACTGAGATACCGCTGGTGAAATCGAGTGGACTTCTCTATAGAGGATCTTCTGCTGGTGCTTCGAGTCGGCCGTAGACCGGCCATAGATGTAATTGACCTCGCGTTCGGGGTCTTGGGAGTCCTCCTTATCCTCGTCTTGGTTGTCCTTGTCCGAGTCCTTTTTGCCACCCTTGGGGATCCTGGGGCGTTCTTTGCAGACCTTCAAGGTGTGATGGGAGAAGTTTTTCAGCTTGAAGCAGTCCCTGGCTTTGTGAGCTCCATCATGTAGCAGGCAAGGGCCATCGAGCATCTTGTCGAAGTAATCCTGAGTGACTGGTTTCCTCCTGGTCGGGCGCTCGGTGTTGGCCACCATTCGGTCTTGCTTGCACTTCCTATCGTCATTCTTGCTGTAATCGGATGGACCCGACTGGTTCCTTGGGGTCGCCTCCTTGTATTGGCGAACTTGGAATAGAGCCGAATTGCCGGCAGCATATTTGTCGGCCATAGTGAATAATTCTTTGGCTGACAGTCCGCCAGCAGCATCCAACCTCCCAATCTTCTTTATTAGGTCGTCGTCGCGGAGTCCTCCCTGGAAGGCGACGACGACTTGAGCATCCGAGATGTTAGGGATGGTATTTTTCACTAGGCAGAAGCATTGGATGTATTCTCGAAGTGGCTCCCGGTCCCGCTGCTTGATCCGGCCGAGTTCCTAGTGATTCCCTGGCCTGTCGAAGGTGGCTTGAAAATTGGCCACGAACTACAGACAGAGATCTGCCCAGGAGGTAATAGAGTTGTCAGACAGATTAGTTAGCCAGGTTCTTGCTGCTGGGGCTAAGCAAACATGCAAGTAGTTGGCCATGCCAAAGCTATCACCACCGAGAGCTCGTATGGCTGTCGAATAGACGTGAAGCCAGTCGCGCGGATCCGTCTTGCCATCATACTTCTCAACGCCAACTGGCTTGAAGTCGACCGGCCAGCTGACGGTTCAAAGTTCCCGAGTGAAGGCTCACATACCAACCTCCTCGTCATAATCGTTGGCGGCCGGAGTCCGTTCTCATTCGCGGCCGGCTTCTCGGTGAGATCTATCATCGCGGTGGCCCTCGTCCTGTCGATCACGATAATGATCGTCTCTATGTGGCTGCTGCCTGTTGTCACACTCGTAGTCAACATAACCGCGCCGACGTCGTTCATCTTCATACTCTCGGCGAGCCGCATCGTCACGCTCCTGGTATCTGTTGTCCAGTTGGACCCGCGCATCACGTGGTGGTATGCCATTGAATAGGTTGGCGCTTGGATGCCGATCGTGGTACTCTGCAATGGGCCTGCGCCTGGGGATGGTAGGCGGGGTTGCCTCCCGGTTGGAGCGCTATCGGTATCTTCTATCATCCCTGGGTACCGAACTAGCGGCCCCAGAAACTGATTTACTCGGCGTTGATCGTGCCGCATGCAGCTCTAGTACAGCCGCGGCCCTGATGTGCGCTTTCAATTGGTTGACTTGAGGTGTCAACTCTGGGGAGACCTGGAGCAGGGGCTCTATTGTTTGCAGGAGGGTCACCACGGCCGTGATGTTGTGCTGTGGGGTCTTGAAGACGTCTTCACCATCAAGCTTTAAGGTGAGGTCTCCCATATCTAGGTTTTGCATGACTCGGGCGTCCCTGCTAAGCATTCGGTCTTCAAAGCGGAGGAGTGGTGGCATCTGGATCACCGTCTTCGAGGTCGGTTTCATGCCCGTCTACACGCGGCGTGGTACCGCGCGCAGCAGCATCCGCCGATGTTTTGCCGTCTGCTTGCCCCTGGGCAGCAGGTGCCACCATGAATACCTCGTGGAAATCCGAGGAACAACTCTCTGAATCACTCGGCTCTTCAATCAAGTCCAGGAGTGACTCGCTTTCAAGGCCGATTGCTGCAACGAATCTTGATTCATCAAAAAATTTGGGATCTTCGTCCGACTGATCCATGTGATGAGCTAGGAGATCAACCGTAGTGTGACCCGAATCGACCAAGGTTGTCAATCGGGGCGTTGCGGACAACGTTGAGTTGCCGCCCGAGAGGGTTTCCGCCTGGAAAGCTGTCGCCGCGTTGTCGAGGCCAAGCGGGAATCGACCGGCTGGATTGCTGTGATCGGCCGTGGCAGCGTCCGAGTGGGCCGCGCATTCATGCTTGACGAGGTTCCCATGCTGATCGGCGACGAGGCTTATCTCCCGGGCGAAACTTGATGTCGGCCAAAGCAGATCTTATCTCCCGGGCGAAACTTGATGTCGACGAAAGCCATCGATTTCGATGAAGCTAAACTCAACGCTGCCCCTTCCTGGTGCGCCAACCGTCGAGAGATATTCTCGATAGTAGATCTAGGTGTGCGTATGAGTATGAAAGATCGTTGGACACAGGACATAAGGGTTATACAGGTTCGGGCCTCCCGAAGGATAATAACCCTACGTCTTGTTTGGTGTTTCTGTATTGCTAGGGTTCGCACTGGAATTAGAGTTCCAGTACGGGTCTGTCTTTTTTCGAAGACCCCCTGCCCTCCTTATATATCCGAAGGGCAGGGATTTACATGGTAATTTTTTAGTCGATTACAACAAATTCTATCTATCCAACATATCTGCTAACCTAACTTGCCGCTTACTCAAACAAGTACCTCAATAAATATCTTCTGGGCCGAATACACCATATCCGAGCCCCCGGCCCACTCGGCCAATTAGCCGAGTGGTTAAGTATCCTGGGTACATATGTCCCACAATGGAGTACTTTATTTAATGGATGGATGATGACATGGAAGTGTTATCTTTCAGTGTAGAAGAAATAGCACATGGATGATGGATATGGCGGTGCTAACTTCCAGTGAAGAAGTATTAGCAAAGTGGTGTGCACAAAATATTGATCAAAACATCATAAATAGTAACTCACAAGGGTCACAACAATTTGACAAAGTTCAATGAAACAACAAGTAGCATATGCATAAGAATTTCAATGAGTTCATCATATGGCTTTGGTAGGAAAATATAATCATTGAGGAGTCAAGCTATTGATTTTAATTTAATTTTATTTTTTGTAAGAAAAATTTCCAAGGACATCAGGCATAAGAGAAAGATTCATTTTGTCAAACCATATCTCATGCATCAACTACCTAGGTGACATGCTTTCCTAAAGTTGTAGTTCATAAGCAACAAGTCTATGAACTAGGAATAAGGAGCATGCAAGCCAACCAAATAGAAGCATGAAATAACATGAGGCTTCCACAAGGTTCATTTTAGTTTTCTAGTTAAATTTTTATGATTGATTCAAGATAAGTTTGGTTTAACTTGGAAACTAGGAGGAAAGGGATAGAGTGTGCAAATTGTCGCTATGGAAGGTTTGGAAGCTTATGAACACTAGCCTTGTGTCGATTGTCCTTGTAGGTTGGTCGATGTTGCTTGGAGATCGGTCACCTCAACTTTTGATGTGTTGGCTTAAGGGACAATGTGCAATGTGTCGGTGGGAGGCCTTGCATTGTTTGTGCATTGAAAAACTTGAAGGCCTCCCCCTCACTTGATCTTGTACCTGGCTGCTTTATTTCATGTTGTTAAAGTTGATGCAACTCCTATGTTGATAGGTCCAAAATAACCATCGTTCTTTTTTATCTCAACCTAAAATGGTTAGCGACCAAAAATACACGAAGGCAAACATAACCTTAAAACATATTCTTGATTTTATTTAGGAAAAAGAGAAATGATAATCCGGGCCTTCTCCCGGTACTGCTTTGTTTACGGTCAGAAGCTTGACCATGGGGACTTCATATTGCAGCTATCATTGGAGGTGTAGTTCCCAGTCCACCACCAATTCTTGATATGTCATTGAAGCTCTAGCTGCAAGGTTAGTGCCAAAGTGCAATCTATGAGATTTGCAAAATTTATGGCAAACAAAAGCATCTACAACCATCCTAATAAATATTTCGCTAATGAGGCTCTTGAGGTGATTGTAGTTCTCGTAGGTGCGCTTGGCACAAAACTTGATTGACTCTAAAGATTCATTAAATAAGCATGTATCATGTGTGTTTTCAAGAAAGAAGCTTTCATGCTCATCTAATGAATCTTCACCTTCTATTTCTAGAGTCATTGGCTCCACAAATCCAATGGCCCAAAGTTTCTCCTTCTCACGGAATCCATCGATAAGGGTCATGGATGGTTCTTGATCAACGTTGAGAAAAGAGTAGTGAGGGCTAGAGCAAAAAGGCTTAGGAAACGAAGGTGACGGTTCAGTTTTAATAGGATTTGGAGTTACTCCTGGATCATCTCCATCTTGGGTGAAAAGCTTCGCGTCCTTACAAGGAACCGGCTTCGGTGATGCAAGTTGGGAAACGAACATCACTTCCTCAAGTGGGAAATGCTCGAGATGAGGCCTCACCAATGGATTTTCTAAGCAAGAGGTCTTGGTGGCGAAAGCAATATCCCTAAGCTTTTTAGTAAGGCTCCCTTGTGATGCACCTAGTAGGTGGAGTTTTTCTAGTGGGTAGCCAAGGAGGAGTTCAAAATCGATGATAGGAAAGACATGGAAGTCTATGTGAATCTCAACTTTTCCTATCTCGATTGGTATAGCCTTTGCGATCCCCTGACATGTGTAGGTTATCCCCAAGGAATCCTTGAAGAGAGAATCGGTTGGTTCTAGAGGTATATCATCCACAAATTGTAAAGCTATGTATTCGGGATGATATTAACTCCTACGGTGGGATCGTGAAGGGCGTCTATAGTATTTCCTCGTATAAGACAAGGAATGGTTGTGGAAGATGAATGGATTTGGATAGCTTTGAAATAGTGTTTTTCTTCCTTCAACCGCTGCTTCTTCATGGGCTCCATTGGAGTTGCTTCTTGGAAAGGACCCGGAGGCAAAGCAAATACCATAGGCTTGTTTTGCCAGATGTAATTCGAGGTTTTTCTATGATCATCAAGTATGTTTTTCTCAAATTCGACTAGCAGCCCTGAGGTAGAATAATTTCTTCCTTCTGAGAGGTATCAACAGCAAAATCAAGAGATGAGAGAGCTACAGGCTTGAATTTAGCTATTAAGGGACCCTCATGGGTTGGTTTTCCATCCTCTTGAGAATGAGGAGGACAGATGAGAAGTGGTGGGTTCTTTTTAAAATAAAAATTTGAGGCATCCCCAAAGTCTTTAAAAAGACCTTCCTCGAATTCAAAAGAGAACTCTGGAGGTTGAATTTCTTCTTCCTCCAGTGTTCGAGGTTTGGGGGATGGCTCAAAAGTCAAATCTGGGGATATGCAAGGTATGGGCTCGGATTTGGCTATTAAGGGGTCCATGCGGCTCGATGTAGCTTCCTCCTAGAGGGGCTCACTAAGGTCGGCTAAGAAAGATGTGTTTTCTAATATTTGCTCAAGGAGTTTCCTTCCTTCTATCGCAATCCTATGCTCAAATGATCCTCCGGGGGCAATGTCGAGGAATTGGGCAGACTCTTTGTTTAGACCCGAGTAAAAGTGTTGAAGCAACATTTCATCGGGTACCGACAAGTCTGGGCTAGATTGCAGTAGCAAACAGACCCTAGCCCAAGCTACTCCAATGGATTCCTTCTCATTCTGGTGAAAACCAAGGATTTCCATACGAAGGGAGACAATACGGGATGGAGGGAAGAAAGCAAGACAAAATTTATCTCAAAGTCCTTCCCAATCACCGTTTACACTCCCCACAGTACGAATGTGATGTGGACAAGGGTTCCCGATCTTCCGAAAGGTTCTTGGTAAGTTGATTTGGTCGGAGGCGACACACAAATCGATCCGGCTTCAGAACAGCACGTTCTAAACCCCGCAATCGCAGCACGACGTCTCCTCTGGTTATCAACCGTCCAAAAGACGATTGACCTCGCCGAGAAGGCTAATCCCTGCCTGCGAATCAAGAACACAAGCAAGAACAACGAAGAATGCAACACAATTGCAGATGTATGATTAAACTCTCGAAGTTGGGGTCTCACAAATCGATGAACGGCGAAACTGTTTATGAACAGAATTGATCTAAGCAAAACCTGAACCCTAATGGTGCGGTGGTGGCTGTATATAAAGACCCTAGGGTCGTGCAAGACCCTCTGGACGCGCCCCGAATTGGGCTCAACTAGATACAAGGCCCAAAGACAAAAAAATAAGCGACGCAGCACCGACATAGATTCTGGACTCTCTCTTGTTTTGACGATTCCCGATGACTCCGGATGAATTTTGACATGAGGCCGGCTGCATTGGAAAGGTCTTCTCCTTATCTTTCCGTGCATATGTAGAACGTCCAAATCCGAGTCCGTATGCATCCTGGGCGACCGTTTTAGTACAGACTGGTCCTGGGCCCGAAACAGACTCGAAGTCGGTTTTGATTGGGCCTCCACTTTGGCTTCCAAGCCCTTGCTGGCCCTCCACGTTTCCAAATCCTTCTCCCATCATCTCCTGGTCCTCTCCATGGTTTCTAATCATAAAATAATCATTAGGTAGCAAACCATTCTCAAAAGTAACATATAGCAAAGAACATAGGAACGAGCTCACCTCTAAATTTAGTTGTCGTGCACGAGTTCTAGTCATTGGACCTTGCAAGTCCAGATTTGGAGGAGTGTTGTGTGTATCCATAGGAGTGATGTCCTCATCATCCTCCCCCTCTTGAAGTGGAGTCGTCCTCGACTCAAGCTCATCCTCTTCTCCCAAGTATGGTTTCAAATCTGAAATGTTAAAAATAGGACTAACCCCAAACTCGGGAGGCAACTCAAGTTTGTATGCATTATCATTAATCTTCTCTATTATTTTGAATGGACCATCAGCTCTAGGCATTAGTTTAGACTTTCTCAATTCTGGAAATCTATCCTTCCTTAAGTGTAACCACACTAAATCTCCTACATCAAGCTTTACTTCCTTTCTTCCCTTACTACCAGCAATTTTATACTTTTCATTCATCTTTTCAATGCTAAGTCTAGTGGTCTCATGTATTTGCAAAATAAATTCAGCACGCTCCTTAGCATCAATATGAACTCTCTCATTAATAGGTAGAGGAAGTATATCAAGTGGAGTACGGGGATCAAAACCATACACTACCTTGAATGGACTTACCTTGGTAGTAGAATGTGTTGCCCGATTATAAGCAAACTCAACATGAGGTAAGCATTCTTCCCATTGCTTCAAATTTTTCTTCAAAACAGCTCGCAACATAGTACCCAAAGTGCGGTTCACAACCTCAGTTTGTCCATCAGTTTGTGGATGACAAGTTGTAGAAAATAACAACTTTGTACCCAACTTATTCCAAAGCGTGCGCCAAAAATAACTCAAGAATTTTGCATCACGATCTGAAACAATAGTAGAAGGCATACCATGCAAACGTACAATTTCTTTGAAAAAAAGATCAGCAATATAACTAGCATCATCAGTTTTATGACATGATATAAAGTGTGCCATCTTGGAAAAACGATCCACGACAACAAAAATGCTATCGCTCCCCCTCTTAGTCCTAGGCAGTCCTAAAATAAAGTCCATAGAAATATCCGCCCAAGGAATAGAAGGAACAGGAAGTGGCATGTATAAACCATGTGGATTCAATCGAGACTTAGCTTTTTGACATGTAGTGCAGCGAGCAACAAAACGCTCAACATCTTTCCTCATCCTTGGCCAAAAGAAGTGTGTGGCCAAAATATCCTCTGTCTTCTTAGCACCAAAATGACCCATCAATCCACCTCCATGCGCCTCCTGCAACAACAAAAGACGAACGGAACCAACTGGAATGCATAGGCGGTTAGCTCTAAACAAGAATCCATCATTCAACACAAATTTGTGCCAAGCACGACCTTCTTTACAGTGCAGCAATACATCTTTAAAATCGACATCAGCAACATATTGTTCTTTAATTGCCTCAAGTCCAAAAATTCTACAATCAAGTTGAGACAACAAAGTATATCGCCTCGATAAAGCATCAGCAATCACATTATCCTTCCCTTTCTTATGTTTAATAATATAAGGAAAAGACTCAATAAACTCAACCCATTTAGCATGTCTACGGTTCAAATTGCCTTGAGAACGAATATACTTAAGTGATTCATGATCAGAATGAATAACAAATTCTTTGGACAACAAATAATGACACCACGTTTCTAAAGAATGTACAAGTGCATATAGTTCCTTATCATACGTGGAATAATTCAAAACAGGCCCAGTAATTTTCTCACTAAAGTATGCAACAGGTTTACCATCTTGCATCAGAACACCACCAATGCCTATACCACTAGCATCACATTCAAGCTCAAAAGTCTTATCAAAATTGGGTAATTGCAGCAATGGTGCATGTGTAAGTTTGTCCTTCAAAGCATCAAAAGACTCATGATGTACCTTACCAAAATGGAAGTCAACGCCCTTCTTTGTCAACTCATGCAATGGTGCAGCAATGGTGCTGAAATCTTTGACAAAGCGGCGGTAGAAACCTGCAAGACCAAGAAAACTCCTCACCTGTGTGATAGTTTTTGGTACAGGCCAGCTCTTTATGGCTTCAATCTTCGCCTCATCCACCTCAATTCCCTGTGGAGTCACAACATAGCCAAGAAAAGAGACTCGATCCGTGCAAAAGGTGCACTTCTCAAGGTTACCAAATAAACGTGCAACTCGCAAAGCATCAAAAACAGCACGCAAATGAATCATATGATCATCCGTGGATTTGCTATAAATCAAGATATCATCAAAGTAAACAACCACAAATTTGCCAATAAAAGGTCTTAAAACCTCATTCATCAAACGCATGAAAGTACTGGGTGCATTAGTTAACCCAAAAGGCATTACTAACCACTCATACAACCCGAATTTGGTTTTGAAAGCTGTTTTCCATTCATCTCCAAGTTTCATTCTAATTTGATGGTAGCCACTACGCAAATCAATTTTAGTGAAAATTATAGCACCACATAACTCATCAAGCATGTCGTCTAGCCTAGGAATAGGATGACGATACCTAATAGTAATGTTATTAATGGCTCTACAATCTACACACATACGCCAAGAACCATCTTTCTTAGGAACCAAAAGTACAGGAACAGCACAAGGACTAAGTGATTGACGAACATACCCACGATCCAAAAGGTCTTGGACTTGTCGTTGTATCTCCTTAGTCTCCTCAGGGTTGGTCCTATAAGCAGCACGGTTTGGTAAAGTAGCACCAGGAATCAAATCAATTTGATGCTCAATCCCTCTCAAAGGTGGCAATCCCGGGGGTATCTCAGCTGGGAAAACATCCTCATACTCCTGCAAAAGGTTAGTGACAGCAGGAGGCAAAGCACTAGAAGCAATATCACCAAGCAAAAACAAGGCTTGTTTGCATATCAAAGCATAGCAAATATCATCAGTAGAAATTTCAGCAACCTCAGATTTTGTGGCAAGACATGAACGACCTTGTAATTTAATTGCAGCACCCTTAGAACATGAAGAATCATTAACATTACTTGGTGTAGAAGCAGAATTAACAGGTTGCTGAATTTCAGGGCGTTTATTTCTCAAACTAGTAGCTCGTTCTAAATCAGCTTGTACAATTTCAGCAGGGGTCATTGGTAACAAAGTAATTTTAGTTCCTTTATGCATAAAAGTGTACTTATTACTTTTACCATGGTGTACAGCATCATTATCAAATTCCCAAGGTCTACCCAATAAAAGTGAACAAGCTTGCATGGGTACAACATCACAATCAACAGAATCCATATAGGAACCAATGGAAAAAGGAACTCTGCAAGTTTGTGTTACCTTAGCTTTTCCAGAGTCATTTAACCACTGAATGTAGTATGGATGTGGATGTGGGCGTGTGGTCAAATCAAGCTTCTTAACCACATCAGAACTCACCAAATTGTTGCAGCTTCCTCCATCAATGATGACACGTGCCCGACGGTTCTTGATGACGAAGAAAATCTGGAACAAGTTATGTCGCTGCATCATCTCGGGCTGCTGGACTTGTGTGCTAAGCACACGCTGCACAATAATATTCATATAGCCCGTGGTATCTCCGCCTCCAAGGACGAGGTCACCGCTGGTGGCAGCGACATCCTCCTCCTCATCCTCCACATCGGAGGCGCTCATGTAACCGCCATCATCTGTCGCCACATATGCCCGCCTACTTGGGCAATCTTTCTGCACATGGCCAAGACCATGGCAGCGGTGGCACTGAATCCCTGTAGTGCGTCCCGTCGAAGCAACAGAGGAGGCACTACTAGCCGGTACCTGCACAGAATTTTTACCTGAGCGCGTAGAAGGGGCAGGGGCTGATCTTGGTGCTGCAGAAACAACACTAGCTGGTGGGGGCGGCCGGAAAGATGGCTTGGGCAGCCCCGAAGTCCCCGTCGGCCGTGGTGGGTAGAAATTCCTGGACTTGCTGTACTCCTCAAAAGCCTGGAAAAGTCCCTGTGATTCTTTCTCTGCAAGCATAGCATACTGGAAACACTGGTTGAGGGTATAAAATTCTTTATAATCAAGGATGTCCTGAATTTCTTTTCTCAAACCAGAATAAAAGTGGCAAATCTGATCCTCTACTTTTTCAACCACAGCACAACGAATCAAACCCTTCTAAAGCTCACTAAAATACTCCTGAACAGTTTTATCTCCTTGATCTAAATGCTGCAGTTTATTACGAATTTCTCTATAAAAAGAAGGAGGAACAAAATGATCACGCATTTCTACCTTAAGTTCTTCCCAAGTAGTAGGCAAAGCGGTTTCAGCAGCTAGACCACTCCACCAAACAATAGCAAAGTCCTTAAACTCACTAGTGGCTTGTCTAACTCTATGTTGTTCAGGAACAAGGTGGGCATTAAATTTTTGTTCTACCATCATTTCCCAATCAAGGTAAGCATCACCATCGTATTGACCCGAAAACGAAGGAATTGAAAACTTAATTTTAGCATACGGATCATCTGGAGCATAGTTACCTTGTGTGCGACGGGTGTGGTTGTGGAAACCACCCATACCATGAGGGTTACATTGCAAACGGCGTCGTAACCTTGCGGTCCTTGTAGCTGACCTATTGACGGTGCCATCAGCCTTATACACTGTTGCTTCATCATGATCGCCTTCAACGTCGTTGTTGGTGTTGTTGTTGGTGTTGTTGTTGTTGTTGTTGTTGGTCTTGTGAGCGGTCTCCAATTCGACAACCTGATCGGTTAACTTAGAGACTCTCTTATCCAACCGCTCAATGCTTTCTCCCAGGTGAAGCTTGGTGACGGCGTCGGTGACGGCCCTGGTGATCGTTTCTGCCAAATCACTCTGAACCGCCTGCAAAGCCTTCTGTAACTGATTTTGGCTCACGCACTCATCCAATTTTGAGGGTGAAGCACCCTCCCCGTCGCTTCCTGACATCAGAAACACCAAAACAGGAAACAAAAAAGTGAAGGTTATCCCTACAAAACTACTAAGCAGTGGTGCCTCTCAACACAGCAAAAGTAAGCTTCTTGCAAAGCTCTTACAAAGTTCTGAAGACAACAAAGCGAAGGATACCAGGGAGAAGTGTTCCACGATTGCAAGGGTTACCAAATAACCTATGTGCTGTCCAGAAGAAGTATGTAGAGCTAGGAAGGCCAAATATGTATATATGAGTGGCACACAAATCAAAAATAGATAGTAAAGCTGAATAAGTGCCCAAGTAACTTGTCCCTAGTTGCTGGTCTAACTATGTTCTAGAACAGTAGTGATAGCAAAGAAGAAACAAGGAGACAAAGGGACACAGCCGATAACAGGGGGCTTAGTGTAAAACAGCCAAACTCAGAAATTTCAGGGGGCTAGATGGAGCACTAGTAGGAATCCCAAATTTCTTTTTTTTTATTTTATTTTTTTGATATTTTTTTCCAACTGACTAGCAAACAGGGAGAAACCACAAAAAATTTCAGCTCAAACCGAGCTAGGACGTGGCCTACAGAAAATTTTGAAGTTTCAGAAAACGTCGGGTTTCAACTTGAATGAATTTTTTCTTTATCTTCCCGATTTTTTTTGAATTTTTTGACGAGGGCACACAGGGCAGGGCGTAGCCTAGTGTGGGTATGCTCAACTTTTCGTCTAGAATCTCCTGTAAAAATTTCAGCCAAAATGGACAACCGAGCGAAAAGTTATGGCTGTTTTACCGAAGGGGTGTCGGAATCGGTTTTGAAGAACCCGGTGGTTTCAGTGAAATCCGAGTCGGGCTTGGGGTCGGGTAGGGATTTTTTTTTTTAGCGAGGTGGATGCAGCGGAAAGTGGAATTTGTGAAAATTGGTCCGAGGTGGTGAGGGTAGGTTTAGGGTGGTACTAGGGTGGGCGTGTTGATCAATCAACCCTAGCACACAAAGCCGACAAAACCGAGGATGGTGAGGGGGATGGCGGCTAGGGTTGCAAGGGAAACACTACTGACGACAAAAACACAAACTAAACCAGCGACTAAACAAGAACTAGGGCACAAACTCAACACTACGGACTCTGAAATTGAAATATGCAAAGGCTAAACACGTGGTTATGGGCGGGGAAAAAAATTTTTTGGTATTTTCAGTGGACGATAGGAAGAACACGAAAACAAAACAAAGGGTAGTATGAACCTGACGGTGCACCTGAAGCTCTGATTACCACTTGATGTGGACAAGGGTTCCCGATCTTCCGAAAGGTTCTTGGTAAGTTGATTTGGTCGGAGGCGACACGTTCTAAACCCCGCAATCGCAGCACGACGTCTCCTCTGGTTATCAACCGTCCAAAAGACGATTGACCTCGCCGAGAAGGCTAATCCCTGCCTGCGAATCAAGAACACAAGCAAGAACAACGAAGAATGCAACACAATTGCAGATGTATGATTAAACTCTCGAAGTTGGGGTCTCACAAACCGATGAACGGCGAAACTGTTTATGAACAGAATTGATCTAAGCAAAACCTGAACCCTAATGGTGCGGTGGTGGCTGTATATAAAGACCCTAGGGTCATGCAAGACCCTCTGGACGCGCCCCGAATTGGGCTCAACTAGATACAAGGCCCAAAGACAAAAAAATAAGCGATGCAGCACCGACATAGATTCTGGACTCTCTCTTGTTTTGACGATTCCCGATGACTCCGGATGAATTTTGACATGAGGCCGGCTGCATTGGAAAGGTCTTCTCCTTATCTTTCCGTGCATATGTAGAACGTCCAAATCCGAGTCCGTATGCGTCCTGGGCGACCGTTTTAGTACAGACTGGTCCTGGGCCCCGAAACAGACTCGAAGTCGGTTTTGATTGGGCCTCCACTTTGGCTTCCAAGCCCTTGCTGGCCCTCCACGTTTCCAAATCCTTCTCCCATCATCTCCTGGTCCTCTCCATGGTTTCTAATCATAAAATAATCATTAGGTAGCAAACCATTCTCAAAAGTAACATATAGCAAAGAACGTAGGAACGAGCTCACCTCTAAATTTAGTTGTCGTGCACGAGCTCTAGTCATTGGACCTTGCAAGTCCAGATTTGGAGGAGTGTTGTGTGTATCCATAGGAGTGATGTCCTCATCAGAATGTACCATTGTTTCGCCCTCTTCATCAGGGAGAAGGGAAACAATTTCCACTTTAATGTTTCATGTGTCATATCATCAATGAACAGACATCAACACAAATACTCAAATTCTCACAAATGATGGTAAGGGTTTTCAAAATCTAGACCAGAGAAGGATTGCTATAAAGCCAGGGCGGAGTTCATAGCCGGATGTGTGAATTGGGTCTGCAGACCGCGATGGCTCAAAGTACTCACCCTTCGGAGCAAAAAAAGATAGGATGGCGGGTTGCTCCATTGTGGAAAAAGGAAAGAAATAAAAGAAAAAAATGGAAAAGATACGAGGACGAACAAGGTTCAAAGATGATACAACAACCGTTCCTCGGCAACGGTGCCAGAAATGCTTGTTGACACTTCTTAACGTCGCACTAGAAATATTACTATCCTCGACAACGGTGCCAGAAATGCTTGTTGACACTTCTTAACGTCGCACCAGAAATATTACTATCCCCGGCAACGGCGCCAGAAATGCTTATTGGTATTTCTTACGATCACAGATAAATCCACAAGTGCACGGATACCGATGTAGCACTTCACCTAGGAGTATTCCAAGTTATCGAATCATAGGGAACGTGTGTTTACTAATCTCCTATCCTAATCCATCCAAGGACAACAAGAATATGGTAGGCAAAGGGTAGAGAGGATTCCTATGGTAAAATATCCTAAAATAAGATAGGTTCGGTCTCTACTGCTTATTTCGGGCACCGGCTTACCCCTGCATCCATAGGCGACTCCGTCCAACAGCTCTACGATGTACCCAAACGTGGAGGATTACTAAGGCCGGATAGGGCTGTCACCACCTACTGACTACCTCTAACAAACCGTGGGGCACGCGGCAAACAAAGGTAACCTCTAGCCTAGACACCACGTCTACGCTATCAATTAGTATCCTAGTCTCGGTTCCACGCTTATAGAAGACTAAGATACTCTAATTATATAGAGCGCCCGTAAGCAATAAAGGAAAGAACTTACTTAAATAAGAAACTGAAATACCAAAGAGGAAACACGAACACTTACTTGAAAAAGAAAGCATCCATCGAGGTACAAGCATGGGGAAGATCGCCGACAAACCCGGGACTTCCCCGAACTCTCCCTCACTCCCTCCCTATTTTCTAAGCACTTTGGCAGTGCTAAAGCCTTTTGAAGTGGAGCTCTATACTCTTCTTCTTTTGTGTTTTCTACCGAATTTCCCCTCTATTTGTAGGTGGCGAAGACTTGGCGGCTACTTCAAGGTGAAGGAGAGTCGGTGGGTGAAATTTCCCCTGTCGGGTGGCTGGGCGGCATGCACCGCCGGGCGGCAACCTAGGCCGGGCGGCCACACGATTGAGTCGGTTTCTGACCGCCTTCCTTCGGGCGGCACAGATTTGGTCCGGATGACGGTTGTTGAGTCTGTTTTCAACTGTCTTATCCACTTGGTGTCGATTGGCATGATGGTCCGAGTGGGCTGGACACCTCGGGGGGGGGGGGGGGGGGGGGGGAACCCAGGCCGAGCGGCCTGGCAGGCTGGCCAGCGGCCTGTGTCGGGCGGCGGCCCCTTTTTGGTGCCGACCCCCTCCGTGTCATGTCTTCACTTGTCCAAGTTGTGCCACGTGGGTGCCTCCTTTACTTCTCCACTTTTTACCCTCTTTTTTCTGGGGATGGAAAACGGCCTCATGATGGAGTGTTTTGTAGGGTCGGCTAGGTCGGATGGTTCAGCCTGATGAGACTCTGTTTTAACCCGCCGGGTGGCTGATTTCAGCCTGATATGACCTTGTTGGCTGAGTTCTGATTTCAGCCATCATGACCCTACCGGACCCTGATTTCAGCCTCATATGACCCTGTCGGCCGGCTGTTTTACGGCAGTATCAGTGGACGGGGCGTTTCTTCATGTTTTTGCATATTTTGGCTCTTTTATACCTCCAAACACATGTCTCACCAAAACTTGTGGAAATGGTTAATAATAAACTGCATATTTTGTTTATTCTTTTTATGTTGTTTATGCAAGGATTTGATGGTCGGATTTGGCATTGAAGGACCGTCAACACTGACCCCCCCCCCCCCCCCAATGGCTCCCTTCGTTGGATGCGCTTATCAAAGATGTTTGAAGGAGAGATCCTTCAAGATCACTCCTTAATCGAGAAGGCATACAACGTGGGCACTCTACGGGCTCGAGTAAGCCTCGGTCAACTTGATTGATTCCGCTATTCTCTTGTTTTGATGTCTTGATTGATGTCTTGGCGTTTGTGCAGGTTCTGGATACTTATGTGTCCCACCCTCCGCTCCCTCCGACTGACATAGAAGGACTGGATTACACTGACAAGTCATCGCAAACCAGCACCGGTGGTGAAGGGACTTCATCAGAAGTTCGACCGACCGGTGACGCTTCCCTCGCTCCTCCTCATCCTGAGTTACCATCCCCTGGCCGCCGGCAAAAGTAGTCCGCTAATCACTATCGGTAATACATGGGGAAAGATGAAGATGACGAAGAGGAGGTCATCCCAGATCCAAATTGGACCACCTCTACCCACTCCGACCGACCATCAAGCCAGTCGGAGCCCCCGAGCACATCGGTGAGCATTGCAGAGGTGACAGCAAAGACCGATGATGCCGCCAAGGCTCCTCTGAAGTGGAAAGAGACCGGTCCCCAGACTACTTCATCGAAGAAGAGAGTTTGTCGGATCAAAATTAAACAAGCCTCTAGGTATGCCTTCGCATTTTCATTCCTTCACGTTTTTGTTTCTGTACTAATTTAATTTCTTGCACATTGAAGCGGTCGGCCGGAGTCCACTCAGAGCGCCCAAGGGTCTCAGGACACTTGGTCGACTCCTGTAGTGCCTCCGTCCAATATTCCTCGACCGGTCCGCACACCATCAAGCGTTCAGACCGAGCCAAAGAAGGCTTCAGATGTACTAGATCCTGCCCCAATATCCACACCTACCTCTCAGACCGTTGTCCCTTCTCCGTCCGGCGTCCCTTCCCCGCTCAAGGGTAAAGCCACAGTGGTCGAGGACACTCCTGCTCGGTCTAGAGTTGAAGATATGGAGATCCTGCATCAGCATCGAGAGACCAACAAGGTACATCAATACCGAGTTCTTCTCTTTTTAGAATTACTTATCTCATCTAATTGTGTCATTCTCTTTTCTTAGAGATTATACTCTCTTATAAAGAAGAAGCAGGTGAGAGTTGAGTATCTCGAAGCTGAATCCTTCGGTAAGCCCTATACATATCTTCCATATATTCACCGAAGCTTCTAACTTGTTTGTTGAAACTTTCTAGTGACCGGTGAGCAGCTATCAGATGCGAATAAATGAATCAAAAAGCCGTAGACCGACATCAAGGGGGCTGAAGAGCGCTACCGTCTTGATAATGCCGATATGACTGTAGATCAATTCATCGGTCATCCTTCATTTGTTCATGAAAAGAAGGTCGCCAACTTGGAGAAGATGACTTCCAACCAGCAGAGGTTTCTAGAAGCTCTGACCTCTGAAAAGGATAGTCTCTCCAAGTCCCTCGGCCATCGGGATGCTGAGCTGTCTCTTTTTAAGAAGAAGCTACTAGAGACCGAGAATAAGGTCGAGGACGCTAAAAGCACCTCCAAATCCTTCAAATGTAATCTTGCCAGTAAGCCGTTTTCTTCAATCTTATGCTACATTATCGATGCTTTAGGATCTAAATCTTCTCATGACTTTTTCAGCCATGTCATATGCTGCTCGAAAAGCATTGGATTATATCCATGCTATCCAGGAGGAGAAAATCAGACAGTCTCTGGACTATTTGCTGGAGCACGCACCAGAAGTGATTGCCAGCAACACCAGAAGGGTAGCAACTGAAGCCGGAAACCAAGTGTTGGCGATCTGTCAATCTTGGTCTCCCTCTCTGCCTCTGGATAAAGTCAGGGAGGGCTTCAACCCTGACCTATCGTTTGACCAATGCCAGCTTCTGATGGACTCCATGCTGGAGGTGTCCCGAGCTTTGGTCGAGAATGTTGCAGTCGATCCTGTTCCACCGACTCCTCCAGGTTCTCCAGAATTACAACAGCAAGCTGAGGCTCCTTCTTCTTCAAAGGAGTCATAGAACCTGTAATATTCAATGAACATTAGTAGTATCTATAAATAGAGGAACAATTATGTCTCTTTTGCAATATAAATAATATTCCTTATACTTGCTTAGTTTTAAACAAGTCGGAAAAAGTGACTGAATAGTCGAAATAGCAATCCCATGTTACTTAGAATAAATTAGTCGATACCAAGCTGCGTTAATCGTGCTATAACACTTAGACCTCTTCACTCTAAGTTTCTAAAGACAAAATAGAAGTTGCATCGGTCTGCCTTCGCATCGTAAGTTGTAATTCATTACTGCGTTACAATGCAGAGTCAACCAATCGACACATGACCTCTCGCTCTTTGGCTCTGGGTTTAGTGTAGCGGCAGTCTGTTGTGCGGGATGAATTGTATAACTATGATGTTCCAGCGTTAGACCAAAAAACATAAGACCGTGTCAAATTATGAGAAATTGGTCATAAAATTCCAAAAATAGATTATATCAAGGTTAAGGAATAGTAGGACATTATTACTAGCCCCCTGGCTTGATTGTTTAATACTATGGATTAAGGAATCGAGGCAAATAAGAACGAAAATCATCAAAAAATCTTACATCAAAAAGACCGAAGTTTCATTCAATAAATGTATTAAAATACAAAGATAGACTAAGTATAGAAATTACGTAGCTGGTTGATGTTCCATGAATTGGGTACATCGTCACCATTGTCATACATCAGTCGGTAAGCCCCCGGCCGAGTGACTTCTTTGACCACATAAGGTCCTTCCCATTTAGGGGATAACTTGTGCCGATTCTTGGTTGATTGTACTCGGCACAACATCAAATCTCCAACGTGAAACTGGCGACTATGAATGTTTTGTCATAATATCGTTGCAAGCCTTGTTGGTATATTGCCGAATGGAACATAGCACGGTCACGCAACTCCTCTGCCGCAATCAACTCAATCTCCCGGCTATCTTTAGAAAGCTTCTCGTCATATCCCTTGACTCGCGCTGATATGAGGTTCACCTCAGTCGGCAGCATGGCCTCAGAACCGCAGACAACGAGAAAGGTGACTGCCCAGTTGCTCGACTGACATTAGTACACAGCCCCCAGAGTACCAAAGGCAGCTCTCAAACCCACCGAACGGCATATCGCTTGCGTCTGTCGAAAATTCGGGGCTTCAACCCCTGAAGTATCATACCATTGGCCCATTGCTTTGAGGATGAGCCACTGATGCAAAGTGAATTTTAATTCCCATCTCATCGGCAAAGTCACGGAATTGCTCAGATGTAAACTGAGTACCATTGTCGGTGATGATATCATGAGGAACTCCAAACCGAGTGAAGACCTCTCTAAAAAACTCAACCGCCTTCTTTGAAGTTATCTTGCCGACCGGCATCGCTTCGATCCACTTGGTGAATTTGTCAACAACAACAAACAAATGAGTGAACCCGCCTGGCCCTTTCTTGAAAGGACCAACAATGTCAAGCCCCCAGACTACGAAAGGCCATATCATAAGTATCATCTGAAGTTGCTGCGAAGGCACATGTGTTTGTTGAGCAAAAAATTGACAACCTTCACAATTCTGAATGACCTGGTGTGTGTCCTCTACTGCCGTAGGACAATAGAACCCTTGCCCAAAAGCTTTGCCGACCAAAGTCTTGGAAGCTGCATGATTGCCACATACTCCTGGATGGATTTCCACCATCAACTCTTGGCCTTCGGATATCGAGATGCATCGCATCAGGATATTCGATCCTCCTTTTCTATAAAGCAGATCATCCACCATCAAATAACCTCGGCATCTACCTTTCAACCTTTGTTGCTCGTTAGAATCCATAGGCAGCATACCCTCAGTCAGATATTTGACTATTGGGTCGTGCCAGTTGGTCTTCTTATTAATATCATCGACCAACTCTAGAACATCGATCATCATGACGTCTGGCCGGGAGGAAATAGTGGGAGAATCTAGGGCATGTAAAAAGACACCAGGTGGAACAGTCGATCACAACGATCCCATTTTGGTTAATTCATTAGCCGCTTGATTATTATCCTGAAGAACATGTCTGAACTTTAGTCCATCAAATTTGTCTTCGTGCTTCCTTACTTCTTGGCAGTAAGCAGCCATATTATCATCCACACAGTTCCAATCCTTGGTGACTTGGTTGATGACCAGAGCTGAATCACTAAAGATGTCTAGATGCTGAATGTCGAGTGATACAACAATCTGCAGATCGTGTAGAAGAACCTCATATTCTACAACATTATTAGATGCGTGAAACATGATTTGAAGGACATATCAAAGCTTCTCTCCTTGTGGTGAGATGAGTACAATCCCTGCACCAGCACCCGGTAACTGAAGAGACCCATCAAAGTACATCTTCTAGTATTCTATGTCTTGTGGTGAAGGTGGTATTTGTATCTCTGTCCACTCGGAAACAGAGTCAGCCAACACTTGTCCCTTAATTGCTGATCGAGGCTTGAACGTGATGGTGTACTGACCAAGTTCGACTACCCACTTAGCAATTTTTCCTTTAGCTTCGTGATTGTGAAGGACCTGACCGACCGCGAAGGTCGTCTGTACTTCGATAGGATGAGCCTGAAAATAATGTTTCAACTTCCTCGAGGTGATCAAGAGCGATACAATAGCCTCAAGATCTGATGGTATCGTGTTTTGGAGGCGATGAGGACCTCGCTAACAAAGTACACCGGGTGCTGCACTTTTTGCATATGACCCTCCTCTTCTCGGTCTACCATTAAAACAGTACTCACAACTTAGAGTCGTGGCTGATATGTAGAGTTGAAGTGTCTCTTGTGGCTCTGGAGGTACCAAGACGGGGATATTACTGAGGTGAGCTTTCAACTCCTCCAGTGCCGACTGTGCCTTGGTCGTCCAAACAAACTCGTCCTGCTTTTTAAGTAGCTTGAAGAATGGCAGACCCCTGACCCCCAGTCCGGAGATAAAGCGACTCAAGGACGCCATACATCTGGTCAGCTTCTGAACGTCCCTTTGAGAGTTAGAAGGTCCTATATCAAGGATTGCCTTGATTTTATCTAGGTTAGCCTCTATGCCTCGTTTCAAAATGATGTATCCAAGTAGCTTTCCCGAAGGCACCCCAAAGACACATTTTTTAGGGTTCAACTTCATCGAGTAACGCCTCAAGTTATCAAACGTCTCTGCCAGGTCAGAGAGAAGTTCTTCAACTTTTCGAGTCATTATCACGATGTCGTCAACATATGCCTCTGCATTCTGACCGATCTGTGTTTTGAGACAGCGTTGAATACCACGTTAGTAAGTCGCGCCAGTGTTCTTCAGACCGAACGGCATTGTAAGATAACAGTAGGCACCGAAGGTAGTTATAAAGGAAGTTTTAATTTGATCTTTGACTTTTAGTGGGATCTGGAGATAGCCTGAATAGGCATCCAGAAAGCTTAAAAGCTCACTCCTGGCTGTTGAGTCTACAATCTAATCTATACGGGGTAGAGCAAAGGGGTCCTTAGGACAGACCTTATTCAGATCGGTATCAATGCACATCCGCCACTCTTTATTCCTCTTTGGTACAAGGACTGGATTAGCCAGCCATTCTAGATGGTACACTTCCTTTATAAACTTAGTATCTAATAGTCTAGCTATCTCCTTCTTCACTGTGTCCTTGTAGTCTTGCACAAATCTTCTAAGTCTCTGCTTTACAGGGGTTGCCCCAGGAGGCACCCTTAACTAATGCTCAATCTTTTCCCTAGGAACTCCCGGTATGTCAAAGGGCTTCGATGCAAACATGTCCCTACTTTCATGGAGGAAAAGAGTGAGCGCGAGTTCCCATTTCTCGTTGAGTCTAGCCCCTGCATAAGTGACCTTAGAGGGGTCTGACGGGTCGAGTGCAATTTCTTTGGTAGGGACATCTTCCGTCTGGATCTTATCCTTGGCCTGCTTCTTCATGGGGATCTCCACATCAATCTACACCTCGTTGCCGACCGCCTTATGGATCTCCAACCGGTCAGACAAGATCAACTGTCGGTCGGCCATCTCACAAGTCTGCACATCGCAATCAAAAGAATCCGATGATCAGTGTGGAGGGAGATGATTCCTTTTGGGCCTGGCATCTTGAGGGTCAGATATGGGTAGTGCAAGACCGCCATGAATTTCGCCAATGCCGGTCTTCGAAGAATAGCATGATAAACGGACTCAAAGTCTGCCACCTGGACGATAATGCGCTCCATCCTGAAGTTCTCACGGGTTCCGAAGGTGACAGGCAGAGTGATCTATCCAAGCAGAACAGAGGTCTTGCCAGGCACAATCCCATGAAAGGGAGAGGAACTTGGCTATAAGTCATTGACAGTTAAGCCTAACTCCATGAGGGTCTTGGTGAAGATCAAGTCAAGACTGCTTCCTCCGTCTATGAGCACCTTGTTGAACTTGAACCCCTTTGTCATTGCCACGAGCACTAGAGGATAACGCCTGGGCCTTGGCAAGTGTCTGGGGTGATCCGATTGATCAAAAGTAATCGGTACTTCAGACAATCTCATATACTCGGGCGCAGCATGTTCCACGGAGTTGAATTCACGCAATTCTAGCTTTTGCTTGCGCTTGGGCGTGTAGGCATCCGGGCCTCCGAAGATGAAGTTCACTTCTTTCCAGGGCTCCTAGAACTCTCCCTCTTCGTCCTTGTCGTTGTCTTTGTTGACTTTGTCTTTGCCATTGCGCCTTGGTGGATCGTTAGCCACCTTCAACGTGGCAATTGCGAAGCCCTTCAGAGTATAACAATCTTTTGCCTTGTGGTTTCCCTTTGGATACCATAGGCATGGGCCACTCAACAAGTTATCCATGGTCTGCTGGCATGTTCGAGGATTTTTCCTTGTCCAGTCTATAGCTGCAACCAAATTATCATTCTTCTGCTTTTTGTCCTTTTTGGAGGATTCCAGCTTGTCTGAGCGCTTCTCCTTGCCTTTACCTCGGATATCATATAGGGCGGACTCACCACATGCGAACTTGTCGGCGATCTCGAAGCACTCCCGAGCAGTCAGCATAAGGTCATGATTCCTCTGACCGATCTCCTGAACCAGCTCGTCACTCTGAACTCCCCCTTGGAAAGCTGCGATGATTTATTGGTCCGGAACATTGGGGATCTCGGTCTTCTTGGCACAGAATCGCTTGATTTAGTCACGCAAAGGCTCGTCAGCTTATTGCTTGATCCGAGTAAGATCGAAGTGATTGCCCGGCCGGTTGCAGGTAGCTTGGAAGCTTTCTACAAACTTCCTGTTGAGGTCGCCCCATGATGTTTTTGACTCCTCTGGGAGTGATGTAAGCCAAATCTGAATGGCAGGCTCTAGGCAGACTGGAAGATAATTGGCCATCACGAAAATGTCGCCTCCAGCCGACCGTATTGCCGTGCTATAAAGTTGTAGCCACTCCCGAGGGTTAGTCTGACCGTTATACTTCTCAATGGGAACTGGCTTGAAGCCTTTAGGCCACCACGTGATATGAAGCTCTGGCACATAGGCCTTGATCCCGTCGAATTCATCTTCATTAGGGGTGGTCAACCTCCGTCGTTCTCAATTACGGCGCGGGCCAACATCGTCACTATGACGATGATGCCGGCTATCCTCATCTTGATCCTCGTGTCGGTCCCGGTCGTCTCTTCGACATCGGTCGTCATGGTTATCTCTTGGAGGAGTGTTGCACCGCCGGTCGTCTCATCGGTCTTCCCGTCGGTTGTCACGGCGGTCATCCCGGCGGTTTTCCCGTCGGCCGTCACGGTTACGGCGCTCCTCCTCGTGGCGCTGGTCATCTCGAACCCGCTCTTCAGTGTGAGAATTGATTGTATCCCAACCATCGCGAGGTTGCATAGAATCGCTCAGGTCACTGCGTCAATCATCGCGTCTTTCACGGGAAGTGGTGTGGCTGGAACTTGCCATTGACTGAGACTCATCCCTCCGCCTCTTGCATCGCTAGAGTATGGTATGCCACGTCAACCATCAAGCTATCTAGCAATGTCTTTGCTCCGGTGATGTTGTTCTGGGGGGTGTCATAAACTTTAGCGCCGTCTACTTCAATTTCCAGATCAAGGTCTAGCCGCCATGCTAGTCGAGATCCACGAGATCCTCTTGATCGGTGACGGTGACCATGCGAGGGTGGCTCCTCTTCGGTGTCGTCATCCCTTCGGTCCTCATCACGTCCGTCGTTATCATCGGCAGCACCTTCCACATCATCATCTTCCCCATTATTGGAGGGGTTTTGGATCTCGACCATATTGACGGTTAACGGAAACAAACCTATAGATCCATCTAAATCCTCATCAAAGGAGTAGGCTGACTTAGAGTCGTACCCGATGGGTAGAATCGTCCGAGTGGAATTAAAGCGGGGATCAGATCCGACGAACTCGGTGATCACGCCATGGAATTAGCTGCGGCCGAGTTGGATTGATGCTTGTCGAGTATGAGCGCTCCGTTGGAGTCGGCGGTGAAGTCGAGCGACCCGAAGGAGACCTTGAAGTCCGACGAGTACTCGATGATTAGTATTTTGGCCATCAAAGTCGACGGTGAATCCCGGCGAGCCTTGTCCCCCTTCCTGGCGTGCCAACTGTCGTGACTTGATATCAAAAATATAAATATAGGGCTACATCGGGATTAAGAACTAAGATGGTGAAAGACACAAGACGCCGAGTTATACAGGTTCAGGCCCTCTCGATGAGATTAATAGCCCTACGTCCTGTATTCTATGATATTATACTACTTGTAATCTGATGTGTTTTGTGTCCGCTGATGAGGGTTACCCTGCCGCCTTATATATCTGGTCGGCAGGGGGTACATGAAGAGTCCTACCCGTAGTCTACAAGGATTTATATAGAAAGTCTATCTCTAATTGCCTTGTGCTCCAAGCCAACTCGGTCGGTTTCCTTGTAAGAGTACTACCCGGTCGGTTGCCGACTTAGGTCTAGCTACGGACACCCAGAAGGCAAGTATTCCACAATTGCCATGCAAGAGGAATTGAATAACTTTCAGAGATGCAAAGTATGGAAGTTGGTGGAAAGGCCCAAGAATCATAATGTGGTTGGCACCAAGTGGGTCTTCAAGAACAAACATGATCAGAAAGGGACCATTGTCAACAACAAGGCTCATCTAGTGGCTAAGGGATATTCTCAAGTGGCGGGCATTGACTTTGAAGAAAAATTTTCTCCTGTGGCTCATCTTAAAGCAATTTGAATCTTGCTTGCTTCTGTGAAAAGTGCCTTCTTGAATGGAGAGATCAATGAGAAAGTCTATGTGGAACAACCTCCAGGGTTTGAGGATCCTAAGCATCCAAGACATGTGTACAAGTTGAAGAAAGCTCTCTGTGGTCTCAAGCAAGCTCCTAGGGCATGGTATGAATACTTGAGGAACTTCCTACTCAAAAATGGCTTCACCATTGGAAGCATTGATAGCCCCTTGTTTACAAGGCATGTTGGGAAGGACCTCTTTGTGTGCCAAGTCTATGTGGATGATATTATCTATGGGTCAACCAATGAGAAATTCAATGAGGAGTTTCGAGAGATGATGGCTAGAGAATTCCAAATGTCAATGATTGGAGAGATGCATTTGTTCCTTGGTTTTCAAGTCAAACAATTGAGGGAAGGGAACTTCATCTATCAAGAAAAGTATACCAAGGACCTTCTCAAGAGATTCAACATGGAAAATTGCAAGCCTTTGCACACACCTATGGCAACAAGCAAACCCTTGGATGATGATGTGAAGGGGAAACCGGTGAATCCCAAGCTCTATATATCTATGATTGGTTCTTTGCTCTATCTCACCACCTCAAGACCGGACATCATGTTTAGTGTGTGCTTATGTGTGCGCTACTAAGCAAATCCAAAGGAGTCACACTTGAAGGCAATGAAAAGGATATTGAAATACCTCAAGTACACACCTACCATGAGTTTATGGTATCCTAGAGGAACAAGCTTTGAGTTACTTGGGTACTCAGATTCAGATTTTGTGGGTAGCAAGGTGAATAGGAAGAGTACATCAGGAGGTTACCAATTTCTTGGAAGATCTCTAGTATCTTGGAGCTAAAAGAAGCAAAATTTGGTGGCTCTATCTACAGCCGAAGCGGAGTATATGGCGGCGGGAGCATGTTGCGCTCAACTTCTCTATATGCAGAAAATGCTCTCGGATTATGGCCTCAACTACACTCAAATGCCACTATATTGTGATAGTGAGGCGGCAATCAAAATGGCTCTCAAAACTGGAGATCATGGTCATGCAAAACATATTCAAGTGAAGCATTATTTCATAAGGGACCATGTTGAGAAGAAGGACATTGAATTGGTGAGTGTGAGGACTCATAAACAATTGGCAGACATCTTCATCAAGCCCCTTGATGAGAAGACCTTCAACAAGCTAAGGGGAGAACTCAATGTTCTCGACCTTTCAAGAGTAACCCTTGAGCTTGTCCTTTGTAAATATGTATAGTGTTTGGATGTTTTGTTGTTTGTATCTTTGTTTTGTGCTTGTTTCTCTTCTTTTGTAGGTTGACTTCAGACCTCCTTGAGATTGCAATGGACATGGGTTAAGCTTGGGAAGGTGGTTCATGGTGTGCCCAAAGCTTTGAAGAATGGTGCATTGTGAGCAAGCTCGAGAAGGGAACAACTCATTGTTGACACTTTGGTTTGTAGCGGTTCTCTCTCTTTTCTTTAGCATCGCATCATGCATTTTATACTTGTTGCATTTGCATTCTTTGCATTCATGCATCCTTGCATTGTGATACCATACAAGCTCCCAAGCATGTGTCTAGGGGGAGTTGCTCATTTACAATGTGAGGATATGACTCTCTAGATGGTCAAATAGTGATAATTGTGCTTCATGCCTATTGAGCCTTGTTCAACCGAGCTCCGAGGTTAAATCTACTTGTGCGGCTTAAAGACAAGTGACTCATACATTCCCACCTCATAAATGACTAACCCTTGCATTTTTGAGAAAATATTTTGTTGAGTCATGTGTGTAGGGGGAGCTACGGTGGAACACCATCGTGACCAATGGAGCACCCAAAAAAAGGGGGGAGTTTTTCCAACTCTTGCCATTTATTATTTGCTCTTTGGTTGTTTGTGTTGTGGTGTGCTTTTGGGTGATAGGTGCCAAAGGTGGAGAAAATAAGAAGAACATGAAGATCCAAAAGCCAAGTCTAGTAGGAGAAAAGAAGAAAGGGGGAGAAGAAGAATATGAAGAACGAGGAGAATATGAGATGACAAAGAGGAGAACATTAAGACCAAATGGAGATGATCAAGAAAATGGTGCATGTTCACTTGAAGTACACATGAAGGTCAAATCAAGATGAACATCTACGTCTTTGGTGCGTGTCTACTTCATCAAGACTATCAACCATGACACCGATACGGGCGCAAAAATTCAACTCAAGATCGATATCAAGTGTGCTACGTGATTGGGTAGTGTCGATGCTCAAGACCGGCAGTAAATATATAGGGCTACGTCGAGACCAAGAACTACAATGGTTACACAAGACACCAAATTATACAGGTTTGGGCCCTCTCAATGAGAGTAAAAACCCTACATCCTGTGTTCTGTATTGTATTGATTGTCACGAGATGTTGTGTCTCTCCCCAATGGGGGGTACCCTGCCGCCTTATATATCCGGTCAGCAGGGGGGTTCAGGCAGAGTCCTAGTCGTACTCTACAAGGATTCTATATGGCAAGTTTAATCTTTCTTGTCTTGCACTCCAAGCCGAGCCGGTCGGCTTCCTTGTTGATGAAGTACCCGGTCAGCCACTGACTTAGCCTTGTATGAGGATACCTGTAAAGCAAGTATCCCACAGCAGCCCCCGAGTGCTTTCTGATTTTGAGCTTTAATTCTTCGAATGATCTAAAGATCATAAATTAGGAAGACCTCGTTATCAAAGTTTCTGATAGATCTAGTGCACCGGTCAGGTGCACTTGATCAGGTGTAGCCCCCGACTCTTGTATAATTTGGAGACTAACAAATAATGCAAGAGTCTAATTGTATTAGCTCTTATTAATTTGTTTATAGATATTCAAACCATCAAGTTTGAATCTTTTAGACCTTTGGTCATCAAACCCTTGGGTCCTATTGCTAAGTGACCACTTTGCCGACCGATCATCAAACCGGCCGAGTGGCACATATTATTTCTGAGTGATGGGTCGGTCGGAATTTTATGACTCTAGTCATATTTAGTATTAAGCTAAATAACTTTAGTTATAATATAGCTTTTCCCTAATTCCAATCACCCATTTAAGTCCAAATTTGGTAATTCTGGTTATTTGACTTTAGTCAGTACCATAACCTTTGAACTTGTAACCATATGACCATCAAGTCCTTTGCCACATGATCATCAAATCACATAGATATGGTGAAATAATTCTCGGGTACTTCTCATCAAAGAAGCCCCCGAGTCTCATTTTTCTGGGTTTGTAACCCTAATGGGCTTAAGCCCTTAATTAACCTTTAAGTTAATATTAGGGTCACACTACAGTACGGCCCATCCTGGCCCATGGGACCCTTAGGTCAAAAAAGGCAAGGATATAAAAGGCTGCACCAGGTTGACCCTCAGTCCATGCCGCATTTGCACGCGAACTCTTCGTCTTCCTTGCGCCTTCTCTGCTCTTGCGACTCCTCTGTTTTTCCGGCTAGGGTTAGCTTTCTCGCTTCCGGCCGCCACAGATCCTGCCGCGTTTAGCCCTCGAGTTTTGGCGAAGTTTCTCAAACTCTTCCACCGTGTCCAATCCTGTTCGCAATGGGTCGCAAGAGGACTTCCATTTCAATCCCAGCTTCTTCCGCCGCCGCCGCCGCGTCGTCCTCGTCGGAGGTCGACATCCCGGAGCAACTTCGGGAGTTCTCGAAGAGCATCCTTTCACAGGCTGACGTGAACAATATGGTGGTGGATGGCGTCCTTCCAGAGCAGGCTCAGATCGACTAGAAGGTACCTCACGAATTCTGCCCCATCCCCATTCACCAGCAGATCGTAGTGTTTTGCTCATTCTTTGAGCATGGCTTTGGAGTTCCCTGCTGCAGTTTTTTGCGTGGGCTCCTTTTTTCTATGGGATTGAGCTTGTCAACCTCAATCCCAACTCCATTCTTCATATTTCCATCTTCGTACATTTGTGCGAAGCTTTTCTTGGCACTCTCCCCCATTTCAATCTCTTCTGCCATCTGTTTGTCCTCTGACAGCTGCCTACCAAGAATAACCAAGTGGCCATAGGCGGAGTCGGCGTCCAGTTACGCAAGAAGGAGGCCTACATCAATGTTCCATTGAAGACCGGAAACAAGAATTGGAAGGATGAGTGGTTCTATTATGACAACCCTCCCCCTGTTCTTGCCGACTTCACTGGTGCGAAGGCTATTCCCCAAGCACATTGGACAGAGAGGCCCGATTCGACCGATCCTCAAGTGGTCGCCCTGCTTAAGAAAATTGCCGGTCTGAAGGCTGAAGGCGTCGATGGCATCACAGTCGCTAAAAGTTTTATCATCCGACGAGTTCAGCCCCTGAAGCTTCAATGTCACCCGGCATGGGATTATGTTGATGAGACCAGGGAGGTGCCGGACCCACCAAATGGTGAACTTTGCCGAAGACGCTTGTTGAAGATGTTTGAAGGGGATATCCTTCAGGACCATTCTTTGGTCAAAAAGGCGTATAACAAGGGCACAATGCGAGCCCGAGTAAGCCTCAATCTGCCTTTAGCTATCCCTTGTTATCCTATCTTGATGTTGTAGTCAATGTTTTTATCTTCATGCAGGTGCTGGATACTTATGTATCTCATCCCCCGCTCCCTTAGACCGATACTGAGGGGCCTAATTATGTCAAAAGGACACCGCTGACCGGCGCTGGGGATTCAAGTTCCTACGTAGGCGCTCGGCCAGTCAGCGTCACTCCCGTCGTTACTCTGGCCTACCCTGACAAGCTCCAGAAGCGGACTATCGGGCACCGATGCCAATATGTGGGGGACCAGGACGATGATGAAGAAATAACTGCCGCAGATGCTGGTCAACCTGCTCCTGCAACCTCCAACCGACCTTCAGACCGACCGGAGCCCCCGTGCCCAACTCAGAGGTCAACGGAAGAGGTGGTGCAGACTGGCAAGACTGACCAACCCTCTCAAAAGAGGAAGGAGACTGATTTCCAGTCGACTTCTTCAAAGAAGAGGCTATGTCATATCAAGCTCAAGAAGGCTCCTAGGTTTAATCTTGAAACCCTATACTCCTTGTCTCTTATTGCTGATCTCAACATTTCCTGATCTCTTCCTTCTATGTTTTTTTTCTCGGTAGTCGGACAAGTGATTCTCACAGTGCTCAGGGATCTGAGGATACTCGTTCTGAGCTCCCACCTCGTCCGATTGGTGTGGCCCATTCGGTTGGCAAGTCTTCAAACACGCCGATCGAAGTGGATAAACCATTGGAAAAGACGGTTCCTGCCTCCACTCCCGAGCCTCTACCTTAGACCACTCCAACTAATGTCTCTTTGCCTCTTGACAAAGGTAAAAGGACTCTTCCTGCAGATATGCTTGGTCGGCCTGAGGTGGGGGATGTGGAGATTTTGCACCAACACCAGGAGTCCAGCAAGGTAACTCAACATTATGCTTTTACCTTGCTTTATTCTCATCTTTTAGCTCATTTATCTTCTGCATATCAGAAAGTGTATGCTCTTGTGGAGCGAAAGCAGGCTAGAGTGGAATATCTTGAAGCCGAAACTTTTGGTATGTCCTTGGTCGCCTAATCTTCTTGTCTTTATGTTTTAGACTAACTTCTTATTCATTGTCTTGCTAGTCATCGGTCAGCAACTCTCCAAGGCCCTAGAGGAAAACAAGAAGTTGTTGGCCGACAGACAAGAGGTAAACAAGGTCTTAGACCAAGTTCGTGCTGATCTGGCTGGTAAGTTTTCCTACCATCCATATTTAGGCAATCTGCTGACCACTCTAATGCTAAAAGTTTTACTTTTAGCTCGCGATCAAAAAATCACCGATCTGGAGAAGTTGACTTCCAACCAGCAGAGGTTCGTTGACGCCTTGAAGGTTGAGAAGGAAAGCCTCTCCAAATTAGTTGAAGACCAGAAGACCGAGATCACTCGGCTGCAGTAGGAGCTGGAGGGGACTGAAGCGAAGATAGAGGAGGCTAAGACTGTCTCCAAATCCTTCAAATGTAAACTTGCCAGTAAGCCTTCGACTTCTTCCTTCTTCTTGATTCTTCTGTTGATCATACTGACCAATAATTATTATTTGCAGCTCTATCTTACGCCGCTCGGAAAGCAATGAACAATGTTCATGCTAACCGAGTAGAGCAAACCGTTCACTCTCTTGACTACTTGTTGGAGCGTGCATCAGAAGCCATTGCTTATAACACTCGGCGAGTGGCGACCGAAGCCGGGAGTCAAGTGCTGGCGATTTGCCAATCCTGGTCTCCAGCTCTGCCATTGGACAAGATCAAAGAGGCTTTAACCCCGACCTGACCAACGACCAATGTTAGCTGCTTCTGGATTCCATGCTAGAGACTTCCCAGGCCTTGGTCAAAAATATAGAAATCAATCCGACCGTGCCGACTCCCCCAGCAACTCCAGAGGTCGATCTTTGGGCTGACTCTTCCTCTCCTTCAAAGGAGATATAATCCTGTAATAGTGTAAAACATTAGTAGTGTTTTAGTAATGATACTTGCGTATAAACTAATCTTATGCTTTTATAGCTTTAGAAGTTTGGCAAAGATATCATTGACATGTTTCTATCAAGAGAAACAAAGATTGCATCGGTCTGCCATAACATATTAGGTTGTAACCCGTAACCGCGTAACAAACAGAATCGACCAATCGACACATGACCTCTCACACTTTTGGCTCTGGGTTTAGTGTAGTAGTAGTCTGATGTGCAGCACAAAGTATTTAACTATGATGTATAAGCGCAAGACCAAAATAATAAAGACCAAAACTAAAGATCTCAAGATCTCATGATAATCAGTCGGTCAAAAAATAGGCCAAAACCAAAATATGGTTCGACCGAGATGGGACATTATTGCTAGCCCCCTGGCTCGATTATTTAATAGTATAAATTAAGGAATCGAGACAAATATAGAATGAAAATCATTAGAAAATCTTTCATTAAAAAAGACCGAAGTTTCATTCATAAATAATGTATAAATACACATAATAATAGCTAAGTATAGAAACGACGTAGCTGATTTATGTTCCAGGAGTTTGGAATATCATCCCCGTCTTCATACATCAGTCGGTAAGCCCCTGGGCGAGTGACTTCCTTCACTACGTACGGTCCTTCCCACTTCGGAGAGAGCTTATGCTGATTCTTTTTTGATTGCACTCGGTGAAGCACTAGGTCTCCAACTTGAAAGTGGCGACTGCGGACTTTCTTATCATAATAACGATGCAAGCCTTGTTGGTAGAGTGCCGACTGAAACAGAGCGCGATCATGCAACTCCTCTGCCGCAATCAAATCAATCTCTCGGTTCTCCTCAGAAAGCTTTTCATCGTACGCTTGAACTCGTGCCGAGACAAGACTGACCTCCGTCGGCAACATAGCTTCTGAGCCATAGACCAATGAAAAAGGTGACTATCCAGTAGCCCGACTGGTGTTTGTTCGAAGCCCCCAAAGGACTGAAGGCAACTCTTTGACCCACCGACCGGCAAAAGGTTTGAGTCTATCAAATATCCGCGGCTTTAATCCTTGAAGAATCATACCAATGGCCTGTTCGACCTGCCCATTGCTTTTCGAATGAGCCACTGACGCAAAGTCCCATCTCATCGGCAAAGTCCCGGAACTCATCGGCAAAGTCCCGGAACTCCACTGAAATAAATTGAGTGCCATTATCGGTAATGATATCATGAGGAACTCCAAACCGAGTGAATATATCTTTGACAAACTCAATCGCCTTCTTGGATGTAATCTTGCCGTCCGGCTTCGCTTCAATCCACTTGGTGAATTTGTTGATAGCAACAAGCAAATGAGTAAACCTGCCTGGCGCTTTCTTGAAAGGACCGACAATATCAAGCCCCCAAACAGCAAAAAGCCAAGTCAATGGTATCATGTGAAGTTGCTGTGAAGGCACATGTGTTTGTTGAGCGAAGAATTGACAACCCTCACACTTCCAAACAACTTGGTGTGCATCTTCGACCGCTGTGGGCCAATAAAACCCTTGCCAGAAAGCTTTGCCGACCAAAGTCCTAGAAGCTGCATGATTGCCGCATATTCCCGAATGAATCTCTTCTACCAACTTCTGGCCTTCAGGAATTGAGATGCATCGCATCAAAATGTTGGAACCACCCCTTTTGTAAAGTTGGTCCCCCACCAACAAGTATCCTCGAGATCGGATCTTCAACCTTTGTTGCTCATCAGGATCCAAGGGCAGCATTCCCTTATCCAAATACTGGATGAGTGGGTCACGCCAGTCGGTCTTGGAGACGTCATCGCCAACAAGATCAGCAACAATACTCATCAACACGTCCGACCGGGGAGAAATTGTTGGGGAATCCAGAACATGTAGGAAAACGCCCAACGGTACTGCAGACCGAGATGATCCTATCTTGGCTAACTCATCAGCTGCCTAGTTATTATCTCAGAGAACATGTGTGAACTTCAATCCATCCAATTTGTCTTCGAGTTTTCGCACTTCTTGGCAATAAGCACTCATGTTATCATCTACACAATTCCAATCCTTGGTGACCTAATTAATGACCAAGGCCGAATCACCAAATATGTCGATGCGCTTAATGCCGAGTGACACAGCAATGCGCAGACCGTGTAGGAGAGCTTCATATTCCATAGCATTATTAGATGCGCGAAACATGATTTGAAGGACGTATCAAAGCCTTTCTCCAGTAGGCGAGATAAATACAACTCTCGCATCTACCCCTTGTAATTGAAGGGAACCATCAAAGTACATTTTCCAGTACTCGATATCTTGGGCAGTAGGAGGATTTTGAATCTCTATACACTCGGCAACGAATTCAGCTAATGCTTATCCCTTTATAGCCGACCGAGGCGTGAACGTAATAGTATACTGACCAGGTTCAACTGCCCACTTGGCTATTTTTCCTTCAGCTTCTCGGTTATGTAACACCGTCCCGAGTGCAAAAGAAGTTTGAACTTCAATTGGATGAGCTTGGAAATAGTGCTTCAACTTCCTCGAGGTGATCAATAATACATATAACAACTTCAAGATCTGCTGGTACCTTGTCTTAGAGGAGCTGAGAACCTCACTCACAAAGTAGACCGGATGCTATACTTTTTGCACGTGTCCCTCTTCTTCTCGGTCGACTGTCAAAACAGTACTCACAACCTGGGTTGTGGCCGAGATGTAAAGCTGAAGTTTTTCTCCTGGCTCTGGAGGCACCAACACTGGAATACTGCTGAGATGACCCTTTAATTCGTCCAGTGCTAACTGTGCCTCCTCAGTCCAAACAAAGTCGTCCTGCTTTTTAAGCAATCGGAAGAGTGGTAACCCCCTAACCCCCAATCGGGAAATAAAGCGACTCAAGGATGCCATGCATCCGGTCAGCTTCTGAATGTACCTTTGAGAATTAGGAGGCTTCATATCAAGGATTGCCTTGATTTTATCTGGGTTAGCCTCTATACCTCGCTTAGAAACGATGTAACCGAGTAACTTTCCCGATGGAACCCCAAAAACACACTTTTTAGGATTCAACTTCATTAAATAATGTCTCAGATTGTCAAAGGCTTCTGCCAGGTCAGAGAGAAGTTCTTCGACTTTTTGAGTCTTGAAAACGATATCGTCAACATACGCTTCAGCATTCCGACCGATCTGAGTGGCAAGGCAGCGTTGAATAACTTGTTGGTAAGTCGCGCCAGCATTTTTTAGACTGAACGGCATAGTGATATAGCAATAAGCGCTGAAGGGTGTTATAAAGGAAGTCTTGATCTGATCTTCGACTCTCAGTGGGATCTGGTGATAGCCTGAATAGGCATCCAGAAAACTTAAAAGCTCACACCCGGCTGTTGAATCTACAATCTAATCAATACGAGGAAGAGCGAAGGGGTCTTTTGGGCAGACCTTGTTGAGATCGGTATAATCAACACACATCCTCCACTCTTTATTCTTTTTAGGTACAAGGACTAGATTTGCTAACTAGTCGGGATGATACACCTCCTTTATAAACTTAGCTTCTAACAATCTAACTATCTAACTATCTCCTTCTTCATAGCGTCCTTGCAGTCTTGCGCAAATCTTCTAAGCCTTTGGCGAACGGGGGTAGCCCCTAGAGGTACCCTTAACACGTGCTCAATCTTTTCCCTGGGAACTCCCAGCATGTCAGATGGTTTCCATGCAAAGATGTCCCTATTTTCCTAGAGGAAAAGAGTGAGCGTGAGTTCCTATTTTTCATCAAGGTTGACCCCAGCATAAGTCACCTTATCGGGGTCCTCAGGATCGAGCAAAATCTCCTTGGTTTGGATGTCATCGGTCTGGATATTGTCCTTGGTAGGTTTCTTTGTCGGAACCTTTGCTTCAGTCTGCTCCTCTATACCGACTGCCTTTTGGATCTCCTTTTGGTCTGACAGCATCAACTATTTGGTAGCCAGATCACAACTCTGCACATCGCAATCAAAAGAATTCCGAAGATCAGAGTGGAGGGAGATTATTCCGTTCGGGCCTGGCATCTTGAGGGTGAGATACGGATAGTGCGGAACAGCCATAATCCTAGCCATCGCCGATCAACCGATGATAGCATGGTATGCTGGCTTGAAGTCTGCCACCTGGAAGAGGATATGCTCTATCCTAAAATTATCGCGGGTGCCAAAGGTGACTGGCAAACTGATTTGTCCAATTGGGACTGAAGTCTTGCCAGGCTCAATCCCATGGAAGGGTGAAGAACTCGGTTGGAGGTCATTGGTTGACAGACCGAGCTCTTGAAGAGTCCTGGTGAAGATTAGGTCCAAACTGCTTCCTCCATCGATGAGTACTCTGTTGAACTTCACCTCCTTCATAGTCGCAGCAAGCACCAATGGGTAGCGACCTGGTTTTGGTAGATGTTTTGGATGGTCCGACCGATCAAAAGTGATTGGCATCTCAGACCACCTCATGTACTGAGGCGTAGCTGGCTCCACCGAGTTAATTTCTCGAAGCTCTAACTTTTGCTTGCGCTTGGACGTATAGGCATCCGGGCCTTCGAAGATAAAGTTTACTTCTTTACGGGGCTCCTGGAACTCTCCTAAATCATCCTTGTCATCATCATCCTTGGGCTTGTCTTTGTTGCTGTTGTTGCGCCTCAGGGGATCTTTGGCCACCTTGAGCGTAGCTGTTGCAAAACCCTTCAGATAATAGCAATCCTTTACTTTGTGGTTTCCCTTGGGGTGCCAAGGGCAAAGGCCACTCAGCAACTCATCAGTAGATGGCCGATTCGTCTGAGGATTCTTCCAAAATTGGTCCACTGTGTTGACAGCATTGTCAGGTTTTCTCTTCTTGTCCTTCTTGAAGGACTCAGGTTTGTCTGACCGCTTCTCCTTGCCCTTTCCTCGGATATCATCAAGTGCAGACTCTCCTGATGCATACTTATCAGCAATCTCGAAGCACTCTTGAGCGATGAGCTTGAGATCATGGTTCCTTCGATCGATTTCCCGGACCAGATCGTCACTGCGAATTCTACCTAGGAAGGCAGTAATGATTTGCTGATCGGGGACATTGGCGATCTCAGTCTTTTTAGCAAAAAATCGCTTGATGTAGTCATGAAGAGGCTCGTCACCCTTCTGCTTGATCCGAGTGAGGTCGAAGTGGTTGCCCGGTCGGTTGCAAGTTGCTTGGAAACTTTCTATGAGTTTCCTGTTGAGGTCTCCCCAAGATGTGACTGACTCCTCAGGTAGAGATGTGAGCCATATCCGAATGGCAGGATCTAACCAGACCGGAAGGTAATTAGCCATTACGTAGGAATCACCTCCAGCCGACCGGATCGCCATGCTATAGAGTTGTAGCCACTCTCGGGGGTTGGTTTGTCCATCATATTTTTTGATTGGAACCGGCTTGAATCCTTTCGGTCATCGAGCAATGCGACGTAAGTTTTGATGCCATTGATCTCGTCATCAGTCGGCGTTGGTGACCGCCTTTGTCGGTCTGGGGACGTAGTTGGGCAATGACGGTGGTGTAGGCCGACATCCTCATCATGACGATGTCGTCGATTGCCATCATTATCGCGCTGATCCCGATCGTCATGTCGACGTCGGTCATCATGGTTGTCTCTTGGAGGAGGATTCTGACGATCGTCCCGTTGGTTGTCCCGGCGATTTTCTCTGCAAGGGGGATCTTGGTGATCCTCCTGTCGATTGTCTCGTCAGTCTTCTCGTCGGTCGTCCTGTCGATCTTCCCGTCGGGCATCCATCCTTCGTTCACGATGTTCTTCCTCATAGCGTCGGTTGTTCCGAGCACGCTCCTCGTGGTGAGAGTTGATGGTGTCTCGTCCATCATGGATGCTGAGAGAATTTCTCAGGTCTTCACGCCTACGCCTACCCTGAGGAGATGCATGGCTGGAACTTGTGACCGACTAAGACTTTGCAGCATCTTACACTGCTGCAACCTTGAGCATAGCCACCGTCTACTGCATAGTAGGAGTCTGATAGTGGGCGTCAACCACTAAAGTGTCAAGCAATGTCTTGGCCCCGGTGATGTTGTTCTGTGGGGTGTGGTAGACCTTAACACCATCCGCTTCAAGGTCAGGGCCGAGATCCAGTCGGCGTGCATTGCGCGATCCGCGTGACCCTCTTGGTCGACGGTGGTGACCGACCGATAATTCATCAGCTGGCGGGTTATCATCCTATCGGCCTCCTTCAACCGGCTTGTTTTGGCGACCACCGGCTAGATTCCCTTCTTCTTCGGCATCTGGATCCTCATCCTGGTTTCCAGTAGCAGGATCTACTATATCCACCATGTTGACTGTATGGGGATATGAGTAGGTCGATCCGACCGTATCCTCATCAAAAGACCGATCTGACATCAAGTCATATCCGAAGGAAGAGTCTTCCTGCTCGGATCCGCGTGGGATCAATGTAGGGATAATGTCAGACGGACTCGGTGATCGTGCCATGGGGCTGGTTGCGGTCGAGTCTGATCTGTAGTCGTTCAGACCTAGGGCTCCATTGTCGCCAACCGTGAAGTCGTGCGATCCAAAGGAGATCATGAAGTCCGACGAGTATTGGATGATGGGAAGTTCGGCCATCGTAGTCGATGGAGAATCCCGGCAAGCCTTGTCCCCTTCCTGGCGCGCCAACTGTCGATGCTCAAGACCGGCAGTAAATATATAGGGCTACGTCGAGACCAAGAACTATGATGGTTACACAAGACACCAAATTATATAGGTTCGGGCCCTCTCAATGAGAGTAAAAACCCTACGTCCTGTGTTCTGTATTGTATTGATTATCACGAGATGTTGTGTCTCTCCCCGATAGGGGGTACCCTGCCGCCTTATATATCCGATCGGCAGGGGGGTTCAGGCAGAGTCCTAGTCATACTCTACAAGGATTCTATATGGCAAGTCTAATCTTTCTTGTCTTGCACTCCAAGCCGAGCCGGTCATCTTCCTTGTTGATGAAATACCCGGTCGGCCACCGACTTAGCCTTATATGAGGATACCCGTAAAGCAAGTATCCCACAGGTAGTACTCCTTTAACACCTAGCACTTTCCAAGGGGGAGACTACTTCCAAGGTAAGGACCAAGGTAATCCTTTTAATCCTTTCTTTTCCTTTGGTTCCTTGTTGCTCGTCCGTTTTGGATCATTATAAGTAGTGGTTGTCATCCATCATCAAAAAAGGGACATTGTAAGGATCATGACCATTGAGATCACTCTAAGGTATGATGTTTTGGTGATAAATGACAAGCATGAAATGTGACTAATGTCTACACGAGTGTTGTTTGGGTAGGAAACCTTTTCTACCTTATGATAATTGTTGACGATGGACTTGGTGATTGTTGACAATGACCACAAGCATGGAGGCTTAATGAGCTTGATGGAGTCCAAGGGTTAATGAAGATGGATCAAGGCTAAGGACAAGCTATGGAGCAAGTGTTGGGAACACTTCTCTAGTTTTTAGGGCTTTGAGTCCATAGGAAAAAACAGGACTATCAAGGAGGTCTAGGTCATTTCTCTTAGGTAATGTCTAGTCAGTGATGTGCTTGTGTGTTCAGTGAAATCACAGGCACTAGTTGACAGTGGAGAAGCCAAGGAGCTATTCGGAGAAGCTGGGAAACAAAGTCAAGCGAGGACGAGGAGTTTCAACTTTTGGACAGAGTGGTCGGACAGAGGGTCAGTGGAGACAGGACTGTACGGTCCCTAGGAGAATAGGAAAATCTAGAGAGAAGACTCAGCAAGGAATCTGCCTGCGTTGGAGCTGTAGAGAACGGATGGTCCGGTCTGTACAGGACAACATAGGGTAGAGAGGAAGCGGCTCTGGAAATGTTTCTGTAATAGAGAGAGAAATGGGTCGGACTGTCTGATCAGCTGATCGTAGGGTTCGGTGTTGGTGGCTCTTAAAACCCAATATCAGCCACCAACCGGTTGGGAATTGCAAGGTAAAGACTAAGGTCTAAATAAAAACTTGCTTAAACTAATGAAGTTCCACGAGTTTTGGTGGAATATGTGTTTGAGGTTCAAAAGGGTCAAAATTATGTAAAAACATGAAGAAACGCCCCATCGGTCGATCCTGCCCGTAAAATAGTCGGCCAACAGGGTCGTTTGAGGCTGAAATCAGCCACCCGACTGATCAAACTGGAGTCGTCATCATGCTGATCATGCAACCCGGTCGACCCTGTAAAACACTCCAACATAAGGCCGTTTTCCATTTTCGGACTAAGGAGGGTAAAAAGTGGAGAAGTAAAGGAGGCATTCATGTGGCACAACATGGACAAGTGAAAATATGACCCAAAGGGGGTCAACACCAAAAAGGGGTCGCCACCGGTACAGGCTGCTGCCCGGCCTGCCAGGCCGCCCGGCCTAGGATTTTTCTCCCGAGGTGTCCAGCCCACTCGGCCCATTATGCCAACCGATGCCAAGTGGATAAGGCGGTCGGGAACTGACTCAACAACCATCATCCGGACCGAATCTGAGCCGTCCGTGGGAAGGCGGTCAGAAACCGCCCAAATCTAAGGGCCGCCAGGATTGCCATGCCGCTCGTCATGTGCGGCCGCCCGACGGGAGAATTTTTGCCCACCGACTCTCCTCCAACTTGAAGTACCCACCAAGCCTTCGCCACCTATAAATAGAGGGAGAATTCGGTAGAAATGAAGGGAAGGAAACAAGTGAAGCATATTGAAGTCCATTTCCCACTACTTTTGTTACTAGTAGAGTAGGTTAGTTAGTCGGGAGTTAGAGTCTAGTCGGGAGCTTAGCTCAGGATTCCGGAAATCGTCTCGGAGTCTTGGTATGAGCTCTCTTGTATCTTTTATCCTTTTGTGAGACTTATCTTTTATTAAATACAATTATCTTTTCCTTATTTATCTTGTCAAGTATTTATCTTTACTTAGTCAATTTCCTCTAGTAACAATTATCCGGAAAGAACTTTGAAGCATAGTTTACCGGATTCTTGACTAGGATTTAATTAAGTTAGTTGTCGAATAGAACTTAAACTTGGTTATTCCCCGGCTATTCTTCCGCTAGGCCAACGGAAGAATATCTAGTGAAGGCATAGGCGTGATGCCTAAGTTAACACTAGCTGGATTTGCATTCGTCCCCACGGGCTGTGTGGTAGGCGGCAGGTGGTGACAACCCTGTCCGTCCCTTGAGTAATCCACCATGTTCGGGAAGTCTCAAGCAGGGTTGTCTAGTGGTAACATGCCCACTAGTGCACGAGGTTAGTTACCGACCCAATTAATGGATCGTTGTCGTGCCCTAAAGTAAGCTTATTGGTGAAAGACTCGAGGCTGTACCATGGATTTGGTGTAAGCGCTCAACCCGAGTAACTAAGAATTTTGACGCTTGACTAGATTTAGGAAAGTTTATCTTAGGAATTTTAGACTTAGACTCGCTGTCCTCCTGGCTAGCTTAATCGATCTCTTTTATCTAACTTAGTGTGGATTTCTCCAGTATCACTGCTCCCCTGTTTATCATTGAATATCCTTACCCCCGTCTTTGATCAGTTGGTATAACTCTTATAGTCATATCTTTGTTAAACCAAGATATTCTTACGCCCAGCTTCCCTGAGGAAAATAAATATGATACCTTGGAATACTCCCGGGTGAAATGGTACAATAGATGTTCCGTGCGCTTGCGGATTGGTTCACTCTTCTCTTAAAGCATAACAAACATCAATCAACACTTCGAGCGTTGTTACCAGATAATATTTTGGTCTAACGTTAAGAAGTGCCAACATCCAGTCAGTATGAAGATCAGTAGTGGGTAGAGCTGTTGGAGCTGGATCTGAAGTGATCGGATGGTCCGGTCAGGCAGTGACTGGATAGTCCGGTCAGTATGCCCATAAGGCTGATTTTGTGCAGCAACGGCTAGTTGGAGGTTGGAAACCTATACAACTTCGTTGTTGGAGTCTTGGAAACCTCTCTTGGCCAATGGAATACCTGAAAGTATTTGGTAAGGTCCAAGGAGAAAAGAGGAGAGCACTAGGAGGAGATATTGGATATCTTGAGAGTGCTAGTGTGAGTAACAAGAGCATCTTACACATCTAAGGGTTGGGTGTTCTTGAGGGTGTGATCTAGGTTATTACTCTTGGTCTATGGTTTGATCTAGACCGGTTAGGTGTCGGTGATCGAGCCTATCATGATTTGTTGTGGAGGCTGTCACATGTTTGTACACGGTTTGAGCCTACCGGTGAAAGGGGCATCAATAGTGAGCGCTCGTGTCGGCTAGGAGAGTCCGGCAAGTTCTCGAGGAAGGAGAGTTTGTGCCTTGATGGCAACGGTGACGCGCACCATGTCTTCACTCCGAGAGTGATTGCGAGCTCGTGGGCGAGAACTCCGCTTGGTGGCGAGAGGGACCGGGACTCCGATGGGAGTGGTCCAATAAGGAGTAGAGGAAGGCGTCATCCTTCTGAGACCTCGGAAAAAATCATGAGTGATCTCTTACTCTACTCCTTACTTTGATGCATTACTTTATGATTTTACATATCGTGCTATTCATGCTTGCATGCTTACTTTGCCCTAGTTGATTACCTTGTAGACTTTCATGAATAGGCTTCTCTACTTGCTAGTTGTGATTAGATTTCACTTGATCACTTGCATATATAGGAGTTGCTTTGGCTTGATTGATCACCCTAGTATGTATTGTGTTGCTCATGTTTGTATGCTTATCATGTTCTTGATGTTCGAGTAACTTTGCATGACTAGGCTCCTTTGCTAGCTTGTTGTGTGCTTTCGCGTTACTTTATTACTAGCTTACATAGGAGTTGTATTGCCTTGTGTGATCCACTAGTATGCTTAGGTTGTTGTTCCCTTTCATAGGACTATTATCTTGCTAATATGATTACCATTAGAATTGTTATAGGAGTTGATTGAGTGCTCGATTTTAGGAACTGACGAATTTGGTACATAGTGCGAGTTTCCGATTCACCTCTCCCCCTCCCGGTCACTCGATCCTTTCACTAGCCCACTGATCAAAATTGAGCCCGTAAACTCTATTGCTGATTTCTATAATTTACATGACTAAATGAGTGCCGAACAGTTGGGGAGCCAAAAAAAAATCATTGGGCCCATATTTAGAGATGAAACAGTGAGGGAGCAAATCTAGGGGTTTAGACCAGAATTTGGTGGGCTAACAAAAATAGAGGGCCAGACAAATAGAAATCCATTTAGCCAGTCGGCTAGAGATGCTCTAAGCCCCTATCTCATGTGAAGGCGGATGAGGTCCATTCATTTCTTTATTGAAACAATGATGGCAATTGTGCAAGAAAAAGATAGTCTTAGATAGTTTGCACATCTTATCGTCTTTTCCTTCAGTTTGGTGCTCCGCCTTTTAGCTCTGGCTAGCTAGGATCACAATTTGCATATATCATGATGCAATACAATACACAGGACTTTTCCTCAGATACAGAGTCATCTTCCAAGATACTTTTAACATCTATTGCCGAGCTATAACTGACGGCAATCTATATGAGCATTTTTTTCAGCAAGAAAAATGTCGAGATCATTATTGATGACAATTGATTACAACATAGTATTGACCATGAAAACATCTAGTATAGAATAGCAGTTGGGTAAATAAAAAAATAAATTGTAGAAAACTGACACTTTACAATGAATTGCTTGCTCCATATGTTTTTTCTTTGGTGTTTAGGGTATCCGAGTAGCAACTTGGCATCTAATTCTCTTGTCGCTGGGGCTCTCCATGGTGCAAGGGGCAACCCTACAATCAACTCTGTTTCATTCTTGTCTGGAGAATCGAGGCCCAAGGTTTTTTTCCCTTCCCCTTAGACAATGGAGACATATTTCATTCTTGATCTAAGAACAGAGGAGACTTGGCGTCCCACTTGTTCAACCTTGTTTGTGCCTCTTCCACCTTCAGCCAAACAAACAATAGGCGCAATAAAACATAGACAGGTTCAGATGTACAGAAATGAAATATTCATATAAATAAAATAGTTTAACTTAAATAGTACATTTGAATATTGTACGTAATGTAGTGCAGCATGATTATTTTTGAGAAATGGGTTCATGCTCGTATTCATATATACTCCCTCCGTCCCAATTTAATTGGCACCTTAGAGTCCGTCATGGTAATTAAAAAAAAGTATAAAAGATAGATGCACAGAAAATAAGGAGGAAACAGATAGAGATAGAGGTGTATTGGGAAGAGAGAAAGTATATCGGGAAGTGAGAATACCAATTATTTTAGGACAATTGAAGAGAGCTAGAATGCCAATTATTTTGGGATGGAGGGAGTAGAAAATAGCAAAATCTAGTGCAAGTATGTCTTGACTTATGCAAGTGCTGATGAACTATCGCATAATTTTTATGAGCACACAAATGACACTATAAGATTTTTTAAATGAAAGTTACCTCTTTGTTCCAGTTGGTCCTGAATGTAACCCAAACAAGGATTAAGGTCTGCATTAGCGTACCACCGATCATACCGCTCCAAATACCCTGTATTGTTGAGCAATAATCCAGTCATATATCAAATGCATGGTACAACAGTTCATCCAGCAGAGAACTACAGGCAGTGGCTTACAGCTGCGCCAAGGTCAAAGTAGAACCCAAGCAGGCACCCGAGTGGGATGCCGACGATGTAGTAGCAGCCAACGTTGACGTATGCGACGAACGCTTGCCATCCACATCCCACGGCCACGCCTGCTCAGCAGATTCACAACACTAATTACTATTTGTCACAAAATAAGGACTACGTACTTCAGTTTTGCCTTCAAAGATGCTAGTTGCCGTGATGTGAGCCACTCGTGAGCACTTGCTTACCGGAAAGGACGGGCTGGATGCCGTTGAGTATTAGGGTGAGTGCTAGCAGCGGCGTGAGCTTGGACACCGCCTGCGAAACCTCCTCGCCCTCGGTGAAGATGTAGCTGATGTAGTCCCGGCAGAGAAGGATGACAATTGAAATTAATACTGACAAGATGAAGGACATCACTGTGACCACCACGACAGAGAACGCCGCCGCCTTCGGGTTGCCGGCGCCAAGCTCATTGCTGACCCTTACGCTGCATAATAGAAATGAATTTATTTTGACGGTGTTACAATTTTTTTTTTGTCCTTATGAAGTACTCATTTCGGATTTAAATTATTGACGTCATTTTACGTTTGATCATTTCTCTTATTTAAAATATTTATTCAAATATATTATAACATATATTAAAAAAAATTTAATAATAAAAAAATCATAATAATACATTTGATAATTATTGAATTTTTTAAATAAGATGAATGATTAAATATAACTAAAAAAGTTAACTACGTTATCAATTTAAATCCAAAGGAAGTAGTACTGTTTAGTTTCTAGTGACGACTTCAGATAACAGAAATAAAGGGAAGGACAAAATAACTTTTCATGTACCTGGCTGCCGCATTGAACCCAACTGAGATCATGAATACCCACCCTGAAATCGTCATGCTGCACACACACAGAAACATATAATTCACACGTGTTCATTGCAATGATTATCTACGTAATGCGATATGGAGGTTCCTCTCAAGGAAAGATACAGTATATACATACCAGGCAGAGAGTGAAGCAAGTGCGAGCTCTGGATCCTTGAGAAGTCCAGCAATGAGCACAAGTATCTGAAAGTACCACGTCTCCAGACAGAGCATGACAGCAGATGCAAGTGATAGCTTGAAGAACTGCGGCAAACCAGAGAATGCCTGCCACGAGAACCCCTGCCACGTGAGCCTGCACCGTCTGCTGGTGACGATGTACACGAACTGCGCGACGACGATGACCCACCAGCTGATGCTGAGCATGAGCGAGGCCCCGAGGAGGCCGAGCCCGAAGCGGTAGACGACGAGGTAGCTGAGGACGAGGTGCACTGCCAGCGTGGCCGCGGAGATGTATGCGCTGGGCGCCATGATGCTCTGCGCCTGCATGAACTTCTGGATGGGGAAGTTGGCCGCGTACGCGAAGATCTGCGGGATCAGGCCGTACACGAAGACCGCCGCCGCCGTGGCGATCTCCGGCGACTCGCCGAGGAGCACGAGGATCGGGCGGGAGAAGGCGTAGAGGACGGCGAGCGGGATGCCCGTGGCCATGAGCAGGATCGTTGAGCGTTGCAGGTAGATGCCTAGCATGTCGTACTTGTGCGCGCCGTACGCCTGCCCGCACAGCGTCTCCACCGCGCTGCCCATCCCCAGCTGCATTGCACACGATCGAGTCCGCTCATCAATATTCATCCTTGAAAGGCGTATCAGCATATAGTAGGATTATTATTGTGACACATTTTACTGTGATAATTTTCAAGGTGGTGAAGCTAGGTTGCAACAGAATCACCAGGTGGTCTCTCTGGAGCATGCACGTCACATGGTATATATAGGTTGTTCATCACGATTTGGACAGCGCGAGTCTCAATAAATAAATATTAGGCGCCGCACCAGACCTGTCGCTCATCACCGCACGTTGGACGAGTCGACAACGTCCATATCAAGCATCAACGACGAGATGGAGAGACGACGAAGACGGAAGAGGTAGAGGACAAAGCCTTCTTGTGCACTTGCACACAGATATGCCGAACTCCCGACGTACGTCTCCTCCGCTGTTCCGCTTGGCAACTTGTATCTCACGTCCGTTAGCGATGCCAGCATCGACGGCATCGAGCATCGCGGCAGTCTGTATGGCAGCTAAGAAATCGGATTCTTGATACTTCACACACACACGCATAGGACCGGTGAACGAAATGCCTGACACGGCTACAGGGAAAAATCACGTTTGAATCTCGGGCCCACGCTGATCGCTAGTAGTATAGACCAATTCCTCGTGAGAACTTTATGTGTAACAGTGAAAGGAGGCCAATCATGCTGCACCTACCCCGCTCACTGTCACTTCAACTCAACACTTGCAATTAATAGCAAGTCCTTGGAAAGACGATCCGAACCAGAACCCGTTGATTTCTTAAGACCTTTCAATGCGTTGCTAAAAGAAACTAGCTCTATGGCTTCGGTGTGATACACCAATCATGAACAATTAATAATCTTACTCTCTCCGGACGTTTTCCGTTGTTGATGTGAGGCCTAATCGACTTATTAGCCCTCTCCCAGCGTCAACAACAAAGAAATTATTCCCATAGGAAGCACCAATTTAAACAGAGAGTAACATATATATCCAGAAGTGCAAATATATGTATACGTTATAAGTTCATACCATGAGCCCGTAGGCGAAGACCTGGATTCCGGTGTTGCCGAGGGACGCGGCAGCGAGCTCGAGCGTTCCGAGGTGCCCGGAGAAGATCTGCGTAGACATGGACATGAGGTAGTTGATCATATACACCAGCACGGCAGGGGCGGCCAGGCGCACGAGCAGCCGCATCTCCACGACGGACGCCGCCGCCATCTTCCTCCCCCATGGCAGTGACTCGTCGCTCAGGATGCTCTCCAGCTGCCCGCTCACCTGCTCATGCCCCTCGCCGCCACTCGCGTGGGGGAGCAGCGGGCTCTGCAGCTTCGCCTCATCGCCGGCGCTACCCATGGGATATTTCGCTTCTATCCCCTGGTTGTCTTGAGAGCTCTCACTGGCTCTGTGTCTGCGTGTGGGATGTATATAACCTTATATTTTGTTGCTTCTGGAGGCGGCTATTTGTGTGTATATATGTAAAGGCGGCAGCGGCGGCCAGAGAAAAAGAGGAAGTTGATTGAGTGGCGCCTGCTGCTGCTTGCCGGACAGATTCAAACGTGGAATTTGCTTTCTTCTCTGTGTACCGGCCTGCTTGTGGTGTTGTATTAAGTATTAAATACTGTTTTTAATTTAAATTGATAATGTTTTTGACTATCTTAACTATGTTTAACTATTCATCTTGTTTAAAATATTGTTTCAAATATATAAAATTATAAGATAGATTTTATTTTTTTAAAATAATAAAATGAACAATAATAAAATATCTGATAATTGAAAAAAAAACATTTTAAATAAGTCCACAATTTAAATTCGAAGGAAGTGGCAGCAAGCAAACAAAAGGTGGAGCATTTGGTGTTCGTTTGCAAGCACGAATCGAACTCTCGTATTCGGCGGCATGCGCAGAGTATAATTACGCACAGCATAATAAGGTCCGCATCGTGTACTAAGTCTCAGCAGTGTCTCTAGTCGCCCTAAGCCATACGGCAGCGCTGGTTCTTTCATTACTTCAATATTATACATGTCCCATTTGGGACTGACTGACTCACTCCACTTCTACACCAGCGGAAACGATTCACCATACGCTTTAGATAGACATGCTGAGGCAGAATCTTTATGCCAGAAATAACATTCTGATGAACGATGCGGTGTGAGTATAAAAGCGATATGATAATGAATCTCGTATAACCATTTACACTTTAGCACACCGGGTTGGTACATAAACTTTGGAAGACATAAAAATGACTGCTGCAGCTTCAATTACAAGGATGGGAAGACATAGAGTACATACGTAGCTTTTTTAGATAATAGTACAGACGTAGCTTGCAACATAACTGCCGTGTTTCCTCGAGATGATCATGCTGAGTTGCTGACAACAACTCTGGGAACACGGTGCCGTCAGAGATGACGCAAAAACAAACGACGCGTGGATTGGACGACGATGCGTTTGTCCGCTTAGTTCACAGGTGGAACAGATTAGCAACCTACTACTACTAATTACGAGCGCCTTCTAAGTACTTAACATTACGTCATTCCTGACGTACGTGGCACAGCCTCACTTTTCCGATGTGACGGGTAGTGTGATGTATGTGCGGGCAAGGTTTAAATAACCGAGATAACTAGTTGGCTCGGTTCGATAGAAAACCGACCGGTTAATCAAGATAACCGGTCAGTTAACTAATTTACTATAGTAACATGATCGGTTATTAGCGGCTAACCGGCCGGCCAAGGTGACCGGACCAGACCGGTTATATGATTAACTGGGATAACCAATCGGTTAATTGTAATTATTTAAACTCTGTGTGTGGGTTCGACAGGAATGGCCGTTTGGTTCCGAAGGACATGGATGATGAGCAGTATCATTGTTTCGTCACGGCCCTTCTGGCTGCGGTAATGAGTACCGAGAAAATGATATCGAGAGGAAAAAAGGTGGGTTTTTGCTGACTAAGTTTGTAGAAAATTGAGCAGGGGAAGGGCCAATCACAAGACAAGATTTCGGTTGTAATTAAGGGTGTGTTTGAAACGAAGGAATTATGAATAGGAAAAACATAGGAACGAGAAAAACATAGAATTTGGAGATGTGAGAAAACGAAATTGAAAACTTTTGATGTTATTTGGATTGCAGGATTTTATAACATAGGAACCGAGAAATAGAAATAGTTTAAATATATCAAAGATAAATTTTTAATAAGGTAAAACATAATTACAAAAACAATTATTTCATTAGTCAATTGAGGAAGGGATTATTATACCATGAACTCTGCAGCATTTTAATAAAAAAATACTTTGTTAACCATAGAAGGTCATAGGCACATACAATGTAATCGAAAATGAAAAAATTAAAAATGAACTCTATCCTTATCGCAAGAGAGAGAGAGAAGATTCTTCCCTTAGGTTAGAGTACATGTTTTATTTCTTATGAAATGCTCATGGTCTGTTTGAAAGGAACACTATTTTCCTTCATTTCAAACGCGTTGATGCATATCCTTTCCGGAGGAACTCGTTCCTCCATAATTTCTTTGAATTTCCTTTGAGCCAAACGGGGCCTAAGCCTTTTGGCCTATATCTTGTTGCTTTGCTTCTTCCATGCTTATCACTTATCAGTCTTAAGTCTTTCATGAAAGAAAGGTCTGATGCCCTGACGCCAGACTTCCAGTTGGGTGAAACTGTTTTGAAGTACACTCGCCGATGCTCAGAGACAGTAAGCATATTTTCTGTATCCTGTTTTTATATAATACGAAAATTGTATTAATCCTTGTTTTGATTCTTAGAAAAATTTCAGTAAAATGGCCTTGACTTTCAACAAAATACAACCATCGGTAAGCTTCATCATATATGCAGAAGTTCACATGATGCCACAATAAATAAGAAAAGAAAAGAAAAAATAAAACTTAGCTGCGGCACTATTGTTGATGGAGAAACTCGCATGGAATGGAACGTCAGGATCAGTGGTGGTCCGAGAACATCCGCGGTGACATAGCTGCTGAAGAACATTATATGATCACTAGATAATACCTCGCGCATTGCCGTGGGATTTTCAGAAAGGATTTCAACGATGCAAACATAAATTAATGATAGAACATTATGTATTTGCATGCGGAGCTCAATATCTAAAGAAAACAAAATGTCGATTAAGGAAATATACATCCCGAATGTAGAAGAAAGTGAACAGGTCTATCTGTAGCTTATTTTTATATGCCTATTTTCTTTCCCGAAGGTGAAGATGTGTGACACCCCAAAATTTCAATTTTGGGATGTCAACATTTTTAAACAATTAATTTAAAAACTTTTATTTATGGTTTGAAAAGATTGTCTTATTTCTTTGTATTTATTTAAATAAAAGGAATTTGTTTTGTGTGATGGAAAGTGATTTATAAATATTAGAATCAGTTAAGAACATTGGTTGGATTAATCCTTGATTATTATTTTTTCTCCCTAATATCCTATGAACCGAAATTCATAAAACAATCAATTGGGCCGAGCCCACCACTACCAGATCAGAGATCACCAGCCCATCTCCAAACTCTCTCTTTTGGTCCCTTACATGCGGGACCCACTGGCCATCCCCTACTGCCGGATTTCTCGCAACCGCCAATGCCCACGATCTCCACCCCACCTTCCGTCCTCTCCCACAACCTCCCCCATTGTCAAAGTTGTGCAGCCGCAACCATGTCGCCATGGTTGTGAAGACCGCTGCCACCACCATGCAACCATGTCATCAGATTCTAGTATCGCCTTTGTCCAATTTGATTGGTTGTCACTGTCATATTGATCAGTGTGGTCCTTCCTCCTTTAGGGCATCCTTCCCTCATGGGGCGTCGAAGGATGCTGCTCCGATTAGCAACATGAGTAGCCAGTCTATCCTGGTTAGATGCAATGGCTTATGTCAGCCACAGTCTCTGACTTGTGGATTGGATGATTTCGAGTTCAATGAGTGTTAGCCTCTTGTGTTGTGCCTTTTGTCTAAAGTCAGGTTAGCGAGACCTTGAGTAGGCACTCATTCTCTTGTAGCGTCCCTCACTCCTACGAGGGTTCCTACCCTCTAAGGACGTCAGATGGCATGAACAAGAGTGGCGACCAGATGTTGTTGGATAAATTAGCACTTTTAGTTTTATATTAATCTAGAAATAAATTATAAGCATGATTAACAGATTGCATAATGAACTAGACAAGTCTACGCAAAATCTAGACAGTTCTATTAGGCCAGACAAAAGCATAGCATCTACCATACTAGCAACATCCATCAGAGACAAATAGACTACAAAAGCTAGTATGGAAGACATGGTGTAAGATAAGAGTACCTACGTTTCCTTCTGGACTGGGTAGAGGAGGCGACGATGACATGCAGCACCGTCATGTTGTTGACAACGGTGGGTGAGACCGACTCAACGACGTGGAAGACGAGCTGTGGCGACGAGCTTGATGAAGACGAGGAAGCGATCGAGCAGTCGCGCAGAGCGCTTCCCAAAAACCTTATTCGCCCTCTCCCGGTGCAGGATCGTAGAGGATGATGGTTCTGGACACCTGCTCTCCCGTTCGCCGGTGCACGCCGACAATCGGGATGGAGAAGACTTGGCGGTGTAATAGTAGCGAGAGGCCAAACCCTAGGCGATTACATGTTATGATTTGCAGCGGTACCCATACGTATTTATAGGGAGGAACCTCTAGGGTTGGGCGTCCCGTAACCAAGTCGGTTACCATATTAATACATCGATTTTCATAATTAAATATATGGAATATGCAGCAAAAAGAAAGTGCAAAAGGAAGCCGCGCCCCCATAAGGCAAGGGACCGAATTTCGGCGGACCATTCACGCAGGTGATGCGCGGCCACGCCCATTGCCCACGCCCCGCCCCGCCCCGCGCGCGTGTGTTCTTCCTTTCTCCCATCCACACACTTGCAAGAGATGCTAGAGCAACCAACCTTATAAGTTGTACTCCCTCCACCTCCACTAGCAATGTGGGACTATACCTTTGCACTCTAACCACTCATGAATGAGTCTTTGAGATTTTCTAGGAATTATTGTTATTATTAATGGGCCAAGCCCATATAATTCCAACAATCCCCCACTAGATCTCAAAGTCCCAGCTAGACTTTGCCTCACCCCACTGTTGTTTAATATACCAGTGTTTTCAGTGGAGACTGTTAAGTTGAACTTCCACCTAGAACAATAAGCTACACTCATTCACAACTTGAACAATGGACTATGCCTTGAATTGTAAGTTTTGTGCAAACAAATTTCACTTACTGTCATAACTGATACTACACCTCCAGTAGGCTTCTCCATGGATGGAGCATATAGGTCATACTCCCTTGGTCTTTCATGAGCTTAATAGAGGTCACCCAAATCTCATAGATTGCGACCTTACAACAATCGGGCTTATATAGGTGTATTCATTCAAGAATGTTCTATAGGACAACATCTTCACTATTTAAAACCAACTGAATACATTAAGGCAACAACCAACCTGCCATATAGATATTGAGAGTAATGCATTGCTTCTCGAGTGGGTCATAAAAAGGTTACTCTCATGCTAACCAATAGCTTGTTCTTCTCAGGTCCTACTTCACGGGATCTCCGATTACATAGGTTGGGTTACCACTATGGAATAGCACATATGGGTCTCATACCCATCTCCTTCGATGCACTGTCTATCATATTACGTGATATCCCCTTGGTGAATTGATCTGCCAGGTTCTCACCAGTTGAAATATATTCTGCTGATATGACTCCGAAGTTTCTCATTTTCCTGATAGACTTCGAACATCTCTTAATATGTCTTGATGACTTCATATTATCCTTAGAATTGTTCACTTTGACTATCACAGTTTGATTGCCACAATTCATGAGGATTGCCGACAAAGGTTTCTCAACAATAGACAAGTCCATGAAGAGCTCACTGTTGGCACTTCCCAAGTGCCCCTTTTATATATGAATATCACACTAATTAGAGTATAATTGATACTAATTTAGGCCATTTACCTATGATATTACCTATATATTTGTATATGTGTTGTTTTGGAGCTTTATTGTAGAAATAGGTAAAATTGGCTATTAAATTGATGCTGGACAAGACAGGAGTCCAGAACCGATGAAAAGCACTGAAGAAGCCCAGTGCGCCGATCGGTGCAGCCCATGAGCCAATCAACGCAAGGATATTTTGGCCCACAGAAGTGACCGAGGCCCATTCCGATGGAAGTTTATCTGATGTTTATGGAAGTCTATCTACGCAAGACACTTGAAGATATTTGCTTAGAAGATTTATGGAACTTCAAGATCTTGACATGCGGTACAAGACTTTATCTCGAAGGAAAAGGCCCACATGGCAGCTGTGGAAGACAGAGGAACCGACTCGGAGCAGAAATCAAAGAGAACACGGCTTGCACCGATCGATGCAATCCTGCGTCGATCGGTGCCACCGACTTATTTGCTAGAAACCGAGTCCTTCACGAGTAGAACCACTATATATACTTGTAACCCCTAGCCGTGATCAGTACACCCCGAGGAGGAGGCAACAGAGGGACAACAGATTCGTGAGTTAGAGCCACAGGGGCTTGCCCCGTTAGAATAGATCTATAGTTGAGTTTCAAGAACCATTGGTGTAAGAGTTGATCCATCAAGGTAGGCCATCTCAACGGTGATGAATCTTACTCTATGTATCTCAAGGATGATTGAATATGTTGATGATGGTTTTGGTGATTTGTCTATCTTGATTCTATAATCATGCATGTGCTTATTCTTATTGCTTAGTTCTAGGCTAAGTAAGTTGATATTATCTTAATCATGGTGATTAGGATAGTATTCAGACATTGTATTAATTATGGTTGCTTGATGATGCCAGTAGTGTGGTTTAGCGGTGACAGCACTAAACCTGCGCAGTACTATTGGCTAGTTGAGTAGGGTAAGATACTCGCGTGATTAAGGGTTTCCTCTTGGCAACGATAAATCGGGAGCCGCTCGGAAAGCAGGGTGGTCTTATTCATTATAGGTTTTCATTGATCCATGTAATTATCCATTATGATGTTGTTTAATTAGACTATCTGGTTACGATCTCACTAGTAGATATCTGGCTACTCACCGAATAGTTTTAGCTTTGGCTTTGACTTGCACTCTAGTTCAACTTCGCTGGTGAACCGATCGGCTCAACACCTGCGCCGATTGGCTCAACAACTTAGATCCGCAACACCACCGACCGGCTCAACACCTGCGCCAATCGGCTCAACAACTTAGATCCGCAACAGTGTCGATCGGCTCAACCCTGCGCCGATCAGCGCATTGACAGAATTGCTGTCTGGCGCACCTTTGCACTGGCCAGTCTCCCCTTCATACAACCTGAACTTGATAGTAGCCTTGATTAGATCTTTCACTATTAACTTTGTTTAATTATCCCTAAGGTCTCATTGGTTCGATAATACCTTGGAATACTCTAAGGGAAAAAGTGCTACAATTATACACCATCCTCTTGCGGTATATAAGTGGATGCATAGTAACGACCAACAAGCATCTTTTTCTAGCGCCGTTGCCGGGGACCATAGCAGGTTTTTAAACATTGTTTGATGTATTAGTGTTTAGTCATTGTTCTTTACTTGTCTTTTTAGTACATATATATTGTTAAGTGAAATTAACAGGTATGGACGGTCCTAAGTCAAACAAACCCTCTAATTACACCGATGATCTAGAAAAGCTCTTACGCAAGAAGAGAATAGCGAAATAGAGGAGCAAGTCACTTGGAGATTTAGCTGGAGAACCAGTCAGTGCCAGCCCTCGAGTATTATTCATAGTTGCAGATCCAGAAGCAGGAGCGATGGCAGACCAGCCCTTGGTTAATAGTTTCAAGCCTCAATTGGATAAGATTGTCAAGACAGATTTCCAAGAAGCTCAAGATCATGCTCCGTATCAATTAGAGAGGTACGTTGGATTAGTGGCACAACAACCGTTCACTGGTTCGGAAGATCCCAATCAGCATCTGTAGCGCTTCCTTGAAGTCTCTAGTACATTCAAAGTAGCAGAATTGACCGGAGATCAAGCACGTGTGCGGCTGTTCCCCTTCTCTCTAGTTGGACGCCCTAAGAAATGGTATAATAGCTTGGAAAACGCAGTAAAGACTACATGGGAAACCTTAGCAGTTGCATTCTTAGCCAAATACTTCCCTCCTGGTAAGACTCAGGCTTTGAAGAATAAGATTTTTGGATTTACGCAGAATATTGATGAGAGCATTGGAGAAGCGTGGGAAAGATACAATGAATATATGGATGCATGCCCTCATCATAGTCTTACAGTTGGTGAAACTGTTGAGAGATTCTACGTGGGATTGAATACCCCCTCCTGTCAACACTTAGATGCTTCAGCTCCGGGTTCATTCATGTCAAAGACGCCCACTCAAGCTAAGGAATTGATCAAATTGCTAGTTGAAAATCAATCATGGGATAGTGAGAGAAGTTCAAGGAACCTACAACCTTCTAAAGGAGTAGCAAAGAGCATGATTGAGAGGACTCATGAAGACTTGGTTATGGATCGCCTTGATGCTATTCAAAGAAGGATGGACAATAATTCTCATATCCCTAAGGAAGAGTCACTCAGGATAGCAGAATCACGCTCCACTTGTGACGAGTGTGGAGAATTCGTCCATGTGCAGAAAGATTGCCCTGAAGAGATGAAGATGCTAGAATATGTAAAGAATAGTAGATGGAAACCCCAATATCAGCAACAAAGGAGTTCTTTCTCTCCTAGCTCGTCCATGCAAAACTCTATCCTGCTTCGTCTCCAATTTCATGAGTTCTTTCAAGCTCAAGAAAAGATCAACAAGGACAATCAAGCTAAATTCAAGGAGGTTGATCGTGTTCTTGAAGGGATTAATGATAAGGTGATAGAAATTAGGAGCTCCAATGAGCAGATTTTGAAGCATACCAAGATTATGGAGCAGCAGATGGGACAGTTATCATAGGCCATTCAAGGCAACAAAGGGGTTATTCCTAGTAATATAATGTCTATAGAGCAGTTAAAGGCAATAGCTACATGGTCAGGAAAGCAAACAGAAGATCTAGAGCACTCTGCGGGAGCAAGGAAGACCCGCGCCGATCGGCTCACCACTGGCGCCGATCGGCATGATGGTACTGTTAGTACCGATCGGCTCACTCATTGCGCCGATCGGCGCGAGGAAGAGATTGACCTCTCTAGACTGAAAATGGGTATGGAAACAGAGGAGCGTGGCCCTACCACATTCTTGGATACTCAACTACTGACAAAGACAGAGAGAGTGCGGCAACACGACAAGCAATTTGCGAGGTTCGTCGATGTTATGAAGAAGCTTTACATCAACGTCCCTTTTGTTGATGCTATTCAAGTACCTACCTATGCTAAGTACATTAAGGACATGATGCAAAACAAGAAGTCTCTAGCTTCTGAAGAGGTTGTGAAGGTCACTAAGGAACTTACGACGGCGATCAATGATGTTGCACTTGAGAAGAAACCGGACCCTGGATCACCAAGCATCAAATGCATAATCAGAACAAGGATATTTGATAGATGCTGGTGCGATCTTGGAGCAAGTGTAAGTGTTATGCCCCGTCATATATTCACAAGTGTCAATTTGCCTGAATTGGAGCCTACGGGTATGTGTTTGGAGTTAGCCGACCAGTCTGTACGCTTCCCTGATGGAATTGTTGAGGATGTGCCTGTTCAAATTGGAGATCACATCGTCCCTATTGATTTTATTGTGCTTGATATGGATAAGAGGACGAGAACCCCATTGATCTTAGGCAGACCCTTCTTGAGGACAGCAAAAGCAAGTATTGATGTTGGGAGTGGTGAGATAAGCTTCGATATAAGTGGAACTCCCTACTCTTTCAAATTTTGCCAAAGGGGAGAAGAGTGTCATGCTATTGATGAAGTGAAGAGGTACAAGACACCGAGGCAACGTGGCATCGAGAGTGATTGGAGGGGATGTAAGGATAGATCGTCCGAGGTATATGAGCTATTAAGATAAGTGAACCTTGTAGTGTCGGTCTTACACCCCGCACTACGATACTAAGGATTGATTGCTCGCGGGGAGGTCAAGCTCTTTGACCTCTAAATAACTAGAGCGCTCTTGAGAGGAACCCAATTGTCGGGAGATTTAGAAGTTGTTTAGTGCTTGCGGGAGGGCAACCCGTCTCATTTAGTTAATTAATGCTAGTCGGGAGGGCAACCCAGTGTTTTTAATTTGCTTTCTTGTAATAAAAACAATCTCCCAAATAAAAGAATTAGAAAAAGTGTGTGCTTAATTCTTGTGTGCTCCTGCGTTGTTTGTTTATTTGTGCATAACTATGTGTGTATATATATATATATATATATATATATATATATATATATATATATATTATAAACTAACAACGCAGGAATACAAGAAAAAGACCAAAAACAGGAAGGAACAGAGCTTGTGCTGTTCGGCACACTCATGCACCGATCGGCACGAGACATTACGCCGATCGGCGTTGTCACCAGATGGGCCCCGCTTTGTGTGCCGATGCTACAGGAACAGTGGGCAGAGTGGATATTAGGTGAAAGAAATGAACACAAGGCATAAGGATCAGAGCCAGACCTAAAGACAAGGTGCAAGGAACTTGTGTCGTTCGACGCACTTCTGCACCGATCGGCGCTGGTACCCATGTTGTGCCCAGTTTGGCGACATATTCGGCAGGCACTGGTTCTTAGGAACAGGTATGATTTTTATACAGGTTCCAGTGCAGAGGAGACATGGAATTGAACAAAAGCTGAAAAAGAGATGGCACGCTAATCGGCGCTAGCCAGAGCCGATCGGCGCAGTCAATCAAGACAACAGGATTCCATGCTGTTCCCCTGCCAGCTGACATGGCGTACCAGGAAAAGATGAAAAGGATGGAAACAATGAAAGGGAGGAGAATCAGGAACCAGAGCGGTCAGAGAATTCAAAATTTGAAATGTGCCAATCGGCGCAGCCCCAAATTTTGGAAATTTTTGGTGGCTCCTTCTCCTGGAAGTTTTCCGCACTATAAAAGGTAGGCCAGGCACCACCAGTTCGGCACACCATCTCGGTAATCTCTCCACCTTCCCCACTACCCACAATCTCGCACACGTTCCGCATTCCACGCAGATGGATCGTCTCCGCTCCTCCGTCGGCAAGTTGGGCAAGAGGCTGTGCCGGGGGAGTAGTTCTGGCGGTAGCGACGAATCGAGCGATGACTCCTCGGCTAGGGGGGGCTCCGGTGCTTGCGACGACATGTCGGTGGGTGGTGCATCCATCGGCTCGGCAGCGGCAACATATGAGATCTGCGCCTGCCACTCCGTCTCTGGTGCGCACCTTCCGATGGGGCGTGCTACGAGGAGCCAAACTGCGGGAAGCCGTGGGGTTCCCAGATTACCGCCATCACCGACATTCGTGCCGCGCACGGTGGAGGAGGGCTTCACCCTCCTGAGCGCGGAGGAACAGCAGCACTACCTCGCGGTGTGGGGAAGGTTCGTCCCCAACTTCGACATGGACGAGACCTTCCTCACCACGATCGGTGTGTGGGAGGACATAAGGAGGATGCTAGACAACCTTGACTGGGTGGAGTTCCACCATCTCCCCATGGACTTCAACATCGACATCGTCATCGGGGTTGCCTCTACAATGAGGATCGGCTCCGACGACTACTGCAACAATGCTATCAACTTCCGCGTCCATGACATTAGCTACATGGTGACCATGGAGGCGGCGGCTCAAGCCTTTGGTTTCGATGCCAACACTGATGTGGCCGGCATCTTGGGACGTGGGGAGTTGGACTCCTTTTGGAGGAGGCGGCTCAAGCCTTTGGTTTCGATGCCAACACTGATGTTGGCGGCGCGCACATGCAACAAGGTTGACTCCAGCAATGTCACCAATACGGACTTGCGGTGGCTATTCAACGCCATCGTGAGCCCATCTCACTGCAACCCTATGTCGGTGATGGTGCAGGGTTGGTTCGAGAAGAGGGGCAAGAAGAGGAAGAAGTTGGCCTTTGGGGGCTATCTTCAACGCCTGGCAGCCCACGTCTGTGGCGATGACGGACCAGGAGGACGCGAAGACAACTGGGAGCTCGTGACAGAGATCGGCGAGAATATGACTCATGGAAACATTGTCACGGGAAGTGTTCGTACCGGCTTCCATGTCGGCGGCACCAACATTAGGCTCCCGTGTGTGGAGCTAGGAGTTTTTCTCCCTCGCAAGCAAGAGGGAGGAAACTGGCTTGAGGAAGGTCTCCTGGAGGGGGGTCGAGTTCTCAGGGACCGCCGTGGGCGGATTCGACAACCGGCGACATCTACAGCAACCGACAGTGAGTAGAACTCATGGGGGTCACGCCAAGAGCCTCAGCAGTACAAGACAGGGTGGACCGATGCAGCGGGCGGTTCACAGCCCACTACGCCGGTCGGCGCAGGTGGCGCGCCGGTCGGCGCACCCTACTTCAGCACAGGTGTTGACTATAGGTACTAAGGACGGGTACTTGTGGTGCCTCCGGTGCCCGGTGCAGACTTCTTCGTGCCCATGCAGGGGTACCTCGACAACAATATGCACTACATCGAGCACATGGAGGACGCCACGTCCTAATGGAGGAACAACCACGACGCGATGGTGGAGGAGTTCGAGCGACTCAAGGCGTGGTACTATGGCTTTGATCAGCCACCGTCTCCACCTCCGCTTGATTAGAGTGCCTAGGAGTGGGCATATGTATCGGTTTCCTAGTTTGCGTTTTCTTTTATCTTTTGCAATCTTTTTCTTTATTTGCTTATGTGTGTGTGAGCGGGTTGGGAAACCATGTATCGGGTGTGTTTATTTTCATGCATGTGTGTTAGTAGTAGTTTTATTTTCATGCAGGTGTGTTAGTAATAGTTTTATTTTCATACATGTGTGTTAGTAGTAGTTTTATTTTAATGCAAGTGTGTACGAAAATCATCACCATGTATTCGAGTTTTGATCTTAAAATAATGGTGGCGGTTATGCTCTTTTAGAAGAATTGAATTACCTATTCTTTCTTGAAAAGTGTTGATGAAGATCGAATAATGTTGAGCATTGTATAAAATTTCAAACTTACACTTAATTATTATTTAGCAAATATTTCTTATGTGGAGCAATTCTGAATACCCATGTGCTTCATTTGCATTGTCCAATTTGTGATGATAACTTAGTACCAATCTTTTTATAAATAAATTTTCATGTTGTGAACTTTGAAATTTATTATTTCCAAGATCCTCACCCACCAATACCATATTTTGAGCAATACTCATGAACCTTTGATATGAAGATAAACATTAAATTGATGGTTGAGTTCGGTTAGGATTTAATTCTTTTTTCGGTATGAACTTTACTAGGATGGCCAAATCCTTGTATATCTTTTTAGCATTGAATTACTCATGCAAATCTCCAAGTCTGCTGAGTATTCTATTTTAAAAACAAAGTCTTGTTGAGTATCATTCCTTGACCACATCCTATGTTCCTGCCTATATTTGAACTTTGAATAAATTTTGAAGCCAGATGAATCAAATACCAACAAAAGCTGGTGATTTTAGGTTGAGAGCCGATTGACGCATTCCGAGCTGATCGGCGCAGCAGAGAGCAAAATAAAAAAAGAAAAATGATGAAAAGAAAAAAAAAGAGAAGAAAAGAAAAAAAAAGAAGAGAAAAGCTCTGCTGTTTGCTAAGGGACTAGCAAAATTTTAAGTGTGGGGGGTAGTATATGACATGCTTATTCTCGAAATTCATTCTAATATAGCCATGAATCATTCTAACCATGTGCAATATGATAATAGGAGTTCCTTTTTCTTCCATGATCAAATTTATGATGCACATATCCACATATCCAAAGTGTGAGTCCTTTGTCCTTTCTTAAATTTTCTTTGGCCATCTTGTTAAGTTTTTGTAATTCCAATAAAGAATAATCTCCTAGCTTTACAATATATTATTGATTTATGTTTGCAATCCTTGAATTATCTCACCTAGCTACTCATATAAGCCTTACACTTAATTATTTGATCATTATGATGTAGTATATAGGTTGAGTGATTTGAAAGATGAGTTATTACCTTGGATTATTTGGAAGATAGATTCTTTATGTTCACAACAATCTTTTAAGTGATTTACATGTATGAAAAAGTTATAATTTGTGAGTTGTACATGATCTTTTGCTTTGGGGAGAAACTTTGAGCTTTATGCCCATATTTGAATTATTTTGCTGAATACCAATATGAAATACACTACAATAGAACAATGCTCAACACTTGCTGATTTAAGATATCTTTCACGATAAGAAGAGTATGTTCTTTGATTTTTCTCTCTTTTACTTTACTCGGGACGAGCAAAGGTTTAAGTGTGGGGAAACTGTTGGCACTTCCCAAGTGCCCCTTTTATATGTGAATATCACCCCAATTAGAGTATAATTGATACTAATTTAGGCCATTTACCTATGATATTACCTATATATTTGTATATGCGTTGTTTTGAAGCTTTATTGCAGAAACAGGTAAAATTGGCTATTAAAGTGATGTTGGACAAGACAGGAGTCCAGAACCGACGAAAAGCACTAAAGAAGCCCAGTGCATCGATCAGCGCAGCCCATGAGCCGATCGGCGCAAGGGTATTTTGGCCCACAGAAGTGATCGAGGCCTATTCCGATGGAAGTTTATCTGATGTTTATGGAAGTCTATCTGCGCAAGACACTTGAAGATATTTGTTTAGAAGATTTATGGAACTTCAAGATCTCGATGTGCGGTATAAGACTTTATCTTGAAGGAAAAGGCCCACATGGCAGCCGTGGAAGACAGAGGAACCGACTTGGAGCAGAAACTAGAGAGAACACGGCTTGCGCCGATCGGCGCAATCCTGTGCCGATCGGCGCAACCGACTTATTTGCTAGAAACTGAGTCCTTCACGAGTAGAACCCCTATATATACTTGTAAACCCTAGCCGCGATCAGTACACCTCGAGGAGGAGGCAACGGAGGGACAACAGATTCATGAGCTAGAGCCACCGGGGCTTGCCCCGTTAGAATAGATCTCTAGTTGAGTTTTAAGAACCATTGGTGTAAGATTTGATCCGTCAAGGTAGGCCATCTTGATGGTGATGAATCTTACTCTATGTATCTCAAGGATGATTGAATATGTTGATGATGGTTTTGGTGATTTGTCTATCTTGATTCTATAATCATGCATGTGCTTATTCTTATTGCTTAGTTCTAGGCTAAGTAAGTTGATATTATCTTAATCGTGGTGATTTGGATAGTATTCAGACATTATATTGATTATGGTTGCTTGATGATGCCGGTAGTGTGGTTTAGCGGTGACATCACTAAACCTACGCAGCACTATTGGCTAGTTGAGTAGGGTAAGATACTCGCGTGATTAAGGGTTTCCTCTCGGCAGCGATAAATTGGGAGCCACTCAGAAAGCAGGGTGGTCTTATTCATTATAGGTTTTCATTGATCCATGTAATTATCCATTATGATGTTGTTTAATTAGACTATCTGGTTACGATCTCACTAGTAGATATCTGGCTACTCACCGAATAGTTTTAGCTTTGGCTTTGACTTGCACTCTAGTTCAACTTCGCTGGTGAACCGATCGGCTCAACACCTGCGCCGATCGGCCCAACAACTTAGATCCGCAACAGTGCTTATCGGCTCAACCCTGCGCCGATCGGCGCAACGACAGAATTGCTATCTGGTGCACCTTTGCGCAGGCTAGTCTCCCCTTCATACAACCTGAACTTGATAGTAGCCTTGATTAGATCTTTTACTATTAATTTTATTTAATTATCCCTAGGGTCTCAGTGGTTCGATAATACCTTGGAATACTCTAAGGGAAAAAGTAGTACAACTGTACACCGTCCTCTTGCGGTATATAAGTGGGTGCGTAGTAATGACCAACACTCACATAGCTAATCAGCCTCAACTATAGCTGTATCTAGTGCGGTAAGCTCTGCTTCCATGGTAGACCTCATTAAGATGGTCTGTTTGCATGATCTCCATGAAACAGCAGCACCACCAAGAGTAAATGCATATCCACTCGTGGCATATAGCTCATCAGCATCAGATATCCAATTGGAATCATTATAGCCCTCTAGTACTGCTGGATATCCAGAATAATGAATTCCATAATCCATAGTACAAACTAAATAGTGCATTACCTGCTCAAGCGCACGCCAATGATCATCTCCCGGACAAGAAGTAAATCGGCTTAGTTTGCTCACAGCAAACGAGATGTCAGACCTAGTAGCACTGGCTAACTACATAAGTGATCCAATTATCTGAGAATATCTTAGTTGGTCTCTACCAATTCTCTTATTCTTTCGAAGGATCAAGCTAGGATCATAAGGTGTTGGAGAAGACTTGCTATCCTTGTAACCAAGATGATTCAAGAGCTTCTCAACATAATGAGATTGCGTAAGAGTAATCCCATTCTCTCCTTTGATTAGCTTGATGTTCAAGATAATATCAGCCTCACCCAGATCCTTCATATCAAAGCTTTGGCACAGAAAAGTCTTGACCTCATTGATCACGTCAAGATTTGTTCCAAAGATGAGTATGTCATCAACATACAAGCACAGTATAACTCCCTGACCCCCACCATGGTGGTAGTACACACATTTATCAGCCTCATTGACTGAAAAGCCTGCTGCTAGAAGTGTTGAATCAAATTTCTCATGCCACTACTTAGGAGCTTGTTTCAGACCATAAAAAGACTTTAACAACTTACACACTTTGTCTTCCTGACCCTTTATTACAAATCCATCAGGCTGATCCATATAGATTTCCTCATCCAAGTCTCCATTAAGGAAAGTTGTCTTAATGTCCATCTGATGAACGATAAGACCATGTGAGGCAGCCAGAGCAAGTAATACACGAATAGTGATCAATCTAGCAACAGGTGAATAAGTGTCAAAGAAGTCTTCGCCTTCTTTCTCAGTATAACCCTTAGCCACAAGCCGAGCATTATACTTGTCAATATTACCATCAGACTTAAGCTTTTTCTTGAACACCCATTTGCAACCCACAAGTTTGCAACCATATGGTCTATCGACAACTTCCCAAGTTCCATTAGAAAGAATAGAGTCCATCTCACTATGGACAGCTTCTTTCCAGTCATCTGCATCAAGAGATGCATATGCCTCTGAAATGGTTATAGGAGTGTCATCCACAAGATAAACAGTGAAATAATCACCAAAAGACTTTGCAGTCCTTTGTCTCTTGCTCCTCCTAGGAGCTTCACTGTCAATCTCCTCATGGATTGGTTCAAGTGTTTGTTCAGCATGATCAGAAAATGCACTAGGTTCAGGAGTAGTTTCAGCAATCACATCAAAAGATAATCTACACATGCTATGTAAATCTTTCATAGGAAATATGTTCTCACAGAAAGTAACATCACGAGACTCCATTAATGAATTAACATGAACATCAGGCACCTCTGATTTAACCACTAAAAATCTATAGGCAATGCTATGATGAGCATATCCAAGAAAGATACAATCCATAGTATTAGGTCCCAACTTACGCTTCTTGTTAATTGGCACGTTAACTTTGGCCAAACAATCCCATGTGCATAAGTAAGAGAGCGATGGCTTTCTACCAATCCATTCCTCATATGGAGTCTTCTCCTTATTCTTCATGGGAACTCTATTTATGACATGACATGATGTCAATAAAACCTCCCCCCATCATGCCTTAGATAATCCAGCCATGTCTAACATGGAATTAACCAAGTCAGTTAAGGTGCGATTCTTTCTTTCAGCAACCCCGTTTGATTGGGGCGAATAGGAGGCGTCCTCTCATGTATCAAACCATGTTCCGCACAGAATAAATCAAACTCATTTAAGAAATATTCGCCACCACGATCGGACCTAATTCTTTTGATCTTTTTCTCTAGTTGAGTTTCAACTTCAGCCTTATAAATTTTAAAGTAGTTTAGAGCCTCATCTTTCATTTTTAACAAATAAACATAGCAATATCTAGTCGCATCATCAATCAAAGTCATGAAATATCTTTTTCCACCCTCAGTCAATATACCATTCATTTCTCAAAGATCTGAATGTATAAGTTCTAGTGGTGCCAAGTGTCTCTCCTCTGTAGCCTTGTGAGGCTTTCGAGGTTGGTTAGATTGCACACAACTTGAGCACTTAGAACCTTTGACAATGGAAAAATTCAGAATTAAATTCAAGCTGGACAGTCGAGACATAGAACCAAAATTTAGATGACATAAACGTGAATGCCAAACACTAGCATCACTCTCATTAACACCATCACAAATATAGTTCATAGACTTATTGAAATAATATGAAAGGGAAAAGCGGAACAAGCCTCCGCACTCATAGCCTTTACCAATAAATTGTCCACTCTTAGACACGACAACTTTATTCGACTCTAGCACTATCTTAAAACCATCCCTACACAAAAGGGAGGCACTAACAAGATTCTTCTTGATAGAAGGGACATGATGTACGTTCTTCAATTAGACAATCTTCCCTGAAGTGAACTTCAGCTCGACCGTGCCAACACCATGAACAGAAGCATGTGACCCATTCCCCATTAGGACGAAGGAATCCCGGGCGACCTGGTAAGAAGTAAACAAAGATGCATCACCACAAAGATGAACATTAGCACCAGTATCAAGCCACCAACAAGTAGATTGAAATATAGAAAAAACATATGGTAAATTACCATGCCCACTATTTTCTCCAGCAGTGATCACCCTGTTCGTAGACTTCTGCTATGGAGGCTTCCTTCCTTTGCGTTCTGGACACTTCTTTGCCCAATGCTCATTAGATCTGCAAATAAAGCATGCTCCTTTCTCCTTGTTCTTCTTCTTGAAGGTAGTGGTCTGCTTAGGCTTATTACTCTTGCCCTTTCCCTTACCACCACTGCCATGAGACTGTTGTGGTTGATGCACCATATTGGTAATAGTGTTTCCCTCATTGACTTTAGAACGTCCATCCTTCCCACGAGCTTTCTCCTCAACATCAATAGACGCGATCAAATCTGAGACAGATATGTTCGTCCTCTTGTGTTTAAGAGTAGTGGCGAAATCCCTCCAAGTTGGAGGCAATTTGGCAATAATGCCCCTAGCCACAAGCTTCTCAGGTACAATGATCTTAAGCAATTCGAGTTCCTTCACTATGCATTGTATCTCATGAGCCTGCGCGATGACAGATTTGCCATCTACCATCTTAAAATCATGGTACTGCTCAATGATATATAGTTCAGCGCCAGCATCTAAACCACCATAATCAGCGATCAGAGCGTCTCTCATATCCTTAGCGTCTATATGATGGATGTAGACGTCCTGAAGACGATCTACCAAAACTCCAATAACAGCGCCCAAGAATATTGTGTTGGCTTCACTGTAGGCCTTTTCCTGATCTACAGTGAGATTGCCTTTAGGTTTGCCACTGGACACCCAGAACACATTCATGGCAGTAAGCCACAGAGTGACTTTCACTTGCCATCTTTTGAAGTGCACGTCAGTGAATTTCTCTAGCCTCAGTGCATCGACAAATCCAGCCACAAAACAAAGTGCCTACAATAAGGTTTTTGGATTGTTGGATAAATTAGCACTTTTAGTTTTATATTAATCCAGAAATAAATTATAAGCATGATTAACAGATTGCATAATGAACTAGACAAGTCTACGCAAAATCTAGACAGGTCTATTACGCTAGACAAAAGCATAGCATCTACCATACTAGCAACATCTATCACAGATAAATAGACTACGAAAGCTAGTATGAAAGACATGGTGTAAGATGAGAGTATGTACGTTTCCTTCTGGACTGGGTAGAGGAGGCGGCGACGACGTGCAGCATCGTCATGTTGTTGTCGATGGTGGGTGAGACCGACTCGAATACGTGGAAGACGAGCCGTGGCGACGAGCTTGATGAAGACGAGGAAGCGATCGAGCAGTCGTGTAGAGCGCTTCCCAAAAACCTTATTCGCCCTCTCCCGGTGCAGGATCGCAGAGGACGATGGTTCCGGAGACCTGCTTTCCCGTTCGACGGTGCACGTCGACAATTGGGATGGAGAAGACTTGGCGGCGCAACAGTAGCGAGAGGCAAAACCCTAGGCGATTACGTGTTATGATTTGTGGCGGTACCCGTACGTATTTATAGGGAGGAACCGCTAGGGTTGGGCGTCCCGCAACCGAGTCAGTTACCATATTAATACTTCGGTTTCCATAATTAAATATATGGAATACGCAGCAAAAAGAAAGTGCAAAAGGAAGCCGCGCCCCCGTAAGGCAAGAGACCGAATTTTGGCAGACCATTTACGTAGGTGATGCGCGCCCATCGCCCACGCCCCGCCCCGCCCCACCCGGTCCGGCCTGACCCGGCGAGACGAGGCGAGTGAGCGCACGCGTGTGTTCTTCCTTTCTCCCATCCACACACTTGTAAGAGATGTTAGAACAACCAACCTTATAAGTTGGGCTCCCTCCACCTCCACTAGCAATGTGGGACTAAACCTTTGCACTCTCACCACTCATGAATGGGCCTTTGAGATTTTCTAGGAATTATTGTTATTATTAATGGGCCAAGCCCATATAATTCCAACAGATGTTGGGGTGTGTCACACCCTAGTTAGATGAAGATGCGAGGGATGGTGTCATGGTGCAATTGTTATAGCGCGAAGCTGGCAAGCAGGTTTCATGGTGATTTGGACAATCCGGTTTGACTACATTCGCTTGGTTGGGTTGCACAGATTCTATGTGGGATGGTCCTCTTTCTACATCGACGATTACAAACTCTAGGACTTGTTATTTCATCTATAGATTGTTGATGTATTCTTCTTATTTTTCTTTTTTTATTTCGTTTAAGGGTGATAGACTTTGTACTCTATTATTTCAATTAACTAGTTATAATGCACGTGTGACATGCACACACTTATATTTGTGAACATGATATCATGGTTATATAGCCATGCAGCTTTCAAAACTCCCGCTTTATTATCAGGTGATGTGACTTTATAAAAGGATAAAGTCCACTTTACTCCCTCCAACTTGGTGAAGAAAATAGTTATGGAATCCTACATATAAAATATAGTTGAGACTGTTAATTCTAGTAAAAAGATTAGAAAGCATCAATCAAGAAGTCCTCTAGTTACAATCACGTATGAGAATACTTTTGAATATGAAAACAACTTCAATACTATATGTATCTAAATTATTCAACAAATACATTTAAAAAACTATGTAATATATTTAAATAATCTTCCTTTTCTTGTCTAATTTTATTTCCTTTCCTTCTCTATTCTATTTGTTTGTTTTATTTTATTGCTCTTTTTTCATCCCTCTTCTTCTTTACCTTGTTTTTTTTGTGTTTGTTTGTTTTGCTTTTGCTCTTGGGTTCTTCGAAGTTTCATCTCAAGCGTTTGTTTGTTTTGCTCTTGCTCTTGGGTTCTTTGAAGTTTTATCTAAGCCTATCCCAACTTTCTTGACATTAATGACTTAGTTGTTGTTATATAAAAATTCAAACCTAATGTATAATAATGTTTAAACTAACATATTAAAATAATAAATTGTAAAAAAAACATATGAAGATAATAGGATAAAGTCCACTTTACTCCCTTCAAGTATGGGTAAAGTCCAGATAACCCCCTAAACTATTATTTGGTTTATTTTACCCCCCCCCCCCCTTGTTTGCTAAACTAGACTGTTTTACACCTTTGACTAGTATTATAATCCTGGATTACTGATAAAGATCAAAATTAAGTTGAGATTGTCGTACACATATCTTGTCTAACATGACAAATGAATTAATGTGATATATAACCCTATCCTGGCCCAGTTATAATATGTGAATCTTTGTTTCTGGCCACGTATGATAACAGAGAAAATGGACCAAACACAATAAAGTATAGATACAAATGGGATTATGCGACTCATTTAGTCCTTTGTCATGTTGTACCACACTTGTGTCATGGTTGAAAGGACAATCCCAACTTAAATATTAACAAGTTAGAATTAAAATACCAATTAAAGGTATAAAATGATCTATTTTAACAAATCATAGGGACAAAATGAACCAAATAATAGTTTAGGAGGTTATCCGGAGTTCGGTCATGCTTGGAGGGAGTGAAGTGGACTTTATCCAAAATAATATATATTAAAGGGGCATGACGTTGCAGGTGTCGCACGCGTTCGGCCCGTGCTCCCCGCTGGGCACCACGCTCGCGGCGCCATCTTGGGGCGGGTTCCTCACGGACCAGTCATCCCGGGACGTGTTGCACCTACTCTACCTCGACTTACTCACGGTCCACGGCCGCGCATATGAGCCCATCGCATCGGGGCGGCAGCTTATGCAGACACTAATGTATATGGTGCGGGCGCGGCTCGACACACCGCCACAACCGCTCCTCCTCGCTGTGGACACCAGCAACAACACGGCTTGGATCCCCTGCTCGGGTTGCACCGGCTGCCCCACCTCAGCTACCCCCTTCAACCCGGCTGCCTTGGCGCCTCCTCCTCCTTCCGCCCGGTCCCCTATGGCTTCCCTCTCTTCATGCAGGCGTCCAACCCGACGCCCTCCTGTAACGATAAGGAACACCCAATGACAGGATGTCCTAGACATCGGTGCCAAGTTGTCACCATGATTGCAGGGGCAGCAAGGGCATGGTGAGTGGACGTCGGGAAGAGCGGGTAGAGGTCACCGGAACTCTCACACCGGTTAAGAATTGCCTTGGCAGTCAGGTCCTTCACACACAAGCCAAATGGGTCAAATTCAATGAAACAAGAGTTTTGAGTAGTAAATTTGCACAAAGAGATAAGATTAGTAATAAGATTACTCATTTCAAACACGCTTATGTGTAACACCCTCGTATCTTTATTACAAAAGGACCCATGGGTCTAGAAGAAAAGTACATTCAAGCAGCGAAAAGTAGCTAGCGTAGACGTCCCAAACTCCACAGGCATCGACTAGTGGATCATCGCCTAGTACTCGCTTTCTTCATCTTCGTAGTGGCTCCAATCTTCTCCTTGGGCTAAATGTCAACGTGGTATAGCAAGGGTGAGTACGTGTCATACTCAACAAGTGGGGGAAAAGATGACATGGGGCTATAGTCAAGAAAAGGCTTTACAGAGTGGGTTGCATGAGCTTTTAATTAACCTAAGCATCCTATTTACTATGTGGGGTCATCCCAACCATGATTCCACAAGGTGCTATACTAACCAAGTCTCAATCCATCCCCTCTTTCCAACCAAACCCATCCATACCCAACTAATCCTGTGAGGATTCCAGGCCGCTCTTGACCGTGAGCACGGCTATCATGATAGTTTGATACTCTGCAGAGTTTGTACCACTTTACCCACAAGTCGTGATTCCCTTGGTGCCCGTGGACACGACCCACATTACGCACTTCCTTTGGTGTGTGGCAGGGTTTCACTACGAGGCTTTTCCAAAGGGTCTCCCAGTACATGCTAGCCACTAAGATTCCACTCTCGTCCATAAGTGATAGCCCTTCAACAAGCAGCTCATCACCCCAAGAGCCCCTCTTGAGCCTTTCGGATACAAGGACAGTCCTTTCGACTTCCCTTCCCCGCTCCACCAAATGCTGCACCGATATTGGGAGAACACCTAATTACTAGGCCAAGCCTTACCCATGTCGGTCTTGTGATGGCACTGTTTTCCTGGGTTGTCACTCCAAGAACCGATTCCTAGGATCTACAACAAGCCTACCACCACAACCATGTGCCCACGGCACCACATCCTTTCCACCTGGCTTGCATAGATCCCTAAGCCATGTTGCTAAAAATTTACCAAATATTTCCCACATGACATTGTTCACTAATCAACATTAATATCAACCCACATCCCATAAGCCATCTAAGCATTTTCTACCCACACTTCACCCATTGTTTCGAGGCAACAAGGGACAGGGTAAAACAATACTAGGAAAACCCTAACAATAGGTTCCCAACAAATTGACACAAGCATGCAATTCTATAGTAACATTTAAATAGGTGCAAAATGCATTAAGGACACTTGCCTTTGTCCTGAGTGGAAGGCTGCTCTATCCCCTCAAATTCCTGCTCCTGAAAGTCCTCGTAGGGCGGTCCTTGTGTATGCTCGCCTTTATGTAACGAAATACCGACACAAGCAAAACATACAAAAATCAATACACAATATGCAACAGAGGAAAGACAATATATAGATGCAATGAATGCAAAGGTTTTGCTCCTACGAGAATTTTGGCGCAAGAATCACCTAATTTGGAGTTACGAGTAAAAAGTTATGCTAGTTTGAAATTTAAGGGCAAAAGGGTAAAAACATGGGCTTTTAAGGACCTATTTGTAATTTTATAAATTACAGGGACTAAAGTGTAAATTATTAGGACTGAAAAATAATACTAAAAAGTATGAGGTTGTTTGTGCAAAATTTTATAACTTAATCATAATTAATATTAAGTGTACAGGGTTAAGTGTAAAAAAACAGGACCAAATTATAATTAAAATTAAGTATAGTGATGTTTCTGTAAATGTTTAGGGCTAAAATAATATTTATACAATTAATAAGGATTAAAGTATAATTTCAATTAATTCTAGGGACTAGAACATAATTAAAATCAGTCCAGGGGTGTTTTTGTAAAATTACAAGGTCAAAATAATAGTTCTAATAATGTATAGGGGTGTTTTTGTAAATTTTTAGGGCTAAAATAATATTTATACAATTAATAAGGATTAAAGTATAATTTAAAATAATTCTAGGGACTAAAATGTAATTTATAGCAATTACAGGGACTAAAGTGTAAAAAGACTGGATTAAATTCTAATTTAAAACAAGTCCAGGGGGGTTTCTACAAATATATAGGGCTAAAATATAATTTCTTAAAGGTATAGGGCTTTTCTGTAAAAATGCAGTGCTAAAAATAATTATTATAAAGTTTAGGGGTTTAAAAACAATTTTCTATTGGTTCTGCCCAAAAACAGGGGCATAAACCTAATTTAAACTAAGCACAGGGGCCTAAATACAAAAAGGCCAACATTAACTAGGAATTAAGTGAATTAATTTTAAACTAGAAATTCATGGACCGGGTCTGTGGGAATGGTTGACTGCACTTTGACCTGGGTCCATGGGTCCACGGTGGACCGGGGGGATACCCCTTGATTTTCTAATCTGGGCCCTATGTTCCAAGATGGACAACATCGGGGGTTCAGGCGAGCAGATGGCGGCCGGCGGTGGTTATGCGGCGACGGTGGCGGCGGGGGCTCGCCGGAGGTCAGCCGGAACGGTGCTCCGGCCATCCATTCCTCGCCGCAAGGGGTCGGGGAGGGAGAGGGGAGAGAGGGGAATCTCACCGGCAGGTCGCGCGGGTGCGGGGGAGGTCGGGGGGTGGTCGGCGGCGCGACTCGGTGGCGGCGGCGGTTGGAGCTCGGCGGGGAGGGCCTCCGGGGGTCGCGATCGAGCGGGAAGTAGCGGGAGAGAGGCGGCGGGAACATGCGGTGCCGGAGGGGGGTTTTATAGGGGAGAGAGGGAGGGGAGGCGAGCGGCCCGAGCTCGCCGGGAGTAACGGCCGGCGGCGGCCGTTCGGGTGCGGCAACATGCGATAGTGCGCGTTTAAGGCGCGAGAGTGGGGGGGAGAGGAAGCGGAGGGGGTCGCGCGCGCTTGTGCGTCGGTTACAGGAGCCGGAGAGGCCGGGGGAGGGAGATCGACGGCAGTTTCCGGCGGGGAGAGAGAGGCGGGAGGAAGGAGACGATTGGGTGGGGCCTGCATGTGAGAGAGAGAGAGCGAGAGGGGCTGGGCCGCGGGATGAGCTAGGCCGCGCAGGGGAGTGGCCGTGGGAGAGAGAAGGGAAAGGGGAGGCGGCCTGGGCCGGTTGGTGGGGGAGCTGGGCCGGGAGAGAAAGAAAGGGGAGGGAGAGGGGAGAGGTGGCCTGGGCCACAGGAGAGAGTTGGCCCAGAGCAGAAGGAAATTCCTTTATTCTTTTCTTTCTCAATCTTTTCTTTTCTAATTCTATTCTATTAATCCTGGTAATTAATTACTTCACAAACTAAATGCAGGATGCAAACAAAAACCTATATGAACATGTCATGTTATGCAAATGCAACAATTTAATTTAATTTATTGTAAAAATAATTTGTCCTAGGATATTTAATTAAACTCCTAAATGCTAATAGTTGGTATTTTAGAATTTGAAAAAGTAGGGTGTTACAAACCTACCCCCTTACAATGAATCTCACCCTCGAGATTTGGAAAGATCGGTGAAGAGGTGGGGAAACTTGGCTTTTAATTCTTCTTCACGCTCCCAGGTGGCTTCCTCTTCGGTGTGATGGTTCCAGAGCACTTTGCACATTCAGATCACTTTGTTTCTTGTAACTCTCTCAATGACTTCTAGGATCTTGACTGGTTGTTCCGTATATGTGAGGTCTTTCCGAAGGTCTATTTCCTCAATAGGGATTTGTTCTTCAGGCACTCTTAAGCACTTCTTTAATTGGGACACATGGAACACGTCATGCACATGCGTGAGATGCGAGGGTAGTTCCAACTGATATGCAACTTCTCCTCTTCTATCGAGGAACTTGAAAGGGCCGATGTAACGTGGTGCTAAATTCCCTTTGACTTTGAAGCATCTAACACCCCTCATGGGTGATACCTTGAGATACACGAAATCTCCAATCTCGAAGGATAGGTCTCTTCGCCTACGATCGGCGTAGCTTTTCTGCCTTGACTGTGCAACTTTTAGGTTCTCGCGTACAATCTTAACTTGTCTTTCTGCTTCTTGTAGTATCTCAGGTCCGAAGACTTGGTTTTCTCCTGTCTCGTTCCAGAATAGAGGTGTCCTACACTTTCTTCCATATAGGAACTTGAAAGGTGCCATCTCTATACTTGCTTGATAACTGTTGTTATAAGAAAATTCTGCGTAGGGTAGGCTCTTGTCCCAACTCTTGCCATATTTCAATGCACAAGCTCTCAACATGTCTTCTAGTATCTGGTTCATTCTCTCGGTTTGTCCATCAGTCTGGGGTGATATGCAGAGCTGAAGTTCAACTTGGTGCCAAGAGATTCATGTACCTTCTCCCAAAACCTCGAGGTGAACTGAGAGCCTCTGTCAGATACTATCTTCTTAGGGACTCCATGTAAACACACTATCCTTGACATGTATAGTTCTGCCAACTTCGCACCACTATAAGTTGTCTTGATGGGAATGAAGCGTGCCACCTTGGTTAAACGATCAACTATAACCCATATAGAATCATATCCCGACTGTGTACGGGGTAATCCAACTATGAAGTCCATACCGACTTGTTCCCATTTCCATTCAGGAATCTTTAGAGGTTGAAGTAATCTGGCGGGTCATTGGTGTTCTGCCTTGACACGTTGACATGTGTCACATACCGCAGCATACTCTGCGATATCGCACTTCATGCCATGCCACCAATAACGAGTCTTCAAGTCTTGATACATCTTAGTACTTCCTGGATGAATGGAGTATGCAGAATCGTGTGCTTCCCGTAGGATTATGTCACGAAGGGGCTTCTTGTCTGGCACACATATTCTTTTACCTATCCATATAGTACCCTTCTCATCTTCTGTGAAGTCGGTAGCTTTTCCTTCCTTAATGAGCTTTCTGATCTCACTTAGCTTCTCATCCTCTAGTTGTCTCTTGTGAATTTCCACGTCAAGAGTGGGTTCCACTTCCATTGCAACTGTCTCTAACTCATTCACAAACCCAAGGTTCAGTCGCTCAAACTCCTTGCAGAGCTCGGGCGGTAGCCTTTCCACAATTAACTGACTGCAATAGGTCTTTCTACTCTGGGCATCCGCAACAACATTTGCCTTTCCTAGGTGATAGTTAATACCCACATCATAGTCTTTGATCAACTCTAACCAACGTCGTTGTCTTAGGTTCAACTCCGTCTGAGTGAATATGTACTTGAGACTCTTGTGATCCATATAGATCTCACAACGGTGACCAAGGATGTAGTGCCTCCAAATCTTCAGAGCATGTACCACTACCGCTAATTCCAAATCGTGTGTTGGGTACTTCTCTTCATGCTTCCGTAATTGCCTAGAGGCATATGCCAGAACAAGACCTTCCTGCATGAGCACACATCCTACTCCATGCCTGGATGCGTCACAGTATATGTCGAAACTCTTACTGATCTCAGGTAAGATTAAGACAAGGGCTGACGTTAATCTCTTCTTCAATTCTTCAAAACTGGTTTGACAACGTGGAGTCCATTCAAAACTCTTGTCCTTCCCTCACAGTATCGTCATTGGCTTTGCTATCTTGGAGAAGTCCTTTATGAATTGCCAATAGTATCCAGCTAATCCAAGAAAACTTCTAATCTCCTTTACTGTCTGTGGTGGTTTCCAGTCTAGAACATCCTTTACCTTGCCTGGATCCACTGACACTCCTCCAGTAGAGATCACATGACCGAGAAATGCTACCTCCTTCAGCCAGAATTCACACTTACTCAATTTGGCATACAGCTGGTGTTCACGTAGCTTCTCTAGAACTAGCCTCAGGTGTTCCTCATGCTCTTCTTCATTCTTTGAAAACACCAAGATGTCATCAATGAAAACCACAACAAACTTATCCAAGTATTTTATGAACACCTTGTTCATAAGGTACATGAAGTAGGCCGGTGCATTGGTCAACCCAAATGACATTACCGTATACTCATATAACCCATATCGTGTTCGAAAAGCCGTCTTGGGTATGTCTGATGGTCTGATCTTCAATTGGTGATACCCGGATCGCAGATCAATCTTGGAGAATACACAAGCTCCTTTCATCTGATCGAACAAGTCTTCAATTTGTGGTAGTGGATACTTATTCTTGATGGTCACATCATTAAGAGAACGATAGTCCACACATATCCTCTGAGTCTTATCCTTCTTCTCGACAAAAAGTTCTGGAGCTCCCCAAGGTGAGGAACTAGGGCGAATGAAACCTTTCTCTAGAATCTCATGTAATTGCTTCTTTAGTTCTACCAACTTATTAACTGGCATCCTATAGGGCCTCTTAGATATAGGAGCAGTTCCCGATATTAAGTCAATAACAAACTCTATGTCACGGTCTGGTGGCATACCTGGAAGTTCTTCAGGAAAGACATCAGGGAAATCACAAACCACCCGTATCTCTTCTATGGGTGTGCCGGTGGTTTGGTTTAGTATGACCTCCTTGGCAGTGGAGTTGGCTGCTACGAACTCAACCTTGGTACCCTTTGCACTAGTCAGCTGTACCGACTGCTTGGCACACTGTATCACTCCATCATACTTGCATAACCAATCCATTCCAAGTATTATATCTATCCCCTTGGAGTCTAGGATGATGAGATTAGCTGAGAAGTCTACCCCCCTTATTTTAAGGGCGACCTTTGGGCATATTTGATTGATTCTCATTTCTCCACCAGGAGAGCTAACTAGCATGGTATGCTTCATAAGAGCAATCGGTAGGTTGTGCTTTGCCACATATGTGGATGTTATGAATGAATGTGATGCTCCTGAATCAAACAAAATGGTTGCAGGTTGATAGTTAGCTAAGAACATACCGAGCACCACATCTGCAGCTTGCTCAGCTTCCTCCGTTGTGACATGATTGACACGCCCTCGAGCATAATTCTGCTGTCCTCGATTGCCTGGGAGCATGTTGGTTGGGGCTTGCCTTGGTGCGTTGTTCCGTTGAGGACACTGTCCCATGAAGTGACCTTCCTGTCCGCAGTGATAACATCCGCGCTTCACACCATTAGTGTTTCCAGAGGTAGGGCGATTCTGGTTTTGTGGAGTTGTTGGGGCGGTGGGACGGGGTGCTTGCTGATAGGTGGGGCGAGGTGCCTGCTGCTGGTTAGGGCGGGGTGCCTGGTAGTTGGAGCGTTGCATTGGAAAGTTGGGGCGTGGAGCTTGCATAGGTGGCCTGACAGTGTTGGGAGCACGGTGGTATGGGTTGGGAGATGGCATCATGCAGGGGCGAGTGTTACTACCAGATGATTGTCCTTGGAATGGCATCTTCCTCTTGCCTTCCCTCTCAATCTCATTGCGCTTGTTCTCCACAACAATGGCCTTGTCTACCAGTTTTTGGAAGTTTACATAGTCATTGTTTATCAACTGAAACTGGATGTCATTCTACAATCCCCTCATAAACATATATTGCTTCTTCCCATTGGTGTTCACATCCTCAGGAGCATACCTAGACAGCTGGATGAACCTATTCAGGTATTCACTTACTGACATGTTTCCCTGTCTCAGGTCTTGAAATTCTTGTTTTTTCAACAACTTAATGCCCATAGGGACATAGTGAGAGCGGAAATTATCCTTGAACTCAATCCAAGTGATGCTTTCCACATCAGCATGAGCATTACAATACGCTTCCCACCAATCTGCGGCTACACCATACAACTGATGAGCTGCAAAGAGAGCTTCTCTCGATCATTGCATTGAGCGATCATCAACTTCTTCTCAATTGCCTTGAGCCAATCATCCGCTTCCATTGGATCCTTGGATTGGGAAAAGGTAGGTGGCCTAGTCCTTAGAAACTCCCCCAATCTATTCTGGGGTGGAGGTGGAGGTGCATTGTGGTTCTGCTAGTTGTTATGGTTCTGTTGTATAGCGCCCAAAGTTTGGATCATTGTCTGCATGAGCTGAGTCTCCATGGCCAAGAATTGCTCCTGGTTCGAAGCATTATTGCCATCCTCGTTGTTCTGATTGCTACCCCCAGCGTGGCCTCTAGTGCGGACCATCTGATAGAATAGGTGGTGGAGTTAGCGTGAGACGAGGTGTGGTAATAGAGAAAAGAAAGATCCCCATCTAAATGCATCAAGGAATGATAAGTAAGAGATAGTTTATTTAATAAGCAACCAAACAATGAGGTTGTGGACAAGGTGCCGAGGCATCCCACAACTCACATCAAGCACACTTATTAACCAAGCCACAGAGTTCATTACATCACACCATGAAAGTAAATCGATCTAAATGTTTGATTGTTACGATCTTTGTTCATAGGTAAGGAAATCTCCTAGGCATGGGAGTTGACTTCATCGGAGACCGAAGGTAGGGAACTTGCGTGCTTCAGGGAGTTTGCAGTCCAAGTACGGATACCAGAGGAGTAGAGGTCACTCTGCTCGCCCATCTTGACTCGTTGGTCGCGCGTTATGTAATCCTCAGTATCACACAGCCTCTTCCGAAGAGTGTGGTTCTCCCCCTGTAGTGCTTCCATAGCGCGGCTTAAGTCCACAGTGACTCCCTAAGTCTCATCCATCTCCCTGGTGCTCACATACCATTATGTAGGAGCGACGGTGTACTCTCTGTGCCTGGCTTCCGACGGGGAATGTGGGCAAAACTTGTCCTTGCTATGCCATGACGGTGAGTGTAGCAGAGGCTAGTGAGAGCCCTCTAGGCAATGTCATCCACTGCGGCCCCACGGGTAACCCTAGGGGTCACGGCCACGGTGAGTAGATATGACGCGGTCGCCATTGTAGATGTTGACCTCCGCTGTCCATTCCTCACGAAAAGGACGATCCACTTTCTTGATGAAGTATTGAGCCCTGTTAGTGATGCCAATCTTCTCAAGTAGCTTCCGTAGAGTCTTGGAGAAGGTCTCACCCTCTAGTCCAAGAGAGCGGTACTTCTTAGCCATACGGACGGCTAGGTCTTCGTCCTCCTCTGAGTTATCACCATTCTTAGGATCTTCAGGGTCCTCAGGCTCTTCTGGGTCTTCTTCCTCTTGTGGTTTCTCAGGGTCCTCTTCTTGCTCATATTCTTCTGGTTCTTCTTCTTCTTCAGGTTTCTTGGGGTCTTCCTGGGGTTCCTCTAGAAGCTTCTCGTCCATCACTGGGGTCTTCTCGCGTTCAGGTTGATTTACTTCTTCACTTTCTTCCTTCCGAATACGCCTAGGGGCAAGGAGTCCACAGTGGCGTCCAATCGTAACCTTTTGAGCGGTCTGCTTGGTGCGGGCCATCTACATTTTAAAATCACAAGGCATGAATAAGCAATGGTTTAAAGAAATCTGAAATTTAACAAAGGCAACAAATTAAGAAAATGATAAGGATTAATATTTTGTTAAAATAGTTTGTATTGATGTAAGACAAAATAGGGTCCTTAAATGCGTCCATGGCTAACTAGGCTGACGTCCTGCAGTCGATATGGCTCTGATACCACTTCTGTAACACCCATTTTAAGAAGTAAAACGGGTGCAACCGTACGTGTGCCCAGCATCAAGTTACACACACATACGGTACATCATCAATGGTAACCAGAATAATTGTCCATATCCTTTAATTATTACATCGTATCTTTATTACAAAAGGACCTGTGGGTCTAGAAGAAAAGTACATTCAAGCAGCGAAAAGTAGCTAGCATAGACGTCCCAAAATCCACAGGCATCGACTGGTGGATCATCGCCTAGTACTCGTTTTCTTCATCTTCGTAGTGGCTCCAATCTTCTCCTTGGGCTGAATGTCAACGTGGTATAGCAAGGGTGAGTACGTGTCATACTCAGCAAGTGGGGGAAAAGATGACATGGGGCTATAGTCAAGAAAAGGCTTTACATAGTGGGTTGCATGAGCTTTTAATTAACCTAAGCATCCTATTTACTATGTGGGGTCATCCCAACCATGATTCCACAAGGTGCTATACTAACCAAGTCTCAATCCATCCCCTCTTTCCAACCAAACCCATCCATACCCAACTAATCCTGTGAGGATTCCAGGCCGCTCTTGACCGTGAGCACGGCTATCATGATAGTTTGAAACTCTGCAGAGTTTGTACCACTTTACCCACAAGTCATGATTCCCTTGGTGCCCGTGGACATGACCTACATTACGCACTTCCTTTGGTGTGTGGCAGGGTTTCACTACGAGGCTTTTCCAAAGGGTCTCCCAGTACATGCTAGCCACTAAGGTTCCACTCCCGTCCATAAGTGATAGCCCTTCAACAAGCAGCCCATCACCCCAGGAGCCCCCTCTTGAGCCTTTCGGATACAAGGACAGTCCTTTCGATTTCCATTCCCCGCTCCACCAAATGTTGCACCGACATTGGGAGAACACCTAATTACTAGGCCAAGCCTTACCCATGTCGGTCTTGTGATGGCACTGTTTTCCTGGGTTGTCACTCCAAGAACCGGTTCTTAGGATCTACAACAAGCCTACCACCACAACCATGTGCCCACGGCACCACATCCTTTCCAACTGGCTTGCATAGATCCCTAAGCCATGTTGCTAAAAATTTACCAAATATTTCCCATGTGACATTGTTCATTAATCAACATTAATATCAACCCACATCCCATAAGCCATCTAAGCATTTTCTACCCACACTTCACCCGTTGTTTCGAGGCGACAAGGGACAGGGTAAAACAATACTAGGAAAACCCTAACAATAGGTTCCCAACAAATTGACACAAGCATGCAATTCTATAGTAACATTTCAATAGGTGCAAAATGCATCAAGGACACAATTAATAAGGATTAAAGTATAATTTCAATTAATTCTAGGGACTAGAACATAATTAAAATCAGTCCAGGGGTGTTTTTGTAAAATTACAAGGTCAAAATAATAGTTCTAATAATGTATAGGGGTGTTTCTGTAAATTTTTAGGGCTAAAATAATATTTATACAATTAATAAGGATTAAAGTATAATTTAAAATAATTCTAGGGACTAAAATGTAATTTATAGCAATTACAGGGACTAAAGTGTAAAAAGACTGGATTAAATTCTAATCTAAAACAAGTCTAGGGGGGTTTCTACAAATATATAGGGCTAAAATATAATTTCTTAAAGGTATAGGGCTTTTCTGTAAAAATGCAGTGCTAAAAATAATTATTATAAAGTTTAGGGGCTTAAAAACAATTTTCTATTGGTTCTGCACAAAAACAGGGGCATAAACCTAATTTAAACTAAGCACAGGGGCCTAAATATAAAAAGGCCAACATTAACCAGGAATTAATTGAATTAATTTTAAACTAGAAATTCATGGACCGGGTCTATGGGAATGGTTGACTACACTTTGACCTGGGTCCATGGGTCCACGGTGGACCGGGGGATACCCCTTCGATTTTCTAATCTGGGCCCTATGTTCCAAGATGGACGGCATCGGGGGTTCAGGCGGGCAGACGGCGGCCGGCGGTGGTTTTGCGGCGGCGGTGGCAGCGGAGGCTCGCCGGAGGTCGGCCGGAACGGCGCTCCGGCCATCCATTCCTCGCCGCGAGGGGTCGGGGAGGGAGAGGGGAGAGAGGGGAATCTCACCGGCAGGTCACGTGGGTGCGGGGGAGGCCGGGGGGGGGTGGTCGGCGGCGCGGCTCGGTGGCGGCGGCGGTTGGAGCTCAGCGGGGAGGGCCTCCGGGGGTCGCGATCGAGCGGGAAGTAGCGGGAGAGAGGCGGCGGGAACATGCGGTGCCGGAGGGGGGTTTTATAGGGGAGAGAGGGAGGGGAGGCGAGCGGCCCAAGCTCGCCGGGAGTAACGCTCGGCGGTGGCCGTTCGGGTGCGGCAATGCGCGATAGTGCGCGTTTAAGGCGCGAGAGTGGGGGGGAGAGGAAGCGGAGGGGGTCGCGCGCGCTTGTGCGTCGGTTACGGGAGCCGGAGAGGCCGGGGGAGGGAGATCGATGGCGGTTTCTAGCGGCGGCGGGGAGAGAGAGGCGGGAGGAAGGAGACGACTAGGTGGGGCCCGTGTGTCAGAGAGAGAGAGCGAGAGGGGCTAGGCCGCGTGGTGAGTTGGGCCGCGCGGGGGAGGTGGGCCGTGGGAGAGAGAAGGGAAAGGGGTGGCGGCCTGGGCCGGCTGGCGGGGGAGCTGGGCCGGGAGAGAAAGAAAGGGGAGGGAGAGGGGAGAGGTGGCCTGGGCCACGGGAGATAGTTGGCCCAGAGCAGAAGGAAATTCCTTTATTCTTTTCTTTCTCAATCTTTACCTTTCTAATTCTATTCTATTAATCCTGGTAATTAATTACTTAATAAACTAAATGCAGGATGCAAACAAAAACCTATATGAACATGTCATGTTATGCAAATGCAACAATTTAATTTAATTTATTGTAAAAACAATTTGTCCTAGGTTATTTAATTAAACTCCTAAATACTAATAGTTGGTATTTTAGAATTTGAAAAAGTAGGGTGTTACATTATGTTTGTTATCAAATTGCAGAATGGCATGGTACGTTGTTTTCACGGGCAGGCGACCTGAATTGTATGCAACTTGGGAGAGTTGCTACAAGGAAGTTCATGGATATCTAGGGGCTTGCTTCAGAAAATTTGCATCATACGGAGATGCTTTTGAAGCATTCAACTATTACCAGCCTGCCCATCAACCACGAAAGAAAAAGGACTGCAAGTTCAGTTTTAAAGATATGCTTATCTTTCTTCTAAGTGTAATTGTAATATTTCTATTGTACAAACTATTGCATTGCATGCCATCTGAATAGAGGTAACTTCACCTTGAACTTTTCGGAGGTGATGTAACTCAAATCCATGCAGTCTACCAAACGCCATCTCTCTGTGGTAGTTAGAGTTGTCCAGCCTCTCATCCAGGCTAACAAACACCTTCTCATCTGAGCCAGGCCGAGCAGCTGCAGCTTACCAAACATGACTAACATGCATCACTCTGGCCAGGCCGATTTCGAGCTGGCCCAGTGGATACCTGAACTAGACTGGCTACAGGCTACCAAATGCACCCTTGGTTCTCCACCCTGTGCCCACCTCTGGGGAACACGGCCAACCGGTCCTATCTCCGTGTGTCACTTTTAAGGCATACGACAAAGAGTATTCTAAAATATTTTTATTATTTTAAATACTTAACTTTTCACTACTATAGTATTTAATTATTTTTTAACCTAAGATAATGTCTCAATCAAGTAAATATAAATTTGACAACCATAAAATTATATTATTTCAAATATTATTGCATCTATAGACCTAATCCCATCTTATATATTTTTATAGAACTTCTTCGAAAACATTTCATTTATATGTGAGAAACCATGTGGATATGTGTCATGGTTTGCTATATTTGTGATGAGTAATTGACTTGAGCGGATTTGGTGTTTGAGTTGAAATGCGGAAATCCAGGGATTGCATGGGTTTGCATATCATGGTTATGACTAACCGAAGTTGGTGGAGATATTGGTGATGTTGCAGGAGATGGGAAATGTATTTGCTTGTCTCATGATGTGTAGGTCACTAGAGTCGACTTGGCGGTCAACAGCGAGAGGATCGAGCACAAGTAGGGGACTTGGGGCCAGACATCGGATGCCACGTGGAGAGGCAAGAAGCACAGACAGTTTCACGGTTGAGCCTCAAAACCGTGGTGGTGATGAAGACGGTGTGTTGACCAAGTCAAGGCGAATGGGATGCCGGTGCAAGTGACAAGGGGGCCCGATGGATAGGGATTGGGAGAGACTTGCCGGTGGTCAGGATTGCTAGACAAGGTGACACGCGTCGACATCGAGAAGTCGCGCTTTGAGAAGCATGTAAGGCGGTTTCTCGGTTTGGGCCTCAAAACCGGTGGCGGTGGTTGATGGTGCACGTGGCACCATCACGGAGCTTGCTTCGAGATGAAGCAAAGACGTGAAGCGTTCGATGGCATTCGGGCGATGAGGAAAAAGATGGATGGTTATGCCCCTGGTGGTAGGTGGGTGTGTTGTGTAGGTCAAGGGTAGAGTGGTCATGTGAACAATAGACCCTAGGCCTACATAAGGAGACGTGTGGCTAGTGGGAGAGGTGCCTCTCTTCCATTAGCCTTGTATTAGGACTCTATTCAAAGTGCTAGGAGATGACTTCATGTTTCAGAGGAGAGTAGTGGGTGTGTGAGAGACATCTCTTGCTCTTCAAAATAGTGGGAGGAAGAGGGTGACTTCCTAGCCTTGTACCTATGAATCTTGTAAGCACCTTTCTATGATATGAGAAGTATTTTCGTGCTCAAGATTTCCCTCTTCACTTGAATCCCAAAATTTCCTTTTTCCTATTTTTGGACCTTTTTTATGGTGATTTTCGATCTCACTTTTGGACGGTTTTTTGGCCCGGATTTCTTGAGAACCTTGTTGCTAAGATAAGCTAGGACAATCCTCTATGGATCCTTGATGGAATTATTGGCTCTAGCACCTTCGATTTGAAGGATTTCTCAAGTTTCGCCTTTTTGGTGTTCTTGGCACAAGATCTGAAATTCGTGATGATTCCTTGAGCCAATTGAGTTGATCTCCTAGGATTAGGGTCATGATGTGATGAGGATTCACTGGTTCAAAAATTGTATCATTTGGAGTTCGTTTGATTAGTTTTTGGAGAAGTTTTGTCAAGATCCCGAGAGATTTTCTGTTCTGTCGGGGGTCGACCGGTACTGTCGATGACCAGGACCGGCACTACCGATTGATCTGGTCTGTAGGTTCCAGTGCGACAACATCCTGCATAGGCACTGCCGATAGGTGGGACCGGCACTACCGATGACGCGCACCGGCGCTGCCGATAGGCATGACTGGCACTGTCGATGCCGACCGGCACTGCCGATGGCAGGGATCAGCACTGCCGATGAGAGCTCAGTTCTGGACTATTGAGCATTTTGTCTTCCTTTTTGTTTCCGCTGTGTTTCCTTGGTGTGGTTGATCACTCCTAGGGCTAGTACACCACAAGTTGGTGTGTGTAGTCTTGGTGATCGATTTAGAGGTTGGCTTGGGTTGTTTTCAGGATATAGGCCAAGTTCTCTTGGAGAATTTTATTTGGCTCCCATTCACCCCCCCCCCCCCTCTGGTCGCCTTCTCGGTCCTTCAATTGGTATCAGAGCCGGTTTGATCACTAGTTGACCTTCACCGGCTTGTGATCCGAAGGCGATATGGAGAAGCGTGTTGTCAAGCTGTGGATGTTCGATTGAGAGGACTTCCCCTACCGGAAGTCACGGACCAAGGCGTATCTGCTGAGTCAAGGATGTGCAATTTGGGAGATTGTTGATCAGGAGTATGCTATACCACAAGACCTGAACATTGCCTCTGCAGGTGAGTTAGTCAGGTATGAGAACAACTCCAAAGCTATCAATATTCTGCTTTCTCCACTTGGTAGGAGCGAACATGATAGGATTGCACACCTTGACACTACTCATGCTATTTGGGATAAGCTTTGCACTTACCATGAGGGTACCAACCAAGTCAAGTCTATACGTAAGGATTCTTACAATAGACAGTACCAAACCTTTGCACAGAAACCGGGCGAGTCACTAGATGACACCTTTCATAGGTTTGAGGCAATTGTGTGCAACTTGTGAGCTTGTGGTACCCTTGTGTACAATGACAATGATAGAGCTAAGCAACTGCTGTACTCACTTGATGAAAATATTTGGAGGGTTAAAATTGCTGCTCTAGAAGAAACTGCTGAATTCGATACCCTGAATTGTGAGCAACTGTATAGCAAGCTGAAATCTCATGAACTGTCTAGGAAATCTCGTCCTAATCTTGCTATTCCTGCTTCTAGCATAGCTTTGCTTTCTAGTTCTCAGAAGGGTGATCACAGTTGTGCTTCTTATGGAACTAACCCCTCACTTGACAAGTCTTCCTTGGAGTTTGCTTTGTCTTCTCTTGTTGCAGCTTTCGATGAACAGATGGAGTGCATTCTTGATGAGAAGCTATCCTTGCTCACAAGGAAGTTCAGGAGGTTCTACAACAACCGGAAGGAGAGAAGAGGAGGTGGTTCAAGAACCTGCTTCGAGTGCAGTGACCCGGGACACTTCATCGCTGATTGTCCCAAGAAGAAGAAGAAGGCCGGGTACCGTGACAACAACACTGAAGACTTCAAGCAGAAGAAGAACCGCTTCTACAAGAAGGGCAATAACTCCAAGAAGTTTGCCAAGGCCATTGCACGCGCTTGCGTTGCCGCCTTGAGCGATGTTGACCTCACATCAAGCGAAGGCCTTACAAGCTCGGAGGAGGAGGTTGAAAAGCCACGAGTCAAGAGGAAGGATGACTTCACCGGGCTTTGCTTCATGGCCAAGAACGACCATGACACCGACTCTGGATCCGACTCCAACACAAGCGAGGTACCTCCCACTCATGATGAGCTCTCTTCTGAACTTGATCATTTGCGTGATGTTCTGCTCATGCAAGATGATAAGCTTCGCAGTGCTGTTCGTGAGAGTAGAGAGCTTAAGTCTAAGTTGGAGAGTGGTGATTTTGAAATTGCTTCGCTTAGGTCCAAGCTTGCTCGTGAGGACATTGTTGTTGAGTGTGAGTCTTGTCAAGTTGTGATGAGTGATCTTACACAAAGGGAGAGTGTGCATGCTCAAGTTGCCAGTCAGCTTGAGAGTGCCCTCAAGGAGCTTGATGAGTTCAAAGCTAGACGAACTCTTTTGGGTGCATGTCAGAAGTGCCCCAAGCTCACAGATGAGTTGGAAGCTCAATCCCTCAAAGTCAAAGAGCTTGAGTCCAAGTTGCTTCATGAGACTCGCTCTAAGGTCCTTCCACCACCTTGTGAGGTGTGTGTCTCTCTTAAGGACAAGCTTGTAATCACTAGGGAGGAAAACAAAGCCCTAGTCCAGGAACATGACTATCTTGTGTCTAGGCTCCAGAGAACCCTAGTGAGTGAAGAGAAGATTGAGAGTGATTTGGCAAGAGTGAAGGAGAGTGCTTCTAGATCAACTTATAACTTGGGTTTGGGATTTGAGAGGTGTGACAAGGAGAGTGAGAATGTGGGTAAGTTTGTACCTAGCTCTAGCTACAAGGATGAGGAAAACACCATCAAACCCACTAACACATACTATCCACCCAATCCCAAACCCTCCTTCAACCCAAAGCAAATAGAGAAGCCAAAACCCAAACCTGCAATGCAAACCAAGCATAATCCTAAGGGTGTCTACATTTGCATGTTTTGTGGTCATAAGGGCCACTTGGATGAATTCTGTTATAGGCGTAAGAGGATTGAGAGGAAGCAAGCTGAGTAGACTAGGGATGCTTTTTATGATGATTTTGTTGACTTTAAGCCTTGCTCTTTTTCTCATGCCTATTGTGGATAGGGTCATTCCTCATATGGCTTTGATTCACAAAATAGAGGCTTTGTGCAGCAGCGCTTTGGTGCCCCACGTTTTCCCCATCGTGGTGAGTGTCACACGTGTGGATTTGGCTTTCACACAGATGATTTCTATCCTCACAACTCAAGGTTTGAGTCGAGACGCTTTGACAGGCCATGTTTTCCCCATCGTGGTTCTCGTCCCATGCGTTTGAATGATAAAGTGCAAAGAACTGTGATGACTACTACCGGTCGTATGGTTAAGTGTTGGATTCCCAAATGCTTTTTGACTAACCCTAGCACTGAGCCATCGACTTTCACTTCTCGTTCTTTGTAGGCAGCAGGTGGAGGCTTGGAGAACAAGTGGTTGATGGATTCCGGGTGTTCGCGCCACATGACTGGAAATGCAAAGTGGTTCTCCAGCCTCACTCCCTTGAAGCGTCGGGAGTATGTGACCTTTGGAGATGACAAGAGAGGAAGAGTGAAGGGAAGGGGCGCGATAAAGGTAAATGAGAACTTCACTCTCAATGATGTTGGTTTGGTTGAGTTTCTCAAGTACAATCTCCTCTCTGTCTCTCAGCTTCTTGATGTTGGTTTGGAAGTACGCTTTAAGTCGAATGCTTCTTGTGTTCTTGATTCGAGTGGTTTCTTGGTTTGTGGGATTTCTCGCATTGGCAGAGTTTTTCAGGCTGATTTTGCTGGTTCTCCAGGTTCTCACAAGTGCTTATTTGCTCAATCTTCTTCTGAGCTCTAGAAATGGCATAAGAGACTGGGTCACATGAGCTTTGACTTGTTATGTCGCTTGAGTGGCCTAGGTTTGATCCGAGGATTGCCTAAGCTCAAATTTGATAAGGATTTGGTTTATGCTCCTTGTCGTCATGGGAAAATGATTACCACTTCTCATCCACCAATCAATTTGAAGATGACTGAACGCCCTAGAGAGTTGCTTCACATAGACATTGTTGGTCCTTCTCGGGTTCGTTCGGCGGGTGGGAAGTGGTACATTCTTGTGATTATTGACGACTATTCTCGCTACTCTTGGGTCTACTTTCTTGAGAGCAAGGATGAAGTGTTTCATCACTTTCGGAGCTTAGCTTTGAGGTTGTTCAAGGAACTCCCTGGTGCATTACGAGCAATTCGCAGTGATAATGGCACCGAGTTCAAGAACTCCTCTTTTGATGCTTTCTGTCTTGAGCATGGTATTGAGCATCAGTTTTCAGCACCTCGGGTCCCCAGCAGAACGGTGTGGTTGAAAGAAAGAACAGAACCTTAGTGGAGATGGCCCGGACGATGCTCAATGAGCATAAGACTCCGAGGTGGTTCTGGGCTGAGGCCATTAGCACTGCTTGCTATGTTTCCAATCGGATTTTCTTGCGCTCAATTCTTAATGTGACTTCTAATGAGCTGCATTTTGGGAGAAAGCCCTCAGGTTCTCATTTGCGTGCCTTTGGTTGCAAGTGCTTTATTCTCAAGCATGGCAATCTTGATAAGTTTGAGTCGAGATCTTCCGGTGGAATCTTTCTTGGTTACTCTCTTCATGGTCATTCCTACAGAGTTTTGAATTTGGAGACTAACACCATCGTAGAATCCTGCGATGTAACCTTTGATGAATCAAACTCTTGTGCAAGGAATATAATTGAGTCTACAGGTGACAAGGAGATGAAGGAGAGCATCTTTGTAGAAGAGGACCTACAGGGCTTTGATGATGATGATGATGATTCACTTCATCTCTCGTCTGAGCTTGTTCCTGCTGCTATCACTACTCCAGCAGAGGGTCCAGAAGCTTCTACATCGACTTCAGCAGCTGTCGAGCGAGCTCTAGCTGTGGTTGAGGGGGAGGTACACTCTAAGAGAGAGGCTCCTTACAACATTCAGTGTCGACATCCACCTCAATAGATGATCGGTAATCTCTATGAGAGGACAACAAGGTCAACGTCTGCACATCTAGCTTGCTTTACCAATTCTCTCTTTGTTGCAACCTTTAAACCCCGGGATGTTGGACACGTACTATTTGATGAACAATGGGTTAATGTCATGCATGAGGAGTTGGAAAACTTTGAGAGAAACAAAGTCTGGACCCTTGTAGAGCCTCCCAAAAATGTCAATGTCATAGGAACCAAGTGGGTGTTCAAAAACAAACATGGGGAGGATGGTGAGGTTGTGAGAAACAAGGCTAGACTAGTTGCTCAAGGTTTTAGCCAAGTGGAGGGCTTAAATTATGGGGAAACCTTTGCTCCTGTTGCTCGCATAGAAGCCATTAGGATCTTGCTTGTATTTGCTGCCTCCAAGGGCATTAGACTCTATCAAATGGATGTCAAGAGTGCTTTCCTAAATGGTTTCATAGAGGAAGAAGTGTATGTGAGGCACCCCCCTGGCTTTAAGCACCACAAATACCCAAACCATGTGTATAAGCTTCAGAAGGCATTGTACGGGCTAAAGCAAGCATCTAGGGCATGGTATGCTAGGCTTAAGACCTTCTTGCTACAGTGTGGATATGTCAAGGGGTGTGTTGATAAAACCTTGTTCACTCTCAAGCATGGCAATGACTTTCTAATGGTTCAGATTTATGTGGATGAAATTATCTTTGGTGGTTCCTCTCATGCTCTTGTGTCCAGGTTTCAGGAAGCTATGGAAAGTGGATTTCAGATGTCGATGATGGGAGAGCTCACCTTCTTTCTTGGGCTTTAAATCAAGCAGTGCAAGCAAGGCACTTTCATACATCAAGCCAAGTACACGAAGGATCTCCTGAAGAAGTTTGACATGGTCAATGTGAAGCCGTTGTCTACACCAATGTCCACTACAACGGCTCTTGATCCTGATGAAGACTGTGAAGCGGTGGATCAAAGGGAGTACAGGAGCATGATTGGCTCCCTCTTGTACCTGACAGTGATAAGACCTGATATACACTTTGCGGTGTGTCTTTGTGCTCGCTTTCAAGCTTCCCCAAGGATGACTCATCGCAAGGCTGTCAAGCGCATCTTCAGGTATCTCAAATACACCCTTGAGTTTAGTCTTTGGTACTCTGCATCTTCATCTCTTGATCTTATTGGGTATTCGGATGCGGACTTTGTTGGGTGTAGAATTGATAGGAAGAGCACTTCTGGTACTTGCCATTTCTTGGGTACTTCTTTGATATGTTGGTCTTCTCGTAAGCAGTCGAGTGTTGCTCAATCCACCAAAGAGGCTAAGTATGTATCTGCTGCTAGCTGCTGCTCACAAATCCTATGGGTTGTATCTACCATGAGAGACTATGGGTTAACTTTTAAGGGTGTTCCACTCATGTGTGATAACTCCAGTGCCATATGCTTAGCCAAAAACCCAGTCCAACATGGTAAGGTCAAACACATCAATGTGCGATTCCACTTCCTGAGAGACAATGTTGAGAAGGGGGATGTTGAGCTCAAATACATTGATACCAAAAACCAACTAGCTGATATCCTCACCAAGCCCCTAGATGCTTCGAGACATGCTTTTCTTCGGGGGGAACATGATGTTTGTCATCCCTATGGCATCATTTGAGGGGGAGTTGGTTTTCTCTTGTATATATGTATCTTACCATTTTCGCATTACATCTCATATGTAATATATGCATTGGTAGATGAGCTTTGATTCTTATGCTTTCTTGCATTTCTCCTTGCTATGATTGAGCTTGAGCTAAGTTGTGTGGATGTGATGGTAATCTCTTATGCTTAGATTTTCTAGATGGCTTGTTATAAATTCATGTGAGCAACTTGCTAATCTTAAAGGTAAACTAAGCTTCATGTGAACCTTATGATCTAATCTTGCTAAAACTTGCTCACCATGTGTATAATTGCTTTTATCCTTGTTGAAACTTGCACTGAGGCTAGTCTAGAGGATGTCTTGGCTTTGGCACTTTGTGTTTGCGAAATGGAAGGCTTTGCAAATGTTTAGCTCATGATGAAACATTGTGGGAATGTGTGTTCCTTTTTCCACAAAGGCATGCTCTTTTGTCTTGTGCATAATCTTGAAAAATCTGCTAAGTGCTTGATCAAGAACTACTCAATAATGCTAAATCCAAACATTGTGACTTGAATCCTTGGGGTGTTTGCCGTACCTAGTCGTGCGACCCTCCGCATGGATAAGAGGACACATGAGGATAAACTATAATCACTTGATCAACTGAGTCTCTGTTTCATATGTGAGCGTTTGTAGAGCTCATTTTCTGCGAGTGATTATTGCCCTTGTTGAGATTGAAACTTGCTAGAGTCTTATGATTCACTTGGTGCTTGTTTTGCCTTGGATGAGAGTACTTACACATGTGGTGGCAGATTTTCTCATGATAAACAAAATTTGATTCTATCTAAGCTAGTCAATCTTTCTGCTTAGCCTGTATAGCTCATGGTGTTTATGTCTTGCTATCTATTTTTGATCTTTGCATGATTGGGAGCTATTGCCTTTATACTTCATGGCACTATGGTTATGGTTAGCAAAGTCAAATGCTTGTTTGCATAATTGTTGAAGCTCCTTAGGTTTGCATTTTCATGCATTGCATGAAAATTTTGGGGTCATGCACAAATAATGCTAAGAAACTCATATGATCCGTTTTGCACTACATGAGACCTACCACAACTTGAATGGAGCATATCATGATCTTGAGCGGTTTTTTGCGCTTTTCACATTCTTTGCATCTCAAGTCGCTTTCTTTGCTAACTCTTGGTTTTGTGATCCCTACTTGCTAGATGGCTTGTTTTCACCTTTTCTTTGGGTTTGGCCTTTTGGATGTGCTTATTCGGCTTCGCATTTCAATCTCTAATCTTTGTGTATTTGGTGTTGTCAATGTACTCATCAAGGGGGAGATTGAGAAACCATGTGGATATGTGCCATGGTTTGCTATATTTGTGATGAGTAATTGACTTGAGCAGATTTGGTGTTTGAGTTGAAATGCGGGAATCCATGGATTGCATGGGTTTGCATATCATGGTTATGACTAACCAAAGTTGGTGGAGATATTGGTGATGTTGCAGGAGATGAGAAATGTGTTTGCTTCTCTCATGATGTGTAGGTCACTGGAATCGACTTGGCGGTCAACGGCGAGAGGATCGGGCACAAGTAGGGGATTGGGGTCAGACGATCAGGATGTCGGGTGAAATCTAGAGTGATCCACACCGTACACGTGGAGAGGCAAGAAGCACGGACGGTTTCGCGATTGAGCCTCAAAACCGTGGTGGTGATGAAGACGGCGTGTTGACCAAGTCAAGGCGAATGGGATGCTGGTGCAAGTGACAAGGGGGCCCGATGGACAGGGACTGGGACAAACTTGCTGGTGGTCAGGATCGCGGGACAAGGTGATACGCGTCAACATTGAGAAGTCGTGCTTTGAGAAGCGTGCAAGGCGGTTTCCAGGTTTGGGCCTCAAAATTGGTGGCAGTGGTTGGTGGTGCACGTGGCACCATCACGGAGCTTACTTCGAGATGAAGCAAAGACATGAAGCATCCGATGGCATTCGGGCGATGAGGAAAAAGATGGACGGTTATGTCCCCGGTGGTAGGTGGGTGTGTTATGTAGGTCAAGGGTAGAGTGGTCATGTGGACAATAGATCCTAGGCCTATATAAGGAGAGGTGTGGCTAGTGGGAGAGGTGCCTCTCTTCCATTAGCCTTGTGTTAGGACTCTATTCAAAGTGCTAGGAGAGGACTTCATGTTTGAGAGGAGAGTAGTGGGTATGTGAGAGACATCTCTTGCTCTTCCAAATAGTGGGAGGAAGAGGGTGGCTTCCTAGCCTTGTACCTATGAATCTTGTAAGCACCTTTCTATGATATGAGAAGTATTTTCGTCCTCAAGATTTCCCTCCTCACTTGAATCCCGAAATTTCCTTTTTCCTATTTTCGGACATTTTTTGTGGTGATTTTCGATCTCACTTTTGGATAGATCTTTGGCCCGGATTTCTTAGAAACTACTTGCTAGGATGAGCTAGGATAATCCTCTATGGATCCTTGATGGAATTATTGGCTCTAGCACCTTCGATTTGAAGGATTTCTCAAGTTTTCCCTTTTTGGTGTTCTTGGCACAAGATCTGAAGTTCGTGATGATTCCTTGAGCCAATTGAGTTGATCTCCTAGGATTAGGGTCGTGATGTGATGAGGATTCACTGGTCCAAAAATCGCATCATTTGGAGTTTGTTTGATTAGTTTTTGGAGAAGTTTTGTCAAGATCCCGAGAGATTTTCTGTTCTATCGGGGGTCGACCAGCACTGCCGATGACCAGGACCGGCACTGCCAATTGGTCTGGTCTGTAAGTTCCAGTGCGACAGCATCCCGCACCGGCACTGCCGATAGGTGGGACTGGCACTGCCGATGACGTGCACCGGCAGATGAGAGCTCAGTTCTGTACTATTGAGCATTTTGTCTTCCTTTTTATTTCTGCTGTGTTTCCTTGGTGTGGTTGATCACTCCTAGGGTTAGTACACCATAAGTTGGTGTGTGTAGTCTTGATGATCAATTTAGAGGTTGGCTTGGGTTGTTTTTGGGATATAGGCCAAGTTCTCTTGGAGAATTTTATTTGGCTCCCATTCACCCCCCTCTGGTCGCCTTCTCGGTCCTTCAATAAGCATCATACGTGACAACTTATGCAAATCCGGCTCAACTATTTATCACATGAAACATTTATGATAAAAGGATATACGGACAAATCTTATGATTTTTCATCGTCATTTGAATTTTATATGATTTGAATACTACTTGACGCGATGTTCAAATTAATGTTTCATGAATACGATTTATAAAATTTCATTTCAACCACTACAAAAGACCTTATACTAGCCTCAATATCATGAATATTATTTTTTGATTTATTTTATTCTATTATTTTATACACTTGCAGTTCAAATTTAATTTGGACCAAAAAAATCTTTTCAATAAAATAAAATTTACAAAAATAGTAAACAGAGGGTAAAATATCCCAAATTGGAACATAGGGTACCAAATAATATGAGTTGAGTGAAGAAAAAGTTTGAAAAGAATTGGAGAAGTTTTTTTTTCTCATTTGTCTTGTGTCACTTGTTAGCACACGGCAAATAGGGGTTTTTGCCGTGTGCCAGGGCAAGGGCACACGACGAGGCGTTGGGGCACACGGCAAATCAAGTTTTTGTCATGTGTCGTCTCTTCGCTTGTGTCCTTGCAAAGGCACATGGTAAAAGACCTTTTTGTCATGTGCCCGAATAAAAGCACACAGCAAAGATTATGGCACACGGCAAATTTTAGATTTCCGGTATTGAAGAATGGGAGAATGCCACGATGGACTTTCCATTGAGCCTTTAGGCTTATATAGGATACAATGTACAACAAACCGTAAGAAGGGAACTTGCGGTGCAAGATATACATCAGGAGATATTTACATATTTAATTACATATTCTAACATTTTCATCCAGCTTATCAGGCTCTCTTTAATGGATCGATCATCTTTAAACCTTGGCGATGGCTGTGGAAAGCATGGGCTCCATCCAAGTGCAAGGTTTTCCTTTGGTTAGCTGTCCGTAACAGATGTTGGATAGCGGATCAACTTGCTAAACGCTGTCTACCTCACCCCGAGCAGTGCGTCAACTGTGATCAAGACGAGGAGGACATCCAACACCCCCTCTTAACTGTGTTTTCGCATGGGATTTTGGTTCCGGTTCCTAGCGTCGCTGGGTCTCTTATCCAGTGTGCCTGGTCGACAAGATCTTGTGTTCGTCGACTGGTGGAGAAAGGCCCGTAAGCAAGCTCCAATGGTGAAGAGGAAAGCTTTGAACTGGCTCATCATCCTTGTCGCCTGTATGCTATGGAAACACCATAATTCCTGTGTGTTCGAAGGAAAAGAACCGTCCATGCAAGTGCTCATACAGGAGTTTCGTAACGAGCGACAACTTTGACACTTGCCGGAGCTCGATCTTTGCAGGGTCTAGGACAGGAGGTAGCTGTTAGCTAGCTTTGTTAGCTCCTCTAGTGTTTGGTCATGTCTCAGCCTAGTTGTTTTTCTTTATAGTCACAACCATTTTGTATTCTCAGCTCCTCACGGCTCAGTTCGGACGGCTCAGTTCGGAGTAAGGTGACGGTGTTTGTAAGGGACCAATTCTATTCTTCTTAATACAAAGATATGCAGCTCTTTTACGTATTCAAGAAAAAAATTTCTTATAAATTTTGATAATAATCTTCTTAAGTCCTTTCATGATTTCCTTCTCATATTGTTACAGAACTTGTAAGATTTGAGTACAATCTTGAACGTCAAAATGGCTCAAATCAAAGTAAAAAATTCCCCACAACTCAAAGGTATGTACTCCGTGTTAAATTAAAAGTATCAGAGCAGACCGTAGCCCAAGGCACAGTTGGCACAGTTTATGACTCTGCTGAAGATTGGCGGCTTGCTTGCTTGACTCTCCCAACGCAGAATGCTGGACGGTTGAATTTGAATCATCTGAATTGATCCATGCATTAGTTGCCATTCGTAATAACTGCTAGAAGAGGCTCTGTCTTCTTGTCGTCCCACTTGTTCAATCTTTTCTGTGCTTCTTCCACCTAAAAATTTAACCAAAACAGACCAACAGCAGCGACAATACAATTAGATGGCTGAAACAGTAATAAGTAACAATTATGATCAAAGCATAGTATGATGACAAGTAATTTACTATAATCAAGACAAATCTGACATCTTATAGAAATAGCAAAAATAATAGAAATTTGTGACCAACAAAACTTTCAATGAGGTGGATCCAAGAGTGGAAAAGTGCCTACCACAATTCATTCAATAATTCACAATGGTTGTTATAGCAAAAGCAAGGAACTTCTCTCAGATTCAAGAATGGTTAGACTCAATTTCTAGTTCCATCATTTCTGTTGGAAAGGTATAGATTTTTATATAAACTACCCCCCCCCCCCCTCTACTGTTCCATAAAAATAACTGACATAATGGAAATAAAATAACTTCATGTCGTATATGTTAAAAGATGGCTACCTCTTTGTTCCAATCTGTTCTCAAGGTGACCCACAACAAAATCGCGGTCTGCATGCATGTTCCTCCTATCATTCCACCCCAAATACCCTGTCCATAGACAATTGAACAGTTAAAACACATAATTTAGTTGAGGTACAAAGTGCAAAAATTCAGCGTGTGACTATTACCTTTACACCAAGCTTAAAGACAAACCCGAGAAGAGCACCAAGGGGGACACCGACGATATAGTAACAGCCGATGTTCACATAAGCTACGAACTGTTGCCATCCACATCCAACAGCAACACCTATGTGCAAAGATATGCTAGTTAGAAATATGCAGAATCACCACTTATGATCATGATGGAACTCAAAACTTGATTAGTAGCAAAAAGATGGATCACAAGTGGCATTCATAAGAATTTACTTGGCACCCCTATCATAACTTTGATATGCCAGTTCTACCCAAAGTGACTAGTACTAGTTGTTTCCTAAGGCTTAAATTTTTAGCTGGTGATAGTTCACCCTACCATATATAATTTTAATATGCGTGCGCTGCTAGACTATGAAGTTCAAACAAAAACACATCAAAATACTGACACATATATAGAGTAATGCATTGAGATACTAGCCATTCTTTTGTTATGATCAGAATATACAAAATAGGATTTTTGAAGTTATGCATATTGATGAACACACAAGAACTGCATGTTTTTTGTCTTGCAAAGCATATTCAAATGGTATACAATTTTTGAAATCGTTACCTGACAGAACTGGTTGGATGCCATTGAGAATGAGTGTGGTGGCAAGTAGTGGGCAGAGATCTGCCACTGCATTTGACACCACCTCACCCTCTGTGAACAAGTAGCTGATGTAGTTGCGTAGGCAGAGGATCACAATAGCAAGGATCACAGAAATTAATCCACAGAGCACAGTGACAACCCACACTGAAAAAAACGCAGACTTTGGGTTGCCCGCACCAAGCTCATTGCTCACTCTCACACTGGAAATAGTGAGAAGTTAGGATAAGCCAGTCAGAAACTTCCATATTCTAATTATTCAACTGTTGTCAGTTACTCCCTCCGTTCTGAAAATATTGTCATTAGGACAAGATAGCTAGTGCAAATTCGCACTAATGAGCCTGTCTGAACTGAACGACAAGAAAAATGGAACAGAGGAGTATTGTTGTTAAGAAACAAACCTAGCAGCAGCATTGAATCCTACTGATATCATGAACACCCACCCAGAAATTGTCATGCTGTACAATTCAAGGAGAGATCAACAAAAATTCTTATTTGAGAGCTGAAGAAATCAGAAACAACATTATGATTTCTAGTCTGTAAACTGCAGAGATGATGTGTTAACTGTACTTACCACACAGAGAGCGCATCCAAAGCAAGCTCAGGGTTTGGAAGTAGTCCAGCAATGAGCACCAAAACCTGAAAATACCATGTCTCAAGGCAAAGCATCACGGCAGATGCAGCAGAGAGCTTAAGGAAGTCCCACAGGCCGGAGAAGGCCTGCGAGGTAAACCCAGTCCAGGTGTGCCGGCACTTTGGGCTCATGACGATGTAGGCAAACTGTCCTGCTACGATGATCCACCAGCTTAAGCTCAGCACTAGGGAGGCACCGAGCAGCCCGAGCCCGACCTTGTAGACGATGAACCAGCTCAGCAGCAGGTGTATTGCGAGTGTGGCAGTTGATATGTATGCACTTGGCAGCACGATGCTCTGCGCCTGCATGAACTTCTGGATAGGGAAGTTGATGGCGTAGGCAAAGATCTGGGGTATTAGACCATACACAAAGATCGAAGCAGCCCGTGCGATCTCCGGTGATTGTCCAAGGAACAGAAGGATCGGTTCTGAAAAGGCGTAGATCACTGCCAGCGGAATGCCGGTGCCACATAGTAGTACAGCAGAGCGTTGAAGGTATATGCCAAGCATATCGTACTTCTGTGCACCGTAGGCTTGCCCGCAGAGCGTTTCGACTGCACTGCCCATGCCCAGCTGCAAGTTCCAAATATCTTTAGCTTTTCTTTAATTAAGAATGCATATTTGTACCCTAAAAACTGTAACTGGTATTATATAAACCTTCCAAAAATGATAGCATAATACCAAAAGTGCACTCACTCACGTGGCAGGCTTCTTCTGCTCTCTCATGCCGATTCATGGGTTATAATTTATAGGACAGTAAAACAATTATGAATTATCCAATTGGTGATTATCCAAAACGATGATGCATTGGGCTCCATATTGTAATAAGGTATGTTCCTATTTAGCTGCATCCTTTTGTTTCTGTTTCTATGCCAAGTATCAATTATCATCTATTTGGGAAGTGCTGTTGTGAAATTGAATTCATCCATACCTACTCAATTCCAAAGTTAGTTTATTTATGAAGTTCATCATAGTTTAAACTATTTTAAATTTGACGTGGATAGACAAAATACCAATATTAACGACCTCAAATTCATACCAAGATTTCTCGTGAATTATATGTCCATAGTGTACTTATTTGGAGTTGTAGCTGTCAGCAGTCTTCTGTATATAACTAATCAAATATAAATTTTTTTGACATAGACCAATTTCAGAATAAAACTTAGTTTCGGACAGAGGTAGCAGTAACCAGTAATCAATGTTCAAGAGGGCGTAAAAGATACAAGAATGGCATTGTAAAAACAATATTGGTGATATGTAAGCTTTTCTCCCAGCCTTGAAAATCTAGCTTTCTTTTCTTTTTTACAATTAAATCTAGCTTTCTTTGAGGCATGCAACGAGACAACGACTACCACCAGGAGGAAGACTGGAACTCTTCCCCTATCAACATTAGAAAATCAGCAAGTTTTATGTTGGATGCTGCCGGCGTAAAAAGGCGCATAATGTGATAATCATCATAGCTTCTCACTGAATTAAACATTCTTTAACTGAAAGCCACCGTAGAGTAAACTTTTTCTGATTTTAAATACGAAACGCAACGGCTATTGACCCAATGGTGCATGGCCATATCATTCCGCAAGCAAGGAAGACGCGCGAGACACACTGATATAGATTGTGATGGCGACGTCCTGCTTTGTCCCATATGTCGTCACGTAACGCGAGAGCCGGGTCCAAGTCCAGGACACACTAAAGTAGCAGGTAAGCAGATTACAGTGCTAAAAGAAGTTGTCTTGAACACCAATTTTCCACCAGGAATAATTTGAACATCTAGAAACGAACACGAGCTGCACGACACGACGAACTCGAGAGAGGATGCTACGAGAAGAGGCCACGAGGGTCGTCGAGCCTGCACCACGACCACGAGTTGCCTGCGGCGCTGCTTGTTTTGGCTCTTGCCAGTTGCCACTAGCCATTAGCCAGAGCACAGCAGGCAGCGGCGTTTCTGGGTGCTTTCGATACGTTTCAAAGCTGCCGCCCAGCCCACCATCGGATGGAGTTTCCAAGGAGGGTTACGTGTTTCTCTCGGCGACCACACGCGTCCCTCCGGTCCAGTCGTCCAGATCAATCTCCCCTCTCCCAAACACTTTTATATAGTGTAACCATCGTGATGTCTTGATTTTTTTTTCATTCTTTGATGAAACAAAAAATTCTTTGAATTTTTGGATGAGCAATGCTATGAGGAAGCATCCCTCCGTATCTACGGTGTTCTTGGCGGACTCGACCGAACTGGTCTAGTGGACAATCGAGATACCGAATGTGTGCTCTGCTTTGGATCCGTGCGTCCCGTACCGTAGGTTGCAACAGGAACCCCACATGTGCGGCGTGCGTGGCTACATTCTATTTTCTGGACCAAGATTCCGCAAAAATTGTACTCTTCTGCTACAGTACTGCCTCCATTCCAATATTGATGTCGTTTAGGACAAAGCATTTGTAGTGGCTGTGATTTAGTTTGATTTTCGGAACAGAGTAGCATACCATTATACGAAGATACTACCTAAACCACAGTAATTTAACACTTAAGTCAACCTTAATAATTTATCCAGACTAATCAACTGATCGCGGTGGTCCTGCTCTAATGCTTATGGATCCAAACCGCAAGCAGTTGTGAGCTCACTTTCTGCTGAAACCAAAGAACTAAAATTTCCATCTTCCTGGTGAGACAAGGACTGGGACGAAACAAATGCATTTTCGAACCGGCCTGCAGGCGGCGAAAACATGGCGCTGTGTTTCTATCTGGCAGTATATCGTGTTGAGGTCTCATCAAGTAACCAACTGTATTTATGCGCCTTGCTATTGTTGGTAGATTCGAAAAAGGAAGCTTCACATTTCGAGACATTGAAACTCCTCTGGGCCACACACAAGAATGAAGAATCCATGCGACGCAGAAATAAAAGCAAGGAATAATGGATTGGATAGGAGAGAGAGGCGGGTTACCATGAGACCGTAGGCGAAGATCTGGATGCCCGTGTTTCCGAGGGACGCGGCGGCGAGCTCGAGGTTGCCGAGGTGCCCTGAGAAGATCTGCGTGGACATGGACATGAGGTAGTTGATCATGTACATGACCACCGCCGGCGCCGCCAGCCGCGTGAGCAGCCGCAGTTCGATGCTCGTCGCCGCCCATGCGCGCCGCGCAAACGGCATGGACGAGTCCGTCAGGATGGTCTCCAGCCGCCCGGACGCGCCGTGCGCCTCGCCGGCCATTGGCACACCACTGGAGCGAGACAGAGAAGGTGTTGGCGAGCAAGAGAGGGGAGCGAGAGGTTGGTTTGTCGTGTTTCACGAGTAGGATTGGGGGCAGGGGCCGCTCATATATTCGACCACGGTGGTAGGTATAGGTAATAAAATGCTGTACGGTATATCGGAACATCTTCAGTCTCTCCCACACCTTAAGCTACTCTTGCGATTTTATTATGGATTTGCACTAAGAAAAAGAAAAATTTTAACAAAAATATTGTTGGATAGTTTATGTTAGCATCTATTATAAGGACCAAAAATATATTAAGAGGAGGGGTGAATCGATATATCGATCATAAAACCGAATACTTTAATTTTACACCACTAGATTCTAACAATCGTTATAATCTAAGCAATTTCAGTAGGTTAAAACCCTACACATACTAGTGTTCATGATGAGTATAAAATATGAAAGTTAAACATACTAGTATATACAAGTCATAAGTCACTCTATCAACTATAACACATAAATGAGGAATAGTAAAAAAAAAAATCAATGAATGCTTATGATTTTTTCTTAAGGTCTCGGAAATATGATGTCTTATCCTACTCCTCGTCGGACCACTCCAACCAGAGTGTTGGTCCCTCCCATCACCAAGTGCAGTCCTCACCCACAAGATCGCAATCACTCTCAGAGTGGAGACACGATGCGCGTACCACCAAGGTACAAACTCACCTCACTCGAGAATTTGTCGGACTCCCCGAGTCGACACGGGCGCTCAATGCCTCTTTCACCGGCGGGCTCAAACCGTGTATAAACGTGTGATGGCCTTCACAACCAATCATGATAGGCTCGATCACCAACACCTAACTGGTCTAGGTCTCATCATAGACCAAAAGTAACAATCTAGATCACATCATCAAGAACACCCTAATCTTAGATGTGCAAGATGCTCTAGTTACTCTCACTAGCACTCTCAAAATATCCAATATCTCCTCCTAGTGCTCTCCTCCTTTCCTCTTAGGCCTTACTAAATGCTCTCAGATATTTCACTGACCAAGAGAATTATCTAAGACCCCAGCAACGAAGTTATAGGCTTCCAACCTTTAACTAGTCATTGCTCCATAAAATCTGTCTTCTAGACGTACTGACCGGACTGTCCGGTCACTGCCTGACCGACCATTTGGTCCGTTTCTCTCTTCATTACAGAAATATTCCAGAGTCGCTTCCTCTCTGCCCTAAGTTGACTTATACAGCTCGGACCGTCCAGTCTCTATAGATCCAACACTAGCAGATTCCTCGTTGAGTCCTCTCTCTGGATTTTCTGTTCTCCTAGTGATCGTACAGTCCGGTCTCCACTGACCCCTCAATCCGGTCACTATGTTCATAAGCTGAAACTCCTCATCCTGGCTTGACTTTGTTTCCCGGCTTCTTCCACAGCTCCTTGGCTTCACAACTGTCTTCTAGTGCTTGTGATTTTACTGAGTATTTATGCACATCACCGACTAGATATGACCTAAGAGAAATGACCTAGATCCTCTTGATACTCCGATTTTTCTATGAACTCAAAGCCCTAACAACTAGACAAGTGTTTCTAACACTTGCTCCATAGCTTATTCCTAGTATTGATCTATCTTCATCAACACTTAGACTCTATCAAGCTCATCAAGCCTCTATGCTTGTGATCATTGTCATCAATCGGTAAGGCAACCATCATCCATATGATTTATAATAGAGTTTGAAAATGATTCCTACATAGACAATACTCATATAGATATTAACCCACAATTTTACAGCTATCATCTATCATCAAAATATTAATACCTTAGGGATCCAATCACCAATGATCATGAAGCTTACACCTATTATCATGCAAAATCATATATGTAACAAATACTTGTGCAATGCACAGTAAAAAAAAAAAAAGAAAATCAGCTACAATAGTTACGGGTTGTAACTATTTATTTCAGGCCCGTAATTCATTAGTGTTCAAACACTGATTTCTCTTTTTCCTTACGCATTACACACATATTTATTATATATGTAACTTTACATGATAGTAGTTGTTAACATGAGCATTGATTTCTATCTAACCATATTTGTGTTTGAATTTTTGGTATATTTTTCTTGTGCAAATAGACGGTGGGAGCATGAGAGCAACTAATCCGACGGGAGCACCGGAGATGTTCTCATGATTGTACATATGAATGGACCACGCAGTTGGTTCATCAAAGTCTGGAGGCATAAATCATAACTCACACGATCGACATTTGGCAATAATTTTGCATGTTTGGTACTCTTTGAAGAAGCTGCCATTTCGAGGTCTTCAAGATTCGCTCTTATCTATAGTATGCATTTCTTGGGGGCCTATGCCTGCCGACCACGGGAATTCATGTCTGCCTGCCCGACGGTGACGACTGTGATGTGTCACGGCAATCACCTGACCTTCGATTTTGGGCTCACTTCCATGCCGATTGGTACCGGTCCACATATCTGCGTATGAAGAATCCGGTTGTGGATATGAAGTGGCTTGACTGGGATCACATGAAGAGTAGGAAGCACCCGCTCTTGAATCAAGTCATGGCTGCTTTTGAGTTTCATGGGCTCAAAAAGGTTCTCACATTCAACTATTCATGGAACAAGGAGATCATTGCACAGTTCTATTCCACTATCTACTTTGATGATGATGCAAAGACTATGACATGGATGACAAATGGTGCCAAGTACTCTTGCACCTTCTCTAGGTTTGCCTCTCTCATCGGACTCAAGGAGTCCCTTAAGGAGAAAAAGAAGGTGCACAAGGGGAACTACTTGAATGCTGAGGACATGACGTACATGTACACTGATTCGGACAACTCTGAACCACCCCTCTCCAATGGACTTTAGCCCTTCTTCTCTGTTCTGTTTCGGATCATGAGAAGCTCCCTTGCACCCCGTGGAGGTAATTCTGACCGCATCCCTGCCTTTCAGAGAGATATTCTTCACTGGGTTCATGGAGAGGAACGGTTTGATGCATTTGATTATCAGGAGATGTAGGACATCTCAATCTCACCAAAGCGTGGTTGTGCTTATGCTCCATTCATCATGTGCATGATTGAGAAAGTTTCGAAGCAAACTTTCCACAAGGATATGAAGCATTTGAGTCTCAAACCTCAAATTCCTTCAAATTGGACTCCTGACACCACCTCCGATCAGTACTTTGGTGCAGCTAAACCACCCTCCTCTGCTCTATCTCCTCAGGCACCTAGGGCTGCTTCTAGAGCCACCGGATCCTCACGTGCACCTCAGCCACCCCGTGGAAAGAGAAGTGTGATTATGAAGATGTTCAAGTCCCTCCTTGGCATGTGCAGAAACATCAATCAAAGGATGGATGTCATTGAGAGGAACCAGCATGTACTCTTTGATCACTTTGGTATTGAGCCTCCTCCTCCACCTTCTCCCACGGCAGCACCCCCTCCTCCTACTTATGATGATCCAACGGATACTTTCACTACGGAGGAGATGAACTACTTTGGCTACTATCCTCCGCCTCCTCAGTTTAGCACCGGAACCACCTCTAGTGGACAACATATCCGCTTTGATGATGATGAGGAAGGCCACGAGGAACAAGAGGATCCCGCTGCATATGCTCTTCGTGAGCGGAAGGGAAAGGCCCCCATCATTGAAGAGGAAGATGACGAGGATGATGATGGTGAGGACGAAGATACAGAGGACAACGATGAAGACTATGATGATGAGTAGAAGATCGTTCCTCCCAAGTTAACGCTTTTCTCCTTTTTGGTGTTTTGATGCCAAAGGGGGAGAAGTAGTTATCTTAGTTTCTATCTTATCATCTTAGTTTGTGAGTTGCGAGTGTGATGGACAAACTCTATTTGCTTTGGATTGTAAAACTACTTGCTATTGGTACTTGTAATTCTCTATTTGTGTCTTATGAGCTTGTGTGTTTTACATGCTTCCTTGTGATGATGTATTGTTGTTTCTTCTTTCTCTAGATGCATTTGTGTGAAAATACTTGTCATATGCATTATCTCAAATTCATATGACTAATTATTGCAAACTATCATGTATGCATAGTGTTAGAGGGAGCTCTCATACTTTCTTTAAATATGTGCACTTGTTATTATCTCCGATCCTTTTATTCATGCACACATTTAAGGCGAGCTCCTCACAAATTGAACCGTCATTACATTTCTTTTTGAAATTTAGTTGTATTGTCATCAATCACCAAAAAGGGGGAGATTGAAGGTGCATCTAGACCCCTAATTTTATTTTGGTGATTGGCACCAATACAATTATGAATGGACTAATTTTTTAATGAGCATGTGTGTAGAAGATGGTCCAAAGATTGATGACAAAATGCATAGAAACAAAAAAAGGGGAGAAAAGAAGATGGGAAAGTATTTCAATGATGGAATTCAAAAATATGCTCAAGAATGAAGCTCATGAAGTTTTATTTTAAATCTTGAGTATAGGAAAAGCCGTACTATTAAGAGGGACACAAGAGTGTGAAGCAATGATGAACCAAGTGCTAAAATTCCAATTTCCCATCCAAATATTTTTTCCCAGGCAAAATCATCGGACTTGTCCGACCCATCGGACAAGTCAGCGGACTCCAGTATCTTTGCCACTCAGAGTTATCGGACTTGTCCGATGACAGACTTGTCCGTGGGAACGGTCCCACGGACAAGTCCATCGGAGTATAGTTCCTCTGCCACCGTGGTGCCATCGGACTTGTCCAATGGACCGGACTTGTCCGAGGCATCGGGCAAGTTCCTCGGACTCCAGTTTCTTCGCCAACCCTAATTCATCAGACTTGTCCGATGCCCGTCGGACTTGTCCGATGGAGATCTGAGAAATACCTCTTCAAACGACTCTTTTTCTCCATGTGCTATAAATAGACCCCCGTCTCGCCCTTTGGCCGGTTGATCACTCATTCCACTCAAAAACACTCTCAAGCTCACCTTGTTCTCCCCAACTCTCCTCCCTTGCTTCCAATCTTGATTTGTGAAGGGATTGAGAGAAGATTGAAGAGCTCCATCGCCTCCAAGCTTCCATCCTCTTGAGCACTTGGTTCATCCTAACCGCCGACAACTTTTGTATTTGTTACTCTTGGGGATTCATCCCCTAGACGGTTAGAGGTGCCCGTAGAGCTCCCAACTCGTGTAGTGACGCCTCGGGAAGTTTGTATTGACCCCTTCTTTGTGGAGTTGCTAGTGGAAAGCTAAGTTTGATCTTTGTGGTTACTTGGAGAGGTTAGGGTTGACTGGACGTAGGCTACTTTGTAGAGACCCGGTCCTTTGTGGATCCCTCAACAGAGACGTAGGCTTCTTTGTGGAGCTGAACTTCGGTGAACAAATCTCGTGTCTTTCTTGTCTTTCATTTACTTGTATTTAAACTATTTGTTCTTGCTCATACTTGCTAGTTAGGGTTTGTTCCGTATTTCCTTGATTAACTTGTGTAGGTTGCTAGCTAGTTGTTCTCCTTATTTCTACAACTTCCTCTAGCTTGTAATCACTAGTTCCTAGCTTGCCTTGCACTAGTTTTTAGTTTTAATCGACCGATCTACTTTTCTATCAAGTGCCATCGGACAAGTTATCGGACTTTCCCCAGAATCGTCAAACAAGTCTGACACTGCGTATTTAACTTTTATTATTAAGTGATTTTTAGGGATAATTGCCTATTCACCCCCCCCCCTCTAGGCACTTTTAGTTAGTCTTTTGACTCTTCTGCTGCTGGAGTGGGCGGTTCATACCATGAAGTACTGCTGGCAGGACGGCATGCCCACTCGACGTCACTGGATCCGGGCGAAGGTGTAAGTGTTTCTTGTGAAAGGTTATCGTATACGACCTTGATTGGTGCGTATGCGTCGTGTATTTTGGGTTTTTCCAGCTGGTGTAAATCAATTGCAATTGTTGTCCCTCGCAGTAATGAGTACCGCTCGGTCACTGAGTCGTCACATAGTTGCATATGATATTATGGAAATGGATTATGTTGGTTATTGTTGATTTTATTATTACTGCTCTCATGTTGTACTTACTTTATGTACTATTTTATTACCTTATCATGCTTCAGTAAAGTTACATTTCGGCTCTACCCAATTAAATTGAGAAAATGAAACTTGATAGAACTAATAGGTTGCTTAGTGCAAGTCCTTTCAAACAAGCCATCTGTTAGAGCCATTGCATGTCTAGGTTTTTAACAGGTAAGTCTTACTGAGTAATTACTACTTAGGCTTTGTGCCTCTGTGGTTTTTAGGTACTGAAGAGATAGAATTACGTGTAGATGTGTTACCTTGGGAAATGCAGGTCCCTGAGGGTGGGGCTGTCCACTAGGAGTCTGACCTGCCGCCGCAGTGACTGTTGTGTGCTGCTAGAGTGATGGTTCCTTGGGCATGAATCATCACTATGTTGTATCGTCGAGCTCATAGTTTCTTATCATTATTTGCTTCCGCTGTTTTCAAAACATCATGAACTTGTATTTCCGCTACACTTTGATGTAATAACTAAACTTAAATTTTGACCATTATTGTATTATTAAGTGTTTGCGTCATCAACACCTTGGAGACCTCAATCCTCTGGGAAGGGGCGCCTCAACTGGTATCAAAGCCGTGGTCCATGATAATATAGCAATTAAAATGTATTTTTCAAAACCTACTACGTTACGTGTGAGGATACATTAGTATTGCCCCTACTAGTTATTAGGGTTGGTGACAAGCTAGCGGGTTATGCTTGAGTTGGGTTTTTAGTTGATTTTTCATTTGGCATTTAAAGTTCGCTCGCAAGGACTGTAGCTTTGTGGGATGATTCCTTCCATGAATCGTTGCCAACATATTTTTATTTTGGCTCCCTGAACAAGTATTGGAGCATAGAGTTCGCACGCGAGGGCTATGGTTTCCCGAGACAGTTTCTCCCATAAACCGTGCCAATCTTTTTCTTAGAGATGATCATCATGGTAGGTTTATGAGTATGGGTCCGCTTGCGAGGACCGTGGCTTCGCAAGGCGGTTCATTTCATGAACCGTTGCCAAGTATAATTGTGCTTATTTTCATAGTTTGTCTTGAATTTGATGTATTGTTTCTACGATGAGTTTTTCTGCAGATACACTAAAGCCATTAGCACAACACTTAGACTGACTTACGTGTTGAGTGCGGGTCATCACCAAATTTTTTGTGCCGCTAAGTACCAGCAATATAGGTGTGTGTTGTGAGGAATGATAGGTCAATAAATTTAAATTTTTGCATCATGCATCCTTATATAACTCAACTAAAATTTTGTTCTCTCCTTACTCACCCACCTCTGAATAAAAATTTGCAAGCATGTTGAGTATAAAATTTCTAAGTCCAATTGTTAAGTATAAACAATTTGTCCCATTTTTAGCTGCTAACTTTAAAAATTTGTAGTTATTAATTTACTCCACCAAATGAGACATATAAATACTTATTAGAAAGATCTAAACATCCTCTATCACCTAAATTTTAAATTAATTTTTGAGTATAACAGAAACTGCCCCAAAATCAGACAAGAAGTACAATATGTCAGCCTCCTATTTTCAACATGTCCCTGAAATTAACAATCTCATAACTAGAGTTACACTTAAAATTTAGAGGTGTATGAGCCCAACCTGGAAATCCTTAAAAGTCTATTTTCATTTCCAATAGGTCCCAGCATCTAATAATTTTTCCTCTGTCCAGTAGAGTCGAAACACTAGGCCTTTGTCATCCAGAAATTAAATCTGTTAATCTGAACTTATAAAAATCGTAAGTCCAGTTTTACTTGGAATTTTTGGGAGTATTAATACAATCTGGAAAGCTATGAAATTCTATTGTAACATGGTGCCCATCATCAGTTCTAAAGATTTTATTTTCTGGTCAAAATACTCACTTTTCTAACTGTAGCACAGTCAAGACAGATTATGTTCCCTCATTGAACTTGGTTAAAATTGGTGGTAAGTGTGATTGAAAATTCCTTTTGCTTACTTGCACCAAGACCTTCCATATATGCTAACCCATTTAGCATATTTCAGTGATGAGCACAATGCTTAACCATGCTCAAAAACTTGTTCCTGTAAGCATAATATACTTTTTCTAGTTCAACTTCCTGAAGTCATATCTTCTCTTACATTTATCACATTAAGGTGTTTAATGTCGCTTTGGAAAAATGAAAAAGGTAACTTTATCCTTCATACTCAACGAAGTTCTATGTTTGAACCATCTATAGAAGATTTGTATGACTACCATATCAAGTTAGAATTGCACCTCTATCACTTGGTACTTTCCATCGGGTGTATGTGTTGCGTCAGCCTGTATCCTTCAATTCTAACCGGATCCACTTCATGATGTTCATTACCATGCTTACTTGCTGGATTGAGAACCAAGTTTGTATCAAACTCTATCGTCCATAGGTCACCTTTGATCGTGCAAATAAAGTTCATGTTTGGAATGCACACATCACTGAACTTGCACAACCATTGTTGCAATAGACCAGAGTTTCATTCAATTGCTACTAAGTTTCCAGACCAAGTTCAGTACTCTTGATCTCCTCTGAAAGCTGCCCTAATTTTTCTCTCAACCACTACACCATCAAATCAGATTATCGACTCATTTTAGGAAGTACTACGAATTGGTCGTTCCTTTTCAGCTACTATTGTTGCAACTAATATTCATAAAAATCCAAAAGTATGATCATACCTTCTTACTCAATATGTCATGTTCACCCGACTAAAAGATATTCACACATCTTATGACCTTGCATGTTCTTTACAAGCTTTCATTTTCATGGTCTTATACAATGCGATAATTTTCTTCTCCTTGATCTAATGTTCCCCTACAACATCTCAAATCCATTCCATAGTTTCTTACTTAGATTATGTCATCAACCAATCATATATATGGCTAACCTTGGCTGAACCTTTAGGTGATTACTAATTTTTCTAGACCCTAACCATTACAATTAGATATGATGGCAGTAGAGGACATAGGTAAGTCAACAAATATGTTTTAGAGACTGCCCGAACATCGTGGACCACCATCATTGCCCTGTTCATGCAAAGCTTGCCTTGACTTCATATGGACACCAAGGACTCAAACAATTTGTAGCAGAATTTCCACTCAGATACGAACCTAGTAAGAGGCTACCCAATATATGGAAGACTACCAGTCCAATGAACTAGTTACTCCTGACTTTGTCAAACCTAATTGTGTTGTAATTGGCTTGGTTCCTATTTATAGGACCACCACATTAATGCCCTAGTAAGTTTACCCCTACTCATGGACCATTGAGGCTTGCTCCACAATTTTTTTTCTCAAATGTGCAGGAGAACTGCACATCATTATATTAAGAAGAAGTAGAGGGTCCACAATAGACCAAGTAACATCTTGCAGCCTAAACAGACTGCAAGCCACACACTCACGCTTACAAACTCATGCCCACACACTACATCAAGCATAGCTCCTAGATCGGTAGCCTGCACAATCCTCTTGCCCCGGCCAAACCCCACATCTGGGCATCATCTTTGATATTCTGCATGATCTTGGGAATACTCGGCGAGGCTTCGTCGAAAACACAGCTATTGCGATGTTTTCAAAGCCACCATGCGACCAACATGACCAGAGAGTTAAAGCCTTTTCTCTCCTCCTTCGACACTATCTTTTCAGCATCTTGCCACCATTCCTGGAAGACTTTATCAGATGGACTTGGAGCACATTGCTGCAGACTGACCATTGCCAAAGCCTTGAACCAGACTTCCCTCGCAAAAACACGGGACACCAAGATATGTTGGGCTGTCTCGTCCTCTTGCTCACAGAACAGGCAATGCTATGGATGATCAAGACCACGCCTAGCCAATCTGTCCGCCGTCCAACAGTGGTTTAAAGATGCCAACCAGACAAAGAACTTGCACCTTGGGGGTGCCCTTGTCTTCCAGATACGCTGCTCCGGTTCAAAACTGATTGACCCCACAAAAAACCGTTCATAGGCTGATTTCGATGAATAAACACCAGCAGCCGAAGGTGTCCACTGATGCTGATCTGAAACTCCTGGCGTCAGATGAGTCATATGAAGGATATCCCATAAAAGAAAGAACTCAAATTGATGCCTACGGGTGTATGTTTCCTTGAATATCACCAATCCATTGTAAGTTATCAATGGCTTCCTGGACTGTCGGCTTGTTGAGAGCACGCTTAGAGACCAGAGCAACCAGCGATGGTGCCAAGTCTTGAATTGAGTGTCCGTGCAACCAATGGTCAGTCCAGAAGGAGGTATTTCTACCCTCTCCCATGACGGTCACCATGGCTGAAGCAAACATATCTGAAACATTGTGATGAACTTGAATATCAAGGTTTGCCCAAGGTCGATCAGGTTGTGTCTTCTTCAGCCAAAGCCACCTCATATTGAGGGCCCAACCAAGGATCTCCAAATTATGAATGCCCAGACCGCCAAGATCAAGAGGCCGACAAACACGATCCTAGCCCACTAAGCAATGTCCTCCCTTGACATCTCTGCAACCTTTCCAGATGAAACCCATTCTGTACTTGTCAATTGCCTTAATTACCTATTTGGGACAATTTAGTGCTATTAATACATGGATCAATATAGCTGTCAGGACTGCCTTAACTAGAGTAACTCTTCTGACAGGATGCATCAAAGCAGCCTTCCACCCTGGTAAGCGTTCCGCAATTTTATCAATGATCCATAGGAAGTCCGCTTTTATCAATCTTTGGAGAGAAAGCGGCAGCCCCAAATATTTGCAAGGAAATTCAACCAAGTTGCAAGGTAGCACTTCCTGCACGGAGCACGGTCTCAACATTCTGTTGGCTGCATTGTATTGGGGTGACTGAGCACTTCCTGATGTTGGTGACCAACCCAGAAGCAATCTCGAAAATTCTGAGAATCTCCTTTACCAAGGTTAGCTCCTCCACCCGGGGCTGCAAGAACAACACCACGTCATCAGCATAAAGCGAGATCCTCTGACCATTTCCTCTTCTCAGCATGGGCTGCAGTAAACCGGACTCACTAGCCTTTATGATTAGGGAATTTAACATGTCCATCACAAGGATGAAAAGCATGGGAGATAGTGGGTCCCCCTATCTTAAGCCTCGCTGGTGATTGATGAGCTCCCCCGGCTCCCCATTCACTAGTATCCTTGTTGATGAGGACGAAAGAAGCTTTGAAAGCAAATTGCACCAAAAAGGTCCAAACCCCAAATGTTGCAACACTTCCAACAAGAAAGGCCACGAGACTCGAATCGAAGGCCTTACTAATGTCTAGCTTGAGCAGAACCCTTGGGTCCTTCTGTTGGTGAAGAGCTTTGGCGGTTTGCTGGACTAAGATAAAATTCTCAAGGATGCATTGACCCTTAATAAAAGCACTCTGACTGACGGAGACTAAGCTGGGCAGCCGCTTAGCTAGCCGGTTGGCAAGAATTTTAGTAACGATCTTTGCAAAACTGTGAATCAAGCTGATCGGACAAAAATCCCTAACCTCTTGTGCATCGGCCGCCTTGGGAATCAATGTAATATAAGCCGAATTCAGGAGGTAGAGCCGGTTAAAATCGCCTTGCATGAGTCGACCCACTGCTGCCATGACATCCACTTTGATAAACTGCCACGCCACCTTGTAAAACCTGCCAGTATAATCATTGGATCCCGGGGCTTTGTCAGACGGCAAATCCTTGATTGTAGCCCAGACCTCCTCCTCTGTAATGACCTGTTCCAGTTCCAACAAATCCATCACCGGCCGATGTACAGCAGCAAGATCAAGAGTCAAGTCTCGCTGTGCTGCAGTCCTGAGTAGGTTATTGTAAAAGTCCCACACCATCTCCTATTTTTCTCCCTGTTCAGTGACAACACAACCTTCGTGCTTCAGTTTGGCCATAAAATTCTTTCTTTTCCTGTACCTCGCATGTAGCTGAAAATATGAGGTGTTAGCATCCCCATCTTTCAACCAATTCAGCCGAGATCTCATGCGTGCAATCGTGTGTTCAAGCGACGCAAACCCCAGCGCATGACACTTTAATTTTTGTCGCAGCCAATCCTCCTCCGGGGAAAGAGTCCTACTATCCTGGGCGATCTCGAGCTGATGAATGATTTCCTTTGCAATCTGCATCTGCTTTTTGATATTCCCAACTTTGCGCTGACTCCAGGATTGGAGATCACTTGATAATCTCTTCAACTTGTCAGCGAATGTCTACAGCGGACAGTTGCTTTGCACGGGTTGACTCCATGATTTTTCCACTTCCTCAGAGAATCCCTCCAGGCTGGGCCAAAAACTTTCAAAGTGAAAACGATGCTTGACTTGAGTGTATTCATGCAGCCCCAGTAGAAGCGGACAATGGTCTGAGATCATGGAGGCCGAACTCTGTAGAATGTAGTCCGGGAACAAGTTATCCCATTCGACAGTGACAAACACCCGATCAAGTCTGACCAGGGTCGGGGCCTCGCGCTCGCTGGACCATGTGTACTTCCTGCCGAGAAGCTCGAGCTCATGTAGCTCACAGTCATTTAGAAAGCACCAAAACCGCCCCATCATTGCCCTATCCAAGTTTGAATTATTCGTATCTTCTGCCCGGTAAATAAGATTGAAGTCGCCACCGACGAGCCCTGACAAGCTTGTCGAATAGAGCGTAACTCTTGCAAAAACTGAACCTTGAGCACATCTGATTGAGGGTCGTAAACACCCGTAAACCACCACGGAGAGCCATCCTCATGCTTGAACAAAACAGAGAAAGAGAAGGTATCAATCCATGTGTTCACGGCTCTGCACACACTGCCCTTCCAAGCCAAGAGGATGCCGCCCCTGGTGCCATTGGCAGGCAGGACAGCGAACTGATCAAAGTCAGTCCCGAGCGTTGACATTACCATATGATGTGAAATGGCCGCCTTCTTCATTTCTTGCAGGCAAACAATGTCAGGGCGTACCGACCCAACCATATTACCACACTATCATGGTGAACCTTACAGTTTAGCCCCCTCACATTCCAGATTAAGATTTTTGACAAATCCATTGAGAACCAGTAGCAAACAACCGAAACCTTCACAAAACAGCGCTTTCACGCTTCCAGCGTGACCATCCCAGCAATCTCCAAGACATAAGGAGCCTCACTCTGATCAGGCATGCGGAGACCGCACAAGGAGGCCACCGCCGCGATGTGAGATTGTGACATCGGCTTATTGAACAACCGAACATATGCCTCCAGCGAATCAATGCCAAGGGCTTCGTTATCCTTTGCCAAACCCAACCTCTTGATGAGCTCAACCTGGACTTGGCGTACGGCCCCGTTCTGAGTCTGGGAGCCCTGCTTGATCAGGCGACTGCTTCTGCACGGCACAAAATTAGGCGGGAGCTGCTTGGTGTGCCTTTTCTGAACTGATGGGCGTGCAATCAAACCATGCACCGGCTTTGCAATATCTGTCACAAACTTCTGTGCTGGAGTAGACAGAGCTAGGACTTCAGAGTTCTGGGGCTGGCGGCCTCGACGTCTTGACAATTTGTGACCTTTAGAAGATCAGCTACACTATTAGTAAAGGTTTCTCATATTGTGTTCAACCCTTCAAACACTTCTCCCTCTTATTGGTGTTTGTAACCCGAGCTCAACCAACCAACTTCAATTGGGCGGTGTGTTTTTCTAAATCATAATTTTATCTTGAATTGTGTCGGTTCGCCCAAGTGCTTCTCAACCTAAAATTTTGATGCAGGAAGTGCACCTCCTTAATGGAATTGGTACAGGGAATCCAGTATAACATTCTTTTGGATGGATGGCGTATTGTCTAGTTCACAACCGGAAAGAAAATGTAATGCATGGAGTCACTTGTTGGTACCATTTGTCATTCCCCTCTCTAAAGCTTGTAAAAACTCCCATACCAAGGCCACATAAACATAGTTATATTCAACTCCAACCCTTACTTCCTACCTGGTGTAGCTTGCATATATTACAATCTTACTGTGGGTACACTCCAAAACTTAGAAGCTACAATCCCCCTTGTATGTCCATAAATTTGACTCTCATGGTCTGATTATCATAACTAAGATTTTGTGATTTTGCAAATGGCTCTATGATTATCCATTATAATCTGAATAGTCAGCAAAGTACCTTTCTTACCATGCATTGAAACTCAATTGTCCATAACCGAGGAATTCTAGAATCATCAACCAACTCTGAGGATCCTTCCAACCTATTACTAGTATCTGATCAAAATGTATCCTTAGAAACCTAAAAGATCCAGAAGTCCTCTACGATCTTTGTATTCATCGATTTCTTTCAACAAACCTTTAAATTGTCCAAGTAACTTGACCAAGCTTGACACTAGAATTTACTTTGTTCAGGAAGTTTCAACTGGAATTGCAACATCTCGGAAACCCAATTTCTATTCCATTTATCATATCTACATGTTTGAATATTTGTTGGAGAGATGATTCTGTCCTCTACAACTTTGGTATTCAAATCTTCCTTGCAATCATCCTCTAATTGTTCAGATCTGATTTCAACTTAAGATCCATAATCTATTTCTGGTTTGGAAATCCGATCAGCACATCATTTGCAACTTCACTTATACACACCTTGTCTTGAGGCTTGTAAATACTCGTTGTATTGGCACGAAAGTTCAATGTGACTTCCAGATTCTAAGTTTCATTTGCTTCCACCTTCAAAATGTATCGAAGCTGATTTTTATCGACTATATTTCAATTAGGACCGATATAATGGATATCATTGCCAACATTTGTATGTCAAGTTATCTTGTACACGGTGCATAAACTAGTCATGTATGTTCATCCAGAATTTACTAATGATAAACATGAGCATTTCTCTGTTTATCCCAATTGAACACACCATGACCTCGTCCATTTTGACACCTCTTTATAACCTTATAGAAATATCTTCACCCCATATGACCCGCACATCAGCAATAATTGCTCAAATTAGTTAATAATTTTCAGCTCTATCATAAAATCTCTGACCTAGCATATCAATCCAAGTTTTCCATCCATTGAGGTAGTAATATTTGTACACGACATTGTTCAAGATGCCCAGGAAAAAGTTTGAGTTATTCCAGCTAGTCTCGAGCTACAAAATCCCATCAAGAACCATAGGCTCACAAAATCCATTGACATTATTTTGGAAGATTATAACCATCTCCAACCGGATCTCACATACTCTGAACAACCGTTAAAAAATTCTTGATGAAAAAGAACGCACAACCCATAGAAGAACAATCAAATTTTATAGAGTGCAATAGAGTAATCATTCGGAAGATGAATCCATTTAAAATATGAAGAATTTTTGAGTACTCGTTACCTAGAATTCGGGTCATCATTCCCAGGTACATTTTAATTACAGTATTTGCCTCTAGTTTGCCTTACTCTTAATTTTGAGACGAGATTTCTTTAAGGGGGGAAGGGTTGTGACACCCAGGTGTCTCTTTTCACTTATCAAGCATCTTATGCATAATAACATAGCTAGGGTGCAACATGAAATAATAAAATTCCCACCCACTTTGAATTAATCAAGCCAAATAATAACCCTGCAAACAAGGTTACGAAACAAATTAAATATTTTCTATATAACATATTCCAAGTAATCACACCATTATTACAAGAATATAAAAATGGAATTTTAGAGAAAAAAAATGAGAATGTTATCTTATTGGGAAAAGCTCCAAATAATTAATTTAAGCCTAGAAACCTTTCACATTTAAATTTTAACTTTAAAATACGTATAACTTTTCTGGCCCAATGGACCCCACCTGAGGCTTCCTTATATTCTAAAGGCCATGTGTGTCAAATTTCATTCCATTTGGAGGCCTATAACTATTTTATTTCAATTATACACTAAACTAGAGACTGATTTGCAGTGTCAGAAAAAACTTGACGGTCCTAGTGCAAAAACACGTGTCTTCTTCCTCTTGGTCCCGCACTAGCGTACCCATCGCCATCACGTCCAGTCCGGCACTCATTTTCCCACCTCCTTCGCCACTGCACGCCAGAAAATGATGGTCTTTTTTCCCTTGCCCGGCGTGCTGCCATTGCAGGAGGGAGAAGCTCAAAATTCGCATTGCCCTCACTGTCTGTTGGGGGGATCACCTCGTGGGCCACCCTTCAAGGACAGTCAAAATCGGATTGTAAACAAAAACCGAGGCTAATCATCATTATCTTTACTATTAATCATAAATTTTGAAGACAGCTACCCTCCGAAGGTTCCGGAGGAATTAGAGCCCCTCCAAAGGTTCCGGAGGAATAGATCAGAGCCCCCAGACTCTAGAAGAAAGCGAGCAAGAACGCTCGAAGGAGCGCGAACCCCTTCGAAGGGGACTACGGCACCTTCGAAGGTAGAGGGTTGTGCCCAAAGCCAAAGGCAAGAGTGGTGTGTGGCAAAGGCACGTGGCGCCAGCATAGTTGGTGGCGTGCTGATCAAGGAAGGGTATCAGAAAAGCTCGAATGACCAGTTTACCCTTTATGACCATTTTGTACCAAATATTCACGGAATATAGTAGGTGATTAGGGGTAAAATAATTATTTGCATATGACCTAAGTACGGACCTATAAATAGAGCACCCCTACTTACTTGTAAGGGGACGAATCTTTTTCGGGATATGTGAAGAACGCCTGTTACATCACCCAGAACCCCTCGAGTATTCCTTTTCTGTTCCCCTTTTTCTGTTCGGTGTAACGGAGCTTACACTTCGTAATACCAACAGTGGCACGCACCGTGTTGTGAGCTCATATACCAGCTCACGATGACTCAACTCCCCGGATCGTTACCTTTGAACAGCGTTGCACCAGCCCGAAGTAACGCCCCAAGAGACCTGCAACTGACCGATGACCAATCCACTTCGCAAGTAACAAAAGAGAACACCCCCGAAGTGCAACCTTTACAGCCGAATGCGCCCATCGACCCAAAAGACCCAGCGCAGCACCCCGAGCAACCATCAAGCTCAAACCCCCCGGAAGCTGTACCCCAACCTCAATGACAATACTGCAGGAGATGGAATTGCTAGCCCAAAGAGCTGAGCACCTTGAGCAGCTCAAGCAGCAACTATTGCAAGAGCAGGAGTTAAGAAGCAAAGCACTAGCAGAAAGAGAAAAAGCCATGCAAGAAAAGGAGTACATAGCCCAACTCCGACTCAAAAATGTCCAACTCATAAAAGAGGTCGAAGAACTCCAAAAAACCATCGACAGAACAAGCCGCCAAGAACCAAGCCCAATATCCGAGGCCCACCCATACACCAAGCAAAGAGAGCTATCATTACCCAAAGATGTGCTACCAATACAGAGGGCAGCCATAATCGACAAAGACTCACCCCTCTCCGAAGGATTGCAGAGGGTGCCATACCCTCCGCATTTCAGAATGTTACCACTAGCCAAGTTCAAGGGAAGTTCCGACCCAAGGCAATTCCTCATAAGCTACGAGGCGGCGATTGTATCAGCAGGGGGAGATGAAGAAACTCTGGCGAAAGCATTCGTGTGTGCCCTCGAAGAGTCCACACTAAACTGGTATTTCAACCTGCCCTGGGGGTCACTATACAGCTGGGAAAATATTAGGCACAAGGTTATCACAGGTTTTCGAGGTTTCCACACCATCATGGAACCATCGCACGAGCTTCTGAACATTGCACAACAAGAGAACGAGCTATTGCATGACTACTATAGAAGATTCCTCACGCTTCGAGCCCAAGCGCCGAGCGTAATGGACGAGGCCGCAATAAGTTCAGTACTTTGAGGCATGCGAGCATGCCAAATGTCATCCTACTATGCACGAATACCCCCGCACACAATGCAAATACTATGCACAAATTTCGAAGAACACAACAAGTCAGATGTGGATTACAAAAGGCGCAAACAAAGCCAGAACAAAAATCGCAACCAAACACACATCGAGGGCACTTACCAGGAAAGGCAACATAGAAAGTCAAAGCCGCCCGCCGAACAAACACCATCGTTCGTAGGGCACATCGAAGAGGAGAAACAAGATCATAACATCAAGGACAACCGCAACAATGATTACGAAGAAAGTAACGATGGAGGTCATGGCAGAGGCCGAAGCTCACCAAGCCAAAACCGCCAAGCCAGAAAACCATATTGCCTCTATTGCGGAGAGGACAAGGGGCACAAAACTTCCACCTATCTCAAAGCAAAGGAGATACAAGAAAGAATGGAATTATAAAAGAAAATACCAGCATAAACAAAAGCCATCAACTACACATCGCCCAATCTATGGCCCCAGCAACCATACCCACAACCTGCACAAATCAGATATCATTACCCAAACACTCACCACTAGCCATACACACCATCCCCATACTTCAACACGACCCATCCAATATAACCCCCAAACCATTATATGCAACCAAGACAATCAATCCAGCAACCAGCGGCAAACCAAGAGCAGCAGAGGCAAAAACAAGAGCCATCACAATTATCACAGCCCAAGCCGGAGACCAACCCAAACCAAGCCACAACATTCCTGGTGCAAGGATTCATTAGAATGATATGCGGGGGGTCATCCTCAGACTTCAAAAACAAAAGAAGAAGAAGAGACCATTTTCGAATGGTCAACAGTGTCTTTAGTGAGGGGCCAATTATCAAGTCAAAGTGGTCCCATGTTCCCATCACATTCACCGAAGCTGACCTCAACCTCAAAGCTTACCCGCATGTCGATGCATTTGTAATCGAAGCTCACATTCACACCTGGATGGTCAGGAAAGTTCTCATAGACAATGGCAGTCGGGCAGACATATTGTTCATAAATGCCTTCGAGCAAATATGCCTCAGCAAGAGTTCCTTGCAACCATCAAACATACCACTCATAGGCTTCGGAGGGAAAAGAATCACACCCATGGGCACAGTTTCCCTCCCAGTATCATTTGGCAACCCTCAAAATCCTTGGACAGAGTATATAACATTTGATATCGTAGACCTTTTCCACACATTCAATGTCATATTTGGCCGAGGCACAATCAACACATTCGAAGCAATTATCTATAGTGCATACCATGCATGAAGATTCCAGCCGCTGAGGGAGTCATCACAGTCAAAGGTAATAAGCAAATGGCAAGAGACATAGAAAAAGGTTACGCACCAGGAGAAAGAAATTGCAACAACATACAAGTTTTTCGCCAAGAGCAACTGGAAGAAGAAGAAAGAGCCAGAAAGGCCCGAGAGCAACACAAGATTAACGCAAAAGAAGAAGCACACTGCCTCGACAAAGAAAGAATCACAGTCCAGCCAGACGAAGAAACCAAAAAAGTACTCCTCGATGAACAAGTCTTGGGGTAATTCATCACAATGGGTTCGGGACTAAACCCCAAAGAAGAAAAAGAGCTATTAGCATTTCTCGGAAAAAATAAAGATGTATTTGCCTAGTCCTTGGCAGACCTCGAAGGAGTGGATAGATGCATCATAGAGCATAAGTTAGAGATCGATGGAACCGCAAAACCAAAGAAGCAAAGGCTCCGAAAGATGTCCGATGAAAAAACCGAAGCCATTAAAGCAGAAGTGCAACGACTCCTCGATGCCTCTGTCATTCGTGAAGTCAAGTATCCATGTTGGCTAGCAAATAGTGTAATGTTGGCTAGCAAATAGTGTAATGGTGAGGAAAAAGAGCGGGAAGTGGAGAATGTGTATAGATTTCACAGATCTCAACAAGGCTTGCCCCAAGTACGATTTTCCGTTACCACGAATTGACAAAATCATGGACGCAACAGCCGGAAGCGAGCTGCTGCCATTGCTTGACTGTTTCTCAGGTTATCACCAAATCTGGCTCAGGAAGGAGGATGAGGAAAAAACAAGTTTTATCACACCCTTCGGCACTTACTGCTTCGTAAGGATGCCCGAAGGATTGAAAAATTGTAGCATCCCAAATTTCAAATCTCAGTTTTTAATAAAATTTCACTAAATTTTAAAACTTTTTGTAATAGTTTAAAGTTAACTTCAATTAATTAGGTTGTTATCATTTTTGTTAGGCAAAATACATATTTTCTAAATTAAATAAATTGAATTAGGATGCTATTATTTTTTTTTTGTTGCCGCATTCATGCTGGAGTAGTATGCATTAGGGTTTTATTGTGTGAAAATGTATTTTAAAATTCGAGTAGTTCTCGATTTAGAATTAGCAATAGAAATAGAAACTAGAAACTAGAAAAAAAATACCTCACGTGGCCTCTTGGGGCCAATTGGTCCCCCTGCGCACCTATTTTCTTTTCCCTCTCTCCCTTCTCTCTTTCAGCAAGGCCCAGCTTGCCCAGCAGCCCACGCCCGCCAATCTTCCTCCTCTTGCTGTTTTTGCTCGAGTGCCGCCGCTAGGGAAAACCTACCGCCGCTGCTCCAATTGCCCCGCCTCCCCGGCTCCTAAACCAATGAAAACAGACGCGCCACCTCCCCTCCCCCACTTCCGAGCCTTAGTGGCCAACAAATGCGCACTCAGGCGCACTAGCACGCATCAATGGCCATGGTGGCCATTGATTTCCAAAAAAACTCTCCCTGGTCACCTCCTCCTCTCTTCTCTATAAAACCTGGCCCCAGACGACGCCCTCCCCTCCACTGTTTGCCTCTGCACATTTCGCCGCCCTCAATTCCCCAGTGGAATCGCTGCCACCAATCCTTCTGTTTTGCCTCCGGTGAGCTATGTCGCCTTGCACCGTTTCCTCTATTATCGACCATGCCGACCTCCACTGAACCTTCTCTCTTGTGCACAGGTGCATGAGGAGCTCACCTCGGCACTCGGCGACAAGCTTTGACCCTAAGGGGCCGAGTCTTCACGGAGCTCCAACGACCCCGGCACCTCCTCTCGTCGCGCCCAGCAACGCTGCACAATGTTGGCTTCAACGTTCCCGGTGATCTGCTGAACCAAACAGTGCAAAAATTCACCAGACCGTGTTCCGGGTAACCCTCTCCAACTTATCCAAAGCCCACGCCAATTGGAGCCCTGATGCGACCAGGATCTCGGACGCCATGGCCGCTGTTCAGTGTCAGTTCTCTGCCTGCACGCTACATGGTAATGTTGAACCTTACTGTGATCAATCCCTACCACTTTATGCTTCGACCTTTCATCCTTGGTGTGTTCCAGGAAGACCTCTTCGCAATCCCAGGAGCCCTCGCCGAGATCAGACCCCGAGAATCCAGGAACATGTTTGGCCCACGAACTGTCGCTCCACAACCATACCCTGTTTCAACCTTTCGATCTCCAAATCAGGTGAGAAAATAGCTAAATGACTTAGCCGATAATGTGTTCCACAACACTAGCGAAGTATAGGTTTAATTTGTAGATGTATTAATGCACCCAATCTTCCGGAACGCGCATGTCTTTGGCTGTGCTGTTCTGTTCACAGCAGCAGCAGCGCGCAGCCCAGGCCCGCCCCTCTCTCGCACTGACAGCCGGGCCCCACTTGTCATCCCCCACCTCCAGCCTCTCTCTCTCTCTTCCTCACCGACGGCCGATGGAATTGACACCGCCTCTTGCTCGCATCCCGCCTCCCTGGCTCCCCGAAACCACCCCGAGCTCCCAGCGCGAAGCTCTGCTTCCCCTCCCCCACTCCTAGCCTTAATAGCGCACTTGATGTGGACAAGGGTTCCCGATCTTCTGAAAGGTTCTGGATACGTTGATTTGGTCGGAGGCGACACACAAATCGATCCGGCTTCAGAACAGCACGTTCTAAACCCCGCAATCGCAGCACGATGTCTCCTCTGGTTATCAACCGTCCTAAAACGATTGACCTCACCGAGAAGGCTAATCCCTGCCTGTGAATCAAGAACACAATCAAGAACAAAGCAGAAAGCAACACAATTGAAGATGTATTATGAATCTCACGAAGTTGGGGTCTCACAAACCGTGATGACGGCGAAACTGTTATGAACAGAATAATCTAAGCAAAGCCCAAACCCTAATGGTGCGATGGTGGCTGTATATGAAGACCCTCTGGACGCACCCCTACTTGGGCTCAACTAGATACAAAGCCCAAAGGCCAAAAACAGGCGACACAGCACCGAAACAGATTTTGGACTCTCTCTTGTTTTGACGATTCCTGATGATTCCGGACGAATTTTGATATGAGACCGGCGGCATTGGAAAGTTCTTCTTCTTATCTTTCCGTGCATATGTAGAACGTCCAAATCCGAGTCCGTATGTGTCTTGAGCATCCGTTTTAGTGCAGACTAGTCCTAAGCCCCGAAACAGACTCGAAGTTGGTTTTGGTTGGGCCTCCACCTTGGCTTCCACGTCCTTGTTGGTCCTCTACGTGTCCAAGTCCTTCTCCCATCATCTCCTAGTCCTCTCCATGGTTCCTAATTATAATATAATCATTAGGTAGCAAACCATTCTCAAAAGTGACATACAATAAAGAATGTAGGAACGAGCTCACCTCTAAATTTAGTCATCGTGCACGAGCTCTAGTCATTGGACCTTGTAAGTCCAAAATTGGAGGAGTGTTGCATATATCCGTAGGAGTGATGTCCTCATCAGCACTCCCGCGCGTTACCGCACATCAATGGTGCCGCCGCCGGCCATTAATGGCCGACAAGCTCGCCCCGCTCGTTTCCCCCCGTCCACCCCTATAAATTGGCCCCTCAGCACCGCACTTCCCCGCCGCTTCCTCCCCTCGCCTTTTTCCCGTCCCCCGCCCCCTCCAGAGCTTTCCCTGACGAGCTCCGACGTCCGCCGCCGATCTCCTCTGTCGCTGACCCTCTTCCGGCCCTCCCCGCGCCCGCGCGACTGCACGGTGAGCATCCCCACGCTCCCCTCTCGCTCCTCGTGCTCCCGAGGCGAAGAAACGGCCACTGTAGTTCCGCCCCGGCCCTGGTCCGGCGAGGCCGCCACTGCTGCCGCATAGCTCGCCATCGGCAACAGCCAGTCCCCCTAGACCTCTCTCACGCGTCCAAATCTAAATCTAAGGCCAAGATTAGAAATACCCGAAGGGGTATGTTCTGGTCCGCCATGGACCCGTGGACTCCTGGTCAAACCCCGGTCCACGCCCCCTGTAGACCCAGTCCACCATATTTAGGATTAAATTTAATCCATGAATTCCAGGATAATTGATCTTTTACACTTAAGCCCCTCTATTTTGTCCTAATTAGTTTTCAACCCAATTTTTCTATAGAACCTTTACTTATTTATGTTTTAGCCCTTGAACATATTTTAAATATTATTTTAACCCTAGAATTTTATAGAAACACCCATGTACTCATATATTTTCAGCCTTGCCTTTTTACACTTAGGCCCTTATACTTAAATAAAATTTTGCATAAACATCCTTATACTTTTTAGTAATTATTTTTTAGTCCTAATAGTTTACACTTTAGTCCTTATAATTTTTATAAAATTACAAATAGGTCCCCAAACCTTGTTGTTTTTACCTTTTAGCCCCTTGAACTTCAAACTAGCGTAACTTTTCAACCGTAACTTGGATTTAGATGATTTTTTGCGCTCATGGAATCGTAGGAACGAGTACTATCTTCTGGTACTGTTTTCATAGTCATTAGGAACTGTTTGGTATAATGTTTCTTATTTGTTTATGTATGCTTTTTTCGGTGTTTATCGACATTAGAGGCCGAGCAAGAAGAAGACTTTCAAGACTATTGAGCACAGTTAGCAGGGAAACAGGCAAGTGTCCTTGTCCATATTATACCTATTAAGAATTAGTTTATTTTCATGCATACTTGTCTAAATTTAAATCTTGTGTCATTTATCCTTCCTTATTATTCCTTGTCGCCTGGATTATGGTTGAGTGTATGGGTTTTTGGGTATGTCATGCTAGTGCAGTACTATGGGGAATCAAAATTGAATAATAATAAACTTGACTAATATTCACTTGAACCTAATTATCATTTGGGTAATTTAGATGACCCAAGTAGGAGGATGTTGAGGATGGTGCGGGTATGCACAAGTACAGGTAATGTACTGTTTGGTTTGTGGTAGTGCCTGCTTGTGGTCACACGAACCAAATTCATGGAGCTGATATGGGTAGGCGTGGTTTAGTATTAGATGTCTTCCCAGTTTTGCGGGCGTTCGAGGAAGGAGGACGAGAGGGTTACTTTCGGCCTCAGGCGATGAAGGGTTACTTCTAGCCACGGTGCTAGAGGGGGCTTCTGTAGGGATTATTAAGCCGCTCGGTGGTGAAACCTTAGCGTGGACGTTTTGCAAGATGGGGAGCGCTTTGAAAGACCATGTGGTGATCTCTTGGCCACACACCTACGGTAGTATGCTAGCAACAGGGAGACTTCAGTCACTGACGGGTGATTGAATCACCAACCTATGGGTAAAGTTGTGCAACCTCTGTAGAGTGTAAAACTGTTATAACAGCTGTGCTCATGGTCAAGAGCGGCCTGAATCCCCACACGATTAGCTGGATGATTGGGTGGATCTGGTGGGTAACCAAATTATGGTGGATCTGGTGGGTAACCAGATTTTGATGGATCTGGTGGGTAACCAGATTTGGGTGTTAGCTGCAGGTCGGTAACCTGTAGTGTTCTGGTATGAGTGGGTAACTCATAGTTTTTGCTATCGGTGGGCAACCGATAGTGTTGGACAGGTGGTTAACCTGTTGGGCTACTTTCACCTAGTAAATAGGATGCTTTGAGTCATAGGATGTGTTGTGCAGTAAACCTGTGTCTAGCCTGTTCTTGTTTTAGCCTGCATTTCATTACTTTCCCCCACTTGCTGAGTACTTTACGTACTCACGCGTTTTAATTTTCCCTGTGTTGTTGCGATATTACTGCTGCTCACACGATGCTGGCGAGATGGACTACGCGGATGAGGACTACTATGACTAGGTGTGCGATCCCCGGTGGACTGCCTATGGCGTTATGGAGTCTTTCGCTGTTTTCTTTTATGCTTTGATGTAATCCATGCTATGTAATAATGATTCAAAATATTAATAATAATGACATTGGTTTTACTATTATTTCACTTTTGTCCTGGATACGTGAAAACTTGATCCTAGACACGTATACAGAAGCATTCGGTTTTGGCCTTAAAACCGGGTGTGACAAAAATGTTTGCCCTACGTTCTGCCGTATGACTCAAAAAGCCTTTGAATCGCAGTTTGGGAAGAGTGTGCATGCATATGTGGATGACATCATAGCAGCAAGTAAGAAAAAGGGTAACCACATCTCAGACCTGGCAGAAACATTTGCAAACCTTCGAGCAGCGAGGCTAAAGCTAAACCCAGAGAAGTGTGTGTTTGGAATCCGGAAAGAAAAAGTACTTGGCTGCCTTGTTGCATCCAAAGGTATAGAAGCTAATCCCGACAAAATCAAAGGAATCACCCAAATGCAAGAGCCCAAGAGCAGAAAAGATGTACAAAAACTTATAGGTAGAATGGCAGCTTTGAATCGATTCATATCCAGATCGGCTGAGTGAAGCTTGCCATTTTTCAAAACACTTCGAGGGGCCCAACCCTTCGAGTGGGGCCCAGAGCAGCAAAAAGCTTTCGCAGATCTAAAAAATTACCTTCAAAGACAATCAAAGCTAACCAACCCAGAGCTGGGGGCTGTACTACTCTTATACGTCGCCGCATATCATTCGACAGTCAGTGCAGTTCTCGTGCAAGAGAAAAAAATAGTCAAAATAGTTAAGGGAGAGCCCAAAGAGCTCTTAGCACAACTCCCAGTATACTTTGTTAGCGAAGCGTTATCCGGCTCCAAAAGGCTTTACTTCAAGATGGAGAAAATTGCATACACAGTGGTAATGGCTTCTGGAAAGTTGAGGCATTACTTCGAAGCTCACCACATCAATGTACTCACTAATCAATCGCTCAATAAGATATTTGGCAACCGAGAAGCTTCGGGAACAATTAGCAAATGGGCCATGGAGCTATTGGAACATGTAGTGAGCTCACCACATAATAGTAGATTGGACAGCTACACAGCAAGCCAGAAACCAAACATTCTTGGAGCCAGTGTGGACAGATCATTGTGACGGAGCCTGGGGACTAGCGGGGGCAGGCATAGCGGACATAATCACCTCGCCTGAAGGCGTGAAAATGAGATACGCCGCAAGGCTCGAGTTCAATAGCGAAACAGACAAATGCACTAACAACATAGCAGAATATGAGACAGTGTTGCTAGCACTCAAGAAACTCAGAGCACTCAGAATCCAGAGATGCATAGTCAAAACTGATTCCAAACGCTGCCAGCCAGTATGATAAGGAATTCACTATCAGGGATTCTCAGCTTGAGAAATACCATAGCGTTGTCCGGGGTATGGAAAAATATTTCAAAGGTTTCGACATATAGTACATTGAAACAAAATTCAACACAGAGGCAGATGAGCTCGCAAAAATAGCTGCAAGGCAAGATTCGATGCCGCAAGATGTGTTCTTTCAAACAATCACCGAGCCTTAGATCAAATCAGCCCTCCAAGACCCCCAAACAAATTCATGTAGTGACAGACGAGGATTGGAGATCCCAAATCATTGCATACCTACGGGGGTTCTACGAGCCAGACACCGAGTCGGAGGCAAAGAAAATGCAGCAGAGAGCTAGGAATTATAGGATCATCGAGGGAACGCTCTACAAATCCGGAGTATGTACCCCATTGCTTAAATGCGTTAGCTGAACAGAGGGTGCAAAACTACTCAGTGAGATACATGAAGGTGTATGCGGAGCACACATTGGGTCTCGACCCTTAGCCGCAAAAGCAATAAGGCAAGGCTTCTTTTGGCTGCCAATGTTCAAAGACGCTGTAGAAATGGTAACCAAATGCGAAGCTTGCCAAATGATATCAAACAAACAATCAGCACCCTCGTAGCCAACGCAACTCATAGCGCCAGGATGGCCTCTCCAACGCTGGGGGATAGACATTGTTGGACCCATGCCCACGGCACCCAGGAACTACAGATGGGCAGTCGTAGCCCTCGAATACTTCACAAAGTGGATCGAAGCAAAATGAATCACAAACATATCAGCCGCAACAATTAAAAAATTCTTTTGGCAAAGCATCATCTGCCGTTTCGGAGTCCCAAGAGACAGTGGACAATGGAAAACAATTCGAAAATGATATGTTCAAAGAATTTTGTCATGCCATCGAAACTAAGATCGACTTCACATCAGTATATCACCCCCAGTCGAAAGGAGTCGTCAAGCGAGCGAACAGTCTCATATTCAAAGCAATCAAAATGATACTTCTCCACGACAAGAAAGGAAAATGGGCAGAGGAATTACCAAGGGTTATATGGTCACACAACACAACCGAAACCAGGGCAACCAACTATTCACCGTTCAGGTTACTCTATGGGGAGGAAGCGGTCACCCCCGAAGAAATCGCCCACCAAAGCCCAAGAACAATTAGCACGAACTCGCCACAGCCCTGAGAGGCAGAGTCAAAGGATCGCTTGGAGGTCGACAGACTGGACGCAGTCGACAATCTCGACAAGTATCAAATAGAAAAACAAAAATGGAGGGACAAGAAGGTCTTACCTCGAACATTTGCAGTAAGAGATTTAGTCCTACTCCGAAGCCCAAAAATAGAAAGCAAAGGCAAACATGAACCCAAATGGGAAGGCTCATACATCATGGCAAAGTCAAGCAGACCCAGAGCATACATACTCCAAAATTCGCAAGGAGAAGAGTTGCCGCATTCCTGGAACACGGACAACCTTTGAAAGTGTTACATCTAAGGAAGCAACATCCAACGCATGTAAACAGCCAAGCATAGCACAAAACTATAAGTGCTACCTTGAGCTTAGTTGTGAGCTTTACTTTCTAAGTTTTTCCTTCTTCAAGTTGTAAAAAGGACCGTACTCTTTTCCTCACAATGGGAACCCTTCGTAGGGGTGAGGTTTTTAACGAGGCGGATCCTATGTAAACCCCAGCTAAATCTATAAAGCTGCCTTCCCCAAAGTGGAAAGCCTCGCTCAACAGAACAGGTCGAAATAACACCCCACCATGGAGATTGTGATATTCGATAACGAGCAAAAGCTCTCAGGGCATAGCTACTCCACGGATCAAGCCTAAAGAGCTAAAAACCGCGCAGTCAGCTAACTTAGCAAAAAAACGCTAAGGGGCTCGTTGTAGCAGAGACCCGTCGAAGGGCTCACAGAAAAACCTTGCCCCTAGCACTTCGAGGGAGAGGGTGGCGTTTTTCAAAAAAATACTTAGCGAAAAAATGCTAAGGGGCTCATTGCAGCCCAGACCCGTCGAAGGGCTCATAGAAAAACCACGCCCCTAGCACTTCAAGGGCGAGGGTGCCGTTTTTCAAAAAACTTAGGGAAAAAATGCTAAGGGGCTCGTTGCAGCCTAGACCCGTCGAAGGGCTCACAGAAAAATCTCGCCCCTAGCATTTCAAGGGGGAGGGTGGCATTTTTCAAAAAACTTAGCGAAAAAATGCTAAGGGGCTCGTTGCAGCCTAGACCTGTCGAAGGGCTCACAGAAAAACCTCACCCCTAGAACATCAAGGGGGAGGGTGGCGTTTTTCAAAAAAACTTAGCAAAAAAATGCTAAGGGGCTCGTTGCAGCCCAGACCCGTCGAAGGGCTCACAGAAAAACCTCGCCCCTAGCACTTCGAGGAGGAGGGTGGCATTTTTCAAAAAACTTAGAGAAAAAATGCTAAGGGGCTCGTTGCAGCCCAGACCCATCAAAGGGCTCACAGAAAAATCTCGCCCCTAGCACTTCGAGGGGGAGGGTGGCATTTTTCAAAAAACTTAGCAAAAAAATGCTAAGGGGCTCGTTGCAGCCTAGACCCGTCGAAGGGCTCACAGAAAAATCTTGCCCCTAGCACTTTGAGGGGGAGGGTGGCATTTTTAAGAGGCTCGTTCATAGCTTAAACACGGCAAAAAGCCAGCAACTAAAAAATTCAGAAGTTCCTCACAATCATAATAACAGATCCATACAATCAGAAATCATAATCCACAGGTTCCTTCTTTACAACAACCCCAGACGCTAAAAGTTGGGGAAACAAAATGGATCACTCATCTACACTATAGCCGGGCAGAGGAGGACCCAAGTCACTTCCCACATTTTTTACCCCAGCAACACCAGAACCCTCCGTTATTTTGCACCGAGTCTTCGATAGAGATTCTGCCCGTCTAGCATTCAGCACGGCACTAATAGACCGTTTAGCCATAGCGCACCGAGGCCACTGAACCCGAGGCGCAAGAACATCGGGTACAACCTCAGTCTGTGGTACAACTCGCGATACAGCCAACCTTCGCCACATAAAGGCGAGGATTCGGAAGAACCCAGCTCACGAGGGTTACGCTGACTACTCGAACAAGAATCAGTATGACGGCGCCCCTTAATCGACCCCGAAGAGCAGGATCGACGCCTGAAAAAATAAGAATAATCCCCTACACACACCACACCAGCGTCGAACACAACAATGCCCCCTCTCGAATATCGTACCGGTCCTGACTTTGCACCTCTTCAGCAGCATCAGCTATGTCCATCGCCTCAAAGCCTCTCAAGCTGGCTTCGGAGCTCATAACAGTAATAATAAACCACATTCGAAGGCAAAGAGTCGCAGAACATTCACTCGAAGAAGCGTCTTCGGCACCCTGCATAGGCGGCTCATCAGGCACCTGCACGGTCCAAAAGCAAGCATTAAAATCATTTTGTACAAAAATTGTCTATTACAAAATCAGCCTTCCCACTCTCAGCTCAGAAATATCGCCCAAAAAGTAGGTTTCAAGCCGGGCCAGACTCTAAACCTCGTGAAGGGATCACGCGCTGTTGTCCCTGCCTTCTCCTGAGTCGAAGGTTCATCATCAGCCGGAGTAGACACAGTAGCCTGAGCAGCCTTACGAGCCTAGACATGTCAACAAGCGAAAAATCACCTTCGCATCCTCTCAATCAAACAAAAGTAATTAATCAAAAACAAGAAATGTACCTGAGCAAGCTTCTCGATCATGACCAGCCGAGCAGCCTCGCGATCATGATCGCGCTAGAACTTGATACCAAGGCGTTTCATAGTAGCGGAAGCGTCGCTTGACAAATTATCCTGAGCATCGGCACCAATTGGAAAGTCTCACTTGCCTATGTCTTGAAAATGGTCACAACCTTTACGTTCTAGCAACCCGAAGGCAGCTTCCGTAGTATGAAGCGAGCCAAAATTGTGCGCTTGTCCATAACCCCAGGGAGTGCGGCGATCTCAGCCTCTAGCCACGTAAAGAAAGACTCTTCGGTAACTGCCGACCCATCGGTTAAAGACATAGGCTCCGCACCGACGTAGCCCAATGCCTCGCGATACCTATGATGGGTAGCCATCGCCTGAGCCATGAAGCCATAATTGCGAGTAGAAGCAGCATGGATTAGGGTTTTGTTTTCCTCCATAAGAGACGAGACTTTAGACTCGGCACCTTCGAGGCGAGTCACACTCTCCTTCAACTTAGCCACCTCAGCTCGCAAGATGTCAATCTCGTTCTTAGCTTGAACCACAGCGAGGTTAGCTTGATCTTTTGCTTCCTTTAGAGAGGCAATATTTTCTTTCAGCACGGCATTTTCCATCCCGTAGGAATCTTTCACCTCTTTAAGAGACGCAAATTCTTGTCCAGATCGTTCAGCAGCAACGCGAGCAAAAGTGTAGGCCTGGAACACAAAGAAAAATAAAAAATCAAAAAGAAAAGCCATCACGATCGAAGTCAAAAAGACGCAAGAATTGCCTTACATGTCTCAAAATATTAGTGAGATTAACTCGCAAATCTTGGGTCTCAAACTCTTCAGCCCCGGAGGCAATCAAGTCATCTGGAACAGAGCATAGCTCAGCCCATGCAGTGGGGTTAGCAAAGTCTTCGGCCCTCATAGAAAATAGCGACCTCGCGCCCTCGAATCCCCGGCCAGCACCGTCCAGAGTCAAGCAACTTGAAGAAGCCCCCACTTCAGTTCGAGCAGCAACTCGATCCTTCAGCCCAACCAGGGTGTTGGCAGCATCCGCGTCAATACAGTGGTCCTTCAAGACCACAGGTTGAGGGCTCGAAGGGGCAAGCACAGCGTCTACACTCTTCGCTAGAGGGGGACAAACCACAATCACATTAGCACCTTTCTAACCATCATCATCACTGCCAAAAGCGTCTGCCATGGCTCCGGCCATCACCAGGGTTCCCACGACGTGAAAACCAGGAGCCGAGGACCCCAAAGAATCGCAACAAGGCATGGTGACATTGGCGCGCTTCAAAGTTTCTGTCGTAGAGGTCTCCTCCCTTTTCCTCTTAGGGGCCTTGCTCTAGATCTGGATCATGGTGGGGGCCTTCCCTTTCCTGCCTTTCTTCGTTACAGTGGCTACGGAACCAATGTTACCAGGAGCCCTATTCCGTTTAGCACGAGGGCCAGGCACCACCCGATTAGGATAAGCAACACCAGCCAGGCTCAGCACGCGGTTGAGCCGCTCGCTGCATGAAGTCCTCTCACGAGTGTGCTTGTCCTCCTCGTGAGTGTACGGACCCACCATCGATTCACCGATGGCAGCTTAAAACTCCAAAAAGGCATCATCATCAAAGCCTTGCTTGTCCATCGAGACTTCGAGAAAGGGAACCTTAATTTTAGGCCTCGAGGGAATCCTCTTCTCAATGAAGCCTGATATCTTGCAATTCTTGCTCAAAGGCCACCTATTAGCAGCAATGAACTCTTCAACAAGATCGCGGCCATTGGAGTTAAAAGTGGCGACGCGAAAGACAGAGTCATTCTTACAACCCCAAGGCACTCGTCCGTCCACGGATCAGGGCCTACACGAGACAAGTTGAGAGGCTAGGGGAAACATTTCAGCCTCTTTTCCATTTGTAATCACAGTCTTCGAGGGAACCCAGACATATAGCCAACTTTCGTGCCACTTGTCACCCCAACGGTTCCGGCTGCACTTAACGAATTGATCGGTCCCTCGAAAGTGAGGCACAAAGGTAATGCAACCAAATTCTGCTTCGTGTGTCACACCGTCGATCTTGATGAGCTTTGGCTGGTAGTGAGCACACTAGTACTTGCAAAATACTTCGATATCAAGTTTCCCTTGATAGCTCAGCATCCCCTAAGCAAACTTACTAAGCATCGCTATGTCGCTGGGGCTCACATGATGCAACTGCACATCAAACTGATCCAACACTTCCCCCACAAAAGACGAGCAGGGAAAGCGCAGCCCGGCGGTAAAATGCTCCTCGAAGACCATAGCTTTGTCTCATCGAGGACTGGGAGTCTCCTCTTGGCCAGGCAACCGAGCATCAGCATGGGTGAAGCAACCCAGATCGACAAGTCATGAAATCACAGCTCGTTTAACGTGAGACTGGCCAAACACAAAAGTTTGAGGCCTCTCCTCTTTGTTTTCCTTGTTTTTCCCTTTTCGACCCTTACATTGATCCAGGTCACCAATCGGAAGGAGGTCACTAACATCAACCTCAACATCCTCCAAGTCTTCTTTGAGGGGATCGGAGCCTCGAACACGGCGGCTCGAGCCTTGAGCTTGAGCATCAGCAATGAGCTTGTCCTTATCGCTAGGGTGAAACTCCTCATCCTCATCCTCCTCTTTGTCCTCACCTTTCTCTTCAACCCCTTCATCGTTGTCTTCCTCCTCGTCATCAGTATCCTCATTTAAAACTCGAGGAGGATCCTAAGCTTTGTTGCCCTTATCAGTAATCAAGGACTCCTCCATGCTTCGCGTAAAAGCATGATTCACTTTAGCCTCTGCAGCAACCCCTTTGGGGTTCAAAGGGTGGTCCTTCCTAGATGAAATTTCATCAGGTCGAGCAGTCTGTGTGACTCAAGCCATGTCTTGAGACCCTAAAACAAAACCAATTAGTAAGAACAACAAACAAAACAAATGAACACGCAAACAACCGAGAAAGCATGGACAACTCTATTACCGCAAAGCACACCTCGAGTTATACTTTGAAGTAGGCGCAATTCTATCTGGCACGAGCGCAGAATGCGAAGTCCTAGAAAGCAAAGGCAAAAGGAAGCAAGCAAAGCCTATCGCAAAGAAGGAAAACTTTGGGCGTCTCACTTCACCCCCCCTCGCTTATATAGTTAGGTGAAAACAAGCCAGCATTTATTGCAGAGGCTCGAGAACCAAGAATGAAGCAATTTAATTAAATAAATGAAATATGAACAGCCGTGGCACCTCAAGCTAAGTCAAGCATTTCCTTCAAAGGAGCCGGGTGAGCTCCCAGAGGAAGATCCGCTTGCAGACACGGTCACTCTTCGGGTCCGAATCATAATGGCAGGCATCTCCGCAAGAATCAAGTATTGGATGAGCAGTAAAACAATTTTTTACCCCAATCACCCTCTCCTTTTATAGGCAGCAGCTCCGAAAAATCATCCAAAAGTTATTACTAAGGAATGACTTGATCACTAAATCTGAACTTAATAGAAGAAGTTTACTTTTGATGTTATGGCTGGGCAGGGATTATGCATGTATAGGTTTGCAGCAACACATGGGTGTCGACTGTGTTAGCCCTACCTTGCACACCCTAGGACCCGTCCGTGGTCGGCCCCTTGATCATGTTTTGAACAGTACCGAATGCATGCTAGTTTATGAATACTATTAAATCAACATAGCATTAAATACTTACATTGGAACACAGCTATGGTGCGTTAGTCTTTTGACTCTTCTGCTGCTGGAGTGGGTGGTTCATACCGTGAAGTACTACTGATAGGACGGCATGCCAACTCGACGTCACTAGATTCGTGCGAAGGTGTAAGTGTTTCTTGTGAAGGGTTGTCATATACGACTTTAATTGGTGCGTATGCGTCGTCTATTTCGGGTTTTACCAGCTGGTGTAAATCAATTGCAATTATTGTCCCTCGTAGTAATGAGTATTGCTTGGTCACTGAGTCGTCACGTAGTTGCACATGATATTATGGAAATCGATTATGTTGGTTATTGTTGATTTTATTATTACTGCTCTTATGTTGTACTTACTTTATGTATTGTTATATTACCTTATCATGCTTCACTAAAGTTACATTTTGACTCTAACCAATAAAATTAAGAAAATGAAACTTGATAGAACTAATAGGTTGCTTAGTGTGAGTCCTTTCAAACAAGCCACCTATTAGAGCCATTACATGTCTAGGTTTTTGACAGGTAAGTCTTGCTAAGTAATTAGTACTCAGGCTTTGTGCCTCTCTGATTTTCAGGTACTGAAGAGATATAATTGCTTGTAGATCTGTTGCCTTAGGACATACAGGTCCCTGAGGGTTGGACTGCCCACTGGGAGTCTGACTTGCCGCCGCAGTGACTGTTGTGTGCTGCTAGAGTGATGGTTCCTCGGGCATGAATCATCACTATGCTGTATCGTCGAGCTCATAGTTTCTTATCGTTATTTGCTTCCGCTGTTTTCAAAACATCATGAACTTATATTTTCACTGCACTTTGATGTAATAATTAAACTTAAATTTGGACCATTGTTGTATTATCAAGTGTCTACGTTATCAGCACCTTCGGGACCTCGATCCTCTGGGAAGGGGCGTATCACAACCGCCGCTATTGCTGGCTATTAGTAGAGGCGGTTGACAACATCAACCGCTGCTACTTGTTATTTTCCAAAAAATAAAATAAAATTTAGCAAATATACAGATTTCACATATTCTGCATATACAGAAATTTACAACATCTCATCACAGATATTTACATCTCATCACAGAATATATAGAACATTGTCATCAAAATGATCAATGGAGATTACAAAATGTATTATATGAATCCTAATGCATAATCATCATCTTTCATCGACACATTGGGTTCATATGGTGCTCTTGAACCAGCCCACTCACAAAGGGGCCTATGGTTTGTTGCTAGATCACCATTTGAATCAAAACACTTCCCTTCTGGCTAATGACCTCTCTCAAAAGAAAACGACAAAGAGAATCTACAATGCAATACATATTATTTATACTCAAATGAACGTGTTGTTAAGGAATCATACCCTTTCTAATCTTGTCGTTTCTCTTCATCTTTGCAGCCCATTGTGCCTTTCTCTTATGGCTCTCCGTGTCACATGAGTAGAGTATGTTAATATGAGATCTTAAAAATTCACTGTTTGAGTAAAGTCAAATGGACATAAACAAAATCAACTTACCTCTTTATCAGACTCCTCGATGATATGATCTAGGTAAGATGAAGAGCTAGACGCGAACACACACGTGTAGTAGCCACGATGCACACTACCTTTTTGTTGCTTATAGCACTATGCAGTAGAGGACACAAATTAGTTACACTTTATATGATGGATACTACGATAAAGACATATATGTGATGCATATAAATCTTACCCAAAACTTATGACGGAAGTACATCTTCTTTTTCCGTTTTGGATGACATTTCCCTCCCGCTATGACATATTTCTCGTAAGCACTAAACGGTCGACAAAAGCATCATTAGATGATATTAACATTATCAAATCATATACATATCAACTAATTTGTTACCTATCTATGACTTCCACAATGTCGTTGTACAACTTCTTGTCGTAGTCAAGACTATCCAGTACGAGAAGGTACCTATTTTTGGGAATTATCATAAAACAGATCCAATGATCGCTACAAGAATATTGACAACAAGTTACTTACAACCAAGTTAAGCCATGGTGATTTAACAGCTCTGATAGCAATAGGGAGAAACACCGAAAGCATTATGTGGCAATCATGAGTGTTGTAACCACTTATCTTTAACTCTTCCATGTTTACAAGATTCTTGATATTTGATGAGAAACCCGTCGGTACTTTAATCCCACTAAGGCACTTGCAGAATGTTGTTTTCTCCTCAATCGTAAGTGTGTAGGCTGCCGGGGGCAGAAAGTACTTTCCATTTTCTCTTTCTTGCGGATGGAGCTCTGGTCTTATTCCCATCACTACAATCTCTACGTGCGCTGAGTCCATTCTTTGTCTTACCAGGTTGGTCGAGTATAAGTCCGCTACTACTGTCAAATACACCCTTCCTAATATGCATCCAGTTGAAGGCATGATTCACTTCCAATTATTAACAATAATTGAAATATACGAAGAAAATGAATTTCTTCTTAAACGGCATGAGATCTTTTGCCTTTTTGACTCCCTTCACCGGCTTTCCAAAAACAACACTGATGTTTTTAACAAAGTCAAACACGATCCTGCCAGTCCAATGTCGAGGTTCTATGTCGTTCTCAACTTTGCCATCAAAGTATCTGGGCATCGCTCGATACCTGTGTTTTGCTGGTAAGAATTGCCGGTTTCGCGTATACACTAGCTTCTGGTAGGCTAGAAGGTACACACGGGACGTATCATCAATGCATACGAAACATGCCGCCTTTCCTTTGACCTGCCCCGATAACGCCCTTAGTGTCGGGGAATCACTTACCATGCAAAAAATAATTGCTCTGAGCGTGAAATACTCTCTTAGATACTCATCCCATATATAGACCCCCTCCAACCATAGTTTCTGCAGGTCATCGAACAATGGTACTAAGAACACGTCTATGTCGTTACCAGGTTCTTTGAACCTAGATATAAGAGTGGTCAGTAGTAGGTACTTACGCTTATGGCATAACCATGGTGGAATGTTGTAGATTGCTAGTATAACTGGCCAAGTGCTATGCGGATTTCTCATTTGAACGAATGGGTTCATCCCGTCTGTACTCAATGCAAACCGTAGGTTCCTTTTCTCATTAGAGAAGTCTCGATGATCCTCATCAAACTTTTTCCACTGTGTTCCATCTACGGGATGCCTGAGCTTACCGTCTCCCTCACGTGCATGCCACGTCATTATTGTTGCATCCCTAGAGTTGGCGAACAAGCGTCTGATGCGATCGACCACGGGTAAGTACCACATGACTAAGGCAGGAACCCTACTGTCATCACTGTCATCGATAATAAAACACCTTTTCTTCTTTCTCCCCTTAGTTGTATTCTTCACGCCTCCATCGGCGTCACAATCATTGTTCCTCTTGTAACGACTGCGTTTGCACCTCGGGCATCTCACAGCGTCCTGATGCTCCTTTCGATATAATATGCAATGATTTGGACACGCATGAATTTTTTGCACGCCCAATGAAAGTGGGGAAATCAGTTTCTTAGCAAGGTATGTTGTCCTTGGCAACAAGTTGGGCTTCAGCAGCACATCGGATATAAGTTCCAACAAATCAGTGAAACTAGCATCCGACCAGCCATGCATGGCCTTCAGCTTCATCAACTCAATTACAGTACACAACACGGTGAACTCTTTACCACATCCCTTAGATTCATCATATAATAGATTCTTTGATGCCTTCTCGATTCTATGAAAATTATCAAGCTCTTTAGTTGTACCGACATTGATCAACACATGTGGCTCAATGTGACACAACAACTCCTCAACATAAAAATCAGCTTCACCAGGCAAATCCATCGCATCTGCACCAGATGAATTGACAACCTCGACTTCAACTTCAATATTCTCATCAAATTCCATATCGACCACACTGCTCTCACCATGTTTTGTCCATCTCGTGTACCCCTCAACAAAACCCCTCCACACCAAGTGTGACTTTATTACTTCTATATCATTCCACAGCTTCTGATTCTTGCAATCAAAACACGGACAATATATATCAGTCGTCCGTTCACGTCGAGCATGTTGTGCGGCCGCTTCGATGAATTTTGAAACTTCTCGTAAAAATATTGGACCCGGTCTTGGTGCCTCATACATCCAAGATATATCCATCACGAACGATCTTAAATGGACAAAAGATTATGTGTGACAAGATATATTACATAAAGTTAAAAATATTATGCAAGATAAAATGTAACAAACATCAAATTATTTTATATATTATTTAACTTTTATTACCATCTACCCAAAAAATATTAGAAATTAATTAATAACAAAAATTTAAAATATTCACTAAATATATAAACATTGAAATATAATATACATAAAGTAAGAAATATTATGCAAGGTAAAATGAAACAAACATTAAATCTTAGATTCCTATTGACATAAAAACAAGGTACATATAATAATTTTTTTGTATAGTGATGAAAAGAGATGATGTATGCCTTCATAAACTTCAACTATAACTGAGAAACCATGTGGAGATGTGTCATGGTTTGCAATGTATGTGATGAGTAATTGACTTGAGCGGATTGGTGTTTGAGTTGAAATGCGGGAATCCGGGGGATTGCATATCATGGTTTTGACTAACCGGAGTTGGTGGAAGTATTGGTGATGTTACAGGAGTTGGGAAATGTGTTTGCTTGTCTCATGATGTGTAGGTCAATGGAGTCGACTTGGCGGTCAACAGCGAGAGGATCGGGCACAAGTAAGGGACTTAGGGTCGGACAATCGGGATGCTGGGTGAAGCCAAGGGTGATCCACACCGCACACGTGGAGAGGCAACAAGCACGCACGGTTTCGCGGTTGAGCCTCAAAACCGTGGTGGTGATAAAGACGGCGTGTTGACCAAGTCAAGGCGAGCGGGATGCCGGTGCAAGTGACAAGGGTGCCCGATGGACAGGAACCAGGAGAGACTTTCCGGTGGTCAGGATTGCAGGACGAGGTGACACGCGTCGACATCGAGAAGTTGTGCTTTGAGAAGCGTGCAGAGTGGTTTCCCGGTTTGGGCCTCAAAACAGGTGGCGGCGATTGGAGGTGCACGTGGCACCATCGTGGAGCTTGCGTGAAGGCGAAGCAAAGTCGTGAAGGGCTCGATGGTGTTCGCGCGACGAGGAAAAAGATGGACGGTTATGCCCCCAGTGGTAGGTGGGTGTGTTATGTAGGTCGAGGGTAGAGTGGTCATGTGGCTAATAAACCCTAGGCCTATATAAGAAGAGGTAGGGCTGGTGGAAGAGGTGCCTCTCTTTCCATTAGCCTTGTGTTAGGGTTCTATTCAAAAGTGCTAGGAGAGGTCTTCATGTTTTAGTAGAGAGTAGTGGGTGTGTGAGAGACATCTCTTGCTCTTCCAAATAGTGGGAGAAAGAGGGTGGCTTTCTAGCCTTGTATCCTGTGATCTTGTAAGCACCTTTCTATGATATGAGAAGTATTTTCGTGCTCAAGATCTTCCTCTTTCTCTAAATCCCGAAATTCTCTTTTTCTCTATTTTCAGAGCTATTTTTGTGGTGATTTTTTATCTCACTTTTGGACGAGTTTTTGGTTCGAATTTCTTGAGAAACATGTTGCCAGGATGAGCTAGATCAATGCTACATAGGTCCATGACCAAATCAATAGCTCTAGCACTTTTGATTTGAAGGATTTCTCAGGTTTCCCTTTTTTGGTGTTCTTGGCACAAGATCTAAAATTCATGATGATTCCTTGAGCCAATCGAGATGATTTTCTAG